>VDFB02000013.1:203699482-203900100 GCA_007258455.2 Sequoia sempervirens | reverse complement strand
CTCTCTCTCTCTCTTTGGAATTTGGGAAGCAAGGGGAAATAACGATGGCCCCATTCCAAAAACTTACCCAAAAATCCAAACTAGGAACTGCAAATGCCAAGATCAAACCAAAAAAAAAAAAAATTGCATTATTTTGTAGCTCTTACCTCAACCTCACTGTGTCTGGCTTGGACTTGATCCCTGACGTTAGCACCACCACTAATGCCCTTCACCATTCTCATGAATCGTGATCATTTCTCAGTCTTCTTTATACAAATAGAAGTACGCACTGGAGCTTTAGCATGGGCAGTTGTTAATCAGCCCACAGGTTGTGTTAATAGCAATCATCATGTTTGGGTGCTCTAGCAGAGATTATGAATTGTGTTGGACCTCAGCACCCCTTTCAATTTTCAACATTTAAAAATTGTAAGAAACCTAGTCCGGTGAACAATTCAAGCAATTCAATGGCATGGTTGGCTCCGAAGTTGGCCAGAGCACCCACCAACTTATTACACTATCTACGAACCTGATTATAACTATAAGAGATCGAAACAAAACGACGGAAAGTTGTAAGACCTCCTATGCCATGGAACATATGAGCCAATTTTCAGTTCTATTTGATTATTTAGTATTTTATTTACTTTTCAGTTCAAATAAAGAATATTGAAGATTTATTTTAAATGGCAGTTGCAAGTTTTAGAATGGAAAGCCAGGATGTGGATGATCCTGCAGAAGCAGATGCAGATCATGTTAGAATTATTGTCATTGATGTCAAAGACATATGGATGAGATTGTCATTGTTGACAGAGGAGAAAGGAAAATTAATTGCTACCATTCATATTGTGAACATCAAATGAAGGTCAAAGGCCACTAATCGTTCCAACGGAAGATTTTGTCCTCACAAGGCAGAAATAAAATAAAATTAAAATCATGCTTATGCTGGCCGACTTCCTCTAGTTTTGGCTCCCTCCTCGTGTGATTAAAAAATTAAATTAAATTATTTTTAATTTGGGCCGACCCCCCTCTCGTAGTGGCACCCATTTTTTTTGGGAAAATAAATTAATATTATTTATAGGTACCAACCCCTTTTGGAGCACCCAAGTTTGCTATGAAAGGGCGCAAGGACAAGGTATAAAATAATGAATAGTTGACTCCTTTGTTAAGCAATGCATCGCTTCATGAAGTCTCCTCTTTTGGTCAAGGTATTAATAAAGTTTGTGGATTGAGGAGAAGAATGTGTGTGGAAGACAAAGTGATAAATCACAAATACACCAGCAGATTTGTGTGAAGAGAAAATAATTGAAGATCATTCAAAGGCAATTTTTGAAGGAATATTATCAAGAAGAACAATACTTTATTCAAGAGGTTGGTGCCTCTTATTGTAATTGAGCTGCAGACCATAATCTTAGTTTTACTGGGGTTCACCATAAGTTGGCAAAGCTTACAAAGCAAGCAATGTTGCCGTCTCCATACACAGTCAGTAAAGAGAGGATGACACCATCATCAACAAAGAGTAATATAGCAATCAGTAAATTATGTATATAATATACAATCATCATCAACAGAGCTCTAATGTTATGAAGACCATAAGGGAAGAACCTCATAAAAACAACATTATTAAAGAGCTCATATATTGAGAAGGCAAGCAAACTACAGCATTAAGGAATTCAGTCTGAAGCGAAGCATAAATCCTTAAAAAATTGCAATTTTTATGATTTTTAAAAAATCCTCAAGCTTGCTGATTTTTTCCCCAATTTTTTCAGGATTTTTTGCAAACTGTTGATTGGCAAAAAATCATTGAAAATCATGATTTTTTTTGCATTAAATTGCAAAAAAATTGCCATAAATCCTAACAACTCCCACATTTAAAAACCCTAAATTTGGCACATTTTTTGCTATAAATCAAGGTCGTGATAAGTTAAGGGTGACCGCCGTCAACTCTGCCGTCTACCCTACATACACGCGCAAATGGGTTCCTTCTGCTTTGAACTTTAAGATCACAGTCTTGTCAATATGCCCTGAAATAAAGTAAAACACAGCAAAATAAAGCAAGGGATTCTTCATTAATCAAAATAAGCAATTCCAGCCATTTTCACTAGTCGTTCCTGTGTAACGTAACCTTATAAATGGTTATACAATTTACCACCTCCATGCCAAGAAAACTTCAGAAGCTAACTTTGATGACCAAGTTAGTCAAAACTGTACATATGAAACCTGTAAAAAAAATGAGCAGTCTACACCAAATCAGTCCAAATTGTAAAAAACTTTATTGTTTCATTTTAAGTTTTTATCTGTTTAGATGTTAGGTGATAGGCTTGACTCTATTGCCCTTAGATAAAACATTGATCAAACTTTTTCCCAGAGATTTTGAAGTCCTCATATGGCCCAAGTTTGTCCCAAGGTCCCGCAAATAAACCATTTGTGGTACCTATACAAAAATCAATGATCATACTACTTTGTCTCTCTTTTTGTCATAGATTAATCATCATTTAAATGTCAAGTCAAATCAGTTATAGTCTTCCCCTTGTCAGGTTGCAGGGTTATCATGTTTTGGTCTAGTTTTTTAGCTAACTCTTGCAAAATGTCCAAGGTTGTACTATTCCAAAATGAAAAACGATGAGGGTCCTCATTGATGATGACTGAAGCAATGTAATGAAAGTATGTAAATGTCTGATACTAAATCTATAACCTGCATAGCCTATAGGCACTTTACTTTAAAATAATTTCACTTCATGTTCAAAACTTATAAAATAGCTCTCGAAGGATTTTTATCCCGCACCCATTTTTATGCCAAGCATGCAGATTATGTCTGTAATTAAAAGACATCATTTTGCAAGCTTGAAATCAGAGACAATGCATTACCCTGAATTCAGACTCCATTCTCTGATTGCAAGCTTGCACAGCTTTAAAGAGATTCTGCCTAAGATTTTAACCCTTAGCAAATCCTTTAATTTATCACACTTACTTTTTCATCCTCCACTTTATTTCATTCATGTCATTGCCTTCTCAAAGCTTTTGGTCACTTGTATCATTTATGACTCCTTCATACACTAGCCTTTTCCACTTTTCTCATATGTCATTTCCGCAAAAAAATCACATTACAATTGATTCCATATCTCAAATAACACTACTCTATTGTATGAGGTGCTCCAACCGATCTTTAGTTCACAACCTAAGCAAGAAACAGATCCCTTTAAGCTCAACAAACATAAACTTGATAAACAACATGCAAGCTTTCTACAATTCATGGGTTAAAATCTCTATTTTATTTGCTCTCTATATCTCTATGCTATGGAAATGACCTTAAATTTCAAAAATGAGTAGCATTTGTCTCTTTTTCTACAATTTTTTACATTTTTTTCAAATCTGATTTTTTCGCCATTTTTTCAAAAAATCCTGAACTTTTGGTTTGCCAATTTTTCCCCCAAACAATTTTTGCTGCTATGGTCTGAAGTATAAGAATCTATTTGTTTGTGGGTTTAAAGGATTTGAATGGCTCTCTTGGCATCCCTTAACAACATGGAGGAGGAGAAGAAATTATAATGATGGGCTGATATCAAATATCATAGAGAGGCCTAGTATAGAAAACCCAACTCTGGGATCAATGCCTGAAGCAGGCATTTTTTCCAGGACATCAATGAGCTCATGTCACCGTGACTCAAGAAACACATGTTTACAACAGCAATCTACTACGCATGGAAGGTATAGGTAAAGGACCAAGAGTTAGGAGAAATTCAAACTCAGCCTTATTAAAGAGCTCATATATTGAGAAGGCAAGCAAACTACACCATTAAGGAATTCAGTCTGAAGTATAAAAATCTACTCATTTGTGGGTTTAAAGGATTTGAATGGCTCTCTTGGCATCCCTTAACAACATGGAGAAGAGGAAAGTATAATGACGGACTGATTTGAAATATCATAGAGAGGCCTAGTATAGAAAACCCAACTCTGGGATCAATGCCTGAAGCAGGCATTTTTTCTAGGACATCAATGAGCTCAT
Organism: Sequoia sempervirens; assembly: GCA_007258455.2. NCBI lineage: Eukaryota > Viridiplantae > Streptophyta > Pinopsida > Cupressales > Cupressaceae > Sequoia > Sequoia sempervirens. The sequence goes on along the minus strand of VDFB02000013.1, from coordinate 203,896,121 downwards.
ATCACCTTGACTCAAGAAACGCATGTTCACAACAGTAATCCACTATGCAGTGTACACATGGAAAGTATAGGTAAAGAAACAAGAGTTTGGAGAAATTCTAATGCATAGATACCACGAGCCTCTTAACACACACCCAGCCAAACACCTCGATCCCTATATTCACAAGACCATAAAAACCAGAAATGCCAATTGTGTTAAAAAAGTAGCAAGTAGAATTGATATCTCGGTACAACAGCAAACATTATATCTCAAAAAATTTACATCCAAAATACCTGTTACTTTTAGTCCCAAAGTTGGAGTCAGCCAAAGAAGAACTAATGAAGAGAACTCCAATGTAGATATGAAATAAAGTGATATCAAACCTTTCACCCTTCAAGATGAATGTAATTGTTTGAGCATCCTCCTTGAGTACATTAAAGGTCACGATGCTTATTTTTCCCAAGATAAATTATAGTCCATGCATGTAGCTAAAGATAACAAGAAAATGAAGCTAGAACTAGAGACATGCAATTTTATGATCTGTCAAGATAATGCCATCAGCAAAAGAAAAATAGCAATAACTAACACACAATAAAGACAGCATCCATTGAGACCTACTATCTCAAAAATAAGATTTTCCTGCTAAGAGATGTATACTCGATAAAAGATAAGGGTAGACAACTTTGCTTTGATAACAACAGTGTCATAAGTGTAATCCGCATTACCTGAAGGAGTATGAACCTGCCCGGTAATACATTTACATAAGCTCATGTCAAGGCAGTAATCATCTCTAGAATATCGAAATTCAAAGGCTTCTGGAACAAATATTTGGTCACTATTGAAATCTTCATGTAACCATAGAAATTTTCTTCTCTAAAATTTGTAAAGGAACTCAATCTGAAAACTAAACAGTTTAAACCAAATCTAAGTTTTACAAAAAAAAATTCAGAGTAAAAACACAATAAGAATCTCTTCTAACACCACCAATATACAGAGCAATGAAAGATTTCAAGTGAGCACTCAATTTTCTTAAAAAATCATCCTTCTACCATGCATATAGACAGTAAAGACTCCAAAAATGATCTTATCTTTGCTTTATCCTCATAGACCAATCATTTTGCTTTATTATTTTTAAACTGGCTCCAAGACAGATTCCCAAACTGTTGACCATATTTTCAAACTCCGAGCTACCATCAAGGATCATCATCATAAGTCTTTAAAGTCTTTTTTTGTTTTGTGGACTTTAAGAAGGCCTTTGATTCTATCCCAAGGCATCTATTGTTCAAAATTTCTTTGTTTCATTATGCCCATCATGAGGCTCTATGAAACAGTTGTTAGAAGATTCAGACACCTCATGGCCTCTCTGACTTTACCAAGTCTACTTTTGGAGTCAAGTAGGGTTTACTAAGACATCATATTGACATGGATGATTATTGCTTACTTCACCATGTTTTGAAAGCTATATGGCTCTTTGTATGTGGTCCTCTATCACTCTCTTGATGGCTTACAGGGACAGGTTGATGCCCTTTTAAGTATTGTGGCCTTTGCCAACTTGTTGTCAACCTTAGTAAACTAAGGTTATGGTCTTCAACACGACCAAGGATGCTCTTTGCAAGATTCACTCTTTTTCTATATGCCTTCAAAAATGTGCTTCTTCAACATAATGACTAAGCCCACAATGCTTTACAATCTAGAGATTTAGAGCCATGGCTTGGAATCTTGTCACTAGGCTAGAGTTGAGAAAGTTTATATGATTATGCTTTAGCATATGATCCAATTCAAACATAAAATCAATGGGTTCTTCTTGCTTTAGTGCAGTAGAGTGGTGTGTTTATGAGCAAGTTGTAGATCATTGCAAATATTGGGGTTTTGTAGTTTTGATCAATGGTGTCTATTGAGGCCTCAAGAAGTAAACTTGTAATTGCAGCAAAGATAGTGGCAAGAGCAAGCAAGTTGCCTTACTCTTCTGGAGTTTCTTGCAGAGGCTTTTCTTGATGAGGAATTTAACATCTACAACCTAGGCTGCCAAAGCCATCTTGTTTCTAATAAGACTTTAAACTGCACACGGATTGCCATTTTGATATCTTATGCATACAGCTTGAAGACAGAAACTCTACGGATACTATCATATAATGCATGGGACATATAAATCATCCATATGTTTTGATTTTAAATTTCTTTTAGCACGCACTTGTTTTAAATATATAGGTTATGTAAACCTGGCTAATTAATGTCCAAATTGACAGGTATTGATGTTTATACCGTATCCAAGGGCTTATAGATAAGAGATCCGAAAGATACTACTATAGCATACGCAAGGCCCAGAGATCATACCTATATCTCAGTTTTCTCAAATTTCTCTTGGTGCACACTTGCTTTATAAGTGATAATTAAATAAAATTCAACTCCGGCAGCCAGAATCCATCTAGAATCAAGTCTTACTGAATGAAAAAGCTTAATACTTTAAAAGGATAAGACCGGAATTGTGCTCTAGGCAAATTGACAGAAGGATACCCCTCGGCCCTTGAAACTAATCTGAAGAAGGTTGATTAACCATGCACTCGAAGAACCCAATACCAGTGGGCTGTGAAAAGATTTGTGATATTTATCTTCCCAACAAAAAATAAAATAAAATAAAAAGGCAGGTGTTATTTGATATCTTACAATTGGGACCTCCGAAAATTCTATTTCCTGCACTCAGAAACCAGATAATTGTGCTGACGTGATCATTTAAATTGTGTATAAAGCTTCCTCAAACCAAAGTACATGGCCCTATCCAATCATTTCTTGTGTATCATACAAATAAAAAAACATAATGCATGAGACAGACAAATAAAAAAAAATTAATAAAAAAAAGCCGTCGAAAATTATAGTCTCGCTTATTTCAAACATGTGATCTAACACGGAGCTGTTGTCACTTAAAACATAAAGAAAAGTACCTGTAGTAAATTGTTCATATTACACAATTAAGGAATTCAAAATTCAAGTCTCAAAACTATCTGATACAATAATCTAAATATCTGCATCCTCTTGGTCTTCGTCTTCGAGTTCAATAGGATTGGGCGGAGCTTTTCCAGGAGGAGGCGGAGGCCTGGGAACTTCATCAAATCCCTTTTCCGTCATCTCTATAGCAACTCGTGCAGCATCATCAAGCAAGCCCTTGGAACCACAGCTCATTACCACACTGGAATAACTATAATAATTAGGATCCACCCCTCTTTGCTGCATAAGGGTCAATGTATTCTTGGCAAGACCAGCCTCTTCAGTCTTTCCCATATTCTCAATGAGGCAATTGTAGTAAACAAGCTTAGGCGGCAAGATCTCATGAACAAGTTCAGTAGCCATTGCAAAACACTTGTGTTTGCACAGCTCCTCAACAAGGCCAAAAACAGTAAGATCCAGAGGCACCAAGCCTTGCTTAAGCATGTTCCGCACAAGCATAACAGCTCCTTCATCCTTTTTCTTTAGCCACAGCCTTTCAATTATGGGGGCATATGTAAATTCATTGGGCTCGCAGCCTGGCCTACCTTTGGACTCCTCGAACAGTTTCATCGCTTCATTTAATTTCTTCACTGCACATAGGCCAAAAATGAGGTGAAAATAAGTGTGCGTACTGAGGGGAATTCCCTTCATTTCCATACATTTCTTGAGTTCAAGGGCCTCATCCAGAAATCCGCCCAAGCTCAATATCTCAATAGCTTTGTCGTACTCTAAGCGCGCCTTTTCTGCAAATTCCTCCTTCCCATATTTGTTCAACATTGCTTTGTCTATGCCCTCGGAAAGAGAAACACCTATATCACGTACGTCAAATTCCTCCTCCGACTCTTTCTCCTTGGTAATAGCATGTATTTTAAAGCTCCTCCTCTGCAACTGCAATGAGGGATTCTTCACTTGCCCTAGTTTAATGGGCATCGTGCTGGCATTAATGTTCTTTTGTGCAACTGAACATTTCAGCAGACTTGCTGACACAGAGAGAGCGGCCATTGAAACACAGGAAAATGCGAGATCTACTCACTTGTTTTAATTTTCCCCCTGAATTGCATCTGGTAAGCTAGGGCTTTGTATAAACGCTTCTTGTTGGCATCGTTAATTACGAGGTCGAGGGTTGTTGAACGCCTTCTCCTTGGTTGGAGTGATAAATACTATTAAATTAGGTACGTCTCATTTATTGTTGTTACTATTTGATAAGTAGGAGATATTTTTCCACAGCGTGTCAAATTATGATATTGCTATCAGGATCCAACTGTGTAGTTTCGAGTCAAATTCATTGACCCATGTTTCATGAGTAGTGGTTCAACAAGAACCCATCTCTCATGATATCAAATGGTCCACTTAGCACTCATTGCATCTAGGTTATATATTTGTCAAATGTGAGTTTAAATATATTTAATGGGGGTGTTTTGTATGTAATTTTATGTTCATTGATAGTTGGGAGAGTCCACTTACAAGGTAGGGAAATTAAAATGTTTTAAATTCTTTTAATATTAACTATATTTTAATTGAAAATAAATAGTTTATTGATTAAGTCTAGTAAAGGAAATAGCTTAATTAAATAAGTAATTCAACTAATATAAAATTAGTAAAAATATATATTTTTAATGAGTATTATAAATTAGTTTGGTTTAGTTTGTTTTTATTATAAAAAGTGATATTACTAAGGGTAATTGTATGGTATTAAAATTGATCTTTTCAAGTTATTTGAAAGGTTGGTTTGATTAGCTTCAAGTTTTTCAATTTGCTTCCAAATCAACTTTATTTATTGGGTAAGGTCGACACTCACTATTAGAAAATCCTACACAAGTCAAGAGAAATTAGAGATTTGAATACTAGTGTTATAGTAAAGTTTCTAAAGATCAACTCTCAAATGAGAGTAAGAGTTTTTAATTTCAACAATATATATTTTCTTCCATAAATGATTAATAATCTTCTATTTAGATGATTCAACTATCACCCTATCAAAAACTTGGTAAGCCCAAAATTGTTTGATTTGTTTGAAGGTTTTGCCTTTAAATAATGGGTATGGCATCATCCACAATTGACCAAATGGGCTTTTTAATTTTATATTCCCAAAACATATACTGTTGGTTTCATCTTGTGACAAACAATGCATTTGAAAGAAACCATATTAACATAGTGAATGTGATCTCCAATGTGAAGCTTATGAGGAATGAGTTTCCAAGCCTTCACTTGAGATATAACAACTATGTTAGATTTCTAAAGCATTGCACTAAGGAATTGTTGTTTGTTGTGAATGAATTTCACTTCTATTTCAAGTTGAGGTGTTGATAGAGGGATGGACCCAATTTGAGAAGATAATAGACACGTTTAAGCAAGAATTGGTCAAGCTTTCTACTTTTAATTTAGAGGGATTTGACTTTGTCATTTGCAATTATCTCAAGATGACTTCAATTAGTAGCTATAAGTAGTTCTTGAAGACAATATATTATCTAGTCATTGATTTGTTATAGGTTTTTATTAGCTAGCATAAAATGAGCCAAATTAAATCACACATAAGGTTCTCTCCCATGATATAGATGATTCCATGTAATGAGAAAGATACTATTATTATTCAATTCATCCCTTAGATTATCATGTTAGATTTTATTTGTCCAATTTCAATACTTATGAGGTCTTTGCACAACTATAGATCATGAATGTTGAGTAATGTATACTTTATATACATATTTTTATATGTATAAATAAAATATGGGTTTGTCATTGTATATGCTTAGTTTGCTCCAACCTACTTTTATATTTCATTACAAGTCACAGTATAGATTGTAGAGCCTCCTATACCTCTAACATTATCTCTAACAAGTTGAAATAGCTCCAGTATATCTATTATCTACAAGTTTGAAATTTTCCTTAATGAAAATAACTTGTGGTGGTTGCATACAAAGCGTTATGGATCTCTACCTTCAAGCATCACTATATTCACCCAAGCTATCTTCTCAATGTATTTCAATGTGTTATTAAACTCATGAATAAAATTTGGAATATAAAAGATGTATTAAGTTCTCTCCACCATCAATGTTACACCCCATTGTGTATTTACCAATTACTAATACTTTTTATGAGTAAATCTATTTAATACATGATTATGTTTTAGTGAATTCCAATGAATGAATATGTATTATGAAGTGGTTGCTTCTTAAATGCTTTAATGATGCAAATAATATATGATGAATATGATTTTGATGTTATCGGCTAACTTCATTCACGATGCACTAAGTTGGATGCAGGAAAGAATCAAGCCATCTAGTGAGGAGAGGAAGAGTATCACCTAGGAGAGGAGGTCAGTATGGAAACCACTAATGTAAATACTTGAGTTAATGCACACACTCACGGCCTAGGTTAGACAAGCTTTGTCAAGTTAGTTTGGGCTTTGAGTCGAGTAAGTAAACCTTGGTGATCTAGCTTTTTGGGTTAATAGAAATGTTTGGGCGATTGTCTTTGATTATATATGATTGTTTAGTTGGTTTGAGTCATAGTGTTAAATCATTGTATTGAAACATGAGATATACTTTGTGTATTTAAATATATATAGATGGATATGTATATATAATAAATGTATAAATATGTATGTATATATGATAACCCATATATATGAGTGTATAGCTAGAATGAAAATAAGTTGGTTGAGGAATCTTAGTGGAATGATATGTGTATATAGCTATTATGATTGTCATGTTTGCATGATGTAATTGTGTGAAACTATTTAGAAGGAATTATGATGATATTTAGCTTATAGTATGTTACATATATGCTTGCATAAGCTATGATGTTAGTAATGCAAATGGATTAATATCATATTAGAAGTATTATGTCATCATTGTTAGGATATGATGTTGAATAAACCTATGTTGGTAGTTTATCCTTGAGTGGAGAACCTAAGTTCTTAATTACCATATTTCCTTAAAAGTAGGAAGTCAGTTTCTTCCTTAGGTTCGGATAAACCAGAGGTTGGGATTAACCTATTTGGTCAGTTAGATCAACTTAAGGGTGTCATCACTTTTTGGAATGGAATCTTGTTATCTTATATGGAGTTCAACCTAGTCAAGAGTTATTTATGGTCAATAGAGTTTCCAAGTAGAATGAGGAGGTGAATATACGATGTCGCTTCATAGAAAGTGGATTTGATTTATTATATATCAAAACTTTGGCCAAAGTAAGTGTAGATGCCACTACGTACACTTTGTCAGTTCACTATGAGCTAGGATTGCATAACTAATAGGGAGTGCCATGCATGTTAGGTAGGAATCCAATGTATGGCAGCTCTAGTTATATAGGAAACAACACCATGCTTGGGTAGGCATTATATTAGAGGGTTTCCATACCAAACCCTTCGTTGAAGGGTAGGCCCATCTCATCAGTTAGGAAGATGTGCGGGGGATGGAATTAAGTCTGTGGTTGGCAGAAAAAGCACTCGGGTGATGCTCTCTCTCATGGAGTTGCCAGTCGAAGCTTGAGAAGCAAAATAAGATGAAGATGTGTGTTCTAGTTGTGGACAACTTGACCAATATATTCTTGTACCATTAAGCTCTTGTAAGCTATGATTTGTAATTATGATCTTGCATCTATTTGTAAATGTATATGAAAGATGAAATCAATTACTTGGGATTGTGTAATGTTATTCTATTCATGCAATATAATATGAAATGGGTTTATTTCAAATATGCAAATGTGTTATTAAAAAGGAAAATTTTATTTCTATGTATATGTGAACTTAAGTCTTTTCACATTTTGAGCTAAAACTTAAGTGAAATCAATAAGGTAAACTTTGTACATGTTATATGTGGTATCAGAGCTACCAGGTTCAGTATTGGAACATATGATCTCACTATGTTAGTCTTTCATCCAACATTATGAGGATCTAATGTTTGGACTTCTTGTGCCAAGATGGTGCGACTCAAGATGACTGTTAGGAATTCAGTAATCAGAAATGAGTGCTAGCTGAAAGCTAAGAAGGAAAGAGAAGCCATAGTTAAAACTATAGAAGGAACCAACTACATTGGGGAGATAAGGCTTGGGGATACTGAGACTCTGAGTAGTGCTTCAACACACATCAAAATAGAGAAAAAGAAACTGTAGGAAGCAACCAATTTCATACCTCCAGTTTCACCCTTCAAGTCTGATTCTTGACCACTCTCAAGGGATATGCCCTCGGAGTGCAATGTTAGCCCACTTTTGATTCAAAGGGAGCCTCGTGTACCCTTGTCACTTGAACTTATAGTTATTGAATACGATAATGAGTCAAAGAGATATGTTCCTTGTAACTATGTATGTGAGAGTGAATATGAGAGATATACTCCCCTCAACTATTATGAATAGTCATCTTGTGTAACCTATGTACTAAAGGATGATTGAAATCCTTATGTTTAATAAAAGTAAAAGGAAATTGGTAAAAACTTGTGTAAAGTTCTCTTGTTTACTTTATTGAATATGAATGATTGAATGATTTAAATCTTTAAAGTTGTTAAATAAACCTTTTTAAGAGATAATTAAAATGAAACCTCTAGGTGGGATACTTTTGTAATAATGGTTTGGAAAAGAATTAATCCCAAGGGTAGCTAGGAAGTGGGTCAAACCACTGGAAACCCTAAGGCCAAACTAGACCAGATTCTAACTATGTTGAATGAAGCAAGGGACAAGATTGGTCACCTTGAGAAAGAGGTTAGGGGAGAAGGTAGATAAGAGTAGGAAGTTCTAAATGAAGAAGAGGAAGAAAACTCCAATGATCACACTACTTTAAGCAATCATGGTAGTGATGAATCTCAATCAAGATCGGATAGGAGTAGGAGGAATCAACCTGCTCAAGAATTATCGCAAGACATGAGGAAAGTCACTCCTCCTAAGTTCGAGGGAACCACCCATGGGGATATTGTAGAAGCATGGATCACTAAGATGGAAAAATACTTTGAAATAAGAAATTATTCTAAGGTAACCAAGGCCATTTGGGAGCCTTTCAACTATCTAGTGAAGCATCCATGTGGTGGATGCACAAGAAGATGGAACTTGATATGAGTTCATTAAAGTTAACTTGGGATGAGTTTTTGGAACTCTTTCGTAAGCGACGGCTTCCTTGGCTATACTTTGATCAGAAGTTAATGGAGTTTCAGAATCTAAGGCAAGGAGAGTCCACAGTGAATGAGTATTAGGAGATCACTTTCCTTTTGAAGTATGTACCTCAATACCAAAAGGATGAGTGATTTCAGATTAGAGAATTCATAATGGGTCTTAATGCCCAAATCAAAGGAGAGGTAGATGTGCATGGCCCTACTACTATGGACCAAGTGTACAAAAAAACTATCAAGCATGAGCAAAAGCTTAAGTCTATTTATGCCTACCATGAGAAGAGTCGGAAGAGGTTTAACTAGTCACAAACCAATCAAACCTTTAAGAAGAAAGGTGATCATCAATATTATAAGAGGAAAGGAGATAGGGGATCCCATAACAACCAAAATGAGTCTAGGGGTGACTGAAGGGGTAACAACAACAACAACCCCAATAGGAATGAAGGCAATTCTAGGAAGCCAATAGCAAGGCAAGGACTAGTAAGAGGATTTTTCTTGTGTGGTGGTGATCACTACACAAATTAGTGTCCCAATAAGACACAGGGGATGCAACCTCATGGAAATACCTTACCCTCTTAGCAAGTAGCTTCTTGCAAAGAATTCATGTGGGATTAGATAACCGGCAAGTGGAGTACAAATTCCTCCAATAGAGGTTCCAAGTACTTTATTTGGCATACCCATTTCAATTCTAATAGACATTAGTGCTACTGAAAGTTTTGTTTCTCCTAATGTAGCTAGTAAGTTATCTAGAAAAGTTGGCTTTATGGAAAATTCTTGGCCTGTAGAGTATGCAAACTAGACAAGAGCTAAGGTAGAGCAATGTTTATTTGAGGCAAGGGTTGACCTTTCTAGTTTCTCTACAGAAGTAAAATTGTATGTAGCCCCCTAGGATCTTATGATGTCATATTAGGTATTAATTGGTTATGGAGACATAGAGCCAAAGTTGATTGTCATGCCAAGATAGTAGAGTGTCTAGATGACCTCGAGAATAGGGTATTATTGAAAAGCACTCCTAGGGAAGTTAAGTTGTGTCAAATCACTGTCATGCAGATGCATAGAGCCAAGAAAAAGGGGTGTCAACTTTTTGCAGTGAAAATGGAAAAATTGTATGAGTGCAAGGAGTTCATCTTTCAAGATGATATAATGTACTATGAACTGAGGATCTTTAGGAAGTCAAAGAGGGAGAAACAATGGAACCAAAGAAATCAAATATGGAGAAATATCCTATCTTAAGGGACTTTGAGGATGTATTCCCAAATGAACTACCTAGGTTACCTCCCAAAAGAGTATTTGACTTATCCATTTATATAGTTCTAGGGTTAGAACCTATATCCAAAGCCTCGTATAGGATGACCACAACATAGCTAATGGATTTAAGAGCTCAACTAGAAGATTTGTTGTCAAAAGGATTGATTAGACCCAATGTTTCACCCTAGGGAGCACTAGTGATCTTCTTGAAGAAGAAGGATGGTACACTATGCTTGTGTATAGATTATTGTATGCTAAATAAGGCAATGATAAAGAACAAGTATCCTTTAATGCAAATCGATGATCTTTTTGATCAGATGCAAGGAGCGGCAGTGTTTTCAAAAATTGATCTGTGATTAGGATATCATCAACTAAAGATCAAGGATGAAGACATTTATAAAATAGCCTTTAGGACAAGGTATGGTCATTATGAGTTCATAGTCCTACCTATTGGACTAACGAATGCACTTGTGGCATTCATGAACCTAATGAATAATGTGTTCAAGGATTGTTTAGACAAGTTTGTGTTATTTTTCTTAGACGACATTCTTATCTACTCCAAGAATGAGGAAGAACACCTCCAATATTTGAGGATTGTTCTCCAATGTCTAAGGGAGCATAATATTTATGGAAAACATTCAAAATGTAATTTATTTTAGAAAGAGATGTAGTATTTGGGTCATGTGATTTCAGTAGATGGGATTGTAGTTGATAATAGACTATGATTTTGAGATCAACTACATTAAGGGAAAATAAAATTGAGTTTTTGATGCCCTAAGTCGAAGGAGACATATCTCCTCAATGATATCAATTCATACCAATTTCAAGAATCAAGTGTTGCAAAAGTTTAAGAGTGATGAGTACTATGAGCAAGCTAAGAAATCACTCTTGGATGATCTACAAGACAAGAGGTATGATGGATTTCACTTTGAACTGGATGGTCTACTAAGGTTTAGAGGAATAATCTATGTACCAGACTCTAAGGAATTAAGGAATACAGTGTGGAAAGTAGTTCATACTGCACCCTATTCTAGACATCCTGGAGTAACTAATTTGTTGGTTGATGTAAAGTTGTTATATTTTTGTAAAGGAATGAAGAGGGATGCTGCAATATTTATAGCAAGTTTTCTAGAGTGCTAGAGGGTGAAGACATAACAACATCACCTAGCAAGACTATTGTATCCTCACAAAATTTTAGAGAGGAAATGGCACGTAATTAGCATGGATTTTTGTGCAAGGCCTTCCAATGTCTAGGAATAAGCATAATGCTATTTTGGTAGTGATGTATAAGCTTACCAAGGTAGCTCATTTTATTCTAGGGAACCTAACAAATGGAGCTTTAGCTATAGATCACAAGTTTATGCAAGAGGTGTTTAGGTTACTTGGAGTTCCTGAGAAAATTATTTTAGATAGGGATGCTTGTGTCACGTCAAGGTTTTGGAAAACCTTATTTTATTCACTTGGGATGTAGTTGAACATAATTTCAGCTTATCACCCAAAGATAGATGGTCAAATAGAAAGGATAAACCAAGTGTTAGAAGACCTACTGAGAATTTATTGTATGGATCAAAAATACAAATGGGAAGACTATTTACCATTGGTGAAATTTGCATACAATAATTCTTATAATTTTGCTATCAAAATGGCTTCATTTGAAGCATTATTATTCTTATCCATTACTCTTTTCTATTTTTGAAACTATGTTTTGATATTGATTGCAAGTGCTTGAGTAAATTGTTGTTGATTATTATAGCTATTGAATAGATCTTGTGCATATAGCTAGAATGAAAGTAAGTTTGTTGAGGAATCTTAGTGAAATGATATATGTATATAGCTATTATGATTGTCATGTTTGTATGACATAATTATGTGAAACTTTTAGAAGGAATTATGATTATATTTAACTTATAGTATGTTACATATATGCTTGCATAAGCTATGATGTTAGTAATGCAAAGGGATTAATATCATGTTAGAAGTATTATGGCATCATTGTTAGGATATGATGTTGAATAAACCTATGTTGGTAGTTTATCCTTGAGTGGAGAACCTAAGTTCTTGGTTACTCATATTTCATTGAAAGTAGGAAGTCAATTTGTTCCTTCGGTTAGGATAAACCAAAGTTTGGGATTAACCTATTTGGTCAATTAGATCAACTTAAAGGTGTCATCACTTTTTGGAATGGAATCTTGCTATGTTATATGGAGGTCAACCTAGTCAAGAGTTATTTATGGTCAATATAGTTTCCAAGTAGAGTGAGGGGGTGGGTTAACATATGACATCGCTTCATAGAAAGTGGATTTGGTTATTATATATCAAAACTTTGGCCAAAGTGTAGACACCACAGTGTACACTTTATTGGTTCACTGTGAGCTAGGATTGCATAACTAGTAGGGAGTGTCATGCATGTTAGGTGTGAATCTAGTGTATGACAACTCTAGTTATGTAGCACACAACACCATGCTCAAATAGGCATTATATTGGAGGGTTTACATAACAAACTCTTTGTTGAAGGGTAGGGCCATCTTACCATTTGGGAAGATGTGCAAGGACCATATTAAGCCCATGATTGGAAAAAAAGCACTTGGGTGATGCTCTCCCTCATGTAGTTGGTAGTCAAAGCTTGAGAAACAAAAGAAGATGAAGATATGTGTTCTAGTTGTGGACAACTTGACCAATATATTCTTGTAACTATAGACATGTAAAAATGACCTAACACTTATTGCACATCCTAAATGACATTTTCTCATCATTGACATCATTATCACCTAATATCACTACATTTCACATCAATTACATTGAAAACCCTAATTTCCTCTATTAATTGAATAATATTACATTATTTAATTAATTCACTTTTTTTCATCATTTTCGACTAATTAAATAAATTTCATTTATTTAATAAAGTCCTAATCTAACTTTATTCCTCTTGATTAATTAAATAACATCAATTATTTAATTATGGCACTAATTTACCCTATTCCCCTAAATCAATTAAATTATTCAAATATAATAGTTTAATTAAATCACTTTCCTCTAAACTTGAATAATTAAATAAATTTTTCAAAACATCATTCAAAAAGTTCAAAACAAAAAAATGCAACTTGTTTGCAAGAGCCAAACATGACTTGTATGTTCAACCCAAAAAACTTAATTAATTAATTCAATTAGTTAATTACCCTCACCCACTTTCATGATTGAGCAAATTGTGATCCCCTAATTACTCACTTTGATTGGTTGATTGATTCATCTATTTTTTGACTAATTCATTTTTTCTTCAATCCCACTGAAAGCTCAATCTATTTCCTCAATTATATTGAACACTCAATTGATTTCATCAATCACTCTGATTACGTAATCAAAATCCATTTATTCTTCCCATCTAATTCATCTCAATGGTTTTGAATTGTTGATTAGGATATTCTACTACGCTATCTCAATCGTTCATTTCAAAACACAACATCTATATAACAACTTCATTTCTTCTAAAAAACAATTAGAGAATTGACATCTTTTGCACAATGAATTAATGCCAAATTAATCATTGATTTATTGGAAGCTTTTACATACATCTTCAATCAACATCACACAACTTTGAAGCTTTTGCAATGCACAAATGGAGGCTTCACATCGATACAACAATGATCCAACATCATTGCAAATACACTTCAACATGAGATGGATAACATAATTAGTTAATTAAAATCTTTGTATATTCTTTGATTGCATTGCTTTTAGTTTATTGAATTCAGTAATCTCATATTGCTCATTTCGTGATTAATGTGTATGAATCTAATCCTTGTTTTGAATTAGATCTTGTTTAATTCGTTTAACGTTGATTTTCTCACACTTATCGATTTCCCCCTTACACAGTACCATTAAGCTCTTGTAAGCTATGATTTGTAATTATGATCTTGCATCTATTTGTAAATATATATGAAATATGAAATCAATTACTTGGGATTGTGTAATGTTATTCTATTCATGCAATATAATATGAAATGGGAATATGAAAATATGAAAATGTGTTATTAAAAAGGAAAAATTTATTTCTATGTATTTGTGAACTTGATTCTTTTCACATTTTGAGTTAAAAATTAGGTGAAATCTATAGGGTAAACTTTGGGCATGTTACAATCAAGTTAGCAAAATTGCAAGCTCAAATTGAACCAAACACAACTTGGTGATATATAAAGTAGCTAGAATATTTTTGTATTTGATTGTGTAAGTTTATTTTCATCAACATTTTGGATCACACTCCATGATCCATCATTAGGATGAATAAAGTGGATAGCATGAGAAGAGAGATGAAGTGGTAATTAGGAAACCAACCTAGTTAAAAAGAAGAGGGGAGAGGGATAACATAAAAACCAAAAATCCAAAAGGGAAGAGGAGTAGTTAATCCAAAATAAATTAACTCACCAAGGCTAGTAGAGAATGGAGGAGAGCATCATACAAAACTAGAGACATTAAATAGAAATTCCCAATAGTCTAAAGGATTTAAACATGAAACTGCACAAGCCATTAATTTAAAAAGAATAACATGTCAATAACATAAAAAGGAGAACCAAATAAGAGAAAATAAATATAAGAATCCAAAACAACATATTCATGGGAAAAGGAAAATATATCACTGGGAAGATCTAAATTTCAAAAATACAATATGTAAAAGTGATTTCTTATGATGTGTAAAGTACCAAGGATATATTCCTTAGTTTGGCCCCCAACTTATAAAAGTACAGATAGAGTAAAGTATATAAGTAATTAACTTGAATATTACTTGCATAATATTGAATTACAATAAGGAACAAGAAAAGAGAGAAAATCACCATAATAATGGAGACATAAGAACTAACATGGAGAAACCCCTTATTAGTCAAAATTCCACTAAAATGTGAGTTAGAATCACTTGATTACCCCAAAATATCATCAATAGAAATGATCTTGGCCCTGCAAGTCATCTAAGAGCTCATGCAACTAGCTAAAAACTCTTCCTAAGACTAATTTTTAATTCTTCAATTATTTCCTTGCCTCAAAACAATAAAAATATGAAAAAAAAACTCACAAATAGTTCCCAACATTTGAGTTATAAGAATATAAAAGCTTCATTCATGCTTAATTTGACCTTAAACATGTTATTTATAGATTCTTGGGAATGAAGGAAGTTAAAATGACAGCCAAGGAAGAAGAGGAAACTAAAAAATAAAAATTAGAAATTCAAAAGATACAAAGTATCATCTATAACATAGTTACCATTTTGGCCAAATGGATATCACTACAATGGTTTCAAATCCATCACTTGTGCAAACTAGTGAATTCATTAAGGCCTAAAATGTATCTTGAATTATTTTCTTATCAACTTAATTCGACGAACTAATGCCCCATTCTAACCTACACACACTTCAATTGCAAAAACCCAACCCATTTTAATCACACCCCTAATTAGGGAGCTTTTGGTCCCCACAAGCTAGAGACTTGGAGAATGACATAGTAGAAACCCTTAATAAGTAAACATATGTCAAATTGTCTTACACTATAATATGAGAGCAAACCATAATTGAGTATAATTGTTTCGCCAAGATTCTATATGATATAATAAAAATTGTTTAAACTAGGGATTATTTAAAATGTCATTTGTCTTCCCATGAAGATTCAAGATCTTGGAATACTTCTTACCACCATGAAAAGCATACAATATGAGGGATTTTTCATTCTTGACTTGACATATATTCCTTCTCCTATATAAATTACTTTCATAAATTGTTATAAAAATAGGAGCTATAAAACACAACTGCACAAATGTCTTCTAAAATTTCATCAATAAACTTACCAGAAAAAATGTCAACTTACATTGTCTATAAACCAAAATTTAGCTGCCTCCCTTAATTAAACCCGAACCATAAGGCTTAGGATGTTGAATGTCTTCAAACCAAGTTTTTTACTAAGATTTATGAGATCGAGTTAGTATGTAAACATGAGTCAAACAAAGCATCAATCTTAACACCATTGGAAAAGATCTTAATGCTAAATAATGCTTCTTTATTAAATGCATTAACTAACTTAATAGTACAAGTAATTGAAGGGCACACAATCTACTGAAGGGGGTGAAATAGTAGATCTAATCAATTTAAAATTCTTAACTTTGACATAATTATAGATGATCATATAACTTGAATCTTCACTGTTACTAATCAAGCATTGAGCACACATTCACAGAATTAAACACTAGATATATGTGGAAACCCAAGATGGGAAAAACCACGGTGAGAATAGCTGCTTGGAATTACTATCCAAATACAACCTCACAAAGTAGGAATATAACAAGTGAATTTTACATTATGAAGTAGGCACCAACCTATCAGAGACACCAATCCCCTAATGTATTCATAGGTACCAACCTACTAGAGACACCAATCCCCAATACAATGAATTGAGCACCAACCCTACAAGTAGAACACCAATCCTATCATATTACTCAAATAAAGATTACAGATCTTCTATGTAGTTGAACACATCTCATACATGTGCTAGAGTTTCTACAGATGCTCATCCACACTTTATATGATCTTTTGATATTGACTCACAATTTGCAATGCAACCCTCTATCTTCTCTTGAGATAATATCCTTGTATAATCACCACCTTCTCTTCAATTTGTGCCTCATAACTAATTATACTTCACATTGTGCATCCGCACAACTGAGGAATATATACATGGCATTGCATTAACACTCTTCCATATCGGCCAGGGATCGACAAATAACCAGGATGACATAAGGAGGACCTAAATTCAATTTTCATGAAACATGTAACAAGTAGGTCCAAAATAAAATTTGCTACCGCTAAAATAACATGATGTCATGCACTAGCACATGAACCTTATCTAGGTCCTATCTTAACATCAAATGCTTACTTCGAATGTCATAGGCTATTAGTTGTTACTACACTATTCCAAAACACAACCTGATTGACAAATAGACACAACAAACCTTGTATCATTCCAAAAAAATTACATGCTGAACATATCCTCCGAAAACTCATGAATAAGATAGAACAAGTGTAGACATACTCTCCTCTCAAACCGTAGAGCCTATGACACCTCTAGAAAAGGAGACCTGAGAAACACTGAACCAACAGTTAAAAATTGAAACATTCCAATATAACCTTCTAGATCACCTCTATCACAATGAATGGATGCATGCATGATATTGCAAGAATATAGTAGTCACATGTACTTCTAGAACACAAACACTCCTCAATAGCTAATAATGTATGTTTCTTGATTTAGTGATATGACAGTAGAATTTCCAACACAGAAAGGTATGTTAGTATAATTTCAATTAATTCACATTGATCTCCTGAAAGGATAGTGCCACCTCTAGCCACTTTGGCATCAATCCTCTTACTACATCAATGAAAACCTTTGACATCAATGACAACCTTTGTTCAATGATAATTAAGGTAAAAGTTTATAACTTTGTCACACTTTTATAAAGGAATGAGTAACATGACTATAATTTTCTAACTTGGATTGCCTAAAAGTAACATTTATGTTTTGAATTTTAAAACGATATAAACTAATGAAATGCATAATTCTTAATGTACTTTGTGTTTATAATTTATAAACTAAAAAGATAGTTGTATATATTTTTGTATAAATTTAAGAGAATAATTTTGATTGTGGATTTTTTTTTGAAGAAATGAGGTCGATGGGACATCACAATTTTTTTATTTATTTCTCTAACTTTTTCCACACATATATAGCTTAAAAATATAGTGCATGGAAGAAAAATAATAATTTTTGATGAATATTGTAGACACTGAAATTTGGTCTAAGCCTGCAACTTCAATATTTTTCATAATTCGTATTCTTCAAGGTCATGATTAAATAATGTCAATTATTTAATCATTCTCTATAGTCTTCATTTCTTCTATTAATTAAATAATCTTTTTTTTTATATGTAAGGTAGGATTTGTATTGATTTTAATAAGATATACATGCATCTGCTAAGCAAGAGATAACAATCCTTCTTGGACTCTGAGCTTGTCGGCTAACCTTTCCAACCTGGGGAAACTTTCTACCATTACAAAATTTGCAATCCCATTGCAAAGCTTCAAAAAGCTGTTGACTATGAACTAGATACAAAAAAATTAGATTAGAGGTCGAGCCTCATCCAACTGAAACCAAATTTACAGAACCATTATGTGGATACTAAAAACCATCCAAAAATTTGATTAACCACAAAGTTTTTAGACATTAAAACACTTAAAACACAGAGGTTGGGCCTCACAGAAAGCCATTTAATTCTACAAACCGAGTGAAGTCTTCCACCCATTCCGTCCCCTCCGCCATCACGAGCCTCAGCTTCCTTTTCAGGAATTCAACTGCCATGGCCGCTACCATTCTATGCCTCATCAGTTCTGGCCCATTGATGTCTAAGATGAAGGGGAAGACTTTGACTGCATCGTCTGACTCGCAGAGGAGATCTAGGTCTGCGGGATGCGGTATTCCTTTGCCCTTAAAGGCCACTTTTAGTGTTTTCTCTAAGTCCCCTAGCAAGTCACCTCGAAAAAGACGCTCCACCATTTCCTTTGCCTCTGCCTTCGGGAAATCCAAGTCCAGAATCACTGCTAGAAACTGAGAGGAGATGTGAGCGTTGTCTCTCACATATTCCTTTCTTTCTAGATGTCCTTTGCCTAAAACCATTTTGACTGCTACCATTGACAAGGGGTCGTTGTCAAGCAGAATTTGCTTTAGGCTTTGATTTGTAATCTTCCGAAAGGCAATCTATCTCTCCGTTGCTACCAAGGAGACTGGTGTATCAACACCAAAACTTTCCAACCCCTCCACCGAAATGGAGATAATGAATTTCAACTTGCTCAACCTCGCCATTTGTAGCTCTTTTGGCAACCATTCCCTACACAACGACAAAACACAAACCAAAATTCAAAAACCAAATAGTGAGTATAACTTCATCAAATCAATTAAAAGCCTGTGAATTGTAAGGCCGAGCCTCCAAGCACGAATCTAAATAATGGCGAAGTGAGCATTCGTCCTTGCCCTGACATTATCCTATGACCTTCAACCTTCAGCCTTTATACAGCTATCTCCTCATGTGAGGTGAAGTGCCACTTGGCCCGAAAGCTTACGCTTTCATAATTGTCGTGCCCTACGTGTCGAGCTATTTTTCCTTGGATTCCCATGTCATTCATTCCCCTATTGACGCTAGGGACACCCCTGATTTAATGGCCTCAGACTTTAATTTATTCCCTTCCTCCTCCCACCGTCAAATTGGAGAGGGCTTGGAATGATGTGGCATTGCCACTAAGTGGTCACCTTGCATGCCCCATCCACCTCCTCAGGTCCTCCCTCTTTGATAGCTTGATAGGTGGTTATTTGAGGGGCGGAGGGGATTAATTAAATAATCTTAATTATTTAATTAATTCACACTTTTCTTTATTCTTTTTTTTTTTTTTAATAAAAAGGGTAAAAACCTTATTGAGAATCAGAAACGAGCATTACAACAAAGCAAAGGGCCTAAACCCCAGGAAGCAAAGATACAATAAAACAAAGCAAGAAACAGCATCATCTATCACCAATCCCATCACCCTCCTCCGCAATAATCTTGTTCAACTCATGGCGAAGATCCTGGGAAATCTGATCCCACCCCTCAATCCTCCAA
The DNA here is from genome assembly GCA_007258455.2 of Sequoia sempervirens. Taxonomy (NCBI): domain Eukaryota; kingdom Viridiplantae; phylum Streptophyta; class Pinopsida; order Cupressales; family Cupressaceae; genus Sequoia; species Sequoia sempervirens. The sequence continues at coordinate 203,876,138 of VDFB02000013.1, read as the reverse complement.
CCATCAAGATGCGCCGAAGCCCATTTCGCCAAGCAATTCGCTGCTCTATTCCACTCCCTCAGAATATGGACAAAAGAAACCTCCTCCATCAAGGAACTAATCTGCAGAATCTGTTGCACCATCCTAGCTAACTGCCAACTGACATCATCCACCTTCCGAACCTTAAGCAAATTAACCAAAACCTATGAGTCAGACTCACAGATAACTTTTCTCCACCCCAAAGCATAAGCCCGTTCAAGGGCGGAGAATATCGCCAGACCCTCCATAAGGTTGACAGTCTTTGCCCCCTCATAAATAGAAAAGAAGAAAACCACTGATCCTGTAGAATCTCTACCAACTCCACCAATTCCAGCAGGCCCAGGATTTCCTTTTGAGGAACCGTCAGTATTAATCTTCAAGATTCCAACAGGAGGGGGCAACCATTTACCCACTCTCATAACTTTCATTTTTGCTTGCCTGCCCTTTCGGACACAAGCTGAAGCCAAAGACAACTCCTAAAGTCCCAATCTCTCCACCTTCTTAGCATCCTCTTTCTCCAAGGGAAAGCCTACCTCACACTTTGCTTCCACAGTCTCCTAGACCATACCCATAATTCTCTGCTAGACTTGTTGGAAAACCAACATTTCACCTCGGAAGACTCTACGGTTTCGCTCTAGCCAAATCTGCCAGAGAAGGAAAGTAGGCCCCACATACCACACATCCTGTAAGAAAGATGTGGTAGTAGGAGGTCTGCCAAGACTATGCCAAAAATCCACCAGAGAGGAAGCATGAACACAAGGAACTCTCCAAACTTCCCACCATAAGTGCCATAGCCTCAAAGAAAAGGGGCAACGAAAAAACAAGTGAGCAGAATCCTCCTCTCCATCCCCACACAACACACACATGGATGGTCCCTGAAATCCCCTCTTCTGAATATTATCCCAGGTCAAACATTTGTTCCAGGCCAAAGTCCAAATGAAGCAATTACACTTCGGCCAAGAAAACTTGTTCCAAACACTCTTCCACCATTGAACCTCCACCCCACCTAGCTTGTGAGATAACAACACCTGATAACCTGAAGAAACAGTATAAACACCCTTAGGGTTGGGAGACCAAGATAAAACATCCCCATCCGGAAGGGAACTACAAGTCCTGCTAGAGAGGATGCTTTGCAATTCCGCACATTCCTCCTCCATACCAACCACAGGCCACTCCTCAGGATTCTTCCATCTAGCCGTCCTTAATTGACCTTGAGAAGAAACAGACTTAAAGTCTCTCACCTTGTCCCAACCAGCCTCGAGGAATCTTTGACAAAGGGGCAAAAGGTTAGGAAACTGAGAAACAATGGGAGGAAAACCATCCCAAGCATCCAACCAAAATTGAGCCTCAAACCCACTTTTGCAGACCCAGAATAAGCCCTCCTTAACTAGCGCCGCCCCTTTCTTGAGCGTACCCTAGATAACCAATCCTTTCCCCACTAAGGGATAGTGAGGAATATCCATCTGAGGGATCCCTGGAAAATATTTATGAAGTAAAATCTTGGCCCATGTCTGATCCTGCTCCACACACCACCTCCAGTATAGCTTGGCAGCAAGCGCCACACCAGACAAAAATGACTGCCTTAAACGAAGACCCCCATATTGCCTCGGGCTACAAACAATCTCCCATCTCACCAAGCTCCATTTGGATGACGATAAATTACCTGCCCATAAAAATTGTCTAGCTAAAGCATCAAGTTCCTGAAGAAAACCAACTGGGGCCACCTGGAGCATGCATCTGTAAATGGGAAGAGCTTGAACCACAGATTTGACCAACTGAACATGACTAGCAAAGGAAAGCCATCTATGGGTCCAATGGTTAACCTTTAGTCAAAACTTTTCCAGAATGTTCTACCAAGAATCCCTGGGCATCCTTTTGTCAAAAATAGGAATTTCGAGATAGATCAAAGGGAGGGACCCAGTCTGAAACCTTAAAATATTGGCAATCCTCCTTTGAATTGGACTAGGAGTATTGAAAAAGAAGATGGAGGATTTACCTTCATTAATCATTTGACCTGAGGCAGTCAAATACACATCCAACACTGCATGCAAGTTTGTAGCCTCCCTAATTGTAGCCATACCCATCAAAGCAGTATCATCCACAAACTGCAAATGAGACTGTGGGGGAATATTACCACCCCAATGCCATCCCTGAATGAGACCCCTCTCCACATTCCTTCTCAACAACCGACCCAAACCTTCAACAAAGAGCAGAAACAAATACGGAGATAGAGGATCACCTTGACGCAATCCCCGAGAGGCTCCAAAAAGCTCTGAGGGTTCACCATTAATTAAAACAGAGAAGGAAACATAAGTCACACAACTCTTGACCCAACGAATCCAATCTTCCCCAAAACCAAAAGCACCAAGGATCTTCCAAAGGAAGGACCATCGAACTCTGTCATATGCCTTTGCCATGTCCAACTTGATGAACATTGCCTTATCAGTGGAGTTAGCCATAGAATGAATGGACTCCGTAGCAATAACCACCCCATCCAGAATTTTCCTGCCCGCAACAAAACCACTCTGCTCCTCAGAAATTAACACTCCGAGCCAAGTTTTCAGCCTATCCGTAATTACTTTAGAGATGATTTTGTAAATCACATTACAAAGAGAGATGGGTCTAAATTGGCTTAACTTGTTTGCTCCATCAGATTTGGGGATGAGAGCGAGGAAGGTGGAGTTCAAAGCCCGTAACATCTGCTTATTCATCTGAGATTCCTAGACAACAGCCAATAAGTCAAGCTTAATAATATCCCAGAATTCTTGAAAGAACTCCACCGGAAAGCCATCAGGGCCAGGAGCTTTCCCTTTCTTCATTTGGAACACCGTTCTCTCAAGCTCTTCTATTGAAATATCCCCCATGAGACATTCATTCATCTCCGTAGTAACTAGAGAGGGGATACAAGACAGAACTTGATCCTCCTCTTCGGAAACCCCCCGCGAATCCTCCCTGAATAAGGTACCAAAGTACTGCATGACCTCATGCAAAATATCCTTAAAAGAGGATATATGCTCGCCAGAGTCATTTACCAGAACAGAAATTAAATTCCCATGTCTCTTGGCTTTGACCGAATTGAAGAAGAAGGCCGTATTTTTATCTCCCTCCTGAAGCCATTCAACCCTTGCCTTCTGTTTCCAATATATTTCCTCCCGCAGTTCACACTCCTCCAACACTTTCCATGCCCTGGCCTCCTCTTGAAGTAAATCAGCAGTCACACCTTCCTCCCTAATCACTCTGGTAATGCTATCCAACTCCACTTGTGCAGCAACCTTTGCATGGAAAATGTTCCCAAAGCACTGTCGGTTCCAACGCTTAAGCTGATATTTAACAAATTGGAGAAGTTTAGCAAAAGTGTACATTGCAGTACCATAGGCGGGTCTACCCTCTTTCCACCAAACAACCACATAGTCATGAAGAGAGGGTTCACGAAGCCACATAATCTGAAACTTAAAAGGGGGTGACCGGGGCACACGAACTGAAGAAACAACCAACTTAATAGGCCAATGGTCAGACCCCCTCCAATCCAAGATTTCTGAGCTAGAAGACCATAAGCCACCAACCCAGAAGCAGGAAACCAAGAACCGGTCAAGTCTTTCAGAGATGCAATTATCTCCAATCCTACGATTGTTCCAGGTGAATGACCCATTATTAGGCTTGACATCAACAAGATTCAAAGCAGAGATATTATCCTGAAGAAGCATCGCAGAAGGCTCCAACCTAGCAATACCCCCCCGCTTTTCAGCTAGCTCAAAAATAGCATTAAAGTCCCCAGCCATAATCCATGGATGAAAAGGCACCATGCTCCGAACAAATCTAATATGAGACCATAGAATTTGCTTACCTTGAAACTCGATAGGCGCATAGATATTAGAGAGGAGGGCAGACTCCCCAGTCTCTAAACAGGAAGCAATCATCGAAAGAGAAGACTTGCTGGCCATCCACCAGAGAGGACGAATCCTCCTAGGATTCCAAAGGCAAGCCACTCCACCCGCAGACCCTTGAGCACCAACACACTGACATTCGCCACTGCCCCACAACTTAGGGGATAAACCAAGCATGCATTCCACAGATAACTTAGTCTCCTACAGGAACAAAACATTAGGAGATTGACTTCTAACCAACTCACGAACAACCTTTTGTCTAGGGCCGCTGTTTAGGCCCCTTACATTCCATGAAAGAACAATCATCTCAAAGAGCTCGAGAAGTGTGAATCCAAAGTCTTAACTGACCCTGACTCCACCAAAGTTTCCCCAGCTAACTTAATCTTTTCCATATCCTTCTTCCTGCCAAGCTTTGAGGATTTCTCCCCCAACCCTTTTTTGATATCCTTCTGATGAAGACCCAAAGGAGAAGGAGAAGACCTGTTATTTCTCGCTACATCTACTCCTGTATGCAAAGCCACAGAAGGACCATCTCCCCCATCCTTCTTCATCTCCATAGAAGGAGTCGACTCCACCTGGACATCCATTTGAAGGTCGGCTGCCAATTGCAAAGCTCCAGTAACTTGTGCCTCCTGTGTATCCCCAAACAGAGGACCCTCCTGCCCAGAGCACACAATACCTTGATCCAAATTCACCAGACCCAGGTTCACTTCTTGCTGACCTAGATCATCCAAAACCTCAAATCTATTAAAAGAGTCTTCATATTGTCTTTCCTTCAAGGTCCTTTGCCTCGGCTATATGATTTTACATGGCTATCAACCATCTCTATCCCCCAACCCTGCCTAACCTTGACATCTTTCGCTGTAAGTGACCATATTCATGGTGCATAGACAACACTATTGAAGAGTTTATAGTTCAAATGATTGAATCCTAAGAGGGTGGACTTCCATGACATATCCTTAGCATCCCATGTCTGCCGACAACAGTATCATCATGACAATGGAAGTACAAAGTTATTTGTTCTAACTGAATTCAGAACACTCCAAGTCCCAAATGTCCTCCCAGCAAACATTGTTCTCACAAAGATCCACAGAAACCTGGAGACAACCCGCCATCGGACATGATATTTGGAAGTCTTAAGGAAGCCACAACATGGCTTAACAAAACAATTCCTGAGGTTCCAGATTGAAATAGGGGTTTCTTCATTCATTATTTTGATCGCTATGGGTCCAAGGTAATTGGGAGTTCATGCTGCAGTCTAGACTACCTCATGATTCGTCCAGTCCGGCATCCAAAATACCATATTCCTATACTCAAAATTCTACAGGCATGTCTGAATATTAGCCCACGTCTTCAAACCACGGCAATAAACCGCCGTCCAACGCCTGCCAACGGATCCTTTCGGATCCTGCTCCACCGGTCTGCCCACCATCTGGCCTCCCAATCCATACCGTTGCCGAAGACTTTCGGCGATAGTTGAGGGAGACTTCGCGACCAGCGCCGCGCGAAAGTCCATTAAAGGGTCAACACCCGAGGTCTCCCCGGGAGACATGAAATCCAACTTTCAACGGGCATGCAAAACCCCCGAAAAAACCAAAACACAGGTTTCAAAACCCCACCCAAAGCACACCCGTTTCTGTTGGAAAAATAACAAGAAGCCCCACTGAAAGGAACCTCACAAAGACCAGGCACCAAAGGCCCACTCCACACGGCACACCCGTGGCTCACAACGGCACCTCACACAATGAACGCCGCCAAAGAAATGCCCTCACATAGGAAAAAAAGGAAGAAAACTCCGCAGAAGCCACGCCCAGCTCCTCACCCCCAAACGCAGTCAGCACCCTCCTTCCAAATGCAGAACAAGCATACATAGGAAACGAGCTAGGGCACAAACGCCCTAGCTTGGCAGATTGCAGACGAACACTATCGCTCCTCCCAAATCGTTTTCTCACCCCCAACCTCTCTCTCTCACTTTTCTTTATTCTATCTTATTGATTAAATAAACATTTTTTATTTAATTATGTTACTAATTAACCTTATCCTTCTTGTCAAATTAAATAAATTCTTATTTAATTTACTCTTTATCATACTTCAACTATAATTAAATAAATTCTTTATTTATTTAATTGTTCATTTAAGTCCCTTCATCACTTAATTAAATAATGGCGACGAACAATATTTTTCAATATGCCAAATCTGGAATGGGCCGACGATATCTATGAATTTATTTTAACGTGATATTCTTTCTATATTAGAGTGGTTATGTGGAGGCATTTGCGCGGTCACTTTGCCCAGCTGCATCCTTCAAAGCCCTGTTCAGCCTATCGTGATGAACGCGAATGTTCCGAGTGGTGTTTTCATCAAATTATGCCCATCACGCCACGAGTTCGGGGCGCCAGCGGAGTTTCATTAAAGAGCCTGGCTTAATTACTTGGGCCTCCGCAACGCAGCGCTAATCTCAATGGAAGTCTTTCGCGGTCCGTCTTTATTCGTCAGCACCTTTTCATAATGTAAAATTAAAAAGATATCGCATCAAACTGGATTCATTTATGAATTTTAGCCATCCCCGCACTTAGAACATCGGGCACGCCCACCACCGAATACTTCACCGGAAGGTACGATCGGTAAACCCATCTCGTTCATTAGAGCATCTTTTTTGATTCAGCCCCGCCCGGGTTTAAATTGATAGTGCCCGGCTCTTATTCCAATCTCTCGGAACTTCCTACAATCGCCATGGACTTTTGAGGAGCACTTATCTTGAATCTTCAAAGTTTTGTTAATCACAAACTCAGCTATACTTCGTAATAAACTCTTTTGAAAACTGAGGGCAAATTGGCGGTATCACTACAAGCCGGAGTAGCGGCAAAACCAAGATGAACTCATGGAAATACGAGCAACGGTGAGATTAATTTCAGCTTTTACTTAATGCTTTTACTTTTCTTTTTGTTCTTTGTTGTTTAACTTAGATTGCATTAATCTAGATTGCATTGTACGTTTGTTCGATCCGCTTCTTTCACATTTTATGGATCAAAGCACGTTATGAACCCGAGTGCTTTTGGTAGAGAATGGTGGTTTTCTTTGTTTGGTTTCTCATTGTTTTGTAGGTTACAAACTAAGAATCTATATGAAATCCCATCTTCTTTGGAGCAACAGAAAAATAGGAAAATAAAATATTTAAAAACTATTATTTGGGTTTTTTCGGTCTCATTCTCATCTTTTCAAAACTTCAAACGGTTTAAAATTTTGTTAAGATTTGAGAAAGTTATGGCCGTTTTAGTGATCATAGATTTTTAAGCTTTAACTGTTAAAATGCGATTTTTTTTTGTTTTAAACACTTTTGTCTTGCAGGGTTTTGCAAAACTTTTTTGGGTTTTGAAGGTCTATGTCTTAGCTTTCCATAGATATCTACAGTTTAAAATTTTGTTTAGTTTTGAGAAAGTTATCACTATTTTAGTTTGTTGTTTTCATTTAAGTTTTTTGCACTAATCTTCTGTTTTCAACGTGTCTTGAGGAGTTAACGAGTTTTTGCAGGACAATTGGTGAAGACAATACTAAAAACTACTAATGAATCTTTCTGCAGAATGCATGTCCAAGACCCTAGTTAAATTTTTGAAACAGATTGTTTGGTAGTGTAGCAAATCTTTCATTTGGATTAAAATTAACAAGTGTCTACTGTGTTTGGTGCAAAAGCATAACTGTGTAATTACCCTCATGATTTGGTATATTGAAGTATCCTCTCCCCTTACGCATCTGTGTGATCCTAGGTGTAAGAGAAATGGTTACCAACTCTAGAACTTGGGCCTGTTCTGGTGGGAAAAAATACTCACCCTAGGATGACTTAGATCGGTAGCACCCTAAACCCAAGGGACTTCCAGCCGGTATATAAAAGTGAATTCTTGGGGAAAGCCCAAGAATCATGAGTATGGTTCTAACGAGATGGATCTGAAAGGGGACTCTTGCCACATGGATTATTCCCCACGAACGGAATGCTCATACTAAATACTTTTTGTTTTAGAGACCAACCATTTTTTGCCATTGCTTGGTATAGTGCAGGGTACAGTATCATGCCCGAAGACACTCACTACTGATCCCCTTGAGTAGAGATAGCAGTTCTTGGGAGGTCATTGCCCAAAAAATTCAAAATTGGTGTGCTCGAATGACGTTAATGAGCCATGGTGGGGATCCAATGCCACCAAATTTCTAGGCTATCCGCTCTCGAGAAGGAAAGGTGTTTATCACCAATCCAGGGTATTTCGGTAGGCTATACCAAGTATACAAACCCTAGGCCTTTTGACCTATTAGGATGTGATTTTCAGTTGTCAACTTAAATGTTCTTGGAGTCCAAATCAAATTGAAAACACGTTGTCTTATGATTGTCCTTGTTTTCCAGAATTTGATCACAGAAAATAGAGTCGGTTTTAAATCTCAAAATCACTATACACAGAGAGCCACAGCTATTTACCAGGTCGCAATTGATTTTTAGAGTCGCATATGTCATTTTTAGTCACTTCTGTTTCACTTCGAGTCACATCTATAATTTTTAGTCGCATTTGCTTCACTTTGAGTCAATCTATCATTTTCAATCGCATCTATTAAGTGTAGAGTTGCATCTGCTAGTTTAGCTTGCAATTGCTTTGCGAAGAACCGCATATGTTATATTATGAGTCGCAACTATCATTACAAGTTGGATCTATTAGAAGGTTAACTACATCTGTCAGAGTTGGACATTAAACTTTATCAGGGACACACAATTTCTCATCAGAAAACTACAACTGTGAAATTTAACCGCAAATGGTAAACTTAACCACATATGTGAAATCCTGTGACGCATTTGCCTGATTAGAAAACCATAATTCATGATCACTATCCAGTCAACACGGTTATACCATTCTTTCAGTTGGCTTCCCACAAGCAGACTTTGAATGGAAACAAGAAATATTTTTTCTCAATTTTGCATCCTTTAGATTCATATAGTCATTACCATAGTTGTCCTAATTTAGAGTTTGGTCTCATTTTAGAATACATTTTTCCTTTAGAGTAAACTTCTAGGAGGGTTAGTTTTACAAACTTTAGGATAGGTTCACCATCTACACTCTAGAAAGATCATAGCATCAACGAAATCTGTCATTGAACCTAGTCTTATCATTTTATCCTTTTTCCTACAGGGAGTCCTAGCTCATCAGTTTAGTTAGGAAACTCACCTTATCTTTGATCCTAGTCCTACATTGGTTCCTTGACATAACAAAATTGACACCTTGGTTAGACTTTAGGTAGTTGGTCCCCCCATCTTGGGTTTAAAGATTTGATTACCTTAGAAGCTTCTTTAGACTTTGCATCTTTAGACACTATCATCCTAAGATAGCATCATTTTAGACATACCTTATTTGCAGAGAAAAATACCAATTTTTTTTTAAAAAAATAGTTGCATTCATTCCTTATTTGCACCTAGAAAATCCCAAAAACATAGCTTAGGTTGCATACCTTATACTTAAGTTACTCTTTGCATTGTCATACCTTAGGCCTCATATCACATACCTTTGTCATACTCCACCTTTCGTCATAACCTCATCACCATGTCTACAATTTACCTTGATATGCTTGCTAGTCAAGTTGAATACCAATTACTCCATAATGGTCAATTCCAACAAGCCAAAGACTTCAAAAGAAAATTTATCCAATCCAAATGCCAATCAACGTCAACCCATGGTTAACTACCTACATACCCTTCCTACCAACAATCCATAAGTCCTAGTCTTCCATCCATCTACCCTCATTATTGAGAGTCCCTTGGCATAATCCATGCCATGAATCCACAACAAACATCCCATTATCACCCTTATCCTAACCTTGACAAGGGAAACCAACCTTCCACTAATCCCTTCCAAGCCTCCACGTCTTATCCTAGTCCTTCATCCACTAATCCCTTCCAATCCACTCCATCTCAATCTACATTTAGTCATGAAAATACATCTACTCATGGTCTCCAAAGTCACATCCCATCTACTAAACTTGAGGATACATGTCAAATAGAAAGTCCAAAGCAAGACATCATGGCTTCACCTTCATGTCAAGATCAAAGTAGTCTATCCCATGACCCTATCTTTAAGTCCATCCAAGAAGTCCTTCTAGATAATCATGTCATCCAAAATACTTCTATCCTTGATCAAGATTCCATTCCCAACCATATCATTCAAGACAAACCCGTCTTTGATCAAGACACTACTATTGAGCAAGAAGTCCAAAATGATCCACTCCTTGACCTTTATGCCATTCATGATCAAAAATTTGAAGATGACCCTATCCAAATACCAAATGCATCCATTTCCCAAAATGAGACACTTGCCTCCTTTGGACACATAGATGATATTCCTCTAGAACGAGAGTCTCCTACTCTATATTTTTTTTTCAAATGATCAAGCTATAGCTGAGTTCATTGGACTTTATGACAATGACCATAAAGACAATTTTGACATTGAGTTGGAAGCACCAATAGAATCATCTGAATCTTATATGTCACAAAATCACATCAAAGATATCCAACATGTCAATGAAGATAAGAGATCCTATCAACTAGGATCATCCACTTTTATCAAATTAGGTTTTCTTGTAGATGAGGAGATTCCAAGTAATAGTTTCCACAAACACAATGATGGGTTAGCATCTTGCTTCCAAAATGAAAAATACCCCATCGCAAACAGAATCTGTCAAAGCATGCAGTATCAAGGAAAAGGACTAGGCATACTCGAGCAAGGAATTCTAGAACTAGTACAATTTCAAGAAAATCCTAGACATCAAGGTCTTGGTTATCCTTCAGTCAAAAAATCTAATGATGTTAATGGTACCTCCTCGATATTGGGGGCAACTTTATCTGATACAAACATCAAAAGAGAGGCCATGAGTAGTTCTTATCATAAGGTTGTTGTCAACACTCCTTTCATCCATACCATAAATTGTCATTCCAACATGAATAAACCTTCCATTTGGAACCAACAAAAACAAAATTATTACAAATTCAAAGTTCAAAATCAAATATCAAATGCCATTGAATCAATTAAAAATTCAAGTGGACAAATAAAGTTAAAACGGATCCTAAAGAAAAATGGATCAAGCAAAGAAAATAGTTCAAAAGTAAAAGTCAATCAAAATGTGGAGCCACAAGAAAAGAGGACTCCCACATATAATAAATGTCCACCTTCTTCAAAATGGTCATCATACAAGGCATATAAAGTCATGGTTCCAAACATTATCCCAATCTAAAACCCAGTCTCCATCATCCATCACTCCAAGTTTGGCAAATGAAAATTCCTACATCTAAATTGCCAAACGCGTCTACCATCATCCATCATAATCCTACATATTGCCTAAAGTCTAAAAATCCTACATCACAAATTTGTCGCATCTTGGTAGCAACTCTTTATTGTAAGGACTCCCATGGCACTCTATCACGATGTGCATATTTTGATAAGGCCAATTCTAGTGTCAAAAAGGATCACAATGACATCAATCAATTGTATGCAAGTGTTATAATCCTGACAAGGAAACTACTTCATCAAGGTCATTATTGGCATATCATGGCACCAGTCTCTACATTAGCACCATTAATGGATTCAACACAATTAGTGATCATCTAAAGCATCAATGCCATCTAAAAAAAATAAAAAAATAAAAAAAAATCACTTTGATGAAAACTTGGCAAACAGGCATCTTGGTGACACCAAAAAGAAAAAAAGAAAAAAAAAAGTCAAGAGAAAATTTTTGTCCAATAGTGAAAACCATTCTTATGGCACTTTGGATAAGTACCATGATGAAAACTTGGCAAACAGGCGTCATGTGTAAGAAATTATCTATGTGGACTATTACAAATGGGGGCAAGTTGTCTCATCTCTCATACCCTTCGTATGACATTTCCATCTATCCATCTAAGCCCTACCACTCATGCCCATTTCCCCACCTACTTTGATCTTGATAAGGACTGGGGTGCAAACATAAATCGTGCTTTGGAAAAACTTTTGACATGTCTATCCTTTGGTCATACACTATCCACGAAATATCATGTCATAGCCTTCATAGCATTTTTTTTTCCAAACGAGTTATCCTTATATAGCATAGTCCTTGGAGACCATATGATAATTTTTCTAGCCAAAAATCCTCATGTCACTTATCTTTTACCAAAGCCACCCATCATCTATACATACCTATCACATGCCTTGGTTTTTCCCTTGTCAATGGTCTAAGGATCTTCCATCATCCCATCCAATCCTAAAAAGTCATTCCAAATGCAACAAGCCCAATCCATACAATCTTTCTATGCATCCTAGTGCATCATTCAAAACATTCCTTGGCTTTGTTTCTAGCCTGGCTACAAACCTTGATCCTTTAGTCATATTATCGTCATCTTCATGTTGTTTCGGGATGTGTCATTCCCATGTCAAACAACAACATCATCATTATCATCACCTATCAATTGGTTTTCAACTTGACTAGGGGCAAGATCATGGTTGTCCTTGGATTCTTGTGCATGCTTACTCGCTTGCTTATAGGCATCATTTCCCTGTACATACTACCTATCCCTATACATAGTCCACTTCCCTGTACATACTACCTATCCCTATACATAGTCCACTACCCTCTACATAGTCCTTATCCCTATACATACTACCTATCCCTGTACATAGTCCACTACCCTATACATAGTCCTTATCCCTATACATACTACCTATCCTTGTACATACTCCTTATATTTTGTATCCATCGCTTGTATATACCATTCATAATAAGTGGTAGTCTTTCCCATAACTTGGAATGAATGACATCGAGCGCATTTCATACCCCTCATTTTATCCTATTCATAATCAATTGGTCTTATACTCGACTGGGGGCAAACGCTTGAGATGTGTCATATTGATTCTTCCATTGGATGTGTTGGCTTGGATGTGTCATATTGATTCTTTCTGAAACTAGGCTTTGTCATGCCTTATACAGATAGTCATAACATCGAAACCAAACTCACAGTCTTATCCGATGTGTATCTCTTGACATCAGGCTCTATCAAATCAATCCTTTTATCAGTTAAAATAAATCAAACAAACATATCAAGTTTTGGCAAATATTTTATTGGCTTTTTTACTTTATGGCTTATTTATCTTATCATTTTATTTGACTTGATGACTTAGAATTATGTTACTAGCTTTCTCAAGGATGTCCCATGAAGGATTTAGAGAAGCAACGATGTATCAGAATTCTATTTTCTTTGACTGTTGTCTATCAACTGTCTTTTAACTTTGATTTTTGAGTCATCTTACTAGTTTCCTCAAGGATGTCCCATGAAGGATTTAGAGGAGCAATGACGTCTCATGACCTGTCTTTTACTTTGTTTACTGTTTGTGGTTTTTCTTGACAAAAAGGCTGGGGCAACTTGTGGCCTTAGTATGAGTTAACAACAATCCTTGTCTGTGACTGTCTATTGTTAGCAAGTGGATGACCTTGCACACCTTGATCTATGTCATATCATGGTGTTTTTCTCCATTTGTATTAGTCCCGCCCAAAGATGATAAAGTGCAACACCTTTTGTGATACGATGAAACATTGAATATTGCTAATACTAACATCCATGTCTTTTATTATTCATCTTTCTTTTCGCACTAACATTTCTTTTTTTCTACATCTTCACCACCCTTATCTATTTTCCTCTATCCTTGTTTCTTTCATCTTCTAGTTCTCTCATCAATTTCGAGAGCACACTCATGTTCTTTGAACTCGCCTCCTCCCGAGGGGGCATACCTTCACATTTTCTTGGGGCATGTTTCTTATCGATTTTCTTTGACACGACACAAAAATGACATTGTATCAAAGAGGGGCAAAATGTAGACACTTGAAATTTGGTCTAAGCCTGACTTCAATATTTTTCATAATTGAGTATTCTTCATGGTCATGATTAAATAATGTCAATTATTTAATTATTCTCTATAGTCTTCTATTTCTTCTATTAATTAAATAATCTTAATTATTTAATTAATTCACACTTTTCTTTATTCTATCTAATTAATTAAATAAATGCTTTTATTTAATTATGTTACTAATTAACCTTATCCTTTCTTCAAATTAAATAAATTCTTATTTAATTTACTCTTTATCATACTTCAACTATAATTAAATAAATTCTTTATTTATTTAATTGTTCATTTAAATCCCTTCATCACTTAATTAAATAAATCTTATTTATTTAATTATTCTTCAAATATCAAATCTTGAATTAAATGAATTATTTAATTTATGAATTCTATTTTAACGCATTCCTCTATATTTAGATAATTATGTGAGTTATCTAAGTATTCACTTTTACTCGACTCAAAGATCTATTCAAATCACTCAGTTAACTCTTGATTTAATGTTTGAGTGGCATTCTCGAGTAATCTCTTCATCAAATCATTCAATCATCCAGTTCTAACTCATTTGCATGTACATGCAGATTAATTAAATATTCCTATTTAATTAATTAAATCTTGTGTGTGCATTCAAACAGGAGTTGCTTTAATCCATCTTTATCTTTTTCATGCAAAGACTATTCTTCTATTTTCGAATACCAAACTTGAAGATTAAATCATTTATTTAATCTTTAATTCTATTTCTAATTTGTATCACTCATGTCACTACTGACAGTTATCAAAATGCATGACTAATCAATCGATCTCAACCGGTCGTTGATCTTTCGATCCTAGCCTGTCATTCGAATAATCAATTTTCTATAAATTGATTTGTCATTCTTCATTCCAATCTCTCTCGAACCTCACGAAATCTTATGAATTTTGAGAGCACTTATCTTGAATCTTTGATGTTTTGCTAAATCACAATCCTTAGGCTATACTTGCACAAACTCTTAAAAATCTGAGGGCAATTATACTACTACAAGTGAAATGGAGAAGGGCAATCCAGATGAATCATGGAAATACATAGCAATTTGGTGAGATTGTTTCAGTTTACTTACGTTTTTACTTTCCTTTGTTCTTTGTTGCTTAACTTAGATTGCATTAGAATCTTAGATTGCATTGCATATTTAACTGTTTTCTTTCTGCACTTTCTAGACATTACAAATATTTATTTTTAAATTTTTTCTTTTTTTAAATTCAAACTTAATCAAAATTTTGTAGTTTTCATATAACTTCAACTTTTGTCTAAATTTGTTGTCATTTATTAAAAAATAAATTATACCCTTTTGGAGGAGAGGTTCTCTCTTCTAGTACACCATATATTTTTTTAAAAATTAAATAAAAAATAATATTATTTTTAAATTTATAATCAACCTCATGTTTGATTTTAATAACCTACCTATGATAAAAAAAAAATTAAATCATAATAAAACCAATCAAAATATTAAAAAAATAGATTCTAAAATCCAATCTTTGCAAATTTTAATTTCATATTTTCATGAAAGCGCCCTTAGTATGGGAAATATGGAGTTAAGTCATTTTCCCCAAAAGAGGGGTTAAGCTACCACACAAATAGTTTTGGGTGAAACCATTTCGACCAAAATGTTTTTGCTCGAAAACATTTCAATACAAATATTTCATACAAAATTAATTGTGTTTGAAGCTTTTAGTTAAACTATAGTTATTTAGAGGTTTCAAGTGAAACCCTTTATGCTACATAGGTGTTGAGTAGTTTTGGGTGAAATTATTTTGGGAGAAAGGGTTTTGCCCAAAACTATTTAGTTGGCCAAAAATATGATACAAATTTGAACTTTTATCCATTATAGAATCCCCATAAAAATCATCACTAATCTCCTTGTCCTTGGGAATATTGAAAATGAGATCATTGCATCCTTTTTACCCTTCTTTTTTGTGTGGGTTATTTTATCAATGTAGACTCCAACATGAGGTGAGTCTACATGGCCTTGATTTCCACAATGATCACAATATGAAAATTTCATAGTTATTATTATAACTAATTGTATTCTCTTTTTTTTTATTGGATTTAACTTCATTAGATGAAAGGAGAAGAACAACCATCTATTTCAAGATAATGAGCATATAACAACTAGCTTAGAGACCAACATGGGCCTATAGAGATGATTATGTAAACTTTGTATGTACTTCATTAGTTTTTTAAGATCAAGCATATTTTTACCCATTTGTATATCCCTTCTATGGAATTCACTGGTGAATTCTTGTACATTTTGATTTTTTTTTTTTCTTAAGAATTTTTATTCCATACATTTTTCTTCTTTGTGACATATTAGATAGGATTGCTTCCTAATTAATTATTGAAAATCTTCTCAATAAATTATAGAATCTTGTTTTGAATGTGAGTGTAAGCATACTAAAATTTCACCTTCAAATGGTGGAATTTTAATAGTTGCTTCCACTTAGAATAAAGAATTATTTAAAAAATATTCTCCATCTTAGGTACTTCCTCATCCTCATTGAAACTTTTATCTTTGTCAAATTTCTCCAACAAGACTTGTATAAGGTTCTTCATGGTCTTGAAAGATTGTGATAGGTTTGCAATGAAGTCCTCCATCCTAGAGGAAATATATTTGACGTTATCATTCTCTCATTCCTTTGTTGTGATTCTGATGTAGAGCGGGGGTGGAGGTTGTCTAATCAAACACAATTCAATCAACCTTGATCAATTTTTCCACTTTGAGAACCCTAACTTGGTGTTTGTTCACAAATTCATCAATCTTACTTATAGCACATCAAATAGTGAAATTTGAGCATATCTTTTAGAGAAGGCCTCAAAACAAGAACTAGTCACCATTGAAGATACCCTTTATTCCCTACTTTGACATCTCCAAATTGTGCATATCATTGTTTTGGAACATCTCCTTCAAAAATGGACTGCTATGTTGCCCTTAAGCCCAATTAGACTTCTTTTATAAAGAAAGTATGTGATTTACCTTTCCAAATCATCAATATTCACCCCAAGGCTTTAGAAAGATTACATGGGGTATGAAACAATAGGTTTTATCAACTGAAACATCTTCAAACTCATCTAACAACAAAAACCTACTCCTACCTATCAATTCTAGCCTAATACATT
Source organism: Sequoia sempervirens (assembly GCA_007258455.2). NCBI lineage: Eukaryota > Viridiplantae > Streptophyta > Pinopsida > Cupressales > Cupressaceae > Sequoia > Sequoia sempervirens. The sequence goes on along the minus strand of VDFB02000013.1, from coordinate 203,859,198 downwards.
TTGATATTAGGCTAGGGCTTGCACAAACAGGTCCCTAACTCCATCCCCTTCATCTACAATCACTTAAAAACTAAAGAAGACCCTAACTAAATCCATTCCACCGATTTGTAGAGAATTTCACCAGTGGAATGGTCTTTTATTCCATGTTTTGCTTACAAACCCCCAAAATTAGGGTTTCTAACCCATTTCTGGTAAATTGCTTACAAAATCCTTCAAACCTTATGAAAATAACTCAAAAAGAGCCAAATGATGGTTAAGACATTCCTACATCAATTCCAACCAGGTTCACATCATTACTAGGTTGTACAAGTCGTACAAACTTATTGTAGCAACAAATTTCAAAAACACAGAAAAATGAAGTTTTATTATTGCTTGTTCACCAAGATTGTCTCCAAAATATTTCCTCGATGTTTGTGAGGCATATTTTAAACATCACCAACCCAAACACAATGGTTCATAACCACTTTTTGAACCAAATGACCATTAAACTTCCACTTATGACAAAATTGCAAAGTTGCAAAGCAACTTTTGCAACAAATTACAAAACATGACAAAATGTACTCAAATCGACCCCATGAGACTCAATACATTAGAGAATGGTCTAAATAGACCTTATTACACCACATAAGACTCAAAACACCCAAAAACATAACATTTGACCATATTTATAAAATTTAACTGGGTGCCCCTGCACCATACACCCAGGGAGAAAAGAATCTCAGGCTCCATCTGAGATCAACTCTTGGACTGTTGTGCCATGTTTCTTAATGTCATCCTTTTTCATCCATGTTGCATCTTCATGAGGTAGACCTTGCTATTTCACCAAATATTCATTGTACACTTTATGCCTTGTTCTCTTTGCTTCCTTTGTGTCCAAAATTCTCTCAAGCTACAAAGGCTGACTTGGTGGTAGGTCCTTGATCCAATCTTCATCTTTAAATCCCAAGGTACCTGCATCATCACCCGCAATCACAAATCCTTTGAAAGGATAAAGATAAAAAAAATTAAAGATTGGGGAGATAGCCAATCTAGGAAGGAGTTCTATCTCATAGCCATTTTCACCAAATTTGTGGACCACCCTGCATGGCCCAATCTTTTTCATTTGCATCTTTGTATACTTCCCCTTTGGTATCCTCTCTTTCCTCAAATGTGCTAGAACCAAGTCTCCCACTTTGAATTGAACATTTCTCCTCTTCAAATCTGCATGTTGCTTATACTTTTCCACATTCTTTTGAAGATTTTCTTTCACTTGTTGATGAATATCCTTCATTGCAACTACAAACTCTTCACCTTTAGCACTTCTTTTCTCCATAACACTCAAATATTTGAGTTCAAAGACTCCCCTTGGCTTCAATCCATAAACTATCTCAAATGGGCTCTTTCCAACACTTCTATTGACTAAGTCATTATAAGCAAACTCAGCTTGTGGAAGAATGAGATCCCATTATTGTGAATGCTCTTTTGTCAAACACCTAAGAAGGTTTCCAAGACTCCTATTGATAACTTCAGTCTACCCATTTTTTTGTGGATGATAGGTAGAGCTAAATGTCAAGTTGGTTCCCAATTTCTTCCAAAGAGTTCTCCAAAAGTGACCTACAAAATTGCTATCTCTGTCAGACACAATTATTAATGGTAATCCATGAATTCTAACTACCTCTATGAAAAATAACCCAACAATATAAGAAGCATCATTTGTACATTTGCATGGTATGGAATGAGCCATTTTGCTAAATATATCAACAACAAAAACACTGTTAAATCCCCTTTTAGTTTTAGGTAAACCCAAGACAAAATCCATGCTTATGGATTCCCATGGCCTACTAGGAATTGGAAAAGGCTGGTATAGACCTGCATTAGTGCTTGAACCCTTTGCTTTTTGAAAAACAATACAAATTTCAACAAATTTTTTGATGTCACTTTGAATTTTAGGCCAATGGTAGTATCTTCTCACCTGCTCCAATGTTTTATCTACACCAAAATGACCTCCTAAGCTGCCACAATGCTTCTCCTTAATCAGATTTGTCCTCATGGAGCACTTAGGAATACACAATTGAGCACCCTTAAACAACAAACCATCTTGCAAAAAGAAATCAAAATATTCTTCATGGAAAGCACCATCAAACTGATTATAAACAACATACACATCCTAAGGCATCAACAACCACACTTTGAAGTTGAATTTCTTGCACCAACATTTTCCTTATGCTCAAAGCATCTGCCATCTTGTTTGATTGTCCTTTTTTGTGCTTTATGTTGAAAGTATAGCTTTTTAGGTACTCTGCCCACTTAACATGTTTGTGGCTCAACTTGTCTTGGTCGTTCAAGAAACTCAAAGCATGATTGTCAGTAAAAACAATAAATTCCTTTGGAAGGAGATAGTGTCTCCACTTTTTCAATGCTTGAACCATTGCATACAATTCTAAGTCATAAGAAGAATACTTCTTCTTGGCCTCATTGAGCTTTTCACTAAAAAATGATACAGGTCTACCCTCTTGACTCAATACTACACCAATTGCATACCCACTTGCATCACATTCTATTGTGAACACCTTATTGAAATTAGGAAATGCTAAGATGGGTTGTTGAGCTATATTTTGTTTCAAAATTTGAAAGCTTCTTTCTACCTCATTAGACCACATTAACCCTTTCCTTTTATCCCCTTTTATGGTATCAATGATAGGAGAACAAATATGACTGAAATTTCAAGTTTTCTATAGAAACTAGTAAGACCGTGAAAGCTTCTTACCTCACTAACTGATTTTGGAGTAGGCTAATTCAAAATGGATTCTACTTTGCTGGGGTCCATCTTCAAGGTGTCTTTTGGAATCACAAAAACAAGGTAGACCAACTCTTTCTTCATTAATTCACACTTTTTCAAGTTAATCATCAACTTTTCTTCACTTAGCCTCTTCAACACCATTTCCAAATGTTGCAAGTGTTCCTCTTTAGTCTTGCTAAACACAAGAATTTCATCCAAATACACAACAACAAAGTTTCCTATAACTTCATTCATTAGTCTCATAAATGTGCTTGGTGCATTTGAAAGCCCAAATGGCATCACCATCCATTCATACAAACCCTCATTGGTTTTGAAAGCAATTTTCCAGTCATCCCCTTCTCTTATCCTAATCTAATGATAGCCACTTTTGAGGTCAATTTTTGAAAATTAACAAGCTCCTCCCAAATAGTCCATCAAATCCTCCATTCTAGGTATTGGAAACCTATACCTTATAGTGATTTTGTTGATTTCCCTTGAATCGGTGCACATCCTCCAATCTCCACCTTTTTTAGGTGCCAACACAGTAGGGACAACACATGGACTTCAACTTTCCCTTATGAGACCCTTATCTAACAATTATTGTATTTGTTTCCTTATCTCTTCATTTTGTTGAGGAGTCATCTTGTATGCAGCCTTGTTGGGTAAGTTTGCACCTAGTATAAAGTCTATATGGTGGCTCACATCCTTGATAGGTGGAAAAGAACTAGGGAGCTCATCAACAACTATGTCTTGATACTTATTCAAAAAAGTATGCACTTTTTTAGGCATATATTCAAGTTTTGTTATTGTCATAACAGATTTGGGTCTAATTATGATTGCATACCCTTGTCCACCTTCCTTTTTCATAGTTTTTAGGAATTCTTTCTCCCAAACTAACATGACACTTGACCCAACTTGAGTATCTACATTTTCATCTTGCAAAGGGATGAGGATAAATGAGACTCCATCTTTTTCAATTACATATGTATTTTTTTGCCCACCATGCTTGGGTTTTATGTCATACTACCAAGGTCTTCCTAGAAGCAAGTGACAAACATCCATTTGGATGATGTCACATGCTATCTTGTCTTTATACCTCCCAATGTTAAACTCAACCCATGTTTGTTCATTGATCAAGACTTGTTGACCATTATTTAGCCAAGAAACCTTATAAGGTGTGGGGTGTGGGATCCTTTTCATCTTTAGTTTTTCAACCATCTCCAAAGAAACTAAATTATTAGTTGAACTAAAATATACAACAACCTTACATACCTTTCCTTGTAATTTTCAAGCGGTTCTGAACAAATACTTTCTTTGTGGAGGCTCCTTCACCATGTGAACCTTGAGTAGTGTCCTCCTCCTCATCATATTTTCTCCAACCTCTGAAGCAACATGTTGAGAAGGATAGTTAACATTCTCACAATTTTCCTCTTGCACCAACTATGTTCTCCTTTCACCTCCATGTGATGTTGAAGGTTGTTTCTCCAGGCACTTCCATGCTTGGTAGCCAAATTGGTTACATTGGTAGCATCTCCCTAAAAATGTGTTTGAACCTCTATCTTGTCCTCCAAATCTGCCTCTACCATTAGGTCTTCTACCCTTGAAACCACCTCTTGACGTTGATCCTTGTTCTTGATTGCCACTTGACTCTCCTTATGCCTTTTTTGATTGTCCTCTTCTACCAAAAGATCCTCTTCCCCTAAAGTTCTTTCCTTTAACTCTACTTTCTTTTTCCTACTTTCTTTTCAATTTCTCTTCTACCCTAGCAACCAATTGGAAGCACTCTTCCACCATTCTAGGGGTGGAAATACTCAATTCATCTTGAATATTGAACCTTAACCCATTCATATGCCTTGCTATCTTTTCAACTTCATCCTCAACATGACCTGCTCTAAGGCTCAATTTGTGAAACTCCTCTGTGTAGGCCATGGCATCCATCTCCTTTTGTTTTAGGTTTTGCAACTTCTTGAATGTTTGAATTGCATGGTCATAAAGGGAAGAATTGACTCTTAACTTTAGACACCATACTATCCCATGAATTTATTTTTTCTTTGCCCTTTTTCACTCTCTCTTCCTGTACATAGTTCCACCAAGTTGGGGCAGGGCCTTTCAATTTAGTCTTAGAAAAAATTACCTTTTGTTCTTCTGCTACCTCCTTGTATTCAAAGCAATTGTGTAGTGCATCAACCTAATCCAACACTTCTTCACTATCCATCTGTAGACATGCAAATTTTACATTATGCATTCGATCAGGATCATTTATCAATTGAACTAGATATTGCATTGGATCCATTCATCACCTTCATCCATTTAAATAATCTCATTGCCTAAGGTTATTTAAAATCAAAAGCCATTTAAATCAAATCCTAAATCATATTCCATCATTTTCTAATTTCAATAAATCAATTATCAAAGTCCAAAATGTCAACTCACCTAATCAGCATTAAATCAGCATGATCATCATCTAATCCTAATCTAATACTAATCACATCCCACTTGCATTATCTAGAACCTAGCCACTTGCACAATAAATCAATTTTATTGATTTGTTAAAGCACTCATTTTCCCTCAACATGACAAGTCAAGCGGGGCATTTATTGCTCTTCTTTCTTGTCCCCCTCTCAAAATTTATTGCAAATTTGAATTCAAAATTTCCCCCTCTTGGGCACTCTTCCCAAATCTTGCATACACATCAACTAATCACATGATGACAAGTGTCCTCAACTCATTGGCTTGTTTTTGATCCCACATTTCTCTCTCATATGCATTCTTTCAACTTGATAATCTATAAATGAGAGGCTCCATCCTCAAGCAAATCCTTCACAATCTTCACAATTCCATGCAAGGTTACTCTCTTCATTGGAGATTTGATCTTGTTTATCATCACTCACCATATCCATTTGCATTTTATCATTTTGAGCTTTGATCAAGGATTGGGAAAGGGTCACTAACACATGTGACACCAATCCAACATGAAATAAGTGTTTATCATGCTTTTAAAATGTCTTCTTAATGCTGTCTTTGGTTATTTGTGGCATTTCTTTAGCATATATATTCTATTTCATGGAGGTATTTTCAGATTTTTGTGTTTAGACTAACATTTCTAATGAGTATTTGAAGTGGTCTTACATGCAGATTTTGGGTACTTCAAAATGGCGCTAGAAGGAGGGCTGCCTTGGATGGTCTTTGGGCATTCTAACCATATGAAAGTCAAAATCACTTCATATCATCTATTAGTTGTTTTCCTATGTGATAATATCAATGCTTTTGCTTTCGATTGAAATGTTTTGAACATTCTAACTGGCTAATATGATCATGTGGCAATCTTTGTCTTTTAGGCTTTTAGATTGCATTAACAATTCAAAAGTGTATTTATCAGCTTTCTAATAAATAGAAACTGCTGGTTCTTGACTGAAGAATGGTCAATGCTAAAGGTACAGCATTGATAGTAGATAAGTGGATTTGGTGTGTCACAGATCTGAGTAGAAAATAAAAGTCATCCAAATCTATTATGATTGACACAACAGTTTCTTTTTATCATGCTCTGTTTACGGCAAACAGTTTACATGCCCTGCCTGCGCTTCATATTACACCCGCCTAATGCTTGAGAGTGCTTTTGCTTGCTGCCTTTTACACACCAACCATTTATGTCAGCTTGAAAGTTTCTTATTCGGCATTTAAGATCGCTGGCTTTTCACCTGCCCTCTGCAATCACTTTGAAAGCATTCCCTGAAGCACGTCTTGTTTGCACATAGGCAGGGAGGATGCTAGAAATGTTATGAAATACACAGTTCATGTGCCTTGTCTGTGCTTCTACACCATTCGGTCAAACAGTTCATGCGCCTTGTCCATGCTTACACACCATTCTATCATAACAGTTTACATTATATCGATTATTGCGTTCATCGCTTCAGCCAACCGTGACAGGCACAATGAAATGAGTGCTACAAGTATTTTATATTTACAATTCGTAGGTGCATTAAGTATGAACGCTGCAGTCATGATACTTTGCGAGTTAAGAGAAGGGTAGATGAGGAATCATTAATGTTACGTAATCTTTTGTTGATTTGCAGGTATTGCTAATGAAGCAGAATCAAATCCTTCCTTGTTAGGCCGTGTTATTTGTGATGCCTTTCCTTGTCATTAAAATAACTAGTCTTCCACTCGCAAGCTCCATCAAGGCCGGACATCTTTTTCTTTTGTACGCATCTGGCCATAGGCTGTGTCAAACAATATTATACGTTGCTTTCTGTCATAAACTCTACAGCACGTGGTTTGTTGTTGGCTACGTTATAATGGATCAGCGATAAGTGAATGCGTTGCCTCTAGAAAGCTACACCAAGGTCGTGGAATTTGAGTTTATTCCTGCAAATGATTCATGAGATGCGCAGCATCATTCTGGAGAAACGAGGATTCATCTGTACAACATTATTTTTTGACTGAACTCATTTGAAACCTTTTAATGTTGGGTGTTGAGTTTCATTTTGCGTAGGTAGGAAAGGCTGCGGTCAAAAAAACATCGCTCTACACCTTACAAAGGCGCTCAGTGAAATCTTTTTCAAAAAAAAAATCTCATTCGCTGTTTGTATTTTTCTATACTTGACAGTAGTTTGAAAGTTTTTTTTTTAAAGAGACAATGAATAAAATCCGCTTAAAAGCTTTCGAGCTACTGTCACTAGTAGGCACAAAAGTATAAAAACACCTCATACTCTCATGTCGAGTTCATCCACAAGCTGTCTTTCTGCCCACGTGCTTTGTCTTTGCGTTCACATTGCAGCCAGTTCACATGTCTTGTCTAAGCTTTTACAACAGTCCGCGCGCTTTTGTCTATGATTTGAAACTGTCAACAGTTCACGGGCGTTGTCTGTGCGTCCACATTTTGCATACACTATTTAAGTAAATTTGAATTCCTTGAGGCATTCTATCAGAACAGTTCACGCGCCCTATCTATGCCTCTACATTTTGTTGTCCACACGCCTTGTCTTTTGCTGTCCTTTGACTGCTGTTTAAAGACTTTTTAATGTGAAGGTGGATATTTTTTACAGACAGACTCTTAGAGGGAATTAAAAGGATCATAGACTGTCATTAAATTTTCTTGAGAATAGCAGCGACAAATATATGTTTCTTTTTCAAAGTCCATGACTCTTATTTATGAGCAATGATTTATACGCTGGCACTGACACAATTTGCAGGTGAAACACAACTCACACTTTGCTACATTTATGATTTTTTGACTTGACTTGACAGAAGGATCGTGGCATATGACAGAAATCTATAAGTCATAAAGCCTCTCTTTGAAAAGCGCTGCGAGGCAGAATTTCAACAACCACAGTCTGCATTTATGTATTACAAGCATCTTCATTTTTAGACCTTGCACATATGATCCAGGATGCTCTATCGAACTTGCACGTTTTCTCTTGGCTTCATTTTTGGTGATATGCCATAGTTAATCAAAGCACAATGAATAAATCAAATGTTGAATGTTGACATATTATGATAAATACATGAGATTTATGTGAAGATCTTTCTTTCTATTTATCGTAACTGATACTTGTTGGGTGGAGGGTATAAGTTCAATGAGTACATAGCTAATGCTTTAAAGGCTACATTTTTTTATTTTTTATTTTTTTACTCATTAGGTTTTGTTCATAAAAATGCATGAGTTGATATTGGCCTTTGTAATTGTAAAATCACATAATCCTTTCATTGGAAACTTTTTTATTGTTTTAGTAACTTGATCATCACATGATTAGCTTTTCTCTTATAGGTACAAAAACAAACAAAGGCGAAAAGGTGCAAGGCGAAAGAGAAGGCTATCAAACGAAAACGAAAGGAGGAGGGTTTTTGTTTGAAAACACAATGTGTTTTTTAACACTTTAAATGTTTGATCAATACTACTTCACGAAAGGAGGGAAATCTTTTTTTGAAAACACAATGTGTTTTTTAACACTTTAAGTGTTTAATCAACACTACACGAAATTGTTTTCCTTTTCGTTTTAGAACATTAGTTTTCAATTGGGGCTAAAAACGAACAATTTCATTTTCATTGCAAAGGGCTTAAAACGAATCTTAGGACACACTTACTAGATTTCGTTTTGGGTTAAAAATTGAACAAGAAATCCTCATATTTCATTTGGTGCTTAAAACGAATTCACAATTGCTTTGAAGGGTGTAAAACGAACAAGTGTTTGATTTGTGTGATTGTCTTTTGAGTACGTATCCTCTCCCCTTGCGCTTCGTACGATCTAGGGTGCAAGAGAAACACTCAAAATACATTTTATTGCTTTAAAACACTTCATTTTGGGCTTAAAAATTGAACATCTTGTGCGAGTGTGAGTAGGGGCATTTTCGCGTACATTCTCGTTCTTTGTGCCATCAAAGATCGATCGAGTTACGGATTGTGTCTTTGCTCGCTTTTGTTTATCTTAGAGGGCCTGCCTTGGGGAAAAAGTACTCACCCAAGCGGCGACTCAACCGGTAACACTCTAAAGCCAAGAGTATTTCCAGCCGGGATATAAATGAGGATTTTGGTTAAACGCCATAATCACGCGGTTGGCTCCGACAAGATGGATCCGAAAGGGGACTCTTGCCACGTTGGGTCAACTCCTACGAGCGGAAAGTCCTTACTAGAACCTATGTGTTAGAATTTGCCAAAATCCTTAATCTGTTTGTTGGTGCAAGAACGGTCGTTCTGAAGCCGCCCCACAATTTTACGGCTTTTAGTAGAGATGGAAAGCATGCCATGGGAGTTTCATGGGTGTTGATGCTTAGGCGCCCGGTATAAGTGAGTGCAGGTGGAGGGCGATTGGGGTCAAGCATCTAACCATCGCTAAAAGTAGGCGTGGGCGGACTTGTCCAAGTGGGGACTCAACAAACATTGTCTATCACATCCATAGGGCTTGTAATTATCCTTTGTTTGAAAACACAGTGTGTATTCGAAAACATTTTGCAAACAAACATTCAACATGGTTCTCAAAATTTCAAACCCTCTTTAAGACAAATATCATTGACTCAATCCATATGTTCTTGCTTTCCTGCGGATTCCGCGTTAAGTAGAGGTTCCTAAGCATTGGATTATATCTCAATTTGTCTTCTTGAGTAAACAATAGGAAAACCCTTGCCTTAAGTTCATTGAATTTCCACATAAAATATCTTGTGGAGTTTAAGGAAATTAAGACATTGGACATCTTAGTTTGAAACTTTAATCAAAGAGAGTGTTTTTTGTAAAATAAAGCCATTAAGCAAAGATAACAAATTGGACCCCACACATGTGCTTGATATCTCTTGGTCATATTGGTCTTTTGATTGCTCTTAGAGAAAAGTGTGTTCTTCAATACCTTGGCCTAGTAAACAAAGTCTCTCTAAGTCTCTTAGGATCAAAATCAAACACTTCATTCACCTCAAACATTTATCAACATCATCTCACCAAAACAACTTTAGATCTTTGCAAACATCATTCTAGACTTGGGTACATCCTTAAACCAAATCAAAGTCAATTGTTTAATTAGGTGTGTGGGAATGCATCCTTTCTCATACATCTAATTGAATTAGCAAACCTTTTGAATAAGTTCATCCTAAAGATAACATCCAACATCTTAGGGTTTACAAGTTCATCATCCACATCAAACAATCAAAAATCAAAATTCCTAAGTCTAGCATTGATACAAAGTCCCTAAACGTTCATCATTCATATCATTTACACCTTTCGTCCTTCATCTCATCATTGATCCTAAGAACCTTAGAAGTCACTTTCATAACAAGGTCAAAACACAAGAAGAACATGCAATATAAACTTGATCCATACATCTTGGGTAATCCAAATCAGTTGAATCTTCAAAGCCTTGCAATGCCTATCAATTATCAAAGTCCATACATGGGATCATTACCTTCGACAAATGTCAATGGTACAACAAGTGTGAGTATGCCCAAGTCAAAGTTTGGAACACATTTCCCAATGATAGATCTAAGTCCAAACCTACAAATCCACCAATCAAATAATCAATGCATGAGCCTTGAAACGAACAATGTCATTCCACCAAATCCCTACAAACCAAATGTGGATGTACCAAATGCATTTTTTCGAAACATGAATCCTAACTCGGAAACCTTTGGAAAAATGATTCCCAATACCAACATTGTTCATCCTATCATGCCAAATCAGAACATTATCCAAAGTCAATTTTCCCATAATCCCATTCAAAAATCAAAGCATGCATGCCAAAACTACTTGAACACAAGCCAAATCAACTATCTCAAGTGAGTCAAAATCAAAATCAAGAACAAATTTGGCGAGATCAAATTGCAGAACTTTCCAAAATAGTTGAGGCATTGCGCCAAGGGAAATCTCCACCACCATTACCTACATCATTCCTTGGTTTAGGGATTCCCCCTTTACCTAACACCAATCACGCCACCCAAATCAATCCACATAACATCAATCAAACCATCACGACAAATCCTTTGAATATACCATCGACATCACACCAATGGATGGTATCTAATCAAACAACAACATTGATCCCAAATCAAAATACGGTCTCCCAAGGGCCTATCACCTCGGTCAATCCAACCATCACTATCCCTTCAATCATTCCAAACACCACTATCACTCCCATCACATCTCAACCCCTCACTACCATGATCACTCCGAGCGTATCTCAAACACTTGTCACTACATCCAACACAATTTCAATCCCACCACCACCACCATTGCGACTAAGCCAAGTAAGCAATTACAATGCTTCATTCAAAGCATACCAACAATTGCTCCAACAATATCAAACAATTCGGCAAGCGCCTATAGCCACGCACGCTTCTCAAGCTTCACAGCAAAATCAAGCTCAAACATCGCTGCAACAACAACAAGCAACACAAGCTCAACAAGTGCAACAATCCTTTCAAGTTTCCCAAGCCTCTCAAGCTACCCAACCAACACGAGCACAAACACAAAAGATGACAACTATTGAAAACAAGGATCAAGATCAATCCATCACTGAGCACACGTTTACTTCATCCAATGATCAAATCGACATATGTCAAGAGTCACTTTTGAATCACGATCAAAATCCACCAACAAAACTTGACAATGAGCCAATTCAAGAAATATCAACATCACTTGACTCTATGGTCAAAGATATTCACAAGCTCTCCACCACAATTGTTGAAAATAATGATCAAAACCTCTCCATTGAGGAGCACATTGAGGATGTATCTACACAATCCGATGATAAACTCACCATACATCAAGAACCACTTTTTAGTGATCTCTTTCAAGGAGTGTTAGGGTTATTTGATCCTATTGACATAATGCACGATCCATCGACCTATGATCATGTTGAAAATGTCTCTACATTGCCTTATGAGTTAGAGGACATATCTCAAGAAGTTATTCCAAAGCAAGATAAAAATCTTTCACTAAGGTCTAGCAATAGTCATTTTCAAAACATGTTGATCCCCTTTGACCTCATGGTTACAGATGCTGAAGGAACCTTGAACTTGACCATGCCTAATGTCGACATCCAAAAGTCCTTTGTAAGAAATCCATCCTTTGAAGCTACCCCATGTCAAGAACTTGATCCAAAGCATGTCGAAAGCAACTCCGAAATTAATCAAGATCAAGAATTTGTATCTTCAAGATACTACAATAATCTAATGAACACTCTCTTATCCATGCAAGATGATCATATCCATGAAGCACATACTCCTCCATCTACCCATGAGATGTTTTCTACAGAAGGTCATGTAGATGATCTTCATCTAGAACAAGATTGTGTTACACAAAAAGAGCAGATTCTTAACTCCTACAATCAAACGGAGTTGTCAACATCAGGATCAAATATGTCCCAAACTCAGATTGGGGACATCATGAATAAGGATATCAAACATTATCCACTCAAGGAAGAAAATCAAGTAGAACAATATATTCCAGAGTTAGCGGAGCAGCAAATTGAAAGAATGTCACCTACGGTGGTCATCTATCAGAGAACACTTATTGAACAAGAACTCTTAGAACAGGAGAAATCAAAGCATGAAGGTACTACTTCCACCATACTGGGGGCAACTTCGTCTCAAGCAAACGTCAACATAGGGAGCACAAAGATTCCTTATGATGAAGCTAGTGTCAATACTACAACCAGCCACGCCATGAATCTTCATCCACCCATCACCCCATCCATGAATTGGGACCAACATCAAAGGAAATATTTGAATCAAAGTACGAAGAACGTTATCAAATCAAAAGAAGCTGAGAAGCATAATGGACAAATCAAATACATATGGATACCAAAAAATATAAAGAAAGATAATCCCTATCAAACTCCAGTCAAAGAAACTGTGGGGAAAAATAAAAGAGGGAAAAGTATCCATCAAAGATGTCTACAAAAGAAAAAACAGGCTTCTCAAGTGACGTACAAAGTGTATCAAGCAGTTGGTCCTAAATCCACGCACACTTCCGTATCCACCCATCATTGCTCATCTTCCCAAGTTTGGAGAGTCAAAGGTTCCAAACTGTCAACCAATCCATCTCTTATCCCTAAATGCACTCCATCCACACCTCCACGCATGATATCCAATTCTCATATTGACCATGTATTGGCAACGACCCTTCATCATAAGGATTCAGAAGGCAATCTATCGTGATGTGCGCACAAAGACAAAGTCAACTCCGGTATCAACGAGGCAGATCAAGAATCCCAAAAGTTGCATTCAAGTGCACGTATCTTAGCAAAGCAACTTATTCAAGCAGGGTATCAATGGCACATTATGACAGAAGCGTCTACGTCAACACCACCAGGTGGTTTAGCATGAATCTTTCAGAAAAATATAAAAAAATTAAAAAAGCAAAAAATCCAAAAAAATAGAAAAAGGATTGAAAATAGTAAAGATAAAAATTGTCCTCTAAGTGAAAACCGCATGGGCGGCGCTTTGGGCAAGACCATGATGAAAACCTGGCAAACAGGCGTCATGAGTAGAATCGAGCATCTACGTGTGCCAGTTCAGGTGAAAGCATCTCATCCAATCCGTAATAAATCAAGCATTCCATCCATCTTATCCATAATAAATCCATCCATCCATAAACCATTGATCCAATCCATTTTCATCCATATTCATCCATAGTCCAAGTTATTTTGATCTTGATGCAATTTTGGGGCACGCTTTATGCTTGCTTATGGTAAAACATCTTGACATGGGTCATTTTCATTGATCCTATCCTATGCAGCATTATCTGAGCCATGAAGCATTATCCAAATGAGCACTTGTTATCCGAACACCTTATCTTTTCGCAAGATAGTCCTTGGCATACTTTGCGTGCTTACCATATCCATCCATCCATTCACCTATCCGAGCATCCACCCATCGCATTCCATACGTTGCTAGACATTGGGGGCAGATATGTACATCTTGCTTCGAGAATAAATCTTGATCTATATCCTTCACCTTATGTGGTGATCTGAACATTGGCAAACGTGAAACCAAATTGGTCAAAGCATCTGCAATCCAAAAATCTGAATCACTAACCCATGGCATATTTTGATGAGCAAACATCCCATATAAAACTCCATCTTTCATTGAACATCAATCCAAACAATCGATATCAGTCGCATCTAAGCTGCACGTCAAACGTCACATCAAATCATCCAAACATCTTTTGTTCGAAACCAAGCTTCATCAATCATGATCAATCAAATCCAATCAAAAAATCATCATCTCGAGATATCCTTGTGTTGCTTAACACTATCTTTGCATTGTCATGTATCCTTGACAATGTTATCATTATCAATCCTGATCAATCCAGCCCTTGCATTGTTGTGTATCCTCAACAATGTTATCATCATCATCAATCCATTGATCTGATCAATCCACCTTAGCTTGGTTTTCAACAAAATCCCAAACAAAGCACTGATATCATCACATACATCCATATCCAATTCGTCAAAATCATGCGAAAATCCAAAAACATCAGAAAATCAGAAAATCCAAAAACATCAGAAAATCAGAAAATCCAAAAACATCCAAAACATCAGAAAATCTAAAAACATCAGAAAATCAGAAAATCAAAAACATCAGAAAATCAGAAAATCCAAAAACATCGAGAAAATCCAAAAATCCAAAAACATCAAAACATCAAAAAATCCAAAACATTCAAAAGACATCAAAATCCAAAAACATTAGAAAAACATCAAAATCCAAAAACATTCAAAAAACATCAAAATCAAAAACATTGAGATCACATCAAAAAATCAAAAACATTCAAAAACATCAAAATCCGAGAAACATCGCCAAAATCAAAACACCAAAACAGCCTCAAAACATTTCCAAAAACGTCAAAAACATCCAAATATTTGAAAAAATCCACCCATCCCGTTTCGCTTTCACTCGAAATAATCAATCATCCATAATAAACTGATCGCCACCTTCATCCTTTGGCAACGCAAACAGAAACAAGCGCAACAGTCAGCAAAAACAAACTTCAATCGTAAAATCAAAATCGAAGCAACAAATCTTTAAAACAAAATCAAACTCTTGATCAGTCGCAAACATGTCAGTCGACCTTATATCAATAGCCTATCAATCAACTTATCAAACCATCATCATCCTGTACAATGCATGTCCTAGGATATATCGTTCGACAATGGGCATCATTTATGGATATCACTTAAATTTTTATCCTATCAAAACAAATCCCTTTGGCTAGAGGTATGAAGAACATCTTGTTTGTGTACTTGATCTTTTCTTTGACTTATCTTATTTGCGCTCATTCCAAGGACCTCTCGATGATATCCGAGCGAAGGATTTAGAGAATAGGAATGGGGCAACAATCATTATCTTTTGTTTCTTGTGCTTGTTGGGCGTTCTTGTAAAAATAACTTTGGCTACTTGCTTTGTTAGGTAAGCCCTAGCAAGGTTTCCATTATGTCAAGTGTGAACAAGAATACTCCTATCTGCTTGTTGAGTCAAAGTCCATCACACTAAGTACAACGCCATCCTGGTCCTTCATACCTTGATGCATCGTACTTAGGTGTGTTATCAAAAATAAAGTAAGTGATCCTTTGAAAATCCCAATCCTTGATAAGCAAACCATCATCAATTATCATCATCATCATCATCATCATCATCATCTCATCATCATCAAGTCTCGACCAATCATGGACTTGTTGGACCCTCTTGTCATATCTGATTTCCATGCCAACATAATGCATCCTTCATGCATCCATCCTGCATCCATCATGCATCCATCTTGCATCCATGAAACTGTCAGCATACCACATATCATTCATAATAGGAAACATTGATCATTTCACATGCATTGCATAATCATCATCATAATGTAGATCTGTTAGTCTCTCATAACTCATCCATTGCATAATCACGACATATCACATCATCAATCTCATCCATCTCACATCATATCATCATTTAAGTTGTTTAGGATAATATAGATTTGTTATTCTAAGCATCTTGAAATCATCTCATTTGCATCGTCATCCATAACCATCCATTTTGAACCTCTTTATCGCGAGATCGACCCTCAAATCGAATCTTTTCGCTCGATCTCTCGAGGGGGCAATGTACCAGTGTACTTCTTTCCGCTGGGGCATCCGAAAAATCATGAAATTTTTAAATTTTGATAGCGGCAAGTTTATTCTTTGAACCAACGCAACAAGTACATTGCTTCAAAGAGGGGCAAAATGTAGACATGCAAATTTTACATTATGCATTCGATCAGGATCATTTATCAATTGAACTAGATATTGCATTGGATCCATTCATCACCTTCATCCATTTAAATAATCTCATTGCCTAAGGTTATTTAAAATCAAAAGCCATTTAAATCAAATCCTAAATCATATTCCATCATTTTCTAATTTAAATAAATCAATTATCAAAGTCCAAAATGTCAACTCACCTAATCAACATTAAATCAGCATGATCATCATCTAATCCTAATCTAATACTAATCACATCCCACTTGCATTATCTAGACCTAGCCACTTGCACAATAAATCAATTTTATTGATTTATTAAAACTCATTTTCCCTCAACATGACAAGTCAAACAGGGCATTTATTGCTCTTCTTTCTTGTCCCCCTCTCAAAATTTATTGCAAATTTGAATTCAAAATTTCCCCCTCTTGGGCACTCTTCCCAAATCTTGCATACACATCAACTAATCACATGATGACAAGTGTCCTCAACTCATTGGCTTGGTTTTGATCCCACATTGCTCTCTCATATGCATTCTTTCAACTTGATAATCTATAAATGAGAGGCTCCATCCTCAAGCAAATCCTTCACAATCTTCACAATTCCATGCAAGGTTACTCTCTTCATTGGAGATTTGATCTTGTTTATCATCACTCACCATATCCATTTGCATTTTATCATTTTGAGCTTTGATCAAGGATTGGGAAAGGGTCACTAACACATGTGACACCAATCCAACATGAAATAAGTGTTTATCATGCTTTTAAAATGTCTTCTTAATGTTGTCTTTGGTTATTTGTGGCATTTCTTTAGCATAGATATTCTATTTCATGGAGGTATTTTCAGATTTGTGTGTTTAGACTAACATTTCTAATGAGTATTTGAAGTGGTCTTACATGCAGATTTTGGGTACTTCACCATCTTCCCACCATACATGGGAAATTCCATTTTCACTTTAGTAGTCTCTCTTCTGACAACCTTCAACATCTTAACCATCCTTCTTTCATCAGGGTCCAACTCTCATCACCTTGGACTCCTCTTTGAGGGTTTTTAGTCTCACCCTCTTCCTCTTCCTCTCAGTCACTCTCCTCTTCAGTGGCCTTACAACTTATTTGGTTTGTTTCTAATGTTGTAAGTTTGGATAAAATAACTTCTTGAGACTCCTTCATCATCCTTATTTCCCTAGCAATGATTGCACTACCCTTTGGAGGCATCTTGTCCTTTCAAATTGCAACTTTTCCTTCTTCAAACTTCAACCTCTTTCCTTCAAAATATCAAAACATGTGCTTTGATACCAATTTGATGTAGAGCAGGGGTGGAGGTTGTCTAATCAAACACAATTCAATCAACCTTGACCAATTTTTCTACTTTGAGAACCCTAACTTGGTGTTTGTTCACAAATTCATCAATCTTGCTTGTAGCACATCAAACAGTGAAACTTGAGCATATATTTTAGAGAAGGCC
The DNA here is from genome assembly GCA_007258455.2 of Sequoia sempervirens. Classification (NCBI taxonomy): domain Eukaryota; kingdom Viridiplantae; phylum Streptophyta; class Pinopsida; order Cupressales; family Cupressaceae; genus Sequoia; species Sequoia sempervirens. The sequence goes on along the minus strand of VDFB02000013.1, from coordinate 203,841,273 downwards.
TCAAACTCAAAAACTAGTCACCATTGAAGGTACCCTTTATGCCCTACTTTGAAATATCCAAATTGTGCATATCCTTGTTTTGGAACATCTCCTTCAAAATGGACTACTATGTTGCCCTTAAGCCTAATTAGGCCTCTTACAAAGCAAGTATGTGATTTACCTTTCCCAATAATCAATATTCACCCCAAGTATTTAGAAAGATCACTTGTGGTATGAAACAATAGGTTTTATCAACTGAAACATCCTCAAACTCATCTAACAACAAAACCCTACTCCTACCTATCAATTCTAGCCTAATACATTGAGATATTAGGCTAGGGCTTGCACAAACAGGGTCCTAACTCCATCCCCTACATCTACAATCACTACCAAACTAAATAACACCCTAACTAAATCCATTCCACCAATTTGCAGAGAATTTCACCAATGGAATGGTCTTTTATTCCATGTTTTGCTTACAAACCCTCAAAATTAGGGTTTCTAACCCGTTTCCAATAAATTGCTTACGAAATCCTTCAAACCTTATGAAAATAACTCAAACCAAATCCAAATGATGGTTAACACATTCCTACATCAATTCCAATCATCTTCACACCATTACCAGGCCATATAGGCTATACAAACTTGTTGTAGCAACAAATTTCAAAGAAAACACATAGAAAATTGAAATTTTATCATTGCTTGTGCACCAAGATTGTCTCAAAAATATTGTGTCAAAGTTATTGAGGCATATTTTAAACATCACCAATAAAAAAAAATGGTTCATAACCACTTTTTGAACCAAATGACCGTTCAACTTCCACATATGACAAAATTGCAAAGTTGCAAAGCAACTTTTGCAATAAATTACAAAACATGACAAAATGTACTCAAAATGACCCCATGAGACTCAATACATTAGATAATGGTCTAAATAGACCTTATTACACCATATAAGACTCAAAACACCAAAAACCCTAACATTTGAAAATATTTACAAAATTTGACTAGGTGTCGCTGCACTAGATTCTCAACTCTCTCCTCCACTTATGATATTAAATGTCTCTCCAATAGTAATGTCTTATTGACAATTGAGTAGGTTGTGGGTATGAAACTATAATATTCACAACACAAAAACAATAGTGATAATAGAATAAACTTGCTTTGACAACAAGACTCGTAAACTACCATAAATATTCCTTAAAGTAGTTACCAAATTATTTAATTCTAGATATAGTAAACTATGAAAGTAATTAACTTGACTATTACTTGCACAATATAAAACTACAATAAGAAAACAAGAAAGGAGAGAAATACACCATAATAATGGAGACATAAGAATTAATTTAAAGAAACCAACCCCTTGTCTTAATGGATAGATGCCTTTCTAGGCTTATTTGTGCTATGGCACATGGTTTAATTGACGATTTTCCTCATGAATTTAATGCAATACTTTTGAGCCTCGAGTTATGCTATGGTAACTTTGTATGCAGCCCCATCCAAGAACTATACAATTTAGTTCGCCTCCTCATCAAACATGCTCTTATAGAGCCACACGAGGAACCTTACTTTTCACCTCCTGTGGATATTGCATCATATGAAGAAAGCTCAACTTGAGGATGCCACTAAGCTCCTCTGGTTCTTTTTTGGTTTCACTGGAAATATTATCTCTCATGTTTATCTCTAAGTTTCTTCTTTCTTTTATGGATTTTTGCTAACACTGTGATTGATATTTTGCTTAATCTTATGGCCGGAAGCTCCTCCTTGGTTCATCCTCTTCCTTGAAATTTAGTGTGGGCTCCCATCTTTAGTTACTGAGGTTCTTTATCTCTTCTAGTTTTTCCATCCTCTCCTAGAAATTTCATTAGTGTTTCAAGGATTTTGTGCTTCGGCCTCTTTGTGCCTCCCAGGGTTTAGCTCTTTCTTCTACTTTGAAGCTTTTGAACTTTTTGTACATGTTCCCTTGGGCACATTTTTGTTCCTTCTTAATTAGGTTAATTATAGTTTGTATTTGAAGGATTTCTCTCTGAAACAATTTTAGTCTCGAGCTGTTAGGGTCTCATTCCTCAACTTCTCTTCAAAATGTAATACTCTTCTTATTTCTATAATAATATTTTGTGGCTCCGCCACCTTTATTTAAAAAAAAATCTACCAAACTATTAGTCACTTACAACTCTCCCAAAAAAATTGAAACTCTCCCCAAGACCAATTTGTAACTCTCTAAGCAAATACATGACACAATTTAAAAGTATGATAAAAAAACACACAAAGAGGTCCCAGCAATTAAGTTACAAGACTCTGAAAATTACATCAATGCCCAAATCAACCCCAAACATGTTATTTATAGATTAACAGGTATGAAATAATCTAAAATGATCACTAAGGGAAATAAAATAAAATAAAAAATTATAAAATGCTTAAGTACAAAGGTCATCAATATGATTCATGACCACTTATTACCTAAATTTTTTACTACTTTGTGGATGAGGTGAACAGTGTCAAATAAGCATTAGTTCCATCTCATTGACAATATTTTCCTTGGTCAACCTTATTGAAGGGTGCCCTTAAAACCTTATTATATGACCTAACCCTAAGTAAGCATAACAATTCTATGTCATCTAGGTGTCCTTCTATAGGAAGTATTTCTTGTAGTCATTCTTTTATAATCGTTCCTCATGTATTTTCAACATGTTCATTACAAAAATTTTAATAGAAAATGGATTTTCATGTGGCTATGACACATGTGCATGCTTGATACACTTAAAGTATGGAAATTATTGCTTGAATTTTTTTTGGGTTTTTAATTGATTTTTTGTGGTTAGATTATGGGTATTATAGAGTGGACCTTATGATGAATTGGTTAATAAGTAGATAAATCATCTCCATTGGTTGTACACTATCTAGATGTGGTGGTACATCTCAGTTCTATGCCCAAGTATGGTTCTCATGAGGATGCATACTATATTGTAGCCTTATTCATGAAATTTTGTAGCTTGATGTTTATTGATAATGCATGTAAACTAGATTTTGAGTATGTAATTATGTAATCATTTTATTTGCACTTATAGTGACCTCAAATTATATATATCCTTGTATTCATTGGATGTGATCATGTAATTGTAATCTTTATTTTAATATGTTATTTGGTCATAAAAGCATCTATAAGTAGGTAGGTTTGTTTGAGCATCATATATGTTAGTATTCATGATTTGAGGAAACATGTAAATGTGATACTTTATTTGATGCTTGTTTTGTTGTTGTTATTTTAAATTCAATGGGATATTTTTGTTCACCCCTCTTGTTGTCAAAAATTTATGGCCAAATTGGTAGATCATTGTAGCATGGTAGATAGCTTTGTTCTCATGCATTGAATGAAATGAAGATAAGGTATGAAGAATATTCCTACACTAATCTAAGAGGAGAGATTGATGAAAACTATGTTTTAAAATAACTTGTAGGAAATGAAAACAATAAAATCATTCACCATAACATTATGTTGTATCTTGAAAAAAACTCTTATAGGAAAAAACTTAGCCTCCAAACTTTGAATCATTTAATTAATCAACAAAAGTGTTGGTTACAATACACTATAGTCAAGGATCACTCATGAGACATAACACCAACACTCAAATCTAGATTAATACCGATATCATATTGAAATAACTACAAAATGTAGGAGCTGAAAATTAGTTCACACTCCAAAATCACCTACAAAACAAAAGATAACCTTCCACAATAGAGTATGGAAAGATAAAATCTTACTTGATATGATATGATACAAATGTACAAGAGCATTGCTTAAATAGACAAGGTGAAAGATAAGATTAGACAAGATCATGACATGTGTGTTAATCCTTTAACATGAGACAACTAACTCAACAAATATTAAATGACCTAAGACACAAAAAGTAAATGACATAAGATAAAGTAATAGCTAAATGACAAGTAAGACTTCTAGAAATATTCCTAGGAGCTAAGTAAACTTAACATGTGAATAGGACCTATTAGTGGACTAGATAGCTAACATACCGTATTTACTCTAATTACAATGTGCCAACCCTTCAGTAAAGTAAAAATTTATAAATTTACATCATACGAGTAAATAAATGTGCTAACAAGTCATTGCAATAAAAAAATTATTTTCTTTATTGATAACACATGAACAAGATGCCATATCAAATTACAATAAAGATTCCATTTCATTATAATAACTTCACAAGTACATGAAACAAAAATACATACCTTTACAAACATAGCTCCAATGAGATTTAGAACAAATAGTAGTAAGACTATCTAGGTTCCTTTCCTTTCAAATCTTGGTGTCTTTTATCGCCTGTTGTGGAGGAGAAGCATTACTCAAGTGCTTTTATGCCAACCATGAACTCTTAATATGCTCCCCCACACATATACCATTCGGTAGATGTCCCTTCCCTTCAAATGAAGAGATTGGTAGAGTATCCGATAACAACAACCAATTGAGCATAGTGTTGTGTCCTACATAACTAGAACTTGCTATTTCATAATCTTGAACTAGCATGCAATAATGGATCACGGTGAACTGATAGTGTAGTCTCAAGCATCACACAGTCTAAGTGGATGTTGTACAAAGTGTTCTCATTCAGTACTTCGAATGAAGTCATCTATCATAAGCACTACTCAAGGCCGATTTGACTTAAGGTTATCTTACACTATGCATAGGTGTGGTCCTTCATTGGATAATTTGTCATCCTAGACTAACCTACAACAATCTAGTCTACTAGTAAATTACACAAGCTAGGTATATCCTTAATGAATAGTTTGTCATCCTAGATAACCTACCTTCAAACAATCTACTTACAAATAAGTATACTAAACCATCTCCCATACAGGATGACCTCTCCTAGGAGTAAACACAAGCTTTCCTAGTTAACTTAATAACTTAGCTGGTGTGCTTCAATGACTCATTTCACTTAATCAAGCCTATTAGATTAATATCTAAGCAAACAAAATTCTCCTATTATGGAGATTATTACAAACATGTAAAACATAACTGGAATTGCTTCATTTTCCTTTTTCTAAAAGATAACATTTATTCTTCCTATGCACAAACAGTAATACTTTTCAAACAACATAGAAGTCTTAATAAAGGAATAGTAGAAGAATATCCCATGCCTATGAATGCTTTTCCCAAATTGAAGAAAGAGTTGCCTTTACTTCTAGTTTAGGCTAGTTTCTAGTTTCTCTAGATGATGATGATTTCCTTACAAGATTTCCCCTCTTTCCACTATCAAAATACAGTAGATGAACTAACGTATTCCTTGGGTAGAATATGTTTTACTCCAAATGTAAACAACTCTCTCAAAAATATGAATACTGCTGAATACTAATGACACTAAGAAAATATGAAGATTATCTATAGATAATACTACTAAAAAATATACACATATGGCAACAACATAGACTAGAAATCCCAAACTAGGAGTGAATGTAGAATAAGTATGAATGGTTTCTGATTGCCTATGATGAAATGAGAACAATGAATAATTATGGATGGTATCTCTGAATGAAGGTGAATGCTAAACAAAATGAGTGAATTCTCAACAAAAGGCAATTTCTCAAATCAAGAGTGAATGAATGTTTAAACAAAGGTAAGTGTAAACAATGAAGAATGGGGTGACTAACCCCAGCCCCAACAATTTCCTTCTCTGATGGCATGTGGTTTTCCACCACATAAATATGAAATATTTAACCCAGTATGTGGCACCATTTCCCTCCCTTAGTTTCAACATGGTGAGTCAACCTTTATTTTATGCTAGCATTGGAAAGACAATTTCAAAGGCACATGGTGAAATGGTGCCAATCGACACCTACATGAACATTTATCAAATGTGGCACCAGTTCTTTAGAAATGGAAAATTTAGGAGATATTAGAGAAATAGTCGATGTTAAAATGTATACACCTTGCCTCTTTTCCAGGCTACGCTGGATTTGATTAATACCAAGGACTTTGTCAAACATGTTTAACTCTTGTGCGCATATTACCGGGCGTGACTTCTCCAAGTGTTGCTTTTATTAATTCCGATTCAAATGTTCAATGCTTCAGGAAATAATTCAATTTAATGATATTTCAATTTCTAAAGTTTAAATCCATTTGATTTGGAAATAATTTGATTTCCATAGAAGAATTGAAAATTATCAATTATATATTTTATTATATATATATATATATATTTATAGTTTTAAATATATTAAACATATATATATATTATTTAAATACATATGTATATATATGTGTGTGTGTGTGTGTGTGTGTGTGTTCTAATATAACTATAATATATATATATATATATATATATATATATATATATATATATATATATAATTAGAGTTACCATACATGATATATATATATATATATATATATATATATATATATATATATATATATATATATATATATATATATATATATATATATATATATGCAAATTCAAGAGGCAATAATAATGATAATTTATTAATATTCACATAATACAAGATGTGTGCATATATACATATATATATATATGTATATACCTCTATGCACACGTATTTGTAGGTATACCATATCGATGCATTCGTATGAGCATATCCATTTACCAATGTACGTTTGTATCAATATGCATATCTCTATGGATACATGTCTATACTACATATATGTATATATTCCCACATTTGTTTCACTTACACCATTTACGTTACCATCATAATGGTCATAATATCATAGGATAAGTACATAGATAAACATCACTCATAAAAGCATACAGAAGTAGACATAACTCCTAAAGCAAAAATACAAGCTACGAATGACTTACTCACACAGACTGACTCATATCACTCAATCTACGGTGACATGTGTGTATGCTCAGATAGTTTACTTTACTGGTTATCTGACCAAGCTCCTCTCTCATGATACTTCCCCTCCCCCTAAAGTAATGGTTCATATACTTGCATCCATTGACACACACTTTCAGAAGTCATATGTTCATAACATAAGCAGTATACATAAACATTTCAAAAGTTATAATATTCACAATTCATTAACCATCTATTCTCCTTTATGCAGTATTTCACCATGAATAACATCAAATGAAAACAACATCATGTGAGATAAAATTCATATTGAAACAAGGTATAAGAATCATTAATTCATCTCCATAATTCATATTACATTCACATTTACCCCATCTAGTAATGGCAAACAATAACTTCACAATTTGGGATGTAACACTGACACCCCCCTTAAGTGCAAATTAGGGAGTAAAAAACCACTAAAAATAATTCAAGGATGGGTCCTAGCTATGAGGCCATGTTAGGTACCCATTTAAAAATGATCTCTCACAAATGGAGAAAAGGATATGGATGGTCTTGTTGAATAGGAATAATGGGAGCCTCAATCAATGACTCTACACAAGGAATCAATGAAGGTGAAGGATCAATTACTGTCTTTGATGGAGAAGGAGCATTTGAAGAAACCTCATCCCTATCTTCTGAAGATTCAAAGTGATCCAAAGAATCAAAATCTTTAATAGTATTATATTCAAAGGGTATCTTGTCTGAAATATGAAAAGGCATAAGATATTTTGAAACATGATCATTTGGGAATGGTTGAGTATTAGGATCTCCATATATCTCCAAAGTTTAGTTGAAATAGCATGATGAGACTTAAAGTGAACACGAGCATTCAAAATATCATCATTAAAATGCATAACAATAACTCCTAAGACATGAATCATGAAAAAAAAAGATCTAAGAAAAAGTTATGAGCTCAAAGGTCCAAAAGAGAGATATAGCTTCAAACAACAATAAAATACACCTACAAAAAACTTTAGAAAAATGAACTACACCACGGTGAATTGCTTGGAACCGAATTTTTGATCATATCTCATTTTTGAAAAATGGACTCCAAGATAAAAAGATATGACCCCTATAAAAAAATGCCCTATTAGTGCCTTACAAAAAATAAGACCCTTTGGGGGCTAGGCATTCGTTGTTGACATGACTACCAACTTGCAAGTCATAGTTAGAAAAGAACCACTAGATGTGACAAGCGGGAAAAAGGTGGTGTTACTTAAGGTGGGAAAAAGGTGATCACACCACCCAAGAATCAACCCTAGTGCTAGGCACATAGGACTATAGGAAAGGGTCAAGTGGAGATTGGGTGAATAAAATTGCAAACACTAACCAAGCACAATAAAATTATAAATATTTAATTTTAAAAATCCAATGGATTTCATATTGATTGCACATACATGATACAAAAGTGATACAAGACAAATAATAGTTTGTAGAAGATATTGCTTGTGCAAATTGTACCATTGGGTGATGCCTGCAAATTAATCTACTGATGCTTGTGGTGGTACAAACCATATGTTATATATATATGTGTGTGTGTTGTATAGATTCCATATAGTCAAAATGATGTTGGGGACTAAAAAATTATTTGATGGCTTGGGGAAGAAGTCTCTATTTTAGATGAATTGTCAATTGATCTTAAGGTTTTCAAGCCTCTTAGATGTAATGACAGGGTATGTTTTGACCCAAAATGCTCTAAAATTGCACTTGCCTCCTAGATTTGGCAACCACTTCTCAACTTCAAACCCTCATAGGTCTAACTGAGTCACATGTTTTATTTTGACAAAACAAAAGGTAAAATTGACTTTCTTGGACTCCCTGAATTAAATGGAGAGCTTATATTTGTACCAACATGCATAAAAATTAACTTGCAATATAAATCCACAAAGATAAAAACCCAAAATCTGGTATTTCTATCAAGTTTTTTTGATTCTCTAGGTCATCATATGATGCAAGAGAAGATTATACTCAACTTTTCAAGATCTTCCAAAAAGAACATTGTGAAATTCAAATAGAAATAAAACTAAATGAGTGATTGAGGCAAAAAGGAACATAGTGAAGCTCAAATAACTAAATATTCCAATAATTTACAATTCACACTGCTAGCATAATAATTAAGAAAAATAAATCACTAATAATAAATTAATTAGTAATTCACATTCTCACAAAAGTTATACATTGTATACACCATGTGGCTTCACTAAAGCCACTCGAGGGGAGGAGGGGATGGTGGTCTCAAATGACACATACATATAATAGCATGCAATATTATGATGGTCTCAAATCACTTGGAAAAATATAGAAGCAATATCATGTCTAACAAGTCATATGCCTAAAGTATCTCATATGCAAGTGATTTGTAATTATTCTATGACAAGAATAATATGATCTAGTAAGTAATACCATTTGCTATCTGAAATATCTAGCCATAATAAAAATAAGGTGTCATCATTACTACTAAACCTATCATCCTAACCATGTTGCTAAGGTGTCATTGTTATTGCATTGTTTTATTGTCCTTAGTTCTGAGTATTGTTTCTCTATATACCTTGATAAAATATCTTGTGCTAATTTTGAATTTTTTTGTTATCCAAAAATGTTCTCATCTAAATTTAAATTTCTTATCAAAAAATCCATGTGATTAGTTATATTTCTAATATTTCCTATGATCCATCATTAATAAAATTTTACCCATATACTTAGTAGTTCATGATATTATCAAGTACCCAAGAATCCAAAAGTTGTCTTTAATGCCTATATCACTGGAGTACCAAGTGCCAATAATAAAAGGTGGAAATGAGTCCAAATGCCATGAAAAATTAAGGTCGATGAAGAGGGAAAACTATACACACTCAAACAAAATCATTCAATACCAATAACAACAAACAAATGGAAACATTTGCAACAACAAATTTAATCTTCTCTATTAAGCTTGCAACAAGGTTTCAAAATTTCAATAAAATATGATTAAAAAAGTTTGTGCGGCCATATAGGCTGAAGAAAACCATTCCAAAACAGATGTAAGTCTAATATGTGACAACAAACAACATCCACAACAATCTACAAATTCTTCTCCTTTAAAACACCTTCCTACACTACACACTTGACTCTCAAATCTGCACTATTCAATCACCAACTTGTTGTCCTTCAACCATGGCTTCCAAAATCCATTTGCTGCTACAAAAAACCTCGCCAAACCTTCAAAAAAAAAATTTTGACCTCTTCCCAAGAAAATACACAACCCCCTTCTCACACCCAAAAAATTGGAAAATGAAAATCAAATCAAAATTTTCATAGCACCTCCTTCTTGTAGCCACTATCTCCATTAATTTTGTAACTCCTCCTTCACACATGAATCTTGGAAAATAAAATCAAATTCATAAAATAAAATTTTAAACTCTCCAATGCATGTGAAATTTACCTCTAGGAAGAATAATCATCATTAGCTGGCACATTGATTCATCACTCCTCACAATAGGAGTCCAATTTCAAAAATTTATTTGGTTGGACAACATGGGCATCCCATTTTTCCAAAACTAATGGGGAGTAATTAAATTTCATGCCACAATTTCAAAATCTAGGAAAATCCCATGCCCAAGATTGATTTTTTTTCCAATTAAATATTTAAAATGCATTTTCCAACACAAACTCCCACTACAACTTTGCAACAAAATTTGTCCAATTATTTAAATTTTGATTTTTTTGGAAAAAGATAAATAAACTATTATATAAAGCTTTATTCAATCATGTCACACCAATTTTTTTATCTTTTTTTTTTATGCAAGATTGCTAGTACCCCTAGATGCTCCTATAGTAGACACACCAAGTAGGAAGTTTGTGAGCAAGACTCACAAAATGGAGTTGAGTAGTAGAACTACTCTTTCAAGTTGCAAGAAACTTGCGACATACTCCAATACTAAATTTGGTACCTCTAATAATTTTTTCTTTCTCCTCTTCCAACATCTCATTGAAACATTCACCATCCTCTTCCAACAACCCTGCACTCCATTCTTCTCTCCTCTTGTGAACTTGTATCCACCATGTACCATTCTCCTCCTCCTAATCCTATACGTTCTTCTCTTTTCTCTCATGGGATTTGACCCACCACTGACTGACCACCTCCACCAAATTTTACCTGCAACTTCCTTTATAGCTTCTATAAGCAAATATGCAATATCTACACACCAATATGCAACACCATTCAAATATTTCCCTACATACAAATGAATACTAACAAAATCTATTTGTACCATCTCTTTTTCTCCTTCTACACTCACTACCTCTTTCATCTCAACATGCAAATCATCTCTATTTTCATCTTTATAAAATTCAAAAACATAATTCATTACCTCTATTTTCACATACTCATCTAGTATCATTGCAACATTTGTCTTCTCACTATCTACTACAATATTTCAATTTACATAAAATCCACTTTCATCTTTTTCATAAAAATGAAAAATATTATGCATTACCCCTTTCTCTATAAGCTTTTCCTCATCACTATCTATTATCATATCTTATTCACCTTCACTCTTAGCTATAATTTCATTTTTCAATGCTTTTAAGTCCTCCAAAGGACACTCATCTATTGCTGCAACATCATTTTTCTCTTCAATTGCTACACCTTATTTTTTCCTCTCAACCTCTATTGCACTTTTCTCTTCTTTCTCACTCTCTTTCTCTATACCTTCCTCAAAGCACACTTCTGCAAAGATTTTCTCCTTCCTATTCACTTTCATACACAACTATGAGAAAAAAATTTCCTTTCTTCTTTGGCATTTCTTCAAACGCTTTCCACACAATCTCAATCTTCAACCTCTTTAAGCTTGCTTTTGCAACTTGCACATATACCTACAACAAGAATCGCATACACATCTATCCTCTACCCAAAAAAGAATTTTTTAGAAGACACCTCTCACTTCCTCTATTCACTCTCTCTTAGTGGAGGAACTATGTGCACCTTCTAACCAACTTCAATCCCTATTGGAGGACAACCAACATTCTCTCATACACATTTCATCCAACCCAAGGTCCTAGTGCAAACTGCATCACATCGGCGCTTCTTCCTGCACACTCAAGAAATCCCACTCTGATACCACTGACGAAGAGGGAAAACCACACACCCTCAAAAAAATCATTCAACACCAATAATAGAAAATAAGATGGAAATATTTGCAACAATAGATTTAATCTTCTCTATTAAACTTGCAACAAGGTTTTACAATTTTAATAAAATTTGATTACAAAAGTTTGCATAGCCATATAGGCTGAAGAAAACCATTCCAAAATAGATGTAATTTTGATATGTGACAACAAACATCCACAAAAATCTACATGTTCTCCTTCAAAACACCTTCCTCCATTGCAAACTTGACTCTTAAATTTGCACTCTTCAATCACCAACTTGTTTTCCTTCAACCATGGATTCCAAAATCCATTTTCTGCTGTAACACACCTCCCCAAACCTACAACAATAGTGTTATAACCTCTTCCCAAGAAAATCCATGCCCCCCTTCTCACACCCAAAAATTTGGAAAATGAAAATCAAACAAATTTTTTCATTGTTGAATTTTAACTAATAAAATGATAATTTTTTAAAGAAATTCCACCTTTAAATATTTAAAATTAACTCTAAATATTATTTCAATCACATTCAACGTGCATCTTATGGTTACTATTTTATTCAAGTTTCATTCTAACCTTGAACACAAATATTCACATACATCATTAATCAATTTTCTTTCATAACATTTTAAGAATTCTCATAATCTAATAAACAACCACCCACTTACTAGATAAGAATATATCATGCACCTTTTTTCCTTACAAAACTCATACATAGTTTTATGTCTTAGGTTTTTAAATTTGAAATTAAATTAATATTGTCCTTACATGTAGGGAAATGTGTTAGCAATGTTAATAAAGGTCACCTAAGTGGTCCTACAGTTAGTTTACAATTTAATAACACGTTTAAGCCCATTTTTTTTAATGGAGTGTGTAGGGTTGGAATTTTTAAATATGTTTCTCTAAAAGAATAGTATATATGCTTCTAGATTAAATTGTGTATATTTTTTCTTGACTTTTCAGATCACATTCTGTGATCCATCATTAGGAAGAGAAAAATGAGAGGTTGGAGTACAAAATTAGCCTTAAAAGTGTTGGATGTTGCTAATATGTGGTTGTCATTAATGTTAACACTATTGGAATTAAGGTTGTATATGTCAAGGATATTGAGAAAATTATAATAAAATAAGTTGCAGGTTGTCAGTGATGCAGTGAAGTTCAGTATGTTGGCTAGTTTAGTATGTTGATGATAAGAGGTTGTGGATTAAAGGGTTTGTTGTTGAGTATATCTAGTTTATCCACATTAAGTTTCAGAGATCTGCATGAAGATTTGATCAAGTTATGAGTGTTTGTGTTTTGATAGTTTTTCTGTTGCTTCAGTTGGTGTTCTTGGTAGAGGATGATGTGATTCTAGTAAGATGAGTTGTTGCAAATGATTTTTTGGTGATTCATGATGCTCATGTATGTTTCTTGATCATGCTCTATCTTTGTTGCATGTACACATTGATCGTTGTGCTTGTGATTGGTGATTTTATCTTGCGTGTTCATGTTTTTCATGATCATGGCTGACAAGGTGATTGTAGTGTGTTGTGGATCTTCGAGGCATAATTGTTTAAGGTGTTTCATGTTTGAGTATGTTGTTTCGGGTCTTCACTATGTTGTGGCCAACATTGGTTGATTCGTATTGTAAATGATTTATGTTTTGGGCTGATAGTTTGTACACATTTTATATTTTGTTGAAGCTGACATGGAGATGATATTATTCTTAGTTGTGGATATATGTAAGCGATTGTTTCTACCATTTGATGGTATTTTGTGAATGGTATGTGTGAATAATGTTCTAATCTTTTGAAGGTAGAGACAGAGTGTGAAGAAGTGTGAAGAAGATTGAGCAAAGTTTATGTGCTTAACTAGAACCGTAATCATGCATTAACAAATGCTATTTTCTCAGTTCAAAATCTTGCAGATGTAATCCGAATATTTCTATAAGATAGTGTGTCTTCCTTTGGGCAGTAAGCCTTGTTGTATTTGAGTAGTGAGCTCTAGGCAGTGTGCCTGAATGCATGTGCATTCCCATTTATTATTCTTTTATACTTCTAACAAGGTATAATCTTGTGGACTAACCTCCATCGTGGTTTTTCCCCTAAAAGGGTTTCCACGCAAAAAATATTGGTGTTATGTGTGTTTATCATGTGTTGATGGTTTATGATTTCATGGTTACTTATAAGATATGAGAATAAGTTGAATAAGTTTAATAATTTTAAAATTATGTGACAACTGATTCACGCCCCCTCTCATTTGTCTGCCCTTGTGTTGCCAACAATTGGTATTAGATCAGGTTCCTTGGAAGAAGTTTAATAGCTTGAGGTGACCCAGGATGGCAAAACATAAGAAGGATAGTCTGAGATTTGATGGAACAAATTATTCTCTATGGAAGAATCGAATGGAGTGTCATCTGAGATGCATTGGTGAACCCTACTAGAACATTACAAGGAATAGGTATGTCATCCCACAAAATGGTCCTTCTATTGTTGCTGAGATTAAGGATGCTGAGTGCAATATCAGGGCTAAGGAAGCATTGTTGAGTTCTCTAACTGATTCTGAGATGACAAATATTATGCATCTGAAGACTGCTTATGAGATATGGAAAAATTTGGAAGCTTTGTATGAAGGTGATGCCCATGTGAAGATTGCTAAGTTACAAAGCTTGAAAGGGAAATATGAAATGTTGAGAATGGGTGATGATGAGAAAATTACTTCTTTTATGCAAAGAGTGAAGGAACTTTTGTGTAGTATTAGATGTGCTAGTGGAACATTGGAAGAATCAAAGATTGTTGCTAAAGTGATCAGATCCTTGCCAATTGCATACAAAGCCAAAGCTACTGCTATTGAGGAGATCTAGACAGTGACAAATGTAACTAGAGATATGTTGATTGGTAAGCTTACTACTTTTGAGTTGAGTGAGTTTGGTGATTCTCTTCCTAAGATAGAATCTACATTCAAGGCTATCTATCTTTGGAAAGATAAGTAGAGATATGATCCAAGAGAAAGTTCTTCTAGAAAAATATTCAAGTATGAGGAGGAAATGAGAGAGATTGAAGAAGAAGAAAGAAAACTAGATGATCTTGAAGCACTTATTGTGAAAAGGGAAGCCAGAGGAGAAGGTAACTATAAGATTTCCTATTAAATGTTTTTCTTGCAATAAGATAGGTCATTTTGCATCAAGGTGTCTAGAAAGAGTTCCTAAGCCAAGACCTAACAAGCCTAGATTTCAAAGAATGTGTTACTATGCTGTTGATGAAGGTGTGACAGATGATGAATCTGATAAAGGGAATGCAAGTGAGGATGAATGGTTATTTATTGCTATCAAGGAAAATGATCTGATGCCTACTGAATCTGCTAGTTGCACAAATGTGGAGAAAGCCCTAGCTGCCAGAGTTGAAGAATAAGATGAATGGGTGATTGATAGTGGATGCTCTCATCACATGACAAGTGATAAAAGTAAATTTGTGAGCTTGGAAAAGTATGATGGTGTTGTTGTAAGATTTGGTGATGACAACGCTAGTGTAATCCATGGCAGAGGATCCATTTCTCTTGATGGTAAGCATAATATTGATGATTTTCTATATGTGGAAGGTTTGAAGCATAATCTCTTAAGTGTTGGAAAGATGGTTGACAAGAGATACAATCTTAAATTCAAGAATGGAAAGTGTATAATATTGGGGAGTTCTAAAAAATGTGATTGCATCTGGTACAAGAACAAAAGGTAATATCTTTCACCTGAATGTTGCTAGTAAAAGTTGTTTGATTGCTCATGTTGATGAAAGTTGGTTGTGGCATAGGAGAATGTGTCATGTAAACTTTGATAATATTATCAAGATAAGTTCTACTCAGGCAGTGAGAGATCTTCCTAAGTTGATAAAACCTACTAATACTATATGCAAGGAATGTCAGTTAGGGAAGCAAACTAGAGTTTCATTTCAGAGCAAACAACATTGTTCAAATGAAGTGTTGGAGCTTGTGCATACTGATTTGTGTGGTCCTTCTAGAATCAAAAGTTTACAAGGATACAGGTATTTCATGTTACTCATTGATGATTATTCTAGAATGATGGTTACTTTCTTAAGGGAAAAATCTGAAGCTTTGGAGAAATTCAAGATTTTCAAGGCTATGGTTGAGATAGAGACAGGTCTGAAGATTAGATAAACATGGTGAATTCATTTTTGGTGAGTTTAATTATTTATGTGAAGAGCATGGGATAAAGAGATCTATTGCACCTGCCTCAACAAAATGGAGTTGTGGAAAGGAAGAATAGGAAAATTCAAGAATTTGTTAGAAATATGATGCTGGAAGGAAATGTTCCTCATATCTATTGGAGAGAAGCTGTGGGTACTACTTTTTATACTCTCAACTAGGTACAAGTCAAAGGTGATACTGGTAAGACTCCTTATGAGCTATGGTATGGCCACAAGCCTACTGTTAGATACTTCAAAATATTTGGGAGTAAATGATTTATCAAAAGAGATGAAGATATAGGAAAGTTTGATGCTAGGAGTGATGAAAGAATCTTTCTTGGTTATTCTACTAAAAGCAAGGCCTATCGGTGCTACAATAAGAGATTGACGAAAGTAGTTGAAAGTGATAATGTCAAGGTTGATGAAGACATAGTTAGACCATCCAGAACCTATGGATATAATTAAGACAATCAGAATGACAGTTTAGATAAAGGAAAGAAAGTTCAGATCATTCCGGTGAATTAGGAAAATCAAGAGGAGGGAACTAATGAAAGTGCAGAAGTGAGATCACAAGAGCCTAAAGTTCAAGAACATCCTAAGAATTTGAGGTATGTAAGACTAAATCATTCAGAAGATCATATCATAGGTGATAAGAACAAAGGTGTTCATACCAAGAGAAGAATTGCAGAAGAATACTATTTGATCTCGAAGACTGAGCCTAATAGTGTCAATGAAGCATACAAAGATGAACATTGGATGGAAGCAATGAAAGAATAATTATTGAAAATTGAGAAGAATGATACATGGATTCTTGTTCCTAAACCTAAGGACAAAAATGTAATTGGAACTAAATGGGTCCTTAGAAAAAAATTGAATGAGCAAGGTGAAGTTGTTAGAAACAAAGCAAGATTGGTGTGTAAAGGATATTCTTAGATGGAAGGAATTGAATTTGAAGAAACTTTTTCCCCTATTGATAAGATTGAAGTTGTGAGACTATTTCTTACTTATGCTTCTTACAAAAACTTCAAGGTTTATCAAATGGATGTCAAGTCAGCATTTCTAAATGGTGAACTAGAAGAAGTGTATATTGAGCAATCTGATGGATTTCAATTGACTGATCAGGGAGAAATGGTTTGTCGGTTGAAGAAAAAATTGTATGGACTTAAGCAAGCCCCAAGAGCATGGTATGCCAGATTGGATAAGTATTTTTTGAAGCTTGTATTTAATAAAGGTACCAATGATAGTAATTTGTATTTCAAGCTTGATCATGATAAAGATTTGATTGGTGAAGTCTTTTTTGATGATATCATTTTTGGGGGAGATGATGGTTTGTGCATGAAGTTTGCTGATGAGATGTAGAGTGAGTTTGAGATGTCTATGATTAGAGAAATGAAATTATTTTTGGGATTGCAAATTACTCAGCTAGATAAAGGGATATTAGTATCTCAGTCCAAGTATGTGAAAGAATTTTTAAAGAAGTTTGGTATGGAAGATTCAAAGCTAGTTGGTACACCTATGGTGACCGGATGTAAGTTGACACAAGATGATGATTCACTTAAAGTAAATCAGACTAGATACAAATCGATGATTGGTGGATTGCTCTATTTGAATCAAACTAGACCTGATATTATGAATGTTGTATGCATTGTTGCAAGATTTCAAGCTGATCCTAAGGAATCTCATGTGACAGTTGTGAAGAGGATTTTAGATACTTGAAGGGAACAATTGATTTTGGCCTATGGTATCCTAAAGAAGATGACCTTACTTTGAGTGCTTTAACTGATGTTGATTGGGAAGGAGATGTGAATGAAATAAAGAGTACCAGTGGTGGTGAATTTTTCTTGGGAAAGAAGCTGATTTCATGGTTAAGTAAGAAGCATAATGCCATTTCTTTATCTACTGCAAAGGCAAAATACATTGCTACTACTAACAATTGTACTCAAGTATTGTGGATGAAGCAGATGTTGAAAGAAATCAAAGTTGTGTATGATGAGACTATTGCTATATTCTATGATAATTCAAGTGCAATTATCATTTCTAAGATTCTAGTGCTGCATTCAAAAACCAAGCATATATCTATCAAGTTTCACTTTTTGAGAGAGAAGGTGAGTGAAAAGGAAGCCAGATTGGAGTAAGTGCCAACTAAGGAACAAATTGTAGATATATTTACCAAGCCCTTTCCTAAGGATAATTTTGAGTATATTAGAGGGAAGCTAGGGGTGATTGCCCCTCCTAATTAGAACTAAGATGCATTGAATTGCATCAGTTTGTGCATTTCATAGTCATATCTTATGATCCAGATTGATGTTGTGGTGGTTGCTACTCAGGGGGAGTAGTCAGATGTTCAAAAATGTGGTTCAGAGCTTGTGTGGAGAAATATACAAATTAACTTTGTCATTGATGTCAAAGGGTGAGAAGAGTCATGTGAAAAACTGTGAATTATCTGGGGAGAAGAGTCAACATCTAAGGGGGAGAAAGTGCTAAGAGATAGTTGCGTTGATGGTTTTTTTCACATCATGTGTTGCCATCAATGCCAAAGGGGGAGATTGTTGGATGTTTCTGATATGTGGTTGTCATTGATGTTAACACTATTGGCATTAAGGCTATATATGTTGAGGATATTGAGAAAATTGTAATAAAATAAGTTGCAGGTTGTCAGTGATGTAGTGAAGTTCAGTATGTTGGCTAGTTCAATATGTTGATGATAAGAGGTTGTGGATTAAAGGGTTTGTTTTCAAGTATATCTAGTTTATCGATGTAAGATTCAGAGATCTGTATGAAGATTTGATCGAGTTATGAGTGTCTGTGTTTTGATAGTTTTTCTGTTGCTTCAATTGGTGTTCCTAGTAGAGGATGATGTGATTCTAGTAAGATGAGTTTTTGCGGGTGATTTTGTGGTGACTCATGATGCTCGTGGATGTTTCTAGATCATGCTCTATCTTTGTTGCACATCTAAATTGATCGTTGTGCTTGGGATTGGTGATTTTCTCTTGTGTGTTCATGTTTTTCATGATCATGGCTGACAAGGTGATTGTAGCATGTTGTGGATATTTGAGGCATAATTTTTTAAGGTTTTTCATGTTTGAGGATGTTTTTTTGGGTCTTCACTATGTTGTGGCCGAAATTGGTTGATTCACATTGTAAATTATTTATGTTTTGGACCTACAGTTGTACACATTTTTTATTTTGTTGAAGCCGACATGGAGATGATATTATTCTTAGTTGCAGATATATATATATATATATATAAGCAATTGTTTCTACCATTTGATGGCATGGTGTGAATGGTATGTGTGAATAATGTTCTAATATTTTGAAGGTAGAGATAGAGTGTGAAGAAGTGTGAAGAAGAATGAGCAGAGTTTATGTGCTTGACTAGAGCTGTAATCAGGCATTAGTAGATGCTATTTTCTCAGCTCAAAATCTTGTAGATGTAATCCAAATATTTTTGTAAGACGGTGTGTCTTCCTTTGGGTAGTAATTCTTGTTGTATTTGAGCAATGATCTCTAGGTAGTGTGCCTAAATGCATGTGCATTCCCATTTATTATTCTTTTATACTTCTAATAGGGTATAATCTTGTGTACTAACCTCCACTGTGGTTTTTCCCCTAATAGGGTTTCCACGTAGAAAATATTGGTGTTATATGTGTTTCTGATGTGTTGATGGTTTATGCTTTCATGGTTACTTATCAGATCTAAGAATAAGTTGAATAAGTTTAATAAGTTTAAAATTCTATGACAACTGATTCACCCCCCCTCTCAGTTGTCTGCCCTTATGTTGCCAACAAAAAGGAGAGGTGGGATAGATAGGGAGAGTGAGGCAATACAAAACAATAAAAAATAAGTAAAAGAAATAAAAATGTTAAAAATGAATAAAGAACACAAATCAAAGGATAATGAATTAACAAATTAAAAGATTAAGATAAAATCATAATGATAAATGATAAATTTCATGGTTATATTATAGAAGACTATATTTTATGAGAAGGATGAGATATAGATAATATTTCAGTTTATTTTAGAAATTAAAATAAGTATATTGCTATATTTTGATAATTAAAATGATTTAAACTTAACAAAATAGCCTTAATTGATTAACTAAAATTATAAAGGACATGTTATTAAACTTATAAATAATAGTAAATTAAGACTTAAATAAATATTAATACATGGAGGTAATAATCCTTAATTATATCAAAGGAATAGGCAAAATTACAAATTAATAAAGAACACAACATCCAATATATTGTGTTCTTTATTAATTTTTGTAATTTTACCTCTTCTCTTGATATAATTAAGGATTATTACTTCTCTATACTAATATTTATTTAAGTTTAGTAACATCCTTTATAATTTTATTTAATCAATTAAGGTCATTTTGTCAAGTTCAAATCATTTTAGTTATTGAAATATAACAATATAATTATTTTAATTTCTAAAATAAACTTAAATATTTTCTATATCTCATCTTTCTTATACCCATGAATTTTATCATTTATTTTTATGCTTTTATCTTAATCCTTTAATTTGTTATTTCTTTATCCTTTGACTTGTTTTCTTTATTCATTTTAAGAATTTTTATTTCTTTTAATTCATTTTTATTGATTTTATTGCTTCCATCTCCCTAATCATCTCGTCTCTCCTTTTAAGACTAATTTTGCACTTCAATATCTCATTCTCCTCTTCTAGATGATGGATCACTAAGTGTGATACAAAAAAAGAGCAAAAAATACACATAATTTAATCCAAAAGCATGCACTATTCTTATTGATGAACTGTAGAAAGCTAATACCAACTATGTTCCTCTAGTTTAAAAATACAAAGTTCTTTCTTATAATCTAGATTGAAATTATCTCTTATTGACTAGGTCATTAAAACTATGCATTTAGAGGGATAGTCATGTTTTAAAATGTTTCTCCTTATGACAAATGAAGGAATATAATACATTTGTCAACACAAGAGTGTGAAACCTTAATGACTAATCTCCTAAAATTTTTACCCTCTCCAAAAATTACATTAAATAACTCAATAATATCTAAACATGTCAATTCTAACATTCATGAAGAGTTTATCACAAAATTATAACATCAAACTTTAGCCTACAACAAAGATCATGATTTACTAAATACACAAAAAATAGATAAAATTTGCCTTTAAAATCCTTCCTTCTCTAGTACTCTTTAACTTTTACTATAGATAATGATCACAAAAAACTATATAAAATGGAAATTAATTTAGTCATCTATAATATCATCCATCCTACTTAAATTTTTCATATGATATGAGATCTAACTTCAGTAAATTTTAATGACCTAAACAATTCATGTAATAATGAACAAAACCAAGACATTACAATCATTCATGGAACAAGAACACATAACACCCAAGAATAAAATAATTCCTAGAGTTTGTAACCTAAATTTGATAGGGTGTCTCTTTATATTAAATCAAAGAAGAAATAAAATCAGTTCAACACCAAAAATATCTAGGAACAACTTATTCATCCACTTTTCTAAGGTGGATAAAAACCTTAGTCCTTTTGATAGTTCAAAGACACACACAACCTATGATGGAGATAATATTTCAAAATGGTGCCCCAATAAGAAGTAAAAAACATCTACGTTGTTACAAATTATTCCATCTATGAATAACCATAATTCTTCCTTTATTTTATTTTCCTCCCTTTCATCTCTAACATCAAATACACATACTAAAGACCCTTCATCCATGTTCTTGTTGAAAGTTGATATGGTATGGAAAGCCTTCTCTTGGGATTCCATTTTGATCAACACTTGAGAAATTAATATTCCCCAAAGCTTCCTTCCCGCGTTTACAATTACATTCATTAAAAACTCCTCATATATCCTTCCATCATGAATATGCACTTTTCCATTCATTTATACTTCATAAATTTGTATGATGGCCTTGACACAATCTTCATGTTTGGTATTGAAGAGTCTTTAGATATATTCTATTAGTTCCTCCTAGGAGCACAAGCACTTGCAATATATTTCCATACATGAAGCCATTCTCACACATCCCAAATAGAAATGTGAGGATATATAAATAATTACCAATGGAAGTGAGATTAGAGAGGGAGGCTTAGTGAGGATCGAATGAGGTATGCAACATGTGAACAATCATATAAATTTATCATTAAATAATAAATGATATTTACATTATGATGGTAGAGTCATCCTATAATGTAGGGTTAGAGAAGTGCTATTCCAAAATATGTCCCAATCCATCCCATGCTAAGTTTGAGTTAGAAACTTTAAAATTCTCATTATGATCAATCCCCTTATTGGTTAGAAAATCTACAACACAATTAGTTTCTTGTAGTTTTTTGTTAGAGATAAGTCCTCCATTTTATCCAAATAATTTTATATCACATCAACCCAAATTTGTAATTTTTGATTCTTGATTTTCTTTCTTTTTAGGATGTTGATCAAAATTGATGAACCACACTCAATGCCAATTTTCTTGATGCCTTGGGAAAGCACTTCTATTTTTTCCTTGTTGCTAGTTTCAATTTTAAGATTTTTGGAGAGATCCCAAACAAGCTTGATAGCCTCATCTCTTCTATTAATCCTAGCACCAGGGGCCCTAGGGGTCCCAAGATTACCCCTCAAGGTCTTGTCGAAGTTTAGTTTCAACCTTCCACTTGGAGGATTCTTCCATTTATATTTCTTCTTTTTCTCCATTTTGTTTTTCATCATTCACAAGCTAAGAGAGGGAGGAATTTTTAGACTAAAATACTTTTTCATAATTATGTCATCCTAGTTTGTGAATGTCCCTTTACCCAATTATCTAAATTTTAAATTTATCAGCTTGTAAATATCATATTTGGTCTTTTATATTTTTTTGATATTAAACTTTGTATTATTACACTGAAGGTATTCCCTCTATGAAAAATGCCTGGTTTATTTTTGAAGTTGATGACTCACATTTCTCTAAAAGGTATGCAAGACGATGAACATAATATTCATTGTTCATTTTTGTCAGTCAGTCAGTCTGCTTTGTCACCAAATTTCATACATTTTTTCAGTTTGCTACACAGGGAAAGGCATTAACACCAGGAAAGTGTCTCACATTGAGAAAAACAATTTTTAGTCATTTGAAACATTCCTTGCCCAACACAATAGGAAACCAGAACACCATTTGAAACATTCCTCACCTGATGTAATTGGGAATCAAGAATGCCAACACCCTACAAATGCCTTCATTATTGCACTACCCCTAATTGGTCTTTGTTCAAACACATGCCATATTATTCTTCATTTGCATTTTCTATCATTAGAATGGAACATCAAGTTATATCATCAATGGAGAATGAAGTCAATATGTTTTCTAGATAGATTTGTAGTGCCCTCAATGCTCTTGAAGATTTTGGAAATATATACAAATTGCATTTTCATTTAAAGCAAACAAATTGAAACAATGGTTGTATGGATATTGGTTTTGGTTCCTCTTAATTTTATTTTATTTTCTATGGTAAGGTTTCATAGTTTTAAAAAAGTGGAATAATTAACAAGGCATGCAAACTATTTGATAGAATACTTGGAAAATATGTCATCTCAAGGATTGTAATGCTTGCAAGATATGTACAAAATGGATTTGTTTAAAAGGCTTTAGAAAATTTCAAGCAAATGCAATTGGCAGGTGTCAATCCATATTCCACAACCTTTGCCAAGATCCTCTATCCCTATGCCAATATGGACATCTATCAAAGCATCATGGAAGGAGGATTTTTTCAAGATATTATAGTTAGAAATGCTCTACTAAACATGTATGCAAAATGTGGAAGCATAGAAAAGGCACGTAAACTATTTGACAGAATGCCTCAAAGAGAGTTTATCTCATAAAATGCAATTATTTTAGGATATGCACATGGATTTAAAAAAAAATCTTTGTAACTTATCTTTTGAAATAGACAAAATTTCTTCTAGCCTGTTGAATCGTGGGAGCCACAAGCTCTTCCACCACACACTTCGCATGTTTCCAGGTAAAAAATTTACAAGCTCATCTTTATGAAGTGTTGATGGTCAATATAACACAACAACGTTAAATTGGATATTTCTACCCTATTTCTCCTCAAAAAGATAGATAACCTAAAGCAACCTATCTTCCAAGGTCTTTGTAGTTGGTTCTCAACAATGTTGATGTTGTTCAGGGTATTTGGGAAAAGAGATTATGCATGCTTCAAGGAGTGGATGTTTCCTTTTATTGAGGAAATTTTGGATGGAAAACAACAATTTGATTGGGCAATGATCTTGTCAGAAAACCTACACAATCAAATGATCAAGGTGAATCAAACAAAGATCTTCTTCATGACTTCATATGTTGTATATGCTGTTGCAAGGATGGGTATATTTATTGGATTGAGTACAGTAGGAACATTAGGGGAAGCTCTTGGAAAAAACAAGGCATGGGAGCATTATGATCAATTAACCTTGAAAACATCAGAGCTGCATTATAGAAGGGCTAATAATGCATTCCTTTATGTCATCATTAACCAGTTGACTGGAGATGCTGGATACAGGTTGAGTAGATATGTCATGGCTTTCATTGCTGAATGGGGATGTTGGTATATCCAATACCCAAAGTTCTCTTACTTTCGGTTGGTAGGATTTGATGGACATCCTCACCTACTCCCAAGATGTTGCAATGATAGGATTGTCCTTATGGAATTCATATATCAGGCCTTGGAATTCAATGGCAAGTTTGCAGGTAAACACAAAATAGGATGCCACAAGTTTCCCATGAAGTTGGGAGAATACAATTATGCTCATATTGTGGCTGCAAAAGTAGTATGTGATGAGTTGAGTCACTTAAGATTGGGATTGTATACATCCCAGAAGCATTTTGATCCAAAACATAAGATGAATGGTTTGCTTCCTACCATTTTTGAGAAGCATTTTAATATATTAGAAGGTTTTTGGATGGAGTTGCAAGATGAATATGATGTTAGAAAGAGAAGCTATGAAAGGCTTCCTATTCCATTGATGATTGAGTTTGGAGTAAAAGAGGACATTCTTGATACACTATCTGATGATGGTGTGGTTTTGGATCTAGGCTATGAGGCAAAAAAAATTGGTACCAAGAACTTGGACCCCATCAATTGGGATGAGGAAGAATTTATTGATATTGGATAGATTTCTAGGATAGCAATGGATACAAGTATCCAATGGGTAGTGATGAAGATAAAGGATCCAAAGGCTCAAACTTAAAAGAAGAGGAAAGCACAAGGTACCCAATGATACAAGAGAAAAAAGAAGAGAACAACTCCTAAAAAACAATTAGAATATCTCCCTCCTAGCTCTGGAGGAGAGGCTGATCCAAAAATACCTGCCCTAGATACTCATGAGCCACAAGGAGAAGAAACTACAATAGCTAAAGAAGGACCTCCATCTCAACCCCTCCTTCTAGAAGAATCCACTAGGGAAATAACTCAAGGAAGTCTTCACAATCAGGTTGAAAAGGACAAATAGAAAGAGGTTGAGATTCATGACATTGATACTGACTCTGAGGCTACACAATCGGATCATGAGCCTCTTGTGACCACAACTACTGAAAATGTTTAGGATATTGGAGAAAATATGTTTTAATTGAAGAAGATTAGTGGAAATTTTTTGAGGATGATAAGAGAGAGGCAGATGCCAAAGTACAAGCTGATGCACTAGTCAAACAACAAGAATTAGAAGTTAAGGCCAAAGTTGAAGAGCTTGCGAGGAAACATAAGGAGAAGGAATATCTCTTGCAACAATAAAAGGAAGCAGATCTAAAACTCAAGGAGGAAAGAGAAAAGTTATCCCTCTTGCAATAGATCCGTGACCTTGAGGAAGAGAATGCACGATAGAGAAGGGAAAAAGAGGAAATTGAAGCCAAATTTAAGGGTATAGAGGAAGCCCAAAGGAAGAAAGATGAAAAGGAGCTCTTTCTAAAGAAGAAGGAAGCAGAAGAATAGGCCAAGCAAGAGTGAGAAGCAAAGGCAATGTGGGAAAAGGTTAAGCAATTAGAGAAATAGAGAGATGAAATGTATGAGTAGAGGAGATTGGAAGACCAAAGAGAGAAAGTTGAGGCTAAGAGGCTTGCAAAAGAAGCTGCTAAAAAAGATAAACAACAAGAGGTTGATTCTCAACCTAAGGTGATAATTTTGCAACCTCTCTCCTCTACCATTGCTTCTTCCTCACAACAAGTGGTTACTACTCTTGTTGCCCCAACAAGGTTGAAGCTTAACTTGGAGAAAAAGCAAATAGTACAACCCCAACCACTAAATTGGGATGAGATGATGAAAAAAATTGATAAGGAGAGGCCTAAGAAAAAGGCTAGGGTCCTTCACTCCACCAGGTTGACAGATGTTGGAGAGATTGTGGCTGAGTGTGCCATTCCAATGGTAGATAAGGATAGATCAAAAATCCAGTTAAGTAATTATTAGCTAGGGATTGTGAACTTGGGAAGGCCTACAAGAAACTAGTAGATGGATTTGATTGATATTGTGGCATCTTCTACCAAGTAAAGGATGGTGAAGGAAAAGAAAAGGAAAGATGAGCTCAAGGATCAATTAGATCAATTGCATAGGTTCTTAAAGGACCTATCCTCTCCTGTTTCTACACAATATGTTGCTCCTACAATACCCATTTTGTTAAGCAAGAAAGAGGTTGATGACCTTGTTGAAATGAGAAGCAAGGTAGGGATGTTCGATAGATGGATTGATTGGTTGAACCAAGAAGTGGAGAAGTTGCTTGTTCAAAGTTATAAAGCTCATGACGATGCATTGGAGTTTTTTAGTGACATGAATTCACATGTTGAGGATCTTGGGAAACAAGAAGATGAATATAGAGAACATACAAAGAAGTTGAAGGACATCAATAAGTTGTCAAAACAAACTTTGTTGGAGCAGTCCATCCTTGAGGAGGATAATGTAGATTTTATTGAAAAGACCATCAACATTATTAGGTTTTGGTCCCCAATCATTTTTTATCATAGGAATGATGTACAATAGGCTGGGAAGGATTTGAATGAACAAATTAAGGAGTTGGGAGCAGTCATTGCTATGCTTGTAAATGAAGACGCCCCTCTGAAAGATGGTTTCCCTCTTAACAAACTTAAGGAAAAGTGGAATAGTAGGTTTGAGAAGGAAATGCACAAGGGGGATGATGGTGATGACTTTTTGATTGATAGGCTTATGTATATCAAGGAGGAGATAAAGGCTACTAGATGAGAACTTATTAAACTTGGGGATATGCAAGAGTTTGCTTTTGTTGTATTGAAAAGAATAAAGTTTGAAGACAATTGGGTGGATAGGACAGATGAAGATGTTCTCCAACAAGTGTTTACTAATTATGATGAGTACATGCTTGACTAGAAAAGTCAGGAATAAAGTGGCTATGGAATGTTTTGTTCTTAATGGACACCTAATGACATGGTCAACTGGACAACTCTCTCTCTTCCCCTCCTATTTTGTAGGATCTTGACATGACTTCAACTGGAGATTCCAAAAATTTCTACCTTCCCTCTTTGTGCATCGTATTTTGATAACAAAGTCATCAACAAGTGAACTGAAGATCAATAGGACAGTCATCTCATGCAGCTCCAACGATTCCCTAAATTTGTGGATCTCATTTTTTGACTAGAGGAATTAGTGTTAGGATTGGTCATATGTAATTTTTCTCTCCATATTGTAAAGGTCAGCTAATTGAAGAAAGATTAGCAACCTAAGGAGAAAGTTAGGAGGATTTTTATAGTTTCAATTTTTTTTTATAGTTTTATGCAAAGACACTTAGATATTTTTACAATTTTCAATACAGTTTTATGTTATTTTCAGAACTAGTTTTAATGATGACGTCAATGAACAAATGGTCATTCGTATGCTAGTGAATTTTGTGCATAAATGTCTCTTATTTGATGAAAATCAATAGAAGATACCGAATTTGAGACTATTTCCATTGAGTTGTATGTGAATGAGATTTCTTTGTGTCCATTAATTTATGAATTTTAATGATGAGTTGATGATATGTTCTAGTTACTTTTGAAGTTTATGAATGGTGAATGATCTATATGTCTTTAATTTTCACTATGAATGAATGCAATGGTATAGATTGTGCTATAGATTATATCATTTTATTGTTTAGTTGTTTGGAAACAATGCTCATTATGAAGTTTGTGTGTTTGAATTAAAGGAAATTTACATTCATGTTTTGCTGTCTTGAGCTCTATCATATCTTTTGATATTTATTTACACCCCCCAAACATAGATTAATTTGTATGATGTAGTTTGTATCCCTTTTACCAGCAAGCCCCTTGAACATTACAGTTGTGTAGGCCATTGAACAACATCAACACAATTGAGAACCAACTACAAAGACCTTGGAAGATAGGTTGCTTTAGGTTATCTATCTTTTCTAGGAGAAATAGGGTAGAAATATCTTGTTTAACGTTGTTGTGTTATATTGACCATCAAAAAATATGACATTAGAAGGATGGCCTGAAGGAACAAACTGGCTCAAATTGGGTCATTTTCACTAGAAAGGTTTGAAAGAGTTCTCAGATCTTCCACAAATCTAGAAACATTAGTTGAACTCCAAACCCCTATTAGACCCAAAGCCTGTAGAGTTTTGATCCCACCATTAACACCACCACTTACTCCCCCTGGGTTTCCACCACCACCACCACCACCACTGGCATTCTTTGCCAACAATCCTTCACCACTAGGAGTCATTCCTAGTGGCATACATGAGATGCCAAAGAACCAAGAGAAATTATGCCCTAGATATGCTCATGGTGATTCAAGAAGTGTTGAAGAGCACATACATGCATTCAAAGATGCTTGTACCTATGCTCAAATTGCTCACCATGATGTTGCATGTAGGTTGTTTCCCTACTCATTGGGAGACATGGCCTACAATTAGTATTTGAATCTGCCCACTGGATCTATCCTAAGCTGTACAAACTTAGAAGATGCATTCATTAACCAATTCAGGGTCTATGTGGATCCTGCAATATTATATCACCAATTTTCCACTATAAGGAAAGAACCACATTAATCGTTACCCCTATTTAATACTAGATTTTAGAGGATGTATAGGAGGTTACAAAATCCATACCTTGTGGCTGAAAATATTACTATTAAAGCCTACCTGAAGGCCATAGATCCCCTGATTGGCCTATTTTTGCAAAGAACATACGATGCAAATGAAATTAATTCTCTTTCCAAAGTTTACCACCTTGCTATTAAACTACAACATATTAGTTCATAATTAGGAGGTCTAGGAGGGATTTTCCCTCCTTTAGGATACTCCCAGGTGCCTAACCCTACCTCATTGTTTAATATAGTTTGAGGGATGTCTCATTCTATATATGTACCTTTAGCCAAGTTACAATCTTTGTCTCAAAAATTATTCTTTAATGGCCCAACTCCTGATCCCTCACAACAAGTTCAAAATCCCCACAATCAAGCTGGAGGATCTAATCCCATGACACATACGTCAATTGCAACCACTGCAGAAAGTGAACGTATTGCTCACTTAACAAGGAAGTTAGAGACCCTTAAGAAAACACTATCTCAGGTGACTAATGAGATGGAACAACTCAAATACAACCCCCCTTAAAATCAAAACCAAAACCACGGAGGGTATTCCAATTAAGGTAATTATTCCTACTAGAATTCCAATTAAAACTAAAGGAATTTCCAAAATTAGAATTCCCCCAATAAAAATTACCAGAACCAAAATAGGGGGTGCAATCAAAGATCCAATAACAATAGACAATGGAATATTGGGCCTAACAATGGAGGAGTTTCCCATGACTATCAAGTTGGAGATGAAAAACCACACACTGCAAATGTTGCAGATCTCAATTTTATGACAAATTGGTGTAGGTTGCACGACACTGCAACACATGCTAAGGTTAACTATCCAGAGATGGAAATGATGGTCAAGATTGCACAAGCAGATGCCC
The DNA here is from genome assembly GCA_007258455.2 of Sequoia sempervirens. Lineage (NCBI taxonomy): Eukaryota > Viridiplantae > Streptophyta > Pinopsida > Cupressales > Cupressaceae > Sequoia > Sequoia sempervirens. The sequence goes on along the minus strand of VDFB02000013.1, from coordinate 203,811,160 downwards.
CATTGCAAGGTGCTTCCAAAAAGAATGGTGGATCCACAGATACAACCATGGCTTATGAAATTTTTGATGAAGAACCTCCTTTCCCCAGACAAGAGGAAAATGAGCCAAATGAGGATGTATATGATGCTCAAGCCTTCCAATCCAAAGGAGGCCATTTTCTGAGGAATCAGAATAAAGGCCCATTCACCACATTTGCTCCTCCAAACACCATAGTTCCACCTAATCAGAATGTTGACAATAATCTGCCTCCACTGAAAGGCCTGCCTAAATTTCAAAATAAAGGTAACTCGTCTTTTGTTCCTAAGTATCAAATGAAAAATGATATGGAATTTGACTTTATTTCAAAGATACAAAAACAAAAGACTTCATTGTCATTTTTTGATATTTTAAAGTGGTTCCCTACCCAACGTGATATTGTGTTGAGAGCTTTGGAAGAGGCAGATCAGTCAAAAGGAAAGAATAAGGTGACTCCAACCAATGAAATGAATGTGGCCTTGTACAAAGGTAAGATAGGGACCCCACTACTCCTTCTAAGCTTGAGAATCTTTGAAAAAATATTACACAACTACCTCTTGGATTCTAGAGCATCAGGTAATGTCATGCCCTTTTTTATTTGTAAAAATTTAGGTTTGAATCTAGTTCAAACTAACAAGAAGGTAATTCAGTTAGATAAAACTGAGGTTAATGTGGTAGGAGAACTAAAAAATATTCATGTGCAAGTTGGATCAGACCCACAAATCCAAACTTATATGGATATTCAGGTGGCTGATATCCCCGAGACATATGGCATGCTTCTAAGCTGAGACCTAATGAAAAGCATCAGGGGTTATCTATCTTTAGACTTTTCACACATGTGGCTGCCATCGAAAGGGATAGCAACAAAAATTAGGATTGAAAGTGAGCCTTGTCTTAAACATATGATTATCGAGTATGACTGTCCTAATGAGGTAGCTTACTTTGAAACTGAGATAGGAGTATATAAAAGAGAGGAAATCTTGACCTTTTCAATGTTCAATCCTGATAGCCTACAACCTTTAGAACATAGTGACCCAATGACCACTATCAACCAACAGGTTTTGATTAGAAAATTGCAACAAGATAGGCTAGTTCTAAGAGAAGAGGCTGATCTATGGAGCTTACTACTCCCTAACTGGTGCATAGTTCATTACCAAATTCATTTTGAGTTGAGATGTCAACCTTGTGTAAACATCTTGAACCATGTCATTCAGTCAGTAGAAACTTGTGAATACCAACCTGAAACACCCCCAAATTAGTTCTCTTTTGAAGCTAGGGATGCTACTATTTTGACATGAACTCACAATACACAGGAAGAAGTCCTTTCCCAAATCGGACAGGTTCATACTTGATGTTCTACCTTGAGAAATGAGACTGTAGAATCTCAGGAACTATCTGATACACCATACCCTACCAATCTTCCACTTCTAAGGGGGTTGCTAAAACCAATAACAATTTGTGAACCCACTGATCAAGATCAGATTCACGAAGAAGTGTCTGCACAAGTCTTAAATCTGGGTTAAATTTTTGATGATCGTCGTTCAACTCACTTCCCATGTCAAGAGGTTCTAATCCAATCCGAATTGCCACCTATTTCTTGCTAACAACTACCCCTGGATCATCCTAGGAAAGAAATACCCACCCCAAATCAATTATGGGTTCTTAAATTCGATGTTTCTAAGCATAAATCAAGAAGTGGGGCGAGAGTTGAACTAACAAACCCGAAAGGCAAAACATACTTTTCTTCTTATAGGTTGTAGTTCGGCTGCACCAATAATGTGGTAGAATATGAAGCACTAGCCAGAGGATTGATGTTTGCACATAAGAAAAAGGTTGCAACTTTAATAGTTATGGGAGATTTTGAGGTCATTGTCAAGCAAGTTCATAGTCAATACACATGCCATAACAAGAGGCTGGCTGCATACAGAAACATAATATGGAATCTGATAGAGGAATTTGATGCCTTTGGGATCAAATTGATTCCCCAATAGGACAACCAGATTGTAGATGCACTTGTTGTGGCTGCCAGTACCTTGGAACCCATGCAAGATTCCAAGTTGAAGAGGTTTTTAGTGGAGTTAGTCTCAATCCCAACCATTCCAGATAACATTCAAAAAATTTAGGTCTTTGATGATGACCGACATATACTTTCCTTCTTAGCAAGTTCAAATGTCTTTGAAGGAAAGATTATTGATGAATCAGATAAAGATCAGGGGGAGTGGGATCTAGAAACATGTGATGCAGAAGGGATAATGAATATGAAAATAAATAGCATTTCTAAGGGAATGGTAGCATTGGAGAGGATCTTTGATTTTGACCCTCGAGCCCATGAAAAGCTGTCTATTGACACTGATGGAGGGAAGTACGAGTTAGTTAACTTGGAAGATTTAGGCCCTGAGAACAATTTTTTTATTGGAAAAACTTGCCCCAAACACATTCGAGAGAAAATCCTATCAACGTTAAAAGCAGATATAGCAACAATTGCTTGGGGATATGAAGATTTGAATTTTTTTGATACGTCAGTCATGGGGAAAAATGTAGAAATGGAAAATGTACCAATTAAACTTGATCCTGATTACTAACACTGCTTCATCCTGAATCATCTCCTTTAGTAATCATTTAATTAAATATCCCTTATTTGATTAAATTCATTGCATTCCACCTCTTAATTAAATAAATCATTATTTATTAATTAAGTCATTATCTCCTATTGATTAAATAGATCATTTTATTTAATTAATCCTCTAGTCTCTCTTTAATTAAATAATTCACTTTGTTTAATTAATGTCTAAAGTCATCCTATTAAATTAAATAAATCAATCTTTATTTAATTTAATCTAACATCATCTCCTTTTTAATTGAATAAATCAAAATCTTTATTTAATTAAGTCTAAATCATATTCCTCTCATTTTGATTTAAATCAATCCAAAAATATAAATCAAATTGTCACATCAACTAATCTCTCTTTGAATTAATCAAATCCTAATTAATTCTAGTCTTAATCACTCCAATCCTCTAGATTTTGCAACTTGCTTAATAAATCATTTCTTTTGATTTATTAAATCTTCTAATTTCTCTCAACATGACATCAAAAGGGAAATATTCTTCCAAATTTGAAAATCCCTTCAAAGGGATTTGTCCTTCCAACAAGGCATTCAATATCTCTTACATGTCCTTGTGCATTGAGCCAAGTGGCATTTAATTCATTTCTTTTTACCTCCAACATGCCATTTCATTAATTTGAAATTCCACCTAATATCATTTACTGACACATTCATCAAAATGTGCTCCACCTTTTTCCACTCACATGTTGACAAGTGACTTCATGCTATTGGTTGGTCTTTTATCCCACATTCATCCATTTTGCCTCATCCTCCATCATTCTCATCTATAAATAAGAGGCTCTCATTTGGATTTTGGATCCACAACTCCATTGCAAAATCACTATCTTCATATTTAGAGCTAATTTCATCCATTTCATCAAGTGTTCATAGTTTTTATGGTTTCATAAGTAGGTTATGCCAAAATTTCATCAAGGAGCCTCAATCATCAACAAGTCATCACAGAGCTTACAAGGGATTGAGAAAGGACCATTTTCCATATCAAAATGACACCAACTCCCCCATGGGATTAAGAATTTTCTTTCTTTAATAGGATTTAATAGCTTTCTTTGTTGTGTTTTGCATTTATTTCCTATTTTGTTCATTATAAATGAATTCTATGGGGAGTGTTGATTTAACTTGCATACGAATCTAATTGTGTGATTGTTTTTTCTATTTATGCAAGTCTATATTTGACGTTCACATTTTTGGCTCTAGGAGGGCGAATCTGAAGATATTAACACATTTTTTCAAAAAAATTCATTGTTTTCTTGACATTTTTGTGCCTACAGGAAATTGTACCACTATTAGTCTAGTGGCACCATACAATGACACTACCAGTCTAGAGGCACCATACAATGGCACTACAAACTCCAAACTCCGCTGCTAAGGTCTTCCCACCTAGAAATTTAAATTTCCAAACTACGACGCTAGACCATTTCTCTTTCGCCAGGATTCCAAATTCTAAATTGCACCACTGGCTCAAAATAGCACCGCAATTGCACTCAATGGCTTTGCTGCAGAGCACCACTGTCAGTCCTAGCAGTGCCATATAGCGTCGCTAACCTCTTCAAATTGTGCTACATATGCAGATTGAACTACTGGAGTTGGGTAAAAGGCATAATCAGTTTAATTTTAACATGTGTCTTTTCATTTTGATTGCTTGTGATTACTAACTAGTTTTTGACATCTGTTTTTGTAGTTCTAACAAGTTTTTGTAGGTTGGCCTAATCAAAGGTGGAGGGAAACAAAGACAAAGACTTCTATGACATCATCATCTCATTGTATCAAGTGTTTTTAAACACTTTTGGGAGAAATTATAATCCCTCCTCTAAGTATTTGCTATCTTTCACGCTTGTAGGACTCAATACATTTCAATTTGGGTTTAAAAAGAACAAGATAAAAGGATTAGAAAGAACCTTAAGCAACTTACTAGATTTTGTTTAAGGTTTAACAATTGAACAAACAACTTTCATATTTCCTTTTGGTGCTTAAAAAGAATCCAATTCTTGCTTTGAGGGATTAAAAATGAACATGTGCTTCTATGTTTTGTAATCTATTATCAAAATAATATCATATAAAAGATGTATGTGCTTCTCTTGCACCTCACGAAAATATTTGAATCAAAAGGATTTTTGTGATATTAAGTTGTATAAGTGATTACCTCCACACTTAAATTTGGGATTCTAAAATTGAACAAAGCTTGTGAGTGTGAGTTAGGTATATTGCGTGTGTTCTCTCTTTGTTTCTAAATAAATATTTATCGAACTACAGATGTGCTTGCTCACTTTTGTCTATCTTTAGAGGACCTGCCTTGTGGGAAAAAGTAATCACCCATGGGAATGACCCAATTGGGAACATGCTAAAGCCAAGTGACTTCCAACTAGTATATAAGTGTGGGTACTTGAGGAAAGTTCAAGTATCATGAGGATTGTTCTGAAAAGAAGGCCAACAATGGTCTCTTGCCGCATGGATGATCCCCCACGAACGAAATGCCTATACTAAAACCCTTTGTCTAAAAAAACAAAATCCTTAAATTATTTGTTGGTGCAAGAATGGTCATTTTGAAGCCACCCCACATTTTTACTTCTTTTAGTAGAGATGAGAAGTATTCCATGGGTATTGATGCTTGGATGACCTGATAAGTGAGTGCACTATAAGGGGGATCCTGTGTGTTCAAGGATCTAATCATCTGTTGAAAGTAGGTGTACTTGGATTTATCCAAGTGGGGATTCAACAAATATTGTCTCAATATCCATCAGGTTGTGCATTTTCTTGGAATCAAAACACTTTGCTTGGATCTTAAACATTGGAAAACAAACATTCAACATGGCCATCAAATTTCAAACCCTTTAGGAAGAAAATATCTTTGACAAAATTCAAGTGTTATTGCTTTCCCTAGGGATTCTATCCTTAGAGGTTTCTAAGCATTTGAATTTACATCTCAATTTTCTCACTAAAGTCAAAAATAGGGAACCTTTGCCTTAATTTCCTTGATTTCCACATAATGGACCTTGTGGGATGAGAAGAAATTGGGACAATGGACATTTGGTTTGAAAACCTAATAAAAAATTGTTTGTGGTAAAAGGAAGTCATTAAGCAAAGCTAAGAAACAATTGAACCCCACACATGTGTTCTTCCAAATGATTTCCTGAAAGATCAAAATCTGAAAACCAAAGTCCAAAGGTCTTAGTCAAAAATCTCAGAAGAAAAAGTTGTCTATGCTTTACAAGTTTAGAGAAAGATTGACCTTCAACTTTTACAAATGTGCATCAAGGAACAATCCAAATTTGTATTCATTTTACTATTTTCAAAATCCAAGTCTCTTTCAAAGGTTTAAATATCTCACATAGGGAGTATTAGCATGTTCTTCAACACCTTGGTCTAGTAAACAAAAGTCTTTCTAAGTCTCTTAGGGTCAAAATAAAAACTTTCATCCATACTTCAAACATCAAAATCCAAATTCACCTCACAAACAACTCTTGGAAATTTTGAAAAAATCCTCTATGCTAAACTTTGGACAAATCCTCTTGAATTCAAAAATCAAAACAAATCCAAATCTTCTTGTTTGACTATGTGTGTATAGATGAATCTTTCTTTGTACACTTAGTCAAATTATCATCTTGTGGAAAAATTCACTCTAAGAAAACATCTAACCTCTTAGAGTTTATGAGTTCATTATCCCAAATCAAAATCAAAATAAAATAAAATAAATTCAAAATCAAAAATCAAAAATCAAAAATCAAAGCATTAAATCTAAAGTCCTAAAGTTTAGTATCCCCCTCAAGGTTTCCTAAGAGTTCAATCATCCACCAATCCTCCATCTTTCATTATCATCATCATCATCCTTTTGATCCTCATTATCTCAGACTTTCTTTTTTGCACCTAAAGTTAGGTCAATCCAAAGAATTAGAGGTTCATCTCTCACATTCTTGAAAATTCATCTCTATTTAATGGTTCAAAATAGGTCTCAACACAAGAAGAACATGGAAATGAACAAAGAAACATAAACTTCAAGTGACCTAAGTCAAACCACACTTGAAATCAATCATGTTGGGTCTAGAAATCCCAGACTCATTCTTCCTCTATCATTACAAAATCCTCAAGAGGAAGGCCAAGTGGAAGACGTCACCAATAATGTCTTAGGGATGACACAAGATGAAATCACTGAAATGGTGTAAAATCCAAAAACTCATAGAATTGTCAATACCATGATGAGACTCAACCCCTCCCAATACATGCTTGAATTAGCTAAAGAAGGGGCTAAACTCCCTTCTGATTTTGATGTAAGCACTATTGTGGAGAAGCCTCTTGGGATCATACCCCCAATCTCATCCACACCCCCAATCTCATCCAAACCTCCATTTCAAAGCATCACTCAAATCATCCCCCAAATCACAACATCCATTGCTCCAACTCAACCAATCATTAAAAAGGGGAGCTCATTACTCCATGAATTACAAACACACCCCCTTGTGAACAACTAAGATTTGGACACGAACACTATCTTGGGTCAATTTGTCCCATTAAATTTGTTACATCCACATATTCCGCTCACCTTTCAAGACCCCAATGACCCATCATCATCTTTTCACGCGACATCGACATACCCTCTTAACACACAAACCTCTCTCCCTTTGACTTCACAAGGAGGAGGTGGGCTATTTGGACTAGGGGGCATCTTTGACCCTTCATCTTCATCATTTCCTCAAGGGAGCACACCACCCATTTTTCCACCGCTTCCACCTTTTCCATTAACATCCACACCACCTCTCAGTTTGGGGTTACCTCCTTTACCACCACTCAATCAAAGTCAAAACAACCCCCAATCATCAATCAAAACATCATAACAAATCCTCCAATCTTTCCATCGATATTGCAAAAATAGATGACAACCATCCAAGCAACCCAAGCAATCACAACACCATCCATAAACGTGGTCTCTCAAGGACCAAGCATATCAATTGCACCATCCACCACACAAATCCCCACCATCAATATGACAAAACCCCTCATCACGACAATGGACACCATTCCAAATCCACCACCACCACCTTCAAAATCAAACACGGCAAACCCATATAGCATCACATTGCAAGCAACTCAACAAGCAACCTATCAAAAGGCACTCCAACAAATTCAAAACCAGTAAGCTTCCCAATCTGCTCAAGCAGCTCAGGCCACACAACAAGCACAACAAGTGCAACAAGCACAACAAGCACACCAAGTTGCTCAAGCTCGTGCCTTATTACAACAACAACAAGCCACCCAAATTTCTCAAGCTGCTCAAGTCGCTCAAGCCACACAAGCAACACAAGCTGCACAAGTTGCCCAACAAGTGCAAGGTGAAGCCCAATACCAAGCTGAACAAGTGCAAGCATAGGCTCAATACTAGAAACAACTGCAAGCAACCCAACAACAAGCATATCAACAAGCCCTACAACAATATCAAGTGCAACAAGAAGCAACATTACTAGCCCAACAACAACATGACGAACAACAAGCGGTTTTGGCAGAACAACAAGCATTGTTGGCACAACAACAAGTGTTGTTGGCACAACAAGCATTGTTGGCACAACAACAACAAGACCAAAACAATAAGCATTGCTGGCGCAACAATGACAAGACCAAAAAATGTAGGCATATTAGCAAGCCTTGATTACATAACAAAGCTTACAAAAAAACCCCTCCAACACACCCAACACTCCACCCATCACTCAAACACCTCGACCACTTCAAAACACATTCACTCTACCCCCTGATCTGCAAGATGACGTGACAACAAAAATCAAATTGCTCTTGCAACAAGTGCTCGATCTCCAATAAGGGAAAACAACAAAGACATTGAGCAACTTGTGTCCCTATTTGTTTGATAGGAGCCTTGCAATGGTACTATTCCCAAAGGGGTTTAAAATCCCTAAATTTTACAAATACCGTGGGATGGGAAACCCTAAAGATCACATCAGGGAATTCCAGGTACATTGCATGGAGTTCATGTATGAAAATACGTATCTAATGTGGCTATTTCCTCAAAGTTTGGCTAGTCCTGCCATGGGGTGGTTCTCTCACCTTCCTCTTGGCATCAAAAAGTTCCAAGAGATCGTAGACACATTCATAAAAAACTACCCTTTCAATATCAGTATTGATGTTAGTCTAGAGGAACTCTCTACAATTAAACAAGCTAAGGGGGAATCATTCACTTCCTTCTTGCAAAGATGGAAATCCAAGGCCGATAGTAGCAAATGGGCTATGCCAGAAGAAAACCAAGTTTGCACTATCATTACCAACCTTGAGAAGATCTTGAAATTTCATCTTAAGGTACAATGTATCACCACTTACGACCAACTAATCCCCAAAGCCCTCAGCATCGAATGGGCCCTTATTGCACAAGGGGGAACACCTTCATATCAAGAAAATCAAGATAATTTCCCTTCCACTAGCTATAATGAGAAACCTTGCACATGGGAAAGAAATAAAAATGTCACCAATGGCGGTGTGGTGGATGCTAAGGTCATAATTAGTGCTCCCAAATAAACACCCAAACCTACCAACAATTGCAAAACAACAATCAAAACAACACACAAGCTAACACAGTATCATAACAACCACCCAACAATTAGGTCAACAATATAAATAATCAAGGGGGACCACCTCCGTGAAACATAAATCCCCCCAAGCGGAAGTACATTGCCCTTGGGGAACCAATTGAAGTTGTCATGAAGAAACTAATAAACAAAAATCTCATGAAGATTCCCACTTATGAGAACTATTAGGAACCCCAAGTGAAGCCACCATGGTACAATGAGAATCACCTTTGTGATTTCCACAAAATCAATGGGCACACAATAGCCAATTGCATGAGGTTGAAAAATATAATCCAAGACCTAATCAATGACAAGACCATAAATGTTGAGCAACCAACTAGGAATCAAAACTTAAAAATATACATGAATCTGATGCCAGATCATAACCAAGGGAACAACCATGGAAAATAAAAGTATTCCAATGTGAACCATGTGTATGATCATGTTGTTACATCCCTTGATGAAATGGTCACTGTTGTCACCATCAAAGGAGCCAAAGCTAATTGTGGAGTCACCACACATGGCGACAAAGTCACCATTATTGGACCATCATAGCCACTTAGAGCATCCACTTCAAATTTGAGAACTATTCCTAATGGCTATAATGTCCTAGACCAACTGAAAAGAACCCTAGCTCAGATCTCCATCATGGAGTTGCTAAAGATATCGCCGATGCATAGGAAAATCCTAGAGGAAGCATTGGCTTCATCCACCATCTTTGTGGATCTTGATGCTAACCAGTTCCAAGCTATAGTCAGAAATATCACCACCTCAAGCCTCCTAACATTCTTAGATTAGGACTTTCCTGCCCAACCATCTCACAATCATGCACTCCACCTTAAAGTCTCGGTTCATAAAAAACAAAGTCAAAAGGGTCTTGGTGGATGGGGGTACGGGTCTAAACATCTGTTCCCTCAAATTAATAAAGAATATGGGATTCTCAGAGGATACCATTGAAAATGGAAACACAATCAGAGCTTATGATGATCAGGAAAGAGTGTCTCAAGGCACTATCCAACTCCCTATTCAAGTAGGGCCAACCAATATGGAAACAACATGCCAGGTCCTTGACCTTGATTTACCCTATAACATTCTCCTAGGGTGCCCGTGGATCCATGGGATGTAAGCAACCACTTCCACCTTCCACCAATGCATCAAGTTCCCATACCAAAATTAGGAGGTCACAATTCATGGTGATCCTGAGCCCTTTGCCTACTACAAGAGCCTAGAATAAAAATATTATAAAATCTCCCAAGTTCCAAAAAATGATGAAGGCCCCACCACTCCGTATGTAGACCCAACTACATTGGCCTCCACTTCTGAGAAAAAGACACCCACCATCCCTAACATATCTGAAATCAAGGTCATCATCCAGGATAATGGGTGTGGGGATTACAGGATGAAGAAAAGTGATTTTTTCATAGGGGAGTTACTTCAATCTCCTAGGACCCATGGGAAACCCCAACCAGTTGAAACATTGTCCCATACCTTCAAAGTAGATCCCTCTAGATTTAGTTCTTGAGGGGATCTAAGTTGAGAAATAGTAGATGAAAGAGATATATCCAATCTCCTATACCAAGATGAAAGGCCCGTGCCTGACCTTCTAATGGAAGAAAGTAGCAAAGGTCTACAAATGATGCTTGATATGGGCTATGACTAAAACAGGAAACTCAAGAAGAATGAAAATGGCCTATTTGAACCCCTCATTCTGGAGAAGTGACTAAGAAACCTCAGTCTTGGATGTACCCCTTTGAAGGTGACCATACTTGGAAAATGTGCCTCAATTAGAAAGGTCAAAACTCCCCCTCAACTATCAACAACTGCCCTTTAATTACCCGTATCCACGGGTCTACCCTTAGACAACTTTACCTTTGACATAATTGATGTGTGTAGTAGTGATGAGGATCCCATAACTGACTTGCCTATGCTTTTAAAAGATTCCTCCTTGCTCATGATTAGTACCTTGTCTTTTGGGTCAAACCATCAAACCCATGAAATAAACCTAGTCTATCCTCATCTCATCGATTACAATCAATGGGGACCACCAATTCTAGACACTTTTGAAAATGATGAGGCACTCTCAGAATTCATGGGATTATGAGATACAGTACCATATGGAGATCACAAGGCTAGATTTGAAATCATACTGGATACACAAGCCTATTATGGAGAACTATTGAATCCTTCAGTCGCAAAAGTAAAAATTTGAGAATAATCTCTAGGTCTTTAAGTGAAAACCACACTATGGAACTCTCTGACTCAAAAATAGTAAAAATAAAGGACATATCTAATGGTAAAAACCTCTCTGAGGCATCGGAGGATGAAGGATTCAATCTTCCTCTCAGTGCAAGTCATCAAGAGAAGTCAACAGTATTGGTCGAGAGGTGCAATCTAGTCAACTTGGGGATAGAGGAACTACCATACATAACATTCTATACAGAGTCACTTCTCACAAAAGAACATGAAATTTTGGCTACGTTCCTAAAAGAAAGCAAGAAAAACTTTGCATGGACCTATGCCAACATGCCTAGGCTTGATCCTGAGGTTGTGGTTCATCACCTAGCTGTATAACCCAAAGCAAAGCCAATAAGAAAAAAAGCTTAGGAAGATGCATCCTCAAATAAAATTTTTAGTCAATATGGAATTGCAAAAGCTCCTAGATGCAGGGTTCATAGGACCGATAGATTATCTAGAATGGGTCTCAAACCTTGTACCTATTTCAAAACCCATTGGGGGCATTCACATCTACAAAGATTTCAGAGACCTCAACAAGGCATGTCCCAAGGATGACTTTCCACTTCCGAACATTGACATGATCGTGGATATGATGGAAGGACATGAGATGCTATCGTTGATGGATGGGTTCTCAGGCTACAACTAGATCATGATAGCTAAAGAAGACCAACATAAAATGACTTTCACTTGCCCATGGGGGACATATTGCTAGAATATGATGTCGTTTGTGTTGAAGAATGCATGAGCAACCTATTAGAGGGCCATGACACTAATATTTCATGACATAATCCACAAAACTGTAGTAGATTATGTGGATGATATAATGTCCAAGTCAAAGAAAAGATGAGATCACATAGCCGCATTGGGCTCCATCATTGATTGGTTAGAGGAATATAAAGTCAAACTCAATCGAAAGAAGTGTGTCTTCAAAGTACAATCAGGGAAAATCCTTGGGTACATCATGTCCATGAGAGGAATTGAGATAGATCTTGTTAAGGTAAAATCCATTCTTGAAATGGAGGCACCTAAAACATTGAAACAACTAAGGGGTTTACAAGAAAGACTCCAGTCCATCTGTCGATTCATAGCTCAACCAGTAGACAAGGCTATCTCTATCTCCTACTCTCCCCTACTCCACAAGGGGGTAGAATACATGTGGGATGAAAAGTGTGATCAAGCCTTCAACAAGATCAAAGAATACTTACTCACACCGCCATTCCTCATGCCGCCAATTCCAAGCAAACCCTTGATCTTATACATATCAACAATAGCGGCAACCCTCAGCGCTCTCCTAGCACAACACGATGAAAATGGAAAAGAGAGAGCTATCTAATATATCAACAAAACTATGGTGGGCCATGAACTGAACTATACATCCATTGAAAAATCTTTTCTAGCAGTTGTATTTGTAGCACAAAAATTTAAACATTACATGCTAGCCCATCAGATAAAGCTTATCGCAAAGATAGATTCCCTTAAGTACTTTCTTTCCAAAGCAACGCTTATAGGGAAAAAATCCAAGTGGGTTATGATTCTCACATAGTAGGAAATTGAGTACGTAGAGCGCAAAGCCATCAAAGGAAAAACAATTGCAGATTAGTTGGCAGAAGCATTGTTATACTCAAAGAATCCACTGGTCTCATAATTCTCTGATGAATCAATCTTCAATGTAAGTGTAGTGGATCACTGGAAAATATATTTTGATGGATCCTACATGCAACATGGATCAAGAGCAGGGATATTCTTCATCACTCCATAAGGGGATTACATTCCAAAATCATATAAGCTATCATTCCCTTGCACAAATAATATAACAAAATATGAAGCTCTTGTGATAGGGCTAAGGATAGTAGTGCAATGACAGATAATGGCACTCAAGGTGTATGGAGACTCACAACTCATAATTAATCAAGTCAACAACGAGTATCAAACAAAGGATGACAAGTTGACTCCCTACAAGAAAATGGTGGCAAGTCATAAGGATTTATTTATTGATATCACATTTGAGCAGCTACCAAGAGAAAACATCAGAGTGGTGGATGCAATGGCTACAATCAGATCACTCCTATAAATCCCACACGACATCCCAAAGAAAGAATTCCTCGTAGAGTAGCTTCTTGTGCTTGCATTTGAGGTATTAGAGTTTCAATTTGTGTGCAAAATTGTTGGTCTCGGTGATCCCTGGTACCATGATATATACACTTATATGAGAATAGGAGTCCTCCCAACTAACATAACCCTGAACCTCAAAAGAGCCTTTGTCAAAAAAAATCTTGTTTTTTCATCCTAGGAGATACCCTTTACCATAGAAGCATTGAAGGGACCCTATTACATTGCTTAAACACTGAGGAGGAATTGACTACCTTAAGTGAGGTACATAATGACATTTGTGTTCACACTTGAGTGGTATGACCTTGGACAAGAAATTGTTGAGGATGGGGTACCATTGGCCTACAATGGAAAGGGAAGCACTTACTATGTCAAAAGGTGTCTACAATGTCAGCAGCATGGGGACCTCATCCATGCACCAACTCAAGAGCTTCACTCGATTGTCACACCATGGCCCTTTTCATAGTGGGGGCTCGATCTTGTTAGAAAAATCACCCCCACCTCATCTAGTGGACACAAGTTTATCATCATTGCCACTAAGTACTTCATCAAGTGGGTAGAAGCCATCCCCATGACTTATATCACTGGAAATAAAATATCAAAGTTCATTTTGAACTACTTAATTTGTCGTTATGGTGTCCCTCAAGCCATTATCTCAAATAATGGGACACCTTTCAAGAATCAAGATGTTCATGACCTATGTCACAAGTTTAATATCCAACATCACTTTTCAACCCCATTCTACCCCCAAGGAAATGACCAAGTCGAGCCTACAAATAAGACTATCTTAAAAATCCTCAAGAAGACGGTCAATGAAGCTAGTTGTGATTGGCATCTCCAATTGAATCTCACCTTATGGGCCTACTGAATGAGTATCTACACACCAAAAAGTGTCACCCCCTTCTCCCTGGTCTACAAATCAAAATCCATATTACCCATCAAGATCGAGCTCCTGTCACTGAGAATATCAATGCAAAATCTCATCACAAATGAGGAATACTAGGTATCCCAACTGAATGAGTTGGAGCTACTAGATGAGTAGTGTATGGATGCCTTAAACCATTTTCAAGTGTACCAAAACTAGCTTAAACGAAGTTATAACAAGAAGATTAGGAGTCGGACCTTCCAAGTCAGGGAACTTGTGCTGAAGGAGAACTAAAAGAACATTCCAAATCTAGATGGAAAGGGAAAATTTGAACCCAATTGGTTGGGACCATTTGTCATCACAGTGAGCTATAATTTAGGGGCATATCAGTTGTCAACACTTGAAGGGGAACCTCTGCAAGAGCCTATGAACAACTCTCATCTCAAAAAGTTTTACGCCTAATCTTTTGGGGTATAAAACCAAAAAATACAAAAAATAAAAAATGTCTTGAAAATATTGTCACCTTGCTAAAAACTTGGCAAACAGGCATTTTGATGACAACCAAAAATCAAAAAAGCAAAGAATCCAAAAAAGTCATCCTCTAGTGAAAACCACTTCAGTGGCGCTTTGGGCAAGTACCTTGTTGAAAACCTGGAAAACAGGCACCTTGTGTAAATAAGCACTTTCCATCCACAAGGATCTCCGCAGCTTGTTCTTCATCATCCATCCATTATGATTTCATCATCCATTGCATTCCATATCTCCACCCATCCCTCATCAATATCTATATTATAGCTTGATTCTATGTTCGTGTCATGATCCCTCTAGTACTACTTGGCCCATTCTCAAGGTCAGTTTGTCTTTCCTTTATTAGAGTAGTCTATTGCATTACGCTGGGGAATGTTATCTTTGGATCAGATTCGTGAATATTCTGGAAGTCTTCCTAAAACTAAGAAAATCCAAAAATATCCAAAACATCAAAAAATCCAAAAAAAATCAAAATCTATCAAAATCCAAAACAGGTCAAAAGTTAGTCAAAAAAGTCAAAAATAGAGTCATCTTGTTGAACTATGTTGTCTCTGAGCTTTGAACATAGGAAAGGTTGATCTTTGATCATCCCCTGAGACACTTAGGTCAGTCCTTTAGGAGTCCACCATAATAAATTGGCAATCCATTTGTTCATATCTCATCAATAATTGAGTCTGTGTCAGTCGAACTACATGGTCTCTACGTGTATAATGTAGGCAAGGCTAATTTGTTGATCAGCCCCTGAGGCCCCTAGGATAGGTTTTTAGGTTAGTCTCTTGATAAAAATCTCAAAAAACCCCAAAACACTTGAAAATTTGAAAATCAAAACCTTTGCAAAATCTTGAAAATACCAAAAAAAGCCTAAAAAACATTTAAAAAAAAATCCAAATATTTGAAAAAATCCATCCACCCCATCTCACTTTTTCCCACAATAAATATCACTCATAATAAATGGTCGTCACCCTCAACCTTTGGTAAAACAATTAGAAACAAGTCTAGCAAATCAAAAGTGAAAGCTTAAGTGTCAAGGTCTTAAGTCTAGGTCAGTAAGTAAAAAAGTTGGTCAACTATTTGTGTCAATAGCCTATCATCCAATCAGTCCCAAATCAATCATCTGATAACATCATGTCCTAGGATGCATCCTTCCTACAATGGACATCAACATCAAGAATCATTGTAGTTTAGTCTTGGCTAGCGGTATTGAAGAACATTAGTTTTTTTGTTTACTTTATGTTTGTCTTTATGAATTATCTTATTGTGCTCATTTCGATGACCTCTCGATGATGTCCAAACAAAAGGACATAGAGAGAAAGGAATGGGGCAATGATCATTATATTTTTATTCATTGTGCTTGTTGGATATTTGTTTAATATAACCTTGGTCATGTGCACTTTGTTTGGTCTATTGGGAGGGTGGTTTAGGTGTCTTGTTGACCACATAGGAGGGCTTTCCTTTCTATTTTTTGGTCTGAGATGTTTGAAATATATGAACTGCAATCTGAATAAGGTTTTGTGTGTCGGGTGTGAACATGAGTACTCCTATCTAATTGTCAAGTTAAAGCCCATTGCACTAGGTGCAAGACCATCCTGGTTCTTTATACTTTGATGCATCATGCCTATGTGTATTATCAAACATAAGGTAAATGGCCCTTTTAAAGTCCCAATTCCTAGTAAGAAAATAATCTTCATCATCATTATCATCATCTCTTTTAACTTTTCATATTCTCTTCTTTCTTCTATCTTCTTTCCACACTAACATGGTACCATGATAATCAATCATCATCGCCACTGCATCCATCCTGCATCCACAAACCATTAGTATAATGCATATCATATCATGACATATAGGAGACACTAATCATCTCACATACATTGCATTTCATCATTTGCATCATAATATAGATTGGTTATTCTAAGCATTTCATGAACCATACATTTGCATTCATTACATAAGCATAAAAGGAACCATCAAATAGACATTATTAACTCATATTATGTACTTCATCAAAGAATCCATTGCATCATCACATATACATCATAATATCATTCATTTTCATCCATTACATAATCATATAATGTCACATACATAACATCCATGGGCATCATCATATAAGCATTATCATACCATATCATGTCATATACATAGATATGATCATTAAATGCATCATCACATAGACATCATTATAAAAATGCATCATCACATCATATCATGTGCATCATCATGACATCCATAAATGCATCACCATATCATACCTAAGAAAGATAATGAAAAGAAAAAAGATTGCATCTCATACATTTTATCATCATCATCATCCACTAAGTGAATAATATAGATCTGCTAGTCTAACCATTTGCATATCATAGCATTTGCATCATACATACATACTGAAAAAGGAATGCATCCATAAAATCACTACTCCACATCATAACATCATACATCACATTGCATCACATAAAGATAGAACCATTGCCTCACATATAGATCATTGCATATAGAAAGTAAAAACATCCATCCATCGCATCATAAAATAAAAACATCGAAACGAATCATCTCATATACCATCAAAGTAATAATACATTGTCATGGTACAAAAGATCTAGATCAAGTGTATAGTACAATCAATACAAGTACAAGCATCCACTGGGCTATCAAAAATGAGCCTATGGATCTCAAAAGAATGGTAAATAAGCTAGCCCTGCTAGTTGCTCCCCTCGCCACCTGACCTCTCCCCATGCTCCTCTAGAGGCCTGTATCCTATCTACTGTGAATAATCTAGGACTCGTGTTGCCCGAGGTATTACCTAGTGATAATGCACATGATAATACTCTACCTCTCGGATGGCCTCATGATATACTCACATGGATATAGTGCTCCAAGAGGAGGATGCAATCATACTCTCTAACTATTATCTCTGACCAATCTATTGTGCAACCTGTAGCTCGGTAGCCTACCACTATTGAATAGCTTGATCCTACTCGACTGTCAAGGTCAAGACCTATTATCTCACTTGGTCTCTCTTTGCAATAAGCACCTAAAGTTGAGCCTGAATTTGTAATATCTAACCATCCCTAGGGTCTGGGTGGCTGGACAAGTGGCTGGTCCTAGTGACCATCTCTAGGTGGGGTCCTCTGCCTATCCTGGTCCTGGCGACCATCCATGGGCTAATCCTAATGCCCATCCCTCTGCCCCTTGTCTTGCTTAGGCTGTTGCTTTGGCTATTTCAGAGGGGTGCCATCTACTCCTCTTCCTCCTCCCCTGCTGCCATCCCCATCACCATCACCGTCCCTACCTCCTTTGCCTCCTCAGCCCCACCCCCACCCTGTAGACCAGCCTCTTGGTCTCCTTCGTGGAAAAGTGCTTCAAATATCATCAATCAAACCAGCAGTCAAAACCAATCCCTGTATGCCTGATTCATCCCCGAGTCTCCCTATCCCTGATCATAAGGCCATGGTCTAGCCACTAGCTGCATGAAACTCTATACTACATTTGCTACTGGGATTGTTTGACCCCATGTCGCTTCCCTCGTAGTACGTGTGAATATGGCCATGTACTGGTCATTAGGACAGTCTTGAGAATCCCCATACTATTAGGCCATGTGTTATGGTAGATATCTCTCAATCATCATGTTCTCACGGACTTGCATTAGACGGTCTTGCTTGGAAAAAAATAACTACTTTATATCATCATACTAGGCCGACATCCCAAGATAAAGTCTCCAGGTGAAAACTATCATCTCGCCAATGACCCTCCTCTAGTGTTGAATGCCTGCTACTCTTGTATGTGAGAAAGTTAGAGCATTCCTGTACCTCTAGATAACTGGGTCATCCAGCTCCATATCAACCAGTGTAACTCTCATGGGGCAGAGCACTGCATTGTGCTCCCAGACCCAAGTATGTAGTAATTTCATGCCTGATCTAATAGCTCAACTATCGCAGCAAGAAAATTCATGAAGATCATGGTATAAGGAGGCCAACATCACTGGCACCCAAGCAAAACACTCCCTCCATCGAAGCGTCTGCTCCCAAGCAAGCCCCCATCTTGGATTGAAGTATCGGTTGCACCGATCTGGTGCCACGAGTCTGAAAATGATAGCACCAACGATCAATCAGAAGGATGGTACCTAGCCTTTGTACCACTCTAGCTCAATCTATCCCTCTTAGAAGATGATCTCATCAAGGCCCATGATCTCGAAGTAGCTATCTCTCTCAACATCCACATCATAGATAACTCACTCTCCGTGGATAGGAAAATAAAGAATGTGCCACATGTCCTCCAAGGTCACTGTGGCCTCACCTGTAGGAAGGTGGAATGAAGATGTCTCACTGTGCCAATGCTCTACCAATGCTATCATCATGCCCAGGTGCGTCCTGATAACTGGGGCATAAGCGACGTACCATAAGCCAATCTCTCTTAGGTGCTCCTAGAGGACCTCATGTAGAGGGGGGTTCTGAGTCAGTCTGCTCAAAATGGAAGACCTATACTCACGAGAATAGACCGACTCCATGTCCTCCTGCATCAGGAAGGTCACCGCATCAATCTTCATAAAAAATTGAGATCCTATTTGAAGTTCACACAACTAAAATAACAAATATGTTGCTATCCACATATGCATCACTGTTTCGAAACTCCAAACTGCACTGCTGGAAGCCATAAAGTTCCAAACTCCACCATCATGGCATAGTTTGAAAGCGACCTAGTTGAAACCCCCTAATCCTAAATTTCAAATGGAACTGCCACAATGTTGTTTGCAAGTACAATGCACTTTGAAGGATAAACCCTAATTCTAAACTGAGTCACCGTGACACAACTCTCATAAGTGGTGGAGTTTAGGCCCATACAACACTGATTTGAGGTTTTCAGTGGCGCTATATGGCACCACTTGACTTTGTTGACTTCTAAACCCTAATAAATGCACTCAAAAATTGAAAAAAAATTAGGAATAAGATGACATACTGTTAGTCCAATGCTGGGAAGCCTCTAGAACACTCACATGCACTCAAAAATATGTTGTGGAAGCACGCATTACACCATCTCAATCATTCCTTAGAGCTCAAATCGCAAGAATGTCTAAAGGCTAGGTGTGCAAATGAATTGGAAGTGGCTCCTTGAGGCCTATTTAAGTCGAAAAGGTAGGGTTTTTTGACCCTGTTTAGCCGTCCAACTAGGGTTTTGAACCCCCGAGCCCATTTTTACCCAACCGAGGGCCGTTTTGCATTGTTTTTCATGTTTTTGCACAATTTTGTCATCCTAGAGCCTTTTTGGACCTGTCGGGCACCTTGTCCTCTTTTTTCGCGAGATCACCCAAAAATTGAAATTTTCATCTGATCTCTTGAGGGGGCAGTATACCAACATAATTCCATCACCGAGGAAATAGTGTGGCATTTGAAAAAATTGAGAAAATTTTGAATTTTGATCATGACAGTTTATTCTTTGAACCAACATAGTAGGTACTTTGCTTCAAAGAGAGGCAAAATGTAGACATGAAAAATGTATCGATTACACTTGATCCTGATTACTAACACCACTTCATCTTGAATCATCTCCTTTAGTAATCGTTTAATTAAATATCCCTTATTTGATTAAATTCATTGCATTTCGCCTCTTAATTAAATAAATCATTATTTATCTAATTAAGTCATCATCTCCTGTTGATTAAATAGATCATTTTATTTAATTAATCCTTTGGTCCCTCTTTAATTAAATAATTCACTTTATTTAGTTAATCTCTAAAGCCATCTTATTAAATTAAATAAATTAGTCTTTATTTAATTTAATCTAACATCATCTCATTTTTAATTAAATAAATCAAAATCTTTATTTAATAGAGTCTAAATCATATTCCTCTCATTTTGATTTAAATCAATCCAAAAATATAAATCAAATTGTCACATCAACTAATCTCTCTTTGAATTAATCAAATCCTGATTAATACTAGTCTTAATCACTCCAATTCTCTAGATTTTGCAACTTGCTCAATAAATCATTTCTTTTGATTTATTAAATCTTCTAATTTCTCTCAACATGACATCAAAAGGGGAATATTCTTCCAAATTTGAAAATCCCTCCAAAGGGATTTGTCCTTCCAACAAGGCATTCAATATCTCTTACATGTCCTTATGCATTGAGCCAAGTGGAATTTTATTCATTTCTTTCTCCATCCAACATGTCATTTCATAAATTTGAAATTCCACCTAATATCATTTATTGGCACATTCATCAAAATGTGCTCCACCTTTGTCCACTCACATGTTGACAAGTGGCTTCATGCTATTAGTTGGTCTTTTATCCACATTCATCCATTTTGCCTCATCCTCCATCATTCTCATCTATAAATAGGAGGCTCTCATTTGGATTTTGGATCTACAACTCCATTGCAAAATCACTATCTTCATATTTAGAGATAATTTCATCCATTTCATCAAGTGTTCATAGTTTTTATGGTTTCATAGGTAGGTTATGCCAAAATTTCATCTTGGAGTCTCAATCATCAACAAGCCATCACAAATTTTACAAGGGATTGGGAAAGGGCCATTTTCCACATCAAAATGACACCAATTCCCCCATGGGATTAAGAGTTTTCTTGCTTTAATAGGATTTAATAGCTTTCTTTGTTGTGTTTTGCATTTATTTCCTATTTTGTGCATTGCAAATGAATTCTATGGGGAATGTTGGTTTAACTTGCGTATGAATCTAATTGTGTGATTGTTTGTTGTGTTTATGCAGGCCTATATTCAACATTCACACATACTATCCCCTTGAAGCCTGAAGCAAAGCCTTTCTGTCAAAAGCAACATACAGTTAATGCCCTCATTGGGCCCTTAATTTAGAAGAAAGTGCAAAAGTTGCTTTCTGCAAGGATAATATTTGTAGTGAGACATTCGAATTGGGTCACTAACTTGGTTCCTGTTCATAAAAAGAGTGGAGAGATCAAGTTATGTGTTGACTTCAAAAAACTTAAAAAAGCATCCAAGAAAGACAATTATCCTCTTCCTTCTCTGGATGAGGTGCTACAAATAGTAAATGGTTCTCAAATGATGTCATTACTGGATGGATATTCAGTATACAATCAGTTAATGGTCAACTATAAGGATAGGATGAAGAACGCCTTCACTACTAAGTGGGGTACATTTGCTTATCGAAGGATTCCATTTGGTCTTATCAACGCTAGAGCTACCTTTTAGCGAGCAATGGACGTGGCATTCAAGGATTTGGTAGGTAAGTGTATTATTATATATGTGGTTGATTTGACTATTTTTTTAAAGAATAGAGAAAACCATGCTACAAACCTATAAAAGGTTCTTCAAAAGTGTATAACTTATAGAATCTCCCTTAATCCGAAAAAGGTGCATGTTTGGAATTTCAAAAGGAAAATTACTAGGCCACATAATATTAGAGAAGGGAATCTTGGTTGACCTAGATATAGTGGAATCCATTCTAAAACTGACCATGCCTGGTAGCAAAAAGGAGATGAGGTCCTTTTTTCTAAAAGATAAACTTTGTACAAAAATTCATAACTGGGTTTGCAGAGATCATCAAACCCCTCAAAAAAATGATGAAAAAGGATGCTAATATTTAGTGGAGCAATGAGGCTAAATCTGCATTCTCACAGATTAAACAATCTATTTCAAAAGCATTGGTTCTAACCAACCCTGACTATCTGAAGCCTTTTTATATATATTCTTTTGCATCTGACCATTCTTGTGCTGTTGTTTTGACACAGCGAAAAGGTGAAGGAAATGAAAGGATGATTGTTTTTATGAGTTCTCCATTTAAAAATGCTAAAGTTAGATATCCACCCTTGGAGAAACAGTCTTTTGCACTGGTTCGAGTTGTCAAGAAGTTCCGACATTACATCATCTGCAGTCAAATTATTGCCATAGTCCCTGACCCTATTGTAAAGTCTCTTCTTATGCAAAGTGAACTGGGAGAGAGATGAGGAAAGTGGATGACAATATTACAAGAGTTTGATCTTGAAATCCACATGATGAATCCAGTCAGAGGACAAGGCTTATCCAAGGTAATGGCAGATGTAGATACTAAGATTACCTATTAGTAGTACATGATACAATTATTTACAAATGATCCTTGGTATGCTGATTTGATGTTTCTGTTGCCAAATAACAAATGCCCTGATGGGATGAACACCACTTAGAGGAGAGCACTCAAGCTGAAGAGTTCCCACTACATGCTCAAAAGGGGAGCTTTATACTAAATAAATTTTGAGGGTGTCTATCTACGTTGCCTTGATTAGCATCAAGTGAAACAAGCCATAACAAAATTTCATGGCAGACATGGTATTGGACATGGTTTTGCTAATTCCATGGCTCACCATATTTTGAGATCAGGTTACTACTGGCCCCATGTGTTCCATGATGCTTACCAAAATGTGAGGACATGTCATACATGTCAGACTTCTGCATCTAGGGAACGTAATCCAGTAATGCCTCTACAACCTGTATATGAGGTAAGTTCATTTGCCCAATGGGAATTAGAATTTTTAGGTGTGATTAACCCCAATTCTTTTGCAAGTCACAAATTTATTTTGACAACAACCAATTACTGTACATGGTGGACTGAAGCTTAGCCTTGTAAGAACAACACCACTAAGGTTGTCATCAAATTCCTTAATGAATGCATTGCAACCAAGTTTGGAGTACCATTTGCCTTGGTATGTGACACTGGCCCTACTTTCTCTTTTGTAGAATTTATTCAATAGGCATATGAGCATAAGATTGTGTTATTTAAAGTATTCTTCTAATTACTACCCACAGGGGAATGGAGTAGCTGAGTCTACAAATAAAATCTGTTGGAAGTAATTAAGAAGCTATAAGAAAGTAATCCTAGGGATTGGCATACTCAACTCAGATTTTCCTTATGGGAAAATAGAACTCAAATCAAGGCTGCCTTCGGAAGCTCGTCATTCAAGTTAGTCTATGGCCAAGACCCGGTCTTTCCTATCCATAGACAGATACCTGTTCTTAGGTTTATGCAATAATTCTATTCAAATGATGATAGGACAAAGGTTAGGCTGACTAAATTATTAAATCTGGAAGAGCAAAGAGATGCTTCTTTACATTAGTTTTCTAAACATCAAGTTGTTGTCAAATTTTGGTTTGAAAAAAGAGCAAATATCAAAGCTTTTAGGATATCAAACCTCGTGCTATTATGGGATAAAGCCAAATAAAAGAGAGGAGACCATCAAAAGTTTGACAAACTTTGGTTGGGTCCCTATCAAATTGTTGAAATCCTTGGCAAGAACGCCTTTCAGTTGAGCACTTTAATGGGAGAGCTTATTCCATTGCCTATCAATGGGCAGTTTCTCAAACACTATTTTTTCCCATGAGGGTTTGATGTTTTGATAGGTTGTCTATATGTAATTAGTTGGTTTGTTCTTTTGTTTGTTTTTTTTGTTTTTTTCTCTTGGTTTGTGTTTTTGTTTTGATGTCTTGGGGTGATTTCTGTTTTGCTCTATTTCAAAATATGGAGTGGTTATTCATTGTATGCTAAGGGTACTAGGAGATAAGTTGGTTTAGGTATTTTCAAGTATGTCTGTGGAAAATTTTTCATCTCAAGGCCTATGTTTTGTGTTCATTTTAAGTAGCATCCTGAAAGGTTAAGAACAAATAGGTGTATTGTAAGTAATCTCATAGACCACGATTGAATTTGTCACAAAATATATAGTAACATCTATTTATATGGAGGTCTATTTGTCTTAGAATAATTTTATTTTGGATTTAGGTGAAAAATCTGAGTCTTGACACTGTCATGAAATCCATTGTAGTTCTCAACCTAAATTTTAGAATGACATATCCGAGTATTGACAAAAAGATTAAAAGAGAAATGACTCAAGTAATCCTATGCAAAGAAAAGAAAAGAGAACCATAAATTGATGGAAAAACTCAATATGCAAAGGGTAATTCAAGTATCTCTGCCGAGGCTATGGATGCTTGGTTGGCAGTAGAGAAATTCCTTGAGAGAAC
Organism: Sequoia sempervirens; assembly: GCA_007258455.2. Classification (NCBI taxonomy): domain Eukaryota; kingdom Viridiplantae; phylum Streptophyta; class Pinopsida; order Cupressales; family Cupressaceae; genus Sequoia; species Sequoia sempervirens. Next base: position 203,786,243 of record VDFB02000013.1, on the reverse strand, counting down.
TAGAGGTATCTCCGTCAGGGCTATGAATGCTTGTATGATAGTGAAGCAATGCCCAGGATATCATTGCACAATAGTCATAGGGATTCAACTCATGTAGCCTAAATCTTTGATATAGTTATTTTAGGATGAGAGGAACCTTTGTTGGAATAGATACACCATGAATGCACACACTCAAATTTAATGTGGTTTTTGTTGATTTACATTTGAGATTCCAGCTCAACCTTGTTTTCCATAACTGATCATACTAAAGTTTAAAATTTTCATGAACCAGAGGTTCTAGGTGACTGAATTCTTCAGTGTCTTGAAAATGGGTAAGCCATTTTCCTAGTCATGTCACCATTTTTTATGCCTTGCATAACCACCACATTTTATTTTTTGGTCAAAATGGGTCCCCCTTGTGTTTGTTTGTCCTTGGTGTTTTTGTTTGGGTCTTAGGAGTTGTTCTTTTTCCTCCTAATTCCTTGTTCCTTTTGTCTAGCAGAAGTGGAACTAGAATGGAAATTGGAATCAGAACTTTGTGAAGGTTCCAAGTATGGATTTGGTTCCGATCCCAGCCTCATTCTTGCCTTGTTGGTTTTCTTTTTCTATTTGGTTCACCTTGTACTCTTGGGTTTGTTTCTCCCTTGAGTTGTCTTTTGTTTTCTTGTGGTTTCTTTTCCTCCCAGAGGAAGCAGAATTGGAAACAAAACCAAACTTGGAAATTTGCAAAAAAAGTTCTAGATCTGGTTTTGGTTCCAATCCCGATCCCGTTGGTTTTCTTTGTCTCTTTTTCCATGTTTGTGTCTTGTTTGGGATGGGTTTTGTTCCAATCCCTTTTCCTTTTGTTTTCGTTTTCTTTTTTTTTCTTGTGTCAGTGTTCTTTCCTTTGGCAGGAGCTAAATTAGAGTTAGAACCAAATCTAAAACATTGCAAAAAGTTTTGGATCCAGTTTTGGTTTCGATTCCACCCCCGTTCCCTTGTTGTCATTTTCCTTGCGACGGGGCCGAAGCGAGAATCAGAATGAAATGTGGAGTTTTCATCAAGTTCCTGATTCCATTTCAACTTTGCTTCCACTTTTGCTTTACTGTTGACGTATGTAGATGTTGTGCACTTGTCCCTGTTTCGATTCCGTGCCCAACCAACCACATTAAATGCATTAATTACAACCTACTCACATGCGTGAAATGGATTTTAAACCTCAATTTAGGTTAATTGGGTCACTATCATTATTTCCTAAGTTCTTTTAGCAAACTAGAGCCAAGAAAGCATGAAAGAGGAGAACAATTTGGTCGAGGGAAAGCATCTGCAAGTGGATTCAAATCAAGTTTCATCTTGTTTGGTAGCATTTTGAGGTAGGTGGGTCTTCGCCCCCATTCTGTTTTGTTTGTTTTCCTATTTCCTGTTTGTGGTGTTTTTCGCGCATTCACGACCTTTCTCGTGAATCTTTGTTTGTTTGTGTTTGTATTTCACTTTCATTTTTTGTTTTTGTTTTGTTTTTCCTTCCGTTTCCCATTTTCTTTTTGCCTTTTCCCATTTATTTTTGTCGGTCTGCTGTCGTTTTCCCGTTTTGGTGGTATCTGTATTGTTGTGCCCTAGTTTCATTTTTGAAGGATCTCATGTGCTTTAAAAGGTTGGAAATCTATTTGATGACCCTTATGATCTTATTTCCATGTTGATTTAATGGCTTTCATGTCATGTTTTTGATGCCCTAATTTCTTGAGTCGATGGGTTGTGAAAATAAGGGTTTGTGCGCCATCTCTTTACAATGTTGTGCCCTAGGTGGCTCGATCCCACCCCTATTTTTTCAATGATGAAGTCACACCTTTATTTTAAGTCTCCTCGTGTCTTCTTGTGACCTCATCCTAGGTTGTTATAAGCATTTGGCTAAATTGGCTTTGTGTTTAATGATAAAGTAGTGGAAGCAAAGCCAAGAACAAACTCAACTCATGAGTATGTGCGTAAGAGTTTAGGTCTGATTTCAATCTTGCTCTTTATAAGGTTTTGTCTCCTTTGCGCATCCTTTTCTTTTGGCAGAAGCGGAACTGGAATCGAGAATGAACTTGGAACTTTTGAATGGTTTTGGGTTTAGCTTCCATTTCGATCTTGGTTCTTATTTCAATATTGTCCCTGACCCCAATCCCACCTTTGTTAGAAGCTTTCTAACTCCTAATCTATTCATGGTTCCGCCTCTGATAAGTTTTAAATTTCACTAAGTATGAGAGGTTACCAAGGGAAGGATAGAGAAATATCAAAGGCGATCTTCTAATGTTGATTTTCATGCTTTCTTTTGGTCTAATCTAGGCTTGTTTTGCAGGAGTAAGCAATGTTAGGATAGTCTGGAGAAGTTTCACAAGTGGAGGGATAGGATTTTGAGAGTTCAAGGCAAGTGAACCCTAAGAAGATAAAGGTGGAGCAACCACCCTATACCTTGAAATACAAACATAAGATTGCTACTCTCACTACAAGCAAGTTAGAATTAGATTGGGATAATATTATCGATACTATTCTAGGCCCATTCAACTATGAGGAGTTGTTGGTAGACATTTTCTCTAAGGATGTGATTGAGAGAACTTTGAGGATATCCCAATCTGGGATGACACATGCGACCATTTTCCTACTATCATTCCAATGTACGGAGCTTAAAATCACAACAACAGGAGCTTACAACCCTACAACAAGGCAATGTGTGGACATTCAAGGCAATGTAATCATTTATCTCTCCCCACAGATGATGAAGTTTATGTTCAATGCACATACCCCTTAGAACCCTAAGCATCTAAATGAGGCAGAGGCATTAAAATTTTTCAACAACCATAAAGAAACCAATAGGGATCACATGAGCAAGAAGTGGTTAAAAGTTGAAAAGAAGTCTTTGACTAAAGTGCCAGATCAACCTAAGAGGGGAGACTTCCAAAAGAATATTGATGACTTGATCATGATGTTGTCAAGGGTATTTGGGAAAAGAGATTCTACATGCTTCAAGGAGTGGATGTTTCCTTTTATTGAGGAATTTTGGATGGAAAGAAACAATTTGATTGGGCAGTGATCTTGTCAGACAACTTGCACAATCAAATGATCAAGGTGAATCAAACAAAGACCTTCTTCATGACTTCATATGTTGTATATGCTACTACAAGGATGGGTATATTTCCTGGATTTACTGTAGTAGGAACTTTAGGGGAAGCTCTTGGACAAAAGAAGGCATGGGAGCATTATGATCAACTAACCTTGCAAACATTAGAGCTGCATTATAGAAGGGTTAATGATGCATTCCTTTATGTCATCATTAACCAGTTGACTGGAGATGCTAGATACAGGTTGAGTAGAGATGTCGTGGCTTTCATTTCTTAATGGGGACATTAGTATATCCAATACCCCAGGTTCTCTTACTTTCGGTTGGCAAGATTTGATGGACATCCGCACCTACTCCCAAGATGTTGCAATGATAGGATTTTCCTCATGGAATACATATATCAGGCCTTGGAGGTCAATGGAAAGTTTGCAGGTAAACACAAAACATGATGCCACAAGTTTCCCATGAAGTTGGGAGAATACAAATGTGCTCATATTGTGGCTGCAAAAGTAGTATGTGATGAGTTGAGTCACTTAAGATTGGGATTGTATAAATCCCAAAAGCATTTTGATCCAAAACATAAGATGAATGGTTTGCTTACTACCATTTTTTAGAAGCATTTTAATATATTATAAGATATTTGGATGGATTTGCAAGATGAATATGATGTAAGAAAGAGAAGCTATGAAAGGCTTCCTATTCCATTGATGATTGAGTTTGGAGTAAAAGAGGAAATTATTGATACACTATCTGATGATGGTGTGGTTTTGGATCCTAGCTATGAGGAAAAAAACATTGGTACCAAGAACTTGGACCCCATCAATTGGGATGAGGAAGAATTTATTGATATTAGAAAGATTTTTAGGACAGTAATGGATAGAAGTATCCAATGGGTAGTGATGAGCATAAAGGAGTTAGAGGCTCAAACTTCAAAGAAGAGGAAAGCACAAGGCACCCAAGGATACAAGAGAACAAAGAGGAGAACAACTCCTAAGAAGTAATTAGAATATATCCCTCCTAGCTCTGAAGGAGAAGCTAATATAGAAATACCTGCCCTAGATACTCATGAGCCACAAGTAGTAGAAACTACAATAGTTGAAGAAGGAGCTCCATATCAATCCCTCCTTCTAGAAGAATCCACTAGGGAAATACCTCAAGGAAGTCTTCATGATCAAGCTGAAAAGGAAAAATAGAAAGAGGATGAGATTCATGACATTGATACTAACTCTGAGGCTACACAATCAGATCATGAGTGTCTTGTGACCACAACTACTGAGGATGTTTAGGATATTGAAACAAAAGATGTTTTAACTGAAGAAAATTAGTGGAAACTCTTTGAGGATGCAAAGAGAGAGGTAGATGCCAAAGCAAAAGCTAATGTACTGGCCAAAAAATAGGAATTATAAGCTAAGGAAAAATTTCAAGAGCTTGTGAGGCAGCACAAGGAGAAGGAAGATCTCCTGCAGCAACAAAAGGAAGAAAAGCCTTGAGGAAAGGGAAAATTTAGCACTCTTGAAAAATATTCATGACCTTGAGGAAGAAAAGGCCTTGTAGAGAAGGGAAAAAGAGGAACTTGAAGCCAAATTCAATGCTGAAGAGGAAGCCCAAAGGAAGAAAGATGAAAATGAGCTCTTGCTGAAGAAGAAGGAAGTAGAAGAATGGGCCAAGCAGGAGCAAGAAGCAAAGGAAATTTGCAAAAAAGGTTAAGCAATTAGAGAAACATAGAGATGAAATGTATGAGTAGAGGAGATTAGAAGAGGAAAGAGAGAAAGTTGAGGTTAAGAGGCTTGCAAAAGAAGTTGTTGAAAAATATAAATAACAAGAGGTTGATTCTCAACCTAAGGTGACAATTCTGCAACCTCTCTCCTCTACCATTGCTTCTTCCTCACAACAAGTGGTTACTACTCCTGCTACCCCAACATGGTTGAAGCTTAACTTGGAGAAAAAGAAAATAGTACAACCCCAACCCCTGAATTGGGATGAGATGATGAAAGAGATTGAGAAGGAGAGGCCTAAGAAAAAGGATAGGGTCCTTTCCTCCACTAGGTTGACAAATGCTGGAGAGATTGTGGCTGAGTGTGCCATTCAGTTGGTAAATACGGATAGATTAGAAATCTAGTCAAGTGATTACCAGCTAGGGATTATGAACTTGGGAAGGCCTACAAGAAACTAGCAGATGGATTTGATTGATATTGTGGCATCTTCTACCAAGTCAAGGATGGTGAAGGACAAGAAAAGGAAAGATGAGCTCAAGGATCAATTAGATCAATTGCATAGGTTCTTAAAGGACCTATCCTCTCCTATTTTTGCACAATTTGCTGCTCCTACAACACCCATTTTGTTAAGCAAGAAAGAGGTTGATGACCTTGTTGAAATGAGAAGCAAGGTAGGGATGTTGGATAGATGGATTAATTGGTTGAACCAAGAAGTGGTGGATTTTCTTGTTAAAAATTATAAAGCTCATGATGATGCATTGGAGTTGGTTAGTGACATGAATTCACATGCTAAGGATCTTGGGAAACAAGAAGATGAATATAGAGAACATACAAATAAGTTGAAGAACATCAATAAGTTGTCAAAACAAACTTTGTTGCAGTCCATCCTTGAGGAGGATAATGCAAATTTTATTGAAAATACCATCAACATTATTAGGTTCTAGTCCTCTATCAATTTTTATCATAGGAACGAGGTGCAACAAAATGGGAAGGATTTGAATGAACAAATTGAGGAGTTGGGAGCAGTCATTGCTATGCTTGTAAATGAAGACATCCCTCTGAAAGATGGCCTCCCTCTTGAGAAACTTAAGGAAAAGTGGAATAGTAGGTTTGAGGAGGCAATACACAAGGGGGTTGATGGTGATGACTTGTTGATTGATAGAATTATGGATATCAAGGAGGAGATAGAAGCTGTTAGAAGAGAACTTATTAAACTTGGGGATATACAAGAGTTTTCTTGTACAAAATTGAAAAGAATAAAGTTTGAAGATAGTTGAGTGGATGGGCCAGATGAAGATGTGCTCCAACAAGTTTTTACTAAAAATGATGAGTACATGCTTGAGTAGAAAAAGTAGGAATAAAGTGGCAGTGGAATGTTATGTTCCTAATAGACACCTAATGACTTGCTTAGCTGGACAACTCTCTCTCTTCCTCTCCTATTTTGCAGGATCTTGGCATGAATTCAACTAGAGATTCCCAACAGTTCTACCTCCCCTCTTTGTGCATCAAATTTTGATAACAGAGCCATCAACAAGTGAACTAAAGATCATTAGGGCAGTCATCTCATGCAGGTCTAGTGATTCCCTAAATTTGTGGATCGAAGTTTTTGACTAGAGGAATTAGTGTTAGGACTGGTCTATATGTAATTTTGCACTGGTTAGCTAATTGAAGAAATATTAGCAGCCTAAGAAGAAATTTAGGAGGATTTTTATAGTTTTAGAAGATTTTTACAGGTTTATGCAAAGACACTTAGATTTTCTTACAATTTTCAATACAATTTTTTGTTATTTTCAGAGCTAGTTTTAATGATGATGTCAATGAACAAATGGTCATTCATATGCCAATGAACTAGTCAATGAATGAATGCACCAAATGACTTATTTGACTTCCTTATGGAACCAAACCATAGGAATACTCTTAAAAGACTCAAAAAAACTTTTCTTGAATGATTTCAAAGCCCAACCTTTTTTCGTAGACACAAAACCAAATTTTCACCTTAACTAGGCTTCTAGCCCAACTAGGCCTCTAGCGAAGGATTTTTGACTTTGCTCACAAACATCCCAAAGGAACTTCCAATATAGTGACTGATTAAGTTTTGTTTTATGATGGAAAACAACATATCAACTGCCTGATGGCACTTGTTTCAGAACTCACCAACCAAAATCTACTGTTTCCTCAAAAACTAGGCCTAATTAGCTCTCTTTTCCAAAGCAACCCCTCTTTCAACTCAACCCCTGACCATGAAACTTTCAAAAATCCCTTAAAATGACTCAAAACCAAAGATTCCAAGTTTTTAGGCTTCTATGACATCCCTAACATGCTCAAACACAAAACCCTCCTTAACTTGCCTCAAAACTAGGGCTTCTTGAAAACTAACCTTCCAATCACTTCTAGAACTTTCTCATTGACTCTAAACCATTAGGAAAACATATTTATTCTATCCCAACTCAAAAACACACCCCTCATTAAGTCATATCTTCTGCTGCTATGCCCTAGCCTCCAACTTCAAGCACTTTCCACAGTCAAATCTTGGTGTACACCATAGTATTCATCTCTCCTGCACATTATATTGTTAGTCCAGTATGGTACATGTTAAATGTGATCCATTTCACAAAATACAGTCATAAAATCCCATGAAATGGATCATTTATCCATGATGAACCCTCAAACTAGTGTAAATTATGTGTTCTTTTTGAGGACAGTCAATGTATTGTACATAAAATTTATTTATTATTGCTCTCAGAACCTATAAGTGTTTCAAAACATGTAAGTTAAAGTTCCTAAACAATAAAAATGATCATAAATTCAATGGAAATCAAGAACTCATCAAAAAACTTAAAGAAATTGCAAGAAAATTGTATTTCTTTCACTATTTCCTGTAGCAGTTTGTACAGTCCTTGCTCCAAACGCCCAACCTCTGTACAAATGATTATTTTGGCTTTGTATATCCTATCCCCAACTTACCAAACCGTTTGGGATTGATTAAGTTGCATAAAAGTGATTAAAACTCATAAAGACTAGTTCATTGACATCATCACTATGAATGAATGCAATGGTATAGATTGTGCTATAGATTGTATCATTTTATGGTTTAGTTGTTTGGAAAAAATGCTCATTATGAAGTGTTGATGGTGTTTTCTACACAACAACTCAGACAAGATATAGGTATCATATATCTCTTGAAAGGTAAATCTCTATCAGCAAGCCTCGAGAGATAAACCCAAGGTCTCTAATGTCAGGTCTTGACAATGCATAAACAACTCAGATAATATGTGAAAATGTTGATAATCACAAAGGGACCTTACTACAAGAAAATACTAGAACTTCAAACTTATCAAATCTAGCAATATTGTGATACTTCAAATCCTAAAATCTAACCCAAATGATAAAGAAATAGCAAAAGATAAGGGTTTTAGAGAGATTTCTAAAATTAACACTAATCCTAAGATTAACAATGCAAATGATAAAATAGTTGAAATGGACCAATCCCTTAGAAACTAATTTTTTCTTAACCCAGATGAACCTACAATCTTACAAAAATAGTGTAATCTTCTAAGGCATTAAATATTTTCAGATCATGAGCATTCATCCAAAACAACCCTATTGCAATTGAAATGAACAAACATTCACAATTGAACTAAGCACAATAAATATTAAAGTCTAGGCTAACTTTGCAAAGCAACTAACAATCAACCAGCTGTAAAAAGTATGGACTAAGGAGTGCTACAAACACTTCAAACATTAAACCACAAACACCATCGAATCATCTAACCTTAAATCTAACATATATCAAATAACTTTGAGCAATTTCAAAAGATGGAACAATAAGAACCATGCAAGATAGACCAACACAAGAAAGATCACCAAGGAAAAATGTCTTCACTTGTATTGAATCATCCAAATTAGCAAAAATTCCAATGTTTTGTGTCACAACACTTGCTCCAAAATAAAACTGACTCCTAGCTCTAATTCTTGCTCTAATACTTAATTCGCTCCATGTATTAACTATCTAGCCCTTATAAATGAGGAAAAATGCCATTTTTATAGAAACCCCCCAAGATATGTCGGCCCAATTAGGGTTGCAATGATAAACAACCACAAAAAAAGTCACCCCAAGAAGTTCTAGAATAAAGATAAAAGCATTAAATGCTTGGGACTCATCCAAGTTGGCCTGGGTTCTCCAATGCAGTTCGGTCCAATGTGTGTGAAATATGAAGAGGAAATAATGGGGAAGCACAAATTTTGATGTGATATTTCATTAAATGCCTTCCCCTTTGTCCTTTTCTCACCCCATTTTATCTTGTATTATCAAAAATACCTTCTCCAAGTCGGCCAAAGGTGGAACAAGCAACACTTTAATTCTCCTCTCAATGGACTTAATATCATCCCTTAATTGTTTAATAGTTTTTTCCCAATCTGCCCTTAGGGCTTGATATTTATCCATGACTACAATGTAAGTGGCTACATCATCCAGCTGGTGCTTGGTAACTAGACTGTCATCAATTGGAGCATATATATCATGCCACCATTTTCTCAGTTGCTCCAAGCTCAAATGTTTAGGTGCAACCTCCTCCTACCAGTCATTATCTCAAAGAATGAGATACACTTATTGTAAATATCTTTCAAGGTGCTCTCTATTTGTTTCCCTTGCTTATGCACCTTTTTCTATACCTTTTTTTTGATCTACAGAGTTTCATACCACTTCCAAAGTTCTACAACTTTTGAGGAGGAAAGGATTCCATCACTTACCAACATTTCTTCAATATACTCCATGATGGTTTTGGCTTTCTGCAACAAGAGATCAACATCCTCCTTATCCTGAGCCAACACACTTTTTAACCAATCCAAAAATCTAAGGGAATCTCCACCAGTTGATAGAATATTCCTTATTACATCATCTCCTTGGGCTGATACCCCTTGCAACTAGTTCAGTGTGGCATGTGTAGTGGTTTTCATCTTTTCTAGCTCAATTATAGTTTCTTCTGGTAGGATATTTGTTGCAAATGATGAACTGATTTGGTTAATAGATTGCAAAGGTTTCATCAAACCTTGCAGATACTTCTTCAATTCCTCATTCTCCTTCTTTAACTCTTGTTTGGTTTGTACCTCTTTCCTCAATCTGCTCAAGATTGCAGCACTAGAGCCCTCATATTCTTTAATCTTCTGTATCATGGAAGTAAGCCCTAAGTTGATTGTCTACCCACTGTAATCACTACCAGTCACATCATCCTTATTCTTATCAGGGGCAAGAGTAGCAATGTGAATCACTCTATTATTTGCTTCATCTCTCTCAATCTTTGAAATAACCCTAGCCTTCTTTGTTTTACCCTTCCCAATTTTGGCCAACAAGTCATCCCAATTTGGGAGAGTTTCATAAAAAACAATTTGCTTACTCTTCAATTATTTGTCTAGCCAAGCAGGAACAGTGGAATCCGACTGCAAATTACCTTGTTCTACCTCGTCCTACTGACCCCTAAATGAATCTTCATTCAAATTTTGCTTATCAAGAGTCTCTTCAGTTTTATCTTCCTTGTCCTCTTTTGGATTCCTACCTTTTTCTCCATCATTCTCTTCTTCTACATGTACTGGTGAAGGAGTTTTGGTGGGAACTTCCTCCCTTTCTGGAGGTTTATCTTCCTCATTACTAGTAAGTGAGTCCTCATAGGTCACCAAAGGGGACTGCAATATCTTTTCTATCTCTGTCTCTACATTGTAGAGCTCACCTTCCTGGAATCCTTCCTCTCCTTGATTTTGGTGATCCTCTGCATCCTTAGATTCACTTGGTACATCATGTGATTTATGAGGAGAGGCATTGTTATGTTGGTCTATGGTAGGGGTAGCTAAAGGAACATCTTCCTTTGACACACTATCCTTGGGAGTAGGGGTTCTTGATCTTCTTGTATATACTTGTGTTTTCTCTCCTGAACTCTCCACATTCACCACCAGTGGGCCAATTTCCCCTTTCCCCTTGGAAGAATCATCTTTCTTCTTTGAAGTACTAGTCACTTTTCTTCTCTTGAGCATCGGAGCACTATCTTTCTCGCCCTCTTCATCAGGTTCCTCCTCTGTAAACTTCTTTTCCTTTGAAGTATGCTTCCTTTTCTTGGAAATGGGTCTCCTTTGCTTCTCTCCTTCCTCTCGTTCAGCATCCTTAATATTTATCTTAAAAGGAGAGCTCACCTTAGTTCTACTATCAGGGTCCTTCTCAACTGAATCTTTAGAGGTGGAATGAGATTCTAAATCCACCATTAAGTCATAGGTGCATTGCATACCTCCACTCTCTAGCTCCCATATCTTGTGCTTGAGCCATAACTTGGTATATTTAATCACTAGAGCCATGACTTGTCTTAGTTCAATCTTTTCTTCCTCTAGCTAGCTCACCAACTGATTTATCCTTTACAACTTCATAATCATGGCCCTAAATCACATCTCCATCATCATCTATCTAGTCCAGGATGACTTTGACATTGTACAATCTAACCAAATTGATCGAAAGCCTAGATAAATTCTTCTTTCTAATCTCAAACTCATCTTTACAGTTGGCCCAGTAGTCCTCTATGTCATCCTTGTGGTTATATTCCCTACTAGCCCTCTTTTGGGCTTCACCAATTCTATCAAACCTAGACCTTTTGGAATGGAAAGATAGGCCCAAAGTGCTCATCTACTCAGAAAAATGTGTTGTATTTATGGAGGGGAAAGCCTCATTACTACCTATCCTAAGAGGAAAGTCATTGCCAAACCCTATTTTGTGCTTTTCATTCTTTACAATGGCATCAAAGTCACATATCTTCCTTGTGACTTCTAGGAGTATGATGTGGTTCGTGGGGTACCTAGGAAGTTTGTATGGAGCTCTTTTGCATCCATCTATCCTAATGTACAAGAAATTAGGGAATTGTATTGATGTAGAGAGTCAGGGACTTTGAAAGAAACACCAAGTTACAAGACTAACAATGATTCACTCTCAACCTTTCATGTAGGCGCCAACATGGAGATAAGGCCTCAACTTTGCATTCATGACTTATTTGCTTCCCTTATGGTTCCAAACCATTGGAGTGATCTCAAAGGGCTCAAACTAACCTGACTTGAATGGTTTTCAAGCCCTAACCCTCTGTCTTAGACCAAAACTCACCTTTGCTCCTTAAGTAGCCCTCTAGCCCAATTAGGCCTCTAGCGAAGGATTTTTGGCTTTGCTCACAAGCCTCCCAAAGGAACTTCCAATCCAGTGACTGATTAAGTTTTTTTTTATGATGGAAAACAACATATCAACTCCCTGATGGCACTTGTTTCAAAACTCACCAACCAAAATCTGTTGTTTCCTTAAAAACTAGGCCTAATTAGCCCTCTTTTCCAAATCAACCCCTCTTTAAACTCAACCCCTGACCATGAAACCTTCAACAGTCCCTTAAAATGGCTCAAAACCAAAGATTCCAAGTTTTTAGGCTTCTAGGACACCTCAAACATGCTCAAACACAAAACCCTCCTTAACTTGCCTCAAAACTAGGGCTTCTTGAAAACTAACCTTCCAATCACTTCCAGAACTTTCTCATCGACTCTACACCATTAGGACAACATATTTAGTCTATCTCAACTCAAAAAAATACCCCTCATTAAGGCAGATCTTCTACTGCTATACCCTAGCCTCCATCTTCAAGCACTTTTCACTATCAAATCTTGGTGTACACCATTTGATTCTTCTTTCCTACACTTTATCTTGTTATATTGGTATGATACAAATTAAATAGGATCCATTTCACAAGTTTTAGTCACAAACTCTCATGAAATGGATCATTACTTCATGATGACTCTCAAAATCAATGAAAAAAATAGAGTTTTCCTGAGGACAGTCAATATATTATGCAAAGAAATTAATTATTACTGCTTTCAGAGCCTTCAATGGTGTTGAAACATGTAAAATAAAATCCCTAAAGCTTCCTACTAGACATAGATTCAATAGAGATAAAGTATTCAACAAAAGAACACCATAAAAATGCAAGAAAACTGTATTTTTCACTATTTCCAGAAAACAGTTCGTACAATGCTTTCCAAAACTGATCAACCTTCATACAAATGAATTCTAAAACTTTTTATAACCTTTCCCCAACTGATCCAACCGTTTTGGATTGATTACAATGCATAATTACCTCTAAAATACCTAAAACTCATTTTCCCGCCTAAAGTGGATTTTCAAATATTTGAATTTACAAACTTGAAATTTATTAAATTCTACTATCTAAAAACCATTACATCTTCAATATCCAACCTTATTTGACCTAATTAAAGTATTATATTACTAATCAAATCCCTAGAACATGACTGTCCCATTTATACTGCCTTTTGGTCCTAGGGTCCTTATCAGGACCCTTAAGACAGTTGACTCCTCTAATGCCTGCATCCACTTCAAAAGCCATTATAGGCTTCAAGATACCATAATAGATGTTCTGACATGATTGATAGGTCTTCTTGACCCCTGCAACCTCCTGACCTCTCAGGTGTTCCTTAAAAAGCTTGGGTGCTCCTGCACCATGTATGAACCAAGCTCCAAACTTCTTAATCAATTCCTTGGCTTGGTGTGAAATCCGGACATGTTCTACACCTTGAAGCAACCTAGTGATGTACATGGTGAATGTATCATTCACCCTCCTATAACTTGAACTGCCCAAGTGCAACTGTGGGTACACCTCATAGATCACTTCCCTCCCAAAGACACCTTTGGTATCCAATCCTTTGAATGGGTGGAACCTGGAAAGTGAATAAACTAAGTAGGACGTCATAGTAAAGCTATTTGTCTGCAACACATTGCATAATTGATCATGTATCATGACACTTATGATTCCTTCCTAGTGATAATCAGTATTCTGCTCCATCCTCACTATAATGAAGAACATCCAGTTCTCAAAGACTCCTGCACTTTTCAATCCCATTACTTTGTTGACGAGTGTAATTGCATCATAATATTCTAGCTTGAATTTTGCCTTGAATAATTGTTTTGGCAGTTTTGAGATGTGGGGCTTAGGTTTTTCCAACCAAGAGTTGATCACCTGTAGAGCCTTGTTCATATCATCCTCATAATACTTCTTAGCCATGTCCAAATCAAAGGCCACCACATGGGACCTATTGAGCATGTCAAATGTCTGTGCCATTGAAGGAGGGGAGAAGTTAGCCATGATTTTTCCCTGGGGATCAATCACCCTCTGAGTGCCCTTGTCATAGTGTTTGGCACATTCTAACACCAGCTCATAGCATTGAACCGTAGGAGGAAAACCAACCACATGAGCCAACCTTGATTCCACTAACCTTCTAGCGAACAATGGGGGTTCTTCTGTGCCATTCTAGCCTTGAATTCCTCATACTCCCACTTTCCCACATTGGTATCACCAACCTCAGACCAAATGAAGGATAGCTTAGACTCATGAACCTTTCTCTTTATGTCCATCTTGATTCTCTCTGCCTCTGAGATAGAAGATCCCTCAGCACTTGGATCTATCTAATTTCCCATTGTCTTACTGGCCACCGCTCTAGTTGATTCAGCCTGCATCGAGCAAGAGACAACAATAAATCCCCTCAATAATATCAACTTCGAGGTCTTCCAATTATAAACAACATATTCATCAATCAATCAACCCAAGGTTATGATTAAAATACCTCAAATTAACATAAAACATAATTACCAAGAAATTTGAGATTTTGAGCCATCCAGGGAAATCAGGCTAGAGAAGAATTCTGAGGAATTCCATGTCAGGCAGATTTTAACAATTAAGCATGAATATCAAAAATCAATCATCACAAAATGAAGGAAAAGTATGCAACATCTTTTAAATTACCCATATCAAGCACAAGATGCTAAACACATAACATTAAATTCATTTATCATTCAAATCCTCCATACTGTGAGACCTTTTCGGGAAAATACATTGGCGAGGGAAATCCGCGGGGTTTGAGTAACTCTAGGCTATTACATACACATCTAGGAAAATGAGAAGGAAAAGGAAAATTAGGAAATTCTGAAGGTGCGAGAATTCTGCGAAGACCTCGAAATCCCAAACACTACTATTTCTCACGATCTCGCCCAGAATAATTGAACGATCATAAATTTGAGATCTTTAGGTCCAAACCTATTTTTTTTTTAGTCTCATATTGATCATCCTCAAGTTCTCAACTCTCTCAAAGGAAAATTGGTGAGGATTGATGATTCCCTAAACTTAATCAACAATTTCCTAAGCCTAAAACCCTAAAATTTCACCATTAATGCAGAGGATTAACTTAGATTCAAATTGCCTATCCTATTAAGCCTGAAAATGGATTGTTTAAAACATGCACAAGTGAGATTTGCCTAGATGAAACTGAAAACACACTCACAAACTCACTTAGGGCCGATAGTCAAGAAAACTCAAAAACCCTAAATCTAACCAAGATGAAACAACCATACACACAAGGTCAAGTTTGAAAATGTAGCATGAGCATACTAGGTGCCACCAAACTTACCAATAGGTAGGGGAATATACCGATTGGGCTCCCAAAATTCATGAAAATGACAAACCCCAACCCCAATTTAAACACTTGCCATTAAATATGTGAAATCCAAGCTCTAAGAACATTTAAAATGCTAAAGCATCATTTACATTCCTCAAAAGGAAGGCAATAGCTACATACCATGGACGAAGTGAATTCAGCCGCAACAATGACTGGTAACAAACTTCAATGCCCTAGCAACAAACTATAATGAAAATGCAAGAAATCTGCCACCAAATCCTAGAATCAACCACCCAGGCCACCAAATCACTTAAGCACTCATAATAAAAATCCTTATGGAAACACAAGGAAAATGACAAAAGGAATTCCTCAAAAACCAACTAAATACTTGTCGTAGGGATCACACCCTTAAGCATTAACACAGTTGACAAGATGGGCTAGAATGCAATCCAGGAATTTGACAGATTGACCGAATTTCAGAGAAATCCAGTCCATGTGGAATTTTGTGAGGTCCCAGAATTTATGAAAACAACGCAAAGTAGCCTCCATTGGGTTTTCAAGGCATTCGGGGAATTCCGCCTAGAGGGAATTTTCCCGAAAATAGAGAAAAACTTGAAATATGTCTAAAAACACAATATTTTCAAAGTGTTCCTTAAAAGGGGGCACTGCATGAATAAGATAATCATTGAGGCACATTCCAAAGCAACCAAATCCTCAAAATCAAAGGGCCAAAACACCAAAATGAAAGCAAAAGAGGGTCCTTGCTTTTAGCGGGGCATGTATGCGAAAATTGCACGACATGAAGTTTGTGTGTCTAAATTGAAGGAAATTTACATTCATGTTTTTCTATCGTGAGTTCTATCCTATCTTTTGATATTTATTTACACCCCCAAGTGTAGACTAATTTGTATGATGTAGTTTGTATCCCTTTTACCAGCAGGCCCCTTGAACATTACAGTTGCATAGGCCATTGAACAACATCAACACAGTTGAGAACCAACTACAAAGACCTTGGAAGATAGGTTGCTTAAGGTTATCTTTCTTTTTCAGGAGAAATAGGGTAGAAATATCCTATTTAACGTTGTTGTGTTCTATTGACCATCAACATGAAGCTTCACACACATTTTATCTGTCTCACCTCTGTCAAACTCTCCTTTCATGAAATATCTGTCAGAAAAGGATCTACAAGATAGTTAGTGCTATGAGAGTCTTTCTTGTCCAAAGCCGAAGTGACTGCCTTGTGACTCTGCTGCATCATCTACTTTCTTGTTGCAGTCTTAATTCTTTCAATTGAAGGAAGAAGATACCTAATCAGGCGCTCTACATATCTCCCCTAAAATCCTCCTTGAATTAATATGCATTTGTCGCCTATCTAAAGCATTTGTGTCTTATGAGAGCAATCTGCACAACACGTAGACTCTCTAGGAATCTACGTGGCATGAAGCAAAGACTAAATGGCTATGCACCTTACAATTGATGTTTATCAATTAATAAATACAATGAAAATACCAATTGTAATTAATGTATTATACTTTTTTATTTTTATTTTTAATTATTGTAATAATTATAATATTATTATATATATAATAAATAATTCATTTTAACATATAAATAGTTTAATATTGATTCTAAATATCATAGAGCATCATGGTTGGAATGAGTGGGAGTCTGGGTTTGAATCAGAGAGAGGGTGCATTTGAGGGAGGCTATGATGTAGATGAGGATGATGATGTAGATGTGGTTGCAGTTTTTCAGAAAGCTCTTCTTCCTTCTGTGGTCTATGAATTTGGTGGAGTGACTTTTTTGGTGTGTGGGAAGCAACAGATTTGCAATTTCCTGGTAAATGTGGGTGTCCTTCTTGGATGACACTCTTTTCTTCATCTTTCTCATCGGCTTCTTCCTGTGGCTGGGGCTGTTGCTGTGATTTCTCTTGTCTCCTTTTTGGAAATCCCCCAATCTTGTGCTTGCATTTTCTACCTTTTAGTGCGTTCCAAGTGGTAGAAGGGCATTCTCAAGTATCTTTTTGGCTTGGAGCTTAATTTTTGGATTGGCAGTGTGGCCTGGGTGGGAAGTGGTCTGGCTTCTCTTTTCCTTCACTCGTTTTGTAGGGGTTTGTCTTTCTTTTGGCCCTCGACCGAGTTTTGGCTTGTGGTTGTATTTTGGGAGTTGATGTTGTTGTTGCTTGTGGGCTTTAGGGGTTTGGTTCCCTTGGCTTTTGTTTGAAGCTCTAGCATTTGTGTTCTAGTTGAGCTATTGGGTCAACTCTTTGCATTAGTTTTGGTGCTCATTTCTTAACCCCTTTAGGATAATGTTTCATTTTCTATTGATGGGGTTTGTTTTCTTAATGTGAAGCATTTGTTCCTTAATCATTTTTATTTTTAGCTTGTACATGCTTTCAGTTTCGGGTGCGCTTGCGCTCAAGTAAGGTTATCGAAAAGGTGCACAATGCACCATGTGGTGGTTGTGCAACTTTCATCTTTTGTCTTCCTTTCAGGAGAGAGTTTATGACATGTGTTAGCTCGTTGAAGATTTTCTAAGGAGCTATATTCATGAGCTCGAGAGTTTTTTCCTTTTTGACATGTCACCTCTTTGATGCGGGTGGATTGTGTTTCCTATGGAGTTCTATCTTTTGGGAGTTTTCGAAGCTTGCTGGCCTTTTTCCTATCTCAATTTTTGGAACAAATTTTTTTGAGTCGGTGCTTTTGGGTGATGTGATCGGTCAACTTGACCTTTTTCCAGGCTATTTTTTCTAGGATTTGATCATTTACGAGCCTCTATCTTTTCTAAATATCTAAAAAGCATTAATGCGGTAGTTGAAAATTGATGAGCAAAGATTGTTGTGACCTAACCAAAGTTCTACGATTAGATCGTGTGCTATCAACTATCAACACCTAGAAGTATTGACTTTTGTGTTGAGGTGGCATTTCATTCTTTTTGCAGCTATATAAGTGAGGCAACAACACAATAAGGTGTTGGATTCCAAGTTTCAGTTTCCTTGGCTAAGGAAAAGTTTCTTTAGTTTTCTTAGGATATAGAACTATTTTCAGGAGCATAATTGTAGAACTACTTATCTCTGGCATGTTATATCTTTTAAGGTTTAAAATATTATCAAATTGGCATCCAAACTTTGTTTTAAAGTTCATTTAGTATTTGAAGCACAAACTATTGAGGAGAAATTGTTGAGACTATGCATGGATGGCCTTTTTCAAGTTTTCTTTCTTTATATTATAATTTTGAATGAAACACTATGTCTTGCAAACTAAGTTTGAATAGTTTAAGTAGCTGATTTCCATGCTACATGCTCGTATGGTAGAATAATAACTTATGAAAATTGGATTATGTCATTGGACTTCTCTATTTTTCTGAAAGGTTGTTGTTTTACTATATTATGTTGTATTAGGAGGGAGAGTTCATGTAATTTTTGAATGTTTTCCTGTTGCCCTTAGAAATCTTTATGTTTGATCATACCTTAATGAACACTGCCTATAGAAAGATTTGAAAGTCTGCACTGTGCTTGATGTTAGCCTTTGTTGTTCGTTCTCTTTCCAACAATGAAGGGTTGTGGTGTTCTGTGTCTAATTATATCAATAATAGGAATGGTTGGGTTTGAAATGTTGTAAAAGTGTTGGCACATCACCATTTTTATGTTTTATATTCATATTTCCTTCTACCCTTTTCTTCAAACCCCCAAAGAAGAGCCAAATTTCTTTAAAAAATGTAGAGGTATTCAATGAGGCGTAATTTGTCCCCCACTCACTAATTTTACCATCAGACTGTCAGAGAGGCACAAGATTTGATGATCAACAATTATTTTTTTTGCATGCCTGGTGGGACAAGAAGTTTTTCAAACGCCTAATTAGAAGTCAAAAAATATTTCTTGAATCAAGTTAAGGAAGGAAACTAGAAGTTTCATGCCCAAATTCCAAACAAGGGAATCTTTGAGAGGTCACTTCTAGTACTCTCGGTTACCTACCTCAGTACCTAGAAGGAGAAGACTGACAAGTTCTATATCACCTGTAAGGAGCAATAGAGAAAGAAGAAAGAGCCCAATCTCCAGAGCTGTATCTACTCCACCCAAAGGCTTAAACTTCCAAATAAGAATACCTATATACCCGATTCATAAGAATATTTTCTCTATGGTTCACATACCCCCCTACTCCTAGAAATTTCATAACATGGGATAGCAATAGTTCGCTGTGACCACCCACACCCCACGATGTATGGCCTGCCATACCCACTAACGCCCTCAAGGCTATTCCAATATTCTATGGAGAAGACTTCAAAACCCCTTCCGAACACCTTCAAGATATAGTGGAAGTATGTAAGGTACATAACATATCGGAGGAGAACATAGCCTCAAGGTTGTTAGCTACCTCTTTCAAAGGAAATGCCCAAGATTGGTAACAATCTTTAGCCTCAAGCTCCATCATCTCCTGGGATCAGCTTGGAGAATGACTGTTTGAACCTTTCTCAGAGAAGGGAGATCACTCTTCATTGCTAGAACAACTAATTACCATCAAGAGAGCTCCACATGAATCCATGAGTGACTTCAACACCAAATTTCACAAGACCTAGAAAAGGATCCCTGTGATTGCTCGACCCCAAGCCGTGATGGTGTTCATGTTCTATCTAAAGGATTTCAATCTAGACATTGTAGTTATGATAACCTCCATGGGAGGGGATATCTTTCCTGACACATATGAGGTGGTAGTACGCACCAAGAATATTCTAATTGAAGTCGGGAAGCTTCTGCCTCGACCCCCGATGCTAGTATTTGCGAAAATCTCTAATGCCCCTCCAAAAGAAGCTACTCCAAGCACTTCCATTGCACAACTGACATCAGCCGCTCTGTAGTCTATGTACGTGTATCCCACCGCTCAAAAAAGCACATCAGGCTCTTCCTCAATCGCGACAAACATCATTGACATGAAGAATCTGATGTAAAATTTTGCTAACGAGTTGGTTCTTATCAAGTGACAACAAGAAATGCCTCTGAAGCAAACTACGTAGGCCTATGGCAGAGGAAAGCCATCTTATCAACAAAATCCATACCAGGGATCCTCTAGAGGAGTAGGTCAACAAACGTCATTACAAAATAGATATTCTAGTCACCATGCCACTACAAATAGTCAAAGACAGCCCGGGCAAGGAGCTAAATCGAGGCTAGAAAAATTTGGCAGAAGACAAGAATGTATGGTGCTTTTTGTGTAGCGATAGCCATATGCCCCAAAATTTCCCAAGAGGGAATATGCAATGGAGGATAGCAGAACAAAGAAGCAAGGGCATGTTTCTAAATGTGGATGGATATGAGTCTTCTAAAATGGAAAATACTCACTTTAGAGCATAAATGCAAGGAATGTCCTTGGAATAATAATTGGATATTGCGCCTGACCAAGCTCTATTTTCCTAGATGGAAGAAGAAGATGCAACATTCACAAATGAAGCTCTGACAACTAGTGTTCTGCAAGTGCAGTTGGATTGTAACACAAGTTCCAAAAGAAGGCTCAGGGGAGAATACGTGCAACAACCTCTACCATGTCCTCAGCCACAACAACTTCCTCCATACGAAAAGTAGGCTTCATCACCCAACATCCAACCTTTTTCACAGCCACATAATCCACCATTAGCAGAGAAGGAGGCAAATAAGACACTGAGCCTAGTCACAATGAAACAATTCCTTTTGAAAACAAGAAAAATAACAACATACAAGTTTAAGACTCAATCGGCCAGGATGCTCAATGTAGTGGAACAACTAAATAAGTTTTTTGCTAATGTATCATTATGGGACATCATATCCATTCCCAAACAAAAGACATTGCTCCAGGAAGCATTAAAGAAAGAAGAACAAATCTCGCAGGCGGACACAACTCAGCTGTGCAGCCAAAGCGGAGACAAAGAATCTGTGTCATCTCCTCAAGCTCTGAAAGCAACAACTTACATGAATGATGTGGGAAATGCAAAAGAGAAAGAGGTAAGCAAGCCAAATCCCACACCCTTATTTTTAACACTTATTGTGGGAGATAAGATTTTGCATAGTAACATGATTGATTTAGGGGCTAGCATGACTGTCATGCCAAAACAAATGGTGGATGCCTTGAAACTTAAGTATGAGACCCTTGAAAAAGGAATCATGCAAATAGATGGGAAGAAGCTTCTAACCATCGGTCAGATAAAGGATCTATCTCTGACCCTCTTCTCATGTCCAAGTCAAATAGTCACGCAAGAAGTGGTAGTGATAGACATTCCCCTAGTCTTCAAAATGTGTCTTTTAAGAGATTTCACAACAAAACTTGGTGGATACTTGGGGCTTGACTGGTCCCACCTAATATTGAGAACCAAACATGGTGCGATGATGAAGATTCTATCCAAATCCTTGCATCTTGAACACATTGCGGACAATGCAGTCCTATGCTTTGAGGTGGCACATACTTCCATCTCTTAGTAAGAGAGATATTGCATGGAAATGATAGAAGATGAAGAAGATACAAGTGTTTAGACTCCCAAAGAAGAGGTGTTACTTAACCAATTCATTGATTCTAATCCATTCAACAACTTCCATGCAATGGGGCTAGGCACCTATGTGATTTTCGACGATGACCAGGTCTTTCTTAAAATAATGAAGAATCAGGAGGAACACAATGATTTGGGTGATAATTGTTTGTGGACCCTATATTTTGATGGTGCTAAGTGCAAAGCTAGTTCTAGAGTGGGTGTTTGATTAGTGTCTCTGATATGATAAAAAACCCTCAAAGCTTACCATTTATAGTTCTCATGCTCCAACAATGATGTCGAATATGAAGCCTTGGTTCATAGGCCGGTTCTTGCAAAGCAGATGAGCATAAGAAGAATACAAGCTTTTAGAGATTCAAAGCTAGTGGCGAGCCAGGGCCATTGACAAGCAACCGCAAAAAACACAAGGATGAGATCTTACAGACATTGAATTTAGGATCTTATTGAGGGTTTCAAAGCCTTCAATATACAAGTTATCCCTCAATCACAAAATAGCATTGCTGATTGGATGGCTTCTATCGGCTCACAATTTGAACCAGTTTCTAACCCAATGCAACAGAGTGCGGTGCGAGTCATTGTCTAACCCTAAATTCCCAATAATGATCAAAATTGGCAAGTCTTTGATGATGACATCCAAATTGCTTCCTTCATATAGAAATTTGGAACAACTTCTGACTATTCACAACTAGGAGTAGAGTTTGCAGAGGAACAAGTCATCCAGTTGAAAGAGAACAAGCTTCCCCAAGGATTAATTTATCTCAAAAATCTCTTTGATTGTGAGGATGCAAGAAATGGCAAGCAAAGTGTTATGAAATAATTTTCACAATAGAAGAATATGATATGAAATATGCTACAAATACTTGATAATAACTAAGAATAACAAGCCACTTTGAGAGGGAAAACCTCCAAATATTTCTAATGAGAGCACACTTCACAATATGATGATCAAAATAAGACTCACAACCTCCTATATATACCCATTTATGCCTAGGATATCATCTAGGCCGACTTAGAAACCCCTATATAAGACCTAGGCTGACCCAACCAACTAAATAATAATATAATAATGATAAAATGACTTAATTAGGAGTTAAGATAGCCACAAGCCGACTATTCATAACCCGATGTACACCAATATTAAGGGTGTAGAATGCCCTCTTCTTCAAAGAAGCATTGTCCTCAATGCTAATCAAGTTTGGATTCTTTTGAATGAACTCCTCGTCCTCCCATGTGGCATGTTCAACTGGTAAATTCTTCCATTGGATGAGATACTCAGTGAGAGTTCTATTCCTTAGCTTCTTTATGTTTGTTTGACAAATGCACTTTGGTTCCAAAATGATTCTTCCTTCGTCATCGAGCTTTGGTAGTGTTTTTTGAGTTGGAATATTATGCCCAATTATCTTCTTCAAACAAGAAACATGAAAAATTGGATGTATCTTTGTTGTTGGTGGCAACTCTAGCTTGTAGACAACACTGCTGATCTTTTGCATGATTTGGTATGGCCCATAATACCTTGGAGACAAATTTTTTTGTTGCATCAGTGAGATTTTCTTATAAGGCTACAATATCAAGAAGACCCAATCTCCAACTTCAAAACTTCTTTCACTATGATGTTGGTCTACTTGTTATTTCATTCGATTTTGTGCCATGGCTAAATTCTCCTTGAGTCCTAAAAGTACCTATTGTTGATGAAGCAAGTGGTCCTCTACTGCCTAAACTCTTGGTGAAACCTTTATTGATGATGTGATGGAAGGAGGATGATATCCATAAAGTTCCAAAAATGGATACATTTTTTATGAGCTATGAAAATAAGTGTTATACCACCATTCTACAAGTGGTAGCCAATTTACTCATTGAGAATGTTTCTTTGAAGTGAAACAATGTAGATATCCTTCCAAACACTTACTAACAACCTCAATTTTCCCATATGATTGAGGGTGGTATGAGAGCTATGAGCCAATTGAGTACCCAAACATCAGAATAAATATTTCCAAAAGTGGCTATTGAAGATAGGATCACGATCACTAAAAATAACCTTAGTTGTACCATGTAGCTTTTGGATATTCTCAAAAAAAGATTTTTCCACTGCACTTGCTATTAAAGGATGTGATAATGCAATGAAATGTGTATATTTAGTGAGGCAATCAACTACTACCATGATGACATTATGAGCTTTATATTTGGGAAGCCCTCTGATGAAGTCCATGGATACCTCTTCCCAATGCTGGCTAGGAATAGATAAGGGATGCAAGAGACCTAGTGTCTTAATTCTCCCCCCTTTATTCCTTTGAAAAACCAAACATTCAACCACAAATTTTTGAACATCACCTTTTATCCCTTCCCAAAAAAAATCTTGCTTGACTCAATGATATGTCTTCAAAAATCCTGAATGACCACCAACTGGAGACTCATGTAGCTCTATGAGAATCTCGTGTTTAAGAGTGGAATTCTTGCAGAGATAAAAATGCTCTTTATACCAAAGAGTTTCTCCCTTCCAACAAAACTTATTTGAACTACTACAATCACTTTTTAATTGTTGGATTAGATTACTTGTCGCAACATCATTTTTCCACTGTGCTTTGGCTTCCTCCACCCAATTTTCTTGTAATATTGAAAGGGAACACAATAAGGCTTACTATTTCTCATCCTTCCTTGAAAGTGCATCTGGTACAATATTTTCCTTCCCTTTCTTATATACAATCTCAAAGTCATATCCTAACATCTTAGTGACCCATTTTTGTTGCTCTTAAGAAGATAGTCTTTGTTCCAAAAAATATTTTAGGCTATTGTGATCTGTCTTAACCTTAAAGTGTCTACCCATTAGATAAGGCCTCCATTGTTTAACTGCATGAAGTATTGCTAGAATTTTCATTTCATAAATAGGTTTTAGCTGATTCTTACCCTTTAATTGATGACTCTCAAAAGCAATTGGTTGACCTTCTTGCATGAGAACTACTCCTATCCCATTTTCAAAAGCATCACATTCTATAATGAACTCCTTGGTGAAGTCAGGAGTGGAAAGCACTGGAGTTGTACACATAGCCTCCTTTAATCTCTCAAATGTTGTATTAGTGGACTTGTTCCAATGAAAAGAATCCATCTTCAATAGAGTGGTGAGGGGTATTGCTATAGGACCATAATTCTTCACAAATATTCTACAGTACCCTATCAATCCCAAGAAACCCCTTAGTTTCTTAATGGTTTTTGGAATAGGCCATTCCATGATACCCTTAATTTTGTTAGGGTCCACCTTTACTCCTTCATGTGAAACTATGTGTCCCAAATACTCCACCTCCTTAAGACCAAAAGCACACTTGGATGGATTAGCATAGCACTAATGATCTTCAAGTATTTTTAATGCTTGATCCACAAGTTACAAATGTTCTTCCCAAGTCTTGCTATAAATAAATATATCATCAAAGAATACTAACACAAACTTTCTCAAGAACTTCTTAAAAATGGAATTCATCAGACTTTGGAATGTAGATGGTGCATTGGTAAGACCGAATGGCATCACCAAAAAATTATAATGACCCTCATGAGTCCGAAATGTTTTCTTACAAATATCTTCCTCCATAATCCGAATTTAGTGATAACTAGATCTAAGATCTAGCTTGGTAAAATACATAGCTCCATTCAATTCATCTAGACAATCATCAATGACTGGAATAGGAAACTTATCTTTAATGGTGTACATGTTGAGCACTCTATAATCTACACACATGCATCAAGTGTCATCCTTCTTACGTACCACCACCACAGGTGAGGAGTAAGCACTTTGGTTATGCCTAATAATTCCCGCCTCTAGCATCTCCTCAACCATTGTTTCTATCTCACTCTTTTGTATGTTTGGATACCTGTAAGGCCCGATGTTCAGTGGTTGGCTCCCTAGAAATAATTGTATGGCATGATCATGATCCCTCTTAGGAGGAAGTCCTTTAGGCATATCTCAAGAACAACTGTGTGATGATCAATTACAACTTGCAAATTTAGATGATTAGGAGCATTAGATTGAGATACTTCTAATGAACATAGCTAGGCCACAAATCCATCCACTCCTTTCTTAAGAAAATTTTGCATTTGATAAGAGCTTACCATTTGTGGGGATTTTTCCTTCAACCCACTTAGCTCTACTACCCTTCCTTCTAATTGAAATCTCATGAATAGTTCTTGGAAGTTCATCTCAATCGTTCCCAATGTAGTAAGCCATTGTACTCCCAAAACAATATATGTTGCACCCATGGATATCACATACATTGGCGTATCAAGTTGATAATCTCCCATGGATAATTTAATGCTATGAGACTTCCCTGAACAACTAACTGTACCACCATTTGCAATCAAAACCTGAAACTATGGAGCTAGATAAATAAAATAATTTAGGCTAGTAGCTAACTTTTTGTTGATGAAATTATGAGTACTACTTGAGTCAATCAACACTGTTACCTTCTGCTTCTTTAAGAACCCCACCACCTTGAGAGTTTTTGGAGCACTAAAACTTGAGAGTGCATGACAAGAAATGATTGGTTGAGAATCATTTGATTCCTCATTTGACTCTGTTTCATCCTCTATTATGGGTTCCTCCTCTTCTTCCTCACTTGGACCTTCAATATAGAACAATTTATTTTCACTGCATTTATGTCCTTGACTATATTTTCTATCACAATTGAAACACAACCCTTTTTTTATTTTCTCCTCAATTTTTTGTGGAGTCAACCTAGTACGTTGTGTTGAATATCCTTTCTCTCTCTTCACATTAGCCCCTTGATTCTTAGGAATCAAATACTTCTCCTGTACCCAATGTGCTAAGATAAAAGACTCATTTATAGAGCTAGGGCTAAACATGCATACCTCATGTTGAATGTGATCCTTGAGATCCCCCAAGAATAAATAATTCAAGTTCTCCTTTGTCTGTAATTGTATCCACTCTTAAGGATAAATTTTGGAATTGTTGAATATAATCCTTAACTAATCTTGTTTGTTGAAGTTTAGCAAGCTGGTTGAAGAAGTTGTCTATCATGCTATTTCTATATTGTGCTTGGAGTTCCTCCGTAAAAATTTACCATGAGACAATGAGCCCCTTTTTCCTTCAATTAGTGTAAAGCCAACGATACCAAATGAATTGATTTGGTTCTAGATATAGAGAATCCATTGTGACCTTTTTCCCATTTGGGATTTGGTGTACTTCAAAAAAATTCTCCATTTAGTTTATCCATGTTAGAGGATCCTTTCCATCGAACTTGCACATATCCACCTTTGGAAATAAATTCCTAGATCCCATAGGAGTATTAAAACTTGTGTCAATGTTAGCTGACCTAGAATTTTCACCTTAGTTGCTTGAGAACTCCTTTCTTGGTTCAATCATATAGGCGCTTAACATGTTTCTTATATCTGATATATCTCCTCTTAGGTCACACATATACATATTCATTGAGGAAATTTCTTCCTTGAATTTATTGATTTCCTCATTAGGAGTAATATCCTCTATTGTTACCCCATCTTTATCAGGATTCTTCCCTAGAGTGAACATTCTTTTTGCCCCTTGTTGTAGGCCCCGTCATGATGGGAACCAATAATTTTGAAATAAATCACAAAAACGAAATGTAAATTCTCTGAAATTTTTGCTATAACTTACTAGGGCCAAAATAACTCTCACCTAGAAAAAATTCCAAGAAATAAGCAGATTTGCATCCTTGAGAGTGGTATTTGTGAAAACCTTAATTTTTCAATAACTTTCTTATGTTTGCTTTAATTCCTCCAAATTTTTTATTGTAATCTCCTTTAGTATGTATTGAAAAACTCAATAAAAATTAGGCTCCAATTTGACAAGATGTGAGAGATATACAGATTTCCAAATAAATTGTGTAGAAACCCTAATTCTGCAATAATTCACTCAATTTTTCTCCAATTCTTTTGAAATCTGAATTGTAGCTTCTTTAATATGTTCTTAAAAAACCCTTTAAAAATTGGAAAAAAATTGCCAAAATCTAAAAGATATGCTCTTTCCAAAATCGCCTCCAATATTGAGAAAAAACCTTGCCTCTATGGTGCCAAGATCATGCTCTGATACCACTTGTTATGAAATAACTTGCACAATAGAAGAATATGATATAAAATATGTTGCAAATAATTAATAATAACTGAGAATAACAAGCCACTTCGAGGGGGAAAACCTCCAAATATCTGTAATGAGAACACACTTCCCAATATGATGATCAAAATAAGACTCACAACCTCCTATATATACCCATTTATGCCTAGGATATCACCTAGGCCGACCCAACCAACTAAATAATAATATAATAATGATAACATGACTTAATTAGAAGTTAAGATAGCCACAAGCCGACTATTCATAACCCGATGCACACCAATATTAAGGGCCTAGCACAAAGATTTACCGCTGATGCAAGGGATTACAAAGAGCTGATGTCAGAAACAATAGGAAGTTGAAAGTCGAAAGAGAAGTGCCTCTCAAGGACAAGAAAAGAATGAAGGACCTATGTTTCAAGTATGATAGGGTTATTTCCTGGACCTATGATGGATATGGCCCAGGCATAATTCAACATACGATTGACTTGGTAGAAGGATCTAAACCCATCCAAGAAAAGCAAAGGCCAGTCAACCCAAAGGTTGAGGCATTGATAGCACAAGAGCTCACTAAGCTAGTAAAATCAAAGATCATATACCCTATCAAACATTCTACTTGGGTGTTGAATCTAGTTCTAGTCTAAAAAAAGAAAGACGATATCCGACTTTGTGTCAATTTTTGGGACTTGAATAAGGCCTTGTTAAAAGACCATTACCCCTTGCCATTGATGGAGCATATTTTGTAGACTATGGCCAGATCTGAGATGTTCTCATTGCTAGATGGTTTCTTAGGATATAACCAAGTCTATGTGAAGGAAGCTGACCAACACAAGACAACATTTACCACTAAGTGGGGAACGTTTGCATACTCAAAGATACCGTTCAGACTTTCTAATGTTGGTACAAATTTTAAAAAAGCAATGAATATTTCTTTCAAGGGATTGATCAATTTGATTATCCTCATATATCTGGATCACCTAACAATGTTTTCAAAATCAAAAGATGATCATTTCGATCATCTAGAGAAGGTTTTCCAGAAGTACCAACAGTTCGATATCTCTTTGAATCCCAAAAAATGTGTCTTCAGAGTACCTTGAGGTAAGCTCCTTGGATTTGTAGTGTCGAAGGAGGGAATAGAAATAGACCCCAAAAGGGTTAGATCTATAATGGAATTACCCCTACTGGTAAACCAAAAGGGACAACAATCTTTTTTAAGGAAGATCAATTTTGTCAACAGATTCATATCAGATTTTGTAGGCATTGTGAGACCAATCATGCTGATGCTTAAGAAGAACCTGCTTTTCAAATGGACTCTAGAAGGAAAGGTAGCTTTTAAGAAGTTAAAGATAGCCCTCTTTGAAGCCCTAGTGTTGGTCAACCTGAATTTTTCCAAAGACTTTCTACTCTATGTGTACAGTGGCCAACATAGCATAGTTTCAGTACTCACCCAGAAGTGTAAGGAAGACAATGGAGAGCATCCTATCACATTTCATTCAAGGACCCTGAAAGATTATAAAGCTAGGTATAATTTTGCAGAAAAGAAGGCTTTTTCCATTGAAAAAAGTTTAAAGAAATTCTGACACTTGGTGTTAGCCAAAAAGATCACTATTCTTATAGCACATCCCAGTGTGTGGGAATACATCATAGAAGGGGAAATAATAGAAAAAAGGGAAAATTGGATCACCAAGATCCTAGAATATGATGTAGGCATTATACCAACCAAGCTGGTTCAGGGAAGAGGTCTGTGTGAGTACATTACATAGGAATCAAATCCCGAAGCTAACAAGGAGACCGATGAAGTCTACTCGAATCAATTCGAGTCCGAAGAGTCTTGGGTGGTTGATCAAACATAGTATATGCAAAAGGGACACTACCTGACAAGCCTTCCAATTCATAAAAGGAGATACTACTGATTGCAAGGCACTAGGTATGTATTAATTGAGGGCGTATTATTTAAGATGAATTATGATGGTGTACTGCTTCGATGTCTTGAAAAACTATAGGCGGAAAGAGTTCTTAATGAATTCCATCACAGTCTTGAGGGTGGACATTTCTCCACCAAGACTATTGCCTTAAAAATCATGCGAGCAAGATATTATTGACCCTCTATGTTTTCCAAAGTGCATCACCTAGTGAAAAAGTGTACCCAGTACCAATATTTTGTTGGCAAAAGAAAGAATGTAGCTTTGCCCCTGAGCCTAATCATAACTGAGGAACCCTTTGCTCAATGGGATCTGGATTTTATTGAAATGATAAATCCTATTTCTAGTGTTGGACATAAGTGGATCCTCACGACGATCAACTAATTCACGAGGTGGATAGAGGCCGTAGCCCTAAAAAGTGCCATAGAAGGGGAAATTGTCAATTTCCTTGAAGAGCTAGTGGCCAGATTTGGACTTCCCAAGATCATCATATCCAAAAATGCCCAAACCTTTGTAGGATCAAGGATGTCATATTTTCCTATCAGATATGGGATTTTCCTTAGGACTTCATCAAATTACTACCCATAAGGGAATGGGTTAGCAGAATCAACCAACAAAAACCTAATTAGGTTAATCAAGTGTGTTGGTGTTTCTCCATTACACCTAACGAATCTCTAAAGAGTAGATAACTCCCATATTCAAGACCCTTAATATGAATGGCCAATTGAAAAATTTTAGTTGAAGAATGAAACCTTCTACACTTTAGGCTCTGTGGGACCTAGGAGGGTGTTCCTTTCACATTTCATTTGACTATCTCAATGAATGACATAGAAAATCACAGATCGATTCCTATCAAAGGTAAATAGTGTAACTCACTCAAAGTTGGATAATCTTCAAGCAAATAACCATCAATTCACTAGGAAAAAGGAGAATACCTCATACACATGTCTCATAGTAAATGAATTTTAAAATATTTGTATTCTAACCCCAAGTCCATAGCCTTATATACTGCCATTATCACTCAAATGACAAATACCCCAACAAATAGACTATTGTCTTCATCAATTGGGAAATGGAGTAATGCATATTACAATCAATTATATGGAAATTATTTAAATATGATAATTCTAGACTATTTTCATAAGGCATTGCATTATGAAAACTCACGAGACATAATACATCACTTCTTACCAAATCCTCTATAAACTCTCACAAATCCATGGCCTCATTTAAGAACTTAATTGATTCTTTGAACCAAAGCAGAAATAAAGAAATGCATTCAAATGAAACATTCGAAGATGAACATGCTATACTTGATATTATATTCAAAACTTGCAAGATGGTTTACAGAGAAGAGTAGATGAATTATGCATAGAATATGCTTCGATATCAGTAATTTCTACAAAACCATTTAAGATTTTCATATGTGGAGTTCAAAACCAAGACAATTTCACTATCCTATTTTCTAGTATTCTTCTAATTTCTACCCTTTTCGCATATAAGACCTAAAGAATCGAAAGACTAGAATGCTTGTAAAAAAAACCATGAATTACCTTTTATAGAATAAGGGAGCAAACAAGCTTCTGACTCGAAATTCAATTACACTACAAAATTTCATTTTGCATCAAATTTCTAAAGCATTTCAAAATTCCCCACATGTTGATTCTGTTGAAACGAGGAAACCATAATTACAAAAGTCGTCATGAGGAAAAATAAAGTATCGCCAAAATTTCCCTTGACTGCCATGTAAGAAGCAAACCTGACATTAATACCACCACGAGGGAACATAGTCAGCATCAAAACACCTCAAAAACTAGCCATGCACATAGAGAGAAATCAACTGCCACAAAAATTACCAAACAACACAAAAATTTCATTTCACACACCACCTTTTTATCAACCAGAAGACCTTCCACCACTAGCACACACACCATGGTACATGCGCCCACTTTATGTCATAGAGAGGGTTGGAGATGAAACTTCAATTCCTTCCTCATCCTTATCTTGTTTCAATACAACACTCTCATGCCCGCTTGAATTTCTGACAACTAGAGGTGGGATAAACAATACCTTTGCTCCAAGGGATGGAGCTCAGCCTAGAATTTCAAGGTATTGGTGATAGATGGAATCCATCTCCGTTTCTATTTCAGACTAGGTGTTAGTAATGCCAATGGGTGAGTTTTGTCATCCAAAAGAGCCACAACCATATCACACTTTTCTTTGAACTCTACTAGAAGGCCAATAGATTCTTCTCCTTTTTCTCTCTCTACCTCTAAGCTTGTAGCTTGGCCTTTTAGATGATAGATGCATTTGGAAGTGACATGTACAAATCCCTTGCCTCAGGTATCCTCATGAACACACTATCCTCACTGCAGGTCTTCATCATGGGACCTTTGTGAATTGAGTCGAGAAGACCTTTGTACTGGAACAGATGAAGCACCATACTTGTTCATTCTATCACTAGAAGATCTACAATTGTAACCTTAGCTCTGTGCACACACTCAAAGACTTGACAACTAATTGTGATGGAAGAAATAACAAATTTCAACTTCTATATATTGAACAATGTGATGATAGCAATCATCAATGCTTAGTGGAAACACACACACAAACTGGGAAATTCATTGGCATACACATTTTTGCCATTTAATTCCCAAGTGCATGGAAATCTACATATCATACTTCATGATTGCCGGTAATTAAGTCTCCACATGCAAGAAGATCAATTTGATCACACTTGCAGGGAGTAGCTCATTAATGCTCACTTATTGTAGAATGAAATGGCTATCACATGCCTATTTATCAATTTTGAATGTCGGTTGTTGATCTCATGATGAGATGGTAGATCAGACAACTTACATCGGGCTAACTAGGTTTGAATTCCAACAATGCTTTATTTATTTGTCTTAGCCAATGGCATTGATCCACCTCAGAGAGTAACTTCCCTTGTCAACAAACTTCATCTATCTCATGAATTGGGTGGAATGATCTGTGCGTCAAGATCTCACTAACCTTGCAACTTTTAATGAGAATTCACCTTTTCTTGGAAAGCTAGCAGGAAACGAAAAGGATTGTTCCCAACATTTAATCCTTGTCATCAATTTAGAACAATGAGCAGTGAGCTGGATAGTGGAGGATGGGCCCTATGTCTGTATGAGGACACACGTCTTCATCTCGCTATCTTCGCACTGCATAACCGGTTGACATTTATCGCCTATGAGCTAGTGGGGTATGGTCAGGATCACTTCCCAGAGTCTTGAATCGCTAAACTTGCATACACAACAAAGTTAGCATTAAATAAGGGTCATTACTAGGTCGATGGTGATTTGACCCTCACAGATGGGTGACTTAAGCCTAAGTCATTTGGGGAAAATTTAACACCCAACTTTAGGATACAATTAAAATCAACAACCCACTAGGTGATCATTGCTCTAAACCAAAGGGGTTGGTAGCCAAACATATAAGATGGCTCAAGTAAAGACTTAAAGAGTTGGAAATCGGTAGAGTAGGTCAATGAGACATTAGAAGACTTGAAGGCTTTCAAAGGAAAAACCCTACTCACATATGGGGATAAGGGTTTAAAATACATACAAGGTCTATGGGTTGCTCAGAAATTGCAAATTTTGGGAAGCTCCATTAGTGGCTCATGCTCGGGGATGTACCCTTAGTGGTTATAGTGAGAATCTAGATCTCAGGTTGGAGCAGACTAGGGTGGAAGACCAAAACCCAGGAGCTTTCCTAAACAAGGCAAGCAGACACAACAAAAAGCAAACACACTAAACTATATGTACACTATTTTCATAAAATACATTGCAATTCATTTCCATGTGAAGCCACTTTTAAACATTTGGCTTCAATCCATAAGTTGGAGGCCCCTAGACCCCAAAAATTTAGGGACAATCTTTTCCTCTATCAAATACTTTGTCATGTTAAGCTGGCAATGGGTCCACATAAATATTGTGCAATTCCTAATAGTTAACCTGATCATGGTTAGAGTGATTTATTGATGCATTGCTACCCCATTCATTCACCTTCTGCACCACAGGCTCATCAAATTGAAATGAGAAAACAAAACCCTCATAATCTACACAATCCTAAAGTGTAGTATCGTACCCCATTTGTTCATCAAATTTGAAAACTTCATAAACACTTTGGCTCATATTTGGCCAATCCTTTACAAGGTTAGGGAAAAGAAACACCGAATCAGGCATACATTCCATCTATTTCTTATAAGTGTTTTCCACAAGGGGTGAAAGAAGTTCCATAATAAGATTCATAAGGTAGGGTACATTTGAAAAAAATTGTAATGCAACTTCATATTGACCAACATCATTCTTCTGGTTGTCAATACCTTTGACTAGTCCTTCACATGGATCAAATAATCCTACAATATTAACATATCTTGTAGAATCATCAAATAATTCCTTTTCCTCAGTATAAAAATATGATGCTTGATCATTCATGTATTCATCCTGATTTTCCTTTTGGTCATCCAAGAATGGACTTCCTTTAATGTATAGGCACATATCAACACATGGAACCCAATTGGTTGACTCTTCAACCACCTTTTCAAGCACATAGCCAATTACCATAGGGAAATCAACATGATCATCTACATCCCTTTTGATAGCAATGCTACATCCAAATCTACCATCACTATCTTGAACTTCTCTATCATGTTTGCCACTATTACATTTAGATGTCAGCAAGTTTGGGTCATTATCTTGATATTTTTCATGTATTACTTGTTCAATCACATGTTGGTAAACCAATTCATTGGAACTTGTGTCATCACATCTACCATCCAGTTAGGATACTATTAAATCAGGGTCAACATCTTCAAAGGAAAAATTTCTACCCTAGTATTAGTTTGATTTTTATTTGTGCCTTCCACAACACATTCACTGGTAATACTTGCTAGGTACTCATCTATATTATCTTCAAAAAGAGGATTACTTCTACACCAATAAGAATCATCATTCATGATCTCATTGTTTGATGTAGGTTCATCAAACAAAGGATTTTTCCATACTTTCATGATGGTCACATGCTCCTCATCTTTCTCAGTGTCAGGATCCTAGTCATTTTGATCTTTAGTACACTCAAACCCAATGTAATCACTTGAAGAACAGAGAAACACTTTCAACATCTTCATCATTTGCACTTATAACAATTGATCCACCTTCAAAGAATTATTCACATAAAGAGAATTTCCCGTTGCCTAGAAAACACACCCTTTCAAGGCTATTAACATATCCCCTACTAGAAGCAAGAGACTCCATCTCCACTTCATAAGAAGAGTCAAACTCAATAGAGGATTGACTAGGTTTGATCTCATCCCTTCGATTCCTCATTTTTTCCATAGAATGGAGACCCAGTCCATTCCCATCATTGATTGATACATCATTACTCCTAGCTAAATCAACTTGTGAGGTTTCACTATGTAATTCTTGTGTTTTCTCGTAGCCTATGACATCCCAAGGAAGATAATTAGGCATTATTTCCTTATCTTCACACCCTGTATCTTCATCCTCATCACTACTATATGCACTTGCTTCTATGTTTCTTGTGAAATGACAACATTCAACAATCAATTATTTGGACTCTGATACTCCTTTATCTATCAACTCTAGCCTTTGGTTCTCCTCACTATGTCAATTATTGCCCCCATTCTAGGAAACAACCAAGGGCATATAACTATGTTCAATATCTTCCATAGTGTTTATCCAATCCATTACTTGATCAAGGCTATGAGGCTTCAGATCCTTAGGCCACTGGCTTGCTCTTGATTTGTATGCTTCACAAAACAAATTAATGCACATTAAATCACTAGGCCTAAACCTCTTGGATATCTCCATTAGAACATCCAAGAATCTTGAAAACAAGTCATATGGTAACTCATTTACATGTCTCTTCATCTCATACAACTTTCTAATAGAGAAAATCAAATCAACCTTTCCAAACCTTGGTTGATGTGCAGTAGATGTTTGCTCATGCTCTACATTCTATAGGAATAACATAGATGTGACATCTATGGGCTTCTTTTCTTGAAAAAAACTTTTATTCCTTAATTAATTTAACTGAGCAGCCTGAATTCTATTAGACCTACCCATGCTAGCAATCACAGGTCCCTTCATGATTGAGTACTTCAAATTGTTCTCAATATTCACAGCCTTTTGGTAAGCTTGTTGTAATGTAGTAGGCTCTGTATCTCTTAATAAGAAGCTTATTTTACTATCAAATGCTCCCAGATATACAACCAAACATTCAACATCATTTGGTCTCATATGTTCAAGGATTACCCTTAAAACCTTTGCAAATATAAGGTTGAAGGAAGTGATTAATTCTCTTATCCCTGGAGATCTCCATGAAGTTCTTCCTTGCAACACATGGGTTTATCCTCTCACCAAATTGCTCCATGAAAATTGCCTCAAGTTCATTCCAACAATGTATAGAGGAAATTGGCAAGAAAGAGAACTAGTCTCTTGCATCTCCTTTCAATGATTGAACAAATAACTTCATAACCACATCTTCAAAATCTATTTCATAATCACCCATCACATTAGCAAATTCTTGCACATGTTTCCTTGTTGATTCTGACTTGTCACCACTGAACTTTGGTATTTTATCCTT
Source organism: Sequoia sempervirens (assembly GCA_007258455.2). Taxonomy (NCBI): domain Eukaryota; kingdom Viridiplantae; phylum Streptophyta; class Pinopsida; order Cupressales; family Cupressaceae; genus Sequoia; species Sequoia sempervirens. The sequence goes on along the minus strand of VDFB02000013.1, from coordinate 203,749,851 downwards.
GATCTTAGGAGGTACAATATTTGGATATCCACAAATATTTTCAAAGTTGAGGGCCTTGTACCTGTCAGTACTAAAATTTCCTTGGTGGGAGAATGATTGTTCACCTTGTATGCTTTTGTCCATATTTACACCATATGGCATAAACTGACAATTCACCTTTAATTCTTGAAATTGAATTTTAGAATATACTATGCAATTATATAATTTTACATCAATTCCTTTTACAAATACAATCCCAAGACTCTAGCAGGTGTATCCCTCACAAATGCTGCTTAATATCTAACAATTTAACATGCTTCTTTTATCACAACATGACAATTTAACTGGTACACAAAAGCATGCCAAAATAAAGATCCGACCAATTGATATACACTTTATTAGGTTCTTTGAGTTAGAGTAGCCACCTCCTTCAGAGGATTGAACTTCAGATGAGATGAAGCTTCTTTACGAATAGAACACATTATGGGCTATCTTCTACAACAAAATCACATTAGGATCCTTCAATCTTTGCTACACTCAAAATATTTACTTGTTTCAAGAATTTTCTGCTATACTCTTTGAATTTACATTTTGTATCTACATTTGGAGAATGAAAATATCCCCAATAGAGTTACCATTTTGTTAGTGTTTTTTTATTACACCTAAGGAATCTCTAAAGAGTAGCCAACTCCCATATTCAAGACTCTTAATATGAATGGCCAACTAACAAGGTTCAGTTGAAGATTGAAACCTTCTACACTTTAGGTTCTGTGGGACCTAGGAGGGTGTTCCTTTCACATTTCATTTGACTATCTCAATGAATGACATAGAAAATTACAGATTGGTTCCTATCAAAGGTAAATAGCGTAACTCACTCAAAGGTTGTCTAATATTCAGGCAAATAACTATCAATTCACCAGGAACAAGGAGAATACCTCTCACACTTGCATCATAGTACATGAATTTTAAATTTTTTTATTCTCACCCAAGTCCATAGCCTTATATACTGCCATTATCACTCAAATGAAAAATACCACAACAAATAGACTAGCGTCTTCATCAATTGGGTGATGGAGTCATGCATATTACAATCAATTATATAGAAATTATTTAAATCTGATAATTTTGGACTATTTTTATAAGGCATTGCATTATGAAAACTCATGGGACATAATACATCACTTCTTACCAAATCCTCTATAAACTCTCACAAATCCATGATCCCATTTAAGCACTTAATTGATTCTTTGAACCAAAGAAAAAATAAAAACATGCATTCAAATGAAACATTTGAAGATGAAAAGGATATACTTGATATTATATTCAAAATTTGCAACATGGTTTATAGAGAAGAATAGATGAATTATGCATAGAATCTACTCCAATATTAGTAATTTCTACAAAACCATTTTGTTATCACGGAATCTAGCAGCGCTCATTCCACAGATAACCCCCTACAAAACTTGTCTATTTCCTAGGATTCGTGAAGTTCAAGCACCCAAAACAAGGTGATTTCCAAGCGACCTCGAAATGCGTTCCAAAGTCTCAAACATTCAGTTTGAGCATTTGAAAAAGTGCACTCCTGCTCACAAGCCAAAAATTGGCTAAGTATAAAAAGTGCAGGGGCGCCGATTTTCAGCGCCCCTACATGAAAGTGAATTCTTCAAAATGTAATAGCGCTGAAAAAGTGTGCTATTACACTTTTTATCAAGACTTAGTCATTTTCTTGCCTTTGTACGTTTCTTCATGCATTTTACATTTTTCGCTCATCGTGCCACTTTTTGCGCCTAAATTAATTGCTCGACTTGAGTTAGGTTTTTGAGTTTCCCATTTACTTAAAAGTGTTTTATTGTTTCTTTTTCATTGTTTATGATCTTCAACTTCTTTCCTTCATGCTAGGTGAATTCTCCTCAAGCTACAAAACACGTTTTTGAGAAATCTGAAGTTCCTCTCAATCAAATCTCACGTTTTCTCTTGGTAAGTTGTTCTTCTTGCTTTCTCTCCATTCTCCTTCATTATTTTGTGCATGTCTTAGGATTTACAATGCATTTTTTATTCTTACCTTCGTTTTCTTCATACATTTTTCTTCCTTTCTTCATTTTTAGAATTCTTCAAGATGTATGAACGTTTCTTTTTATCCTAATCTCATTGTTTTTCTTTCTTCATGCATCCATCTTGTGTCCACGGGTTTTCCTGATGCACCTTTACCCAATGGGATTTTCATGGCTTATTTTGGCGTGATTTCTCTCTCCCCACATTCCTTACTTTTCAAGCATCGCTATGTTTTCTTACCTCTATCACCATTTACATCAATGTATAGTGGCGTAAAGATGCAGGTTTATCCTTCCAAAATGTGTGGTAAGAGGGTTCCTCTTCAAAAATACATTTTGCAAATGCTCCACACAAAGAAATTCATGCCTCAAGAATCAAGCGCTATTTTTCAACCTCATTGTGCATTGTTTTCCAAACCTCAAGCTTCACATGCAATAGCATCCAAAATGTGCGCTTATACATTCATTTTGTTCTTCCCATGTATTAATTACCAACTTCGCAGTGAGAGATGTCATGGCATTGAAAAAGTGCACCCTGGAATTTTGAAATTTATTCTAACACTGAAAAGTGCAGGAGTGCTATTTTTCAGCGCCCCTGCATCAAAGCTAGAATCCTTCAAAATGTAAGGGCACTGAAAAAGTGCGCCCTTACACTTTTCACAATTTTTTTCCCAGAAGTACTCCAAACTTGTAAGCTTCATTCCAAACCTCGTTCCTTCCATTTTGTGCATCATTTTGCGTGTCATTTGCTCCATGCTTGCTCATCATTGTTGCTCACCTCACGCTCTCCCATGCTATTTAATGACTAATGTTTGTTCTGACTCCACAATTTGTAGTCTTTTTTCAAAGATCTTCAAGGTTGATTGATCAAAGATTCAGTCACTCTTGATGACTATAGTAAACCTCCGTCTTCTTCAAAAGCAAAGGGAAAAATGAAATATAAATATCAAGGTGTCTATTTGCCAACTGTAGTGGTATCCAAGGTGGAAGAAATAAAAGACACAGAGGTTGGCCATCAAGACTTGGTTGATTTTGCAAAGCAAACTGAGATGAAGCCTCTTCCTAACCCAATGAGAGAAATTGTACACAACCTGCATTTAGTAGCTATGTTCCCTACAGTTGCACACAATACAAAATTTGTCCTTCAAGTGGCATCTCACTACATCAGGGCAAGCAGAAGTGTGATCGATCCTTTTGGGAATGAGATTTTAAGACTCAACCCTGATTTCTTTGACATTGTGTTTAAGGTTCCTCAAATGGAGAAATACATTGATATCTCTATACAAAAAGCACAAGAAGTCTTTGACGTTGATCCCAACAAGGCTAAAAGCCTAATAAATACCCAATGGTTGAAGAAGCATAGACAATTTGTTTCTAGATGGCCAAAGGGACTCCTGCGAAGTGATTTCAAAGATGACGTCAAAGATATGATCACATTTTTAAGCAGAGTAAAAGGCTTGCCTGAATCATCCACTTTTCATGATTGGATGTACGAATACATCAAGATTATTAGAAGACAAAAGGTGCACATTGACTAGGGCAAACATATCAGTGATGAAATACATGAGTAGCTGATCAATACACCTTCCACATTGAAATTCTATATGACTTCTTACCTGGTGTACACAGTAGCTGTAATGAGACAATTTCCAAGTCTATCCATAAAATGGAATCAGATGCTGGTACCTATGTATAAATTATTCTATCAACTAGAATTGAAGGAAAGCTTCCATCATTTCAGGCAAGTTATTGATGCTTTCTTCACACCTTTGCTTTTCAATTTTGATCCAGCTCTCTAGAGGAGGAGGGTATCTAATGAGGCCTATAAGGCGGTAAGTAAAGTTAGATGCCTATTTCTTCAATTCCCAACGTTTACTTATTTAAGAGTAGGGTGCTACATTGGTTGTCTTTACATGCTGCCATGTTATCCTTTAGATAAGTGGGTTCTCATGGAAACATGCAGACAGTTGATTTCAGTGCATAAAGAATGAAGAAGTAACCACAAGCGTGGATTCAAGTTCCCACTGACAATCGGCAGATATACTATCCCAACTATACAAAAAGCTAAATCTATTTATGTTGAGATGCAAATCATGACAATCAAGACCTACAGGTATAGGTTTGATTTTGATTACCTAGATGTCAGAAAGAAATTACAAAAGGGTCATCATCACAAGTACCATTTTGAAGACATCTGGGTTGATTGTAGAGATGAAGAAGCCATTCGTAAAATGGATTATTGCAGGTTGACTGTTTAGTAGATCAGAGACCTTGATATTGCTAACCTACCAAGGATTTTATAGATCCTAGCGATATCATGAATGTTGTCTATGATGAACAAGAGGTTTCCAAAAGGCCATTGCCTACAATTTAATGGTCTAGGAAAGAAATTACCAGCATGAGAGAGATATTGAAGCCAATCCTAGCCAACATTGTAGAATGGTTACATAAGCATGGTTATGAAATAAAAAGTTTCAGAATAGATTCGGAAGGAGAAGAATCTAAAGAAGAATCTCGCCAATAAGAAGAACTTCGCATGAAAAATAAATCAGCGGCTGCTCCCACTTCTTCACGAAGAGGTCCCAGGATCAAGTTTACTGTTGGAAAGAAAGATACCTAGTCCATCCTAGAAGGAGAAACCATGAAATCCGATCCATCTCGCTCTAAAGGTAAAAAATCCATTTTAGAGGAGATAGATTCTGATAAAGAAGGTACTTCCAGTGACCAATCCGCTGAAGATGAAGACTCAATAGAAGAAAAATCTGATGCAAAAGAGGTTTCTAAAAGTGGGCAAGAGTCTGAAGAAGAATCTGAAGGTGATTCCGAAGGTGAACCAGAATTGGAGAAACAAGAGGGTGATCAATAGGAACCCAGACATGATCAAGAAAGAACTACGTCTTCACCTGAGAATGTAGTTGAGGAAATTCCTAGAACATCATCACCTATGATTTCCAATGTTCCTCATACCCCTCCAAGTTCAAGAACTCCTCCACCTCCTATTCCCTCATCACCCATTCCTACCACATGCATTCCTACAGTTGAGATATCCACTATTCCTGCAGCATCAACCCTGCTTGATACTCCCTCAGTGAAAAGCATTCATACGATTGATATACTGTTGAGTCCTCCATCATCCATTCCTAGCTGTCTTCACCAATGTATGATATCACTTCTGAAAATGAATTCAATCATTTCATGCATGAGTCAATGCGTGATCAGCTCAATGTGCAGTCTACAGGAGCAATGATGACAAACACTTCTCCTATTGTCACAATACCCATGGTAACCTCAGATGTGACAATAACTTCAGAAGTGACGATGACAACTGAGTTGACAGTGAACCCAAAAGTTCACACCTCCTTCCTTCCCCCTTGGCTGATATCTCAAGTGTCGAAGTGGAAGAAGCAAATGATCTCTCCAGAGGAGCTCGACCTAGAAGAGATAGTCCCTCCAAAGGCTAAAGGGAAGAAAAAGGAAAAAGTATACTCAAGGCTGAACGTTAACAAGACTGGCAACAAGTATGTAGAAATTAGCATACCACCGCAAGAGGAAGGAGATGTCAATATGGAGGACTACACGGTAACAAAAGTCTAGCTTGGAAAGGTTACCAATGAAAGTGCAAAGGCTGATGCAAAAGTGACATTGGATATCTTGGCTGGAAGAATGGATAAAATGGAGCAAGCTCGCAATATGTACAAATAGAGGGCAGAGCATTATGCCACTATTGTAAAGAGACCTGCAGGATCTCCAACTAATGCACAATTGCTGACAGTGGTAAGTATTGAGGACCTAGCTATCAAGAAAGCTAAGAAGTTCGCCTCCAAAGGTAGGGTGTTGTATGATTTCGTTGAGAAGATCATAGAACACGAATCTCAGATCATAATTGTTGTGGACGAGAAAACTACCTTGTTGGCCAAGCTCACCACAGAGCTTGATAAAGAAAAAAGTGTACTTTCCCAGGAGCGTAGAGATATGGAAAAATGCATGCTATCATGGTCACAAATGAAGCAGGTAAAGCTCAATAAACTGGTGGAAGTCAGGGTAATTCTTGACAAATAAAAGTTCATTGAGGTAAAAGAATCCTTGAAACATCGAATTCAAGTAATTCAATCTCTTACAGAAGATCTCCACCAAGTGCAGGAAGATGTCGAAGGACATCGTGTTATTCTTGAAAAAGGTATCAAGGAGTTACTAGGTCAACTTCTTGAGGAGAATCGTATCTTCCTGCCAGCCACAAAAATATATCAGATCTTCAAGGAAGCCATCATGAAGTTGATTCACAATTCAAAATTTTTAGAAGCCTCATTGAACATCATTGTGATACAAGGCTCACATTGGATAACTTGAAAATGCATCTTGATAGGTGCAAGAAGGTTCACTCATCTGTTGTGAGATCGATCATGAGAATTCACACCATTGTGGATTACACCGTTGGTCCGGATGAGAAGTTCGTGCAGGAGACTAGGAAGAAATATGAAGACTTCCGCGCCCAAAGCAAGGAAACATGAAGAAGGTTCCTGATCTCCAGTATTAAACATTTCCAGTGCATCCCTTTATGCATCTTGTAAATATTTCCTGACATCTTATATGTCTTTTTGTAAATTGTAATTGCACCAAGTTCGAAGATGTAACCTTTTGAAAATAAATTACACTTTGACTTTGGTCAAAGTTAGGTGAGATCTCCTTAATTGCTCACCTAACTTTCCTTGATTTTCTCAATTAGATTCCTAATTTTTCTCATCCCTCTTTCTATATAATGTGAGGGATTTCTATTGTAAATTCATCCTTTAGTATTTTGCAACGAAGTGCTGCCCTTTTCGAAGCAGAATTGTGAAACTTTGTGTTCATACTTTGTGAATGAAATTTGTTCAATAAAGAAGAAGATTGCAAGCCAGACTTTGTGTTGTATTCGATAATCTTATGAATTGATATCATTTGGTGGTGATTAGCTTATGGAATCTGAAGGACTCTAAGTAATTCATGTAAATTTTGTGTTACATCCTTTATTTAGATTTTCATTTGTGTTTTGTTTATCTTTGGTTGAATGATCTACAAGACTTTGTGCTTGTAATTATTCATGCTCTTTGGATACTTTGGTAGGATAATCTACAAGACTTTGCGCTTGTAATTGTTCATGATGTTCGAGCAATTGTTGCGTCTAAGAAGAATTTGTGATTCTAACGTGACAAATGACATACCTATCATGGATCCACCATTGAAAAAGCTACGAAATGACTTTGTGCCTTCGTGAGCTTTCCCTTTTATTTTACTAGTTTATTGTTAATCACTTCTGGTACCTCTACGCTTTACTTTGACAAGATAGAGGTATTGGCATTACTGCTCATTGTTAGTTTAGAGTTATTGTGAATTAAGAACTTCCAACAGTGAAGCATTGTAAACATCTTCTCTGAAAAAAGAGAGAAGGATGAATGTAACACACCCCCCCATTTCGTAAGTATTGTGTACATTTTGTAATTATTTGTTTGTTTTACTATCGCTTATGTCAGCAATAAGAAGGGCACCTCCCCTTTTTGAGAGGAGAGATTTACATCTCACATAGTTGTGGCTGAAGTCCTAGTTGTGTAATCTATTGAAAAGATGATTACATAATTTTCACCCAACAAATTTAAGATTTTCATATGCAAAGTTGAAAACCAAGAAAATTTAACTATCCTATTTTCTGGTATTCTTTTAATTTCTACCCTTTTTAGATATAATACCTAAGGACTCGAAAGACTATAATGCCTGCAAAATGAACCATGAATTCCCTCTTACAGAATAAGGGAGAAAAAAAGCTTCCGGCTCGAAGTGCAATTACATTACAAAATTTCATTTCACATCAAATTTCCAATGCATTTCAAAATTCCCCACATGTTGATTGTGTTGAAACGGGGAAACCATAATTGCAACGTTCGTCACGAGGAGACATAAAGTACTGCCAAAATTTCCCTCGATGACCATCTAAGCAGGAAACCCAACATTCATACCACCATGAGGGCACATAGTCAGCATCAAAACACCTCAAAAATTAGCCACACATGTAGAGAGAAAGCAACTACCACAAAAATTACCAAACAACACAAAAATTTCATTTCACACACCACCTTTTTATCAACCAAAATAAATTCCACCACCAGCACACACACCACAGTACACGTGCCCAATTTACGTTGTAGCAAGGGTTAGAGATGAAACTTCAACTCCTTCCTCATCCTTATCTCATTTTAGTTCAATAGCCTTACGCCCGCTTAGAGTTTTGAGAGCTAGAGGTGGGATAGACAATACCTCTACTCTAGGGGATGGAGCTCGACCTAGAATCTCAAGGTATTAGCAATAGTTGCAATACGTCTCTGTTTCTATCTCAGACCAGGTGTCAGTAATGTCAATGGGTGAGTTTTTTCATCCAAAAGAGCCACAACCATATCGGACTTTCCTCTGAACTCTGCTGGAAGGCCTAATAGATTCTTCTCCTTTTTCTCCCATTGCCTCTGAGCTTACGACTTGGCCTTTTAAACAATAGCTGCATTTGGTAGCGACATGTACAAATCCCTTGCCCTAGGTATCCTCATGAATTCATTCTCCTTGCTCCAGGTCTTCATCATGGGACCTTTGTGAATTGAGTTGAGAAGACCTCCACACTAAAATAGACGAAGCACCAGACTTGTTCATTTTTTCACTAGAAGATTTACAATTGTAACCTCGGCTCTCTGCACACACTCAAAGACTTGACAACTAATTGTGATGGCAGAAATAGCAACTTTCAACTTCTATTTATTAAACAATGTGATGATAGCAATCATCAATTATCAATGGAAATACATGTGCAAATTGGGTAATTCGTTGGCATGCATATTGTCATTGTTTAATTCCCAAGTGCATGGAAATATGCATATCATACTTCATGATTACTGGTAATTAAGTCTCCACAAGCACATAGATCAATTTGATCACACTTGCAAAGAGTAGCTCATTAATTCCCGTTGGTTGCAGAATGAAATGGATATCACGTGCCTGTTTATCAATTTTGAATGTTAGCCATTGATCTCATGATGAGATGGTAGATCAGACGGCTTACACCTGGTTGACCGGGTTTGAATTCCAATAGTGCTTTGTTTATTTGTCTTGGCCAATGGCATTGATCCACCTCAGATAGTAACTTCCCTCATCGACAAACTTCATTTGTCTCACAAACTAGGTGAAATGATCCACGTGTTGAGATATCACTAACCTCGCGGCCTTTAATGAGCATTCACCTTTTCTTGGTGAGCCAACGAGGAATGACGAGGATCATTCCCAACATTTAATCCTTGTCGTTAGTTCAGAACCACATGTAATGAGCCAAATAGTGGAGGATGGGCCCCACATTTGTATAAGGACACATGTCTTCATCTCGCTATCCTCGTATTGCATAACCGACCGACATTTATCGCCTGCGAGCTAGCGGGGTAGGATCAAGATCACTTCCCACAGCCTCGAATCACTAAACTTGCATACACAACAAAGTTAGCATTAAATAAGGGCCATTAATAGGTCGATGGTGATTTGAACCTCACAGATGGGTGACTTAAGCCTAAGTCATTTGGGGAAAATTTAACACTCAACTTTAGGGCACAATTAAAATTGACAACCCATTAGGTGACCGACGCTCTAAACCAAAGGGGTCGGTAGCCGAATGTACAAGATGGCTCAAGTAATGAATGAAAGAGCTGGAAACCGACATGTTATGTCAACCAAACATTAGAAGACTTGAAGAATTTAAAAGGAAAAACCCTACTCACAAATGGGGATAAGGGTTTAAAATACAGACAAGGTCTATGGGATGCTCAAAAATTTCAAATTTTGGGAAGCTCCATCAAAGTGCATTGGGTTGAAACAACAAAGGGATTAGCACAAACATCTACGAGTTGCTCTATGGGCAGACCAAATTACTCCATAACAAATTTTGAGGACTTCCCCTTATGAACTAGAATACGAGAAAGAGATAATATCACCTATCTCCATAAAAATTCCTACTTTACAACTATTGAAAGCTCTAGAAATTGAAGAAAGCAATGAAATGGAAGTATGTCTAGTAGAGATCCTGAAGCTAGAAGAAGATATAGAAAAAGGATACAACGCCATGATAAAGCATCAACAAATAGTAAAGCAACGGTTCGACAAAAAGAATTCTAACCCATAATTTAAAGAATGGAGCTTAGTGCTAAAGTACGATAAGCGTACTACAAAACCAAGGCAACACAATTTTTTTGAAGTGATATGGAAGGGACCCTTCCGAATTAGCACGTACAAGGAAAGGAATGCATATGAAATTGAAGACATGGAAGGAAACACTTTAGATATACCGGTGAACAATATTTATCTGAGGTTAATCCATTAAAATATGCAATTCTTTAAAACATTTAATAGTTATGTACCATATGTAATTTTTTTGTAAATACGTTCTAAATTTTGAGAATAAGCCATTTGAGAAAATACTGAAGAAATGAAAAATTTGGTTTTATTATATTACATTCATCAAAAAAATTATAATATAATGCAAGTCCTGAGGCTCAGATTTAAACATGAGGCTCTCTTGAGCGGACCCAAAAGAGTAGCAGAGCAAAAACAAGTCAAAAAGGAGGCAACATGCAAAAAATAGTAAAGTAAAACCTCCAGCTGTTGTCGATGAAGCAAAAGGGCTCATTATCGAGTTCTTCTTCTTCTTCTCATTTGGTGGGTTGCAAAAAGGGGTTGAACACACAACGCATGTAGGCTACCCACAATGTAGACCTAGGTTCTACTTGACATGACTTTGCACCAGAAAGTTGAATTGCTTCCTCCAAGCAAGTCTCAGAACATGCTTCATTTTGTACTCTCGTAGTAGAAAAGTGGTTGTTGGTTGAGAAGAGCAACAGTGCATCCCAAGGTCCATAGTGTGGAAGTCAGAAAGGAAGGGAAACTAGGGTACATCTATCCCAAAGTCCATGTGTCTGCAAAGATCCATGGCACTTGGAATACCAACGCTGGGGATAGCCACTTGCACTACCTCGCCATGCCCTTCAATCAGTGAAGTGTCAAACATCTAGTGGCACAACTCAATTATCCTGGGCCTAGACACATTCAGGTCCAGTAGTGAGGCCACAAAGTGGGAAAGGACGTTGTAGTTGCTCCGAAGTTGGTTTTCATCGTCAATGAAGTCTTGGCTAACCTCCCACCTGAACACAACCATGATGAGGTAGTCATATTTCTTCACCAGGTGCTTAATTTGGTCACTAATGACCTCTCCTACAAAATAGTATTGTGGCCTCCATGCGAGGAGCTGAATGGGAGTTCCTAAGCTGACAAAAATTCTAATATGCAGTGAATTATGGCGGAATGAGAAACAACATCAAGCTTGCCAAACTTAAGAGACTATATCTTCGAATGAATGTTGCAAAAGGTGAGCTGACTAACTCAACCAACTGAAGGTCTATTTTTGGCTGGATGACAACCAAAAATATTAAGGAAAAATAGAGAAGGGAAGATGAATCATACGAAGAATATGATAGAATGCCTTGAGAAATAAATCTAGGTGTTGGGAGTAAATGCTCTTGTATGTCAATTTTTGACATGTTTCCTTTGCCATCATCAGTTCCAACCAACTTACTAATGGGAAAAGACATGGATTAATGCACTAAAACTCTAACAAATTAATGGGCACATCTTTTCAAGAGTACCTTGTATCACCTCAACATGTTTCACATAGCAAAAAGTATGCTTTTCGATGTAATGAGTTTATTTGTTAAAAAGGTGGCAAAGGGAATGTACTAATTCCATTCTCACATCATTCTTAGCATTCCCATGGGATACAGATCTCTAATCCACACGTATCACTTTGGTGGTAGCATTTAATGGACCAGTGGTAATGGTGTAGCTTTAACTGCATGCGAGTAAGAGAATTAATTGCACTCAAAAGTAGATTTCTCTAATGAAGAGAAAGGAAAGTAGTCATTATCACCAAAGAAGTTCTTTGCAACTTCCTTGTACAACCATGGTGGAAGCATCAACCTCTGGTAGGCAAGTCGTAGTTTGAAACAAAAGTCTTGGTTATGCTGATATTTTTAGGCGCAACTCTTTCACCAACGCCCCAACATTAGAGGAGTGACCATTTGAGAACTGTAAGGTGTTACCTAATAAACACATCCCAAGAGAGGTAGTGAAAGACCTCACCAACAATTTTTTCAACCCTAAGTTGTCAGCTAACCCTAAAATCCTTAGGGAAGGTGCGTTTTAGAGAATGTTGAACCATGAATTGTCAGAAGGTTTTGCATTTCAACTCTAGAATAGTGGCCTACCACAGTGTATGTTGCCTGCTATACATCCATGCCCAGAGTTGGTCAATGCATGTGCAAAATTTTTTAACAAAAAGATAGAAGCCATTCAGGGTCGTGGGGTTAAAGTGACCATTTCTGCCAAGGCCATATGGGATATGTTATGTATCCATACCACCTAGGGTGCTGAACTTTTTGATGAAGATTAGATGGATTCCCTCAGGGAGGACATGATAAGGTAAACAAATTTTTATGAGGACGATCAGGTGAAGGAAAGGTCAGAGAGAGGTCATCTTCTCTTTCCTCTTTCACGCAAGAAATTCAAGTACACACAGTCCGTGTTCTCAATGAAAACTTGGGTTTTTGGCCTTGACAATGATGAAGATTTCAATCCCTTCTAGTTTGGCCTGGCTTTCACGCTAAAATGGGAAAGAAGGAAGAGGTACTATGATTTTACTGAGGTAATAGCTGGGAACATGAAGGAACAACTGAAGAATTATGGTAATGAGTCTAAATTTAGGTATTCTTCTATCTTGGTTCATTTGCTTTTGCATCAAAATTTTGAGTGGTTAGGGAGGAATGTACTAGTATCTAGGCTAGATGAAAGGGTCTTCCTTCAACTAGTTTTTGTATGGACCCATGTACTTTCGAGAACAAGGGATTATTATCAGTTTTCCAATAACATTTTAAGGCCAGTGCTCCAAGATTTGTTTCCCTACCCCGTTGGCCATTTCTCTCAAGAGGTCATTGAATGGATAGAAGATCCACTGAACCCATTGGATTATTTCCTAGGCAAGGATTTCAAATTTATTAGATTCCATGGTTTTCTTGGGGAGCCTTTCCAACTCCCCAAATTTATATTAGACAAGTTCTTTGCATTGGAGGCATGCCATCAGGTCAGCGGTGTTGATGGGATTTATGGTGTCAGAAGGAACAAAACAAAGGTTTATCCGCTTCCCCTTGTAATTGCTAAGAGTCACGTAATATTGACTAAGCAGAAGGTTGAGGACAAGATCACAAATTTACTAGAGGCCTTAGGCTTGGTCTTCATTTACGACAAGTGGAATTACAACCTAAACGAGGTTTACAACTTAAAACACGAGATTCAAGAGTACTTCGAGAGGAGGAGGAATTTGGCTCAAGAGACCATAGAGATATACATTGATCTAGCCCGCATCCCATTTTAGCAGCCAAGATGGTTAAATTTCTATGAGCCGCAAGAAAAATATCAGAGGAACCTTCCAATGGGAAAATCCATCAACACGCAGCTGAAGCGTAGGGGATGGTTAAAAAGGAAAAAGAAAGACTTTTGGAGATTTTGACAGGAGATGAGATGCTAAGGTGCCCCATTTGGTAACTTTCAGCCATTTGATGATGAATTTGAGGACATAAATGACAAAGAGGTTTATTTTGACACTAGAAATTTGGAGATGAGCCATGAAATTGATGAGTAACAAGTTCCACCTCGGGCTTCTCAGCCTCAAGAATCTAATGGTAGGAGAGACTCAAGGTGAGGGATTCACAAGCTCCATCCTCTTCTAGTGCCCAAAGTAAATGGAAAAGAACCCGATGGTCTTCAAGGGGGTCTGTTGCTGCCGCTGAAGGCCGAGTTTCAGAGGGATTGAAGGACTAAGGATTGGGATGTATCGGTTCCATTCATGCAAAAAGAAGGGTCCAGGACCTGGGTGGCCCTAACGTACCGGTTTGACAAGAAGAAGAAGCAGAGTCCGCCCTACAAAATGTTTTGATTACTATAGTTTAGGTAAGTTTCGCTCCCCCTCTTCTTCTTGTTTTTGCATCATTGGTCAAACCCCTATCTCCTCTTGAGGAAAGGAAACCTCCATCCTTGGACCTTGAGCTGATAATCCTAAATGCACCCCCTTCCATTTTTAATGAACCTGCTAAAACTATCCTACATGCTGAAGTAGCGTCATTCGTTGTGGCCGTCGTTGTCTCTTTAATTGCCCTATCAAAAGACCCCATTAAAATGGATGAAACCACCAATTTATCTGTCACTCCTGAACCATCTACTTTTGGGAAGGTACCTCTCCATCAGCCTATTTCTATGTTTACCCCTACTAGTTTTTCCCCTACTTAATTTGGTGTCCCTCCCTTTTCCATGATAACACTGCCTTTTGTGTCCCCTCATGCTCACACATACAAAGTTTCCCCTTCTATCACCCTTTTCAGGCCACCTCCTAGTGCTTCCATTGTGGCATAGAGTGTCAACATCCCTTAGACTCTTCAGGGTCATTTCAATGCCACCAAGTAGGCTCGATAGGCCAAAAAGCAAAAAAGATTGTTTAAGAATGCCAAGATGCTTGCTACCAAGAAGATTGAAGCTTGCTTCAATGAAGAGCGAAACTCTCTACTTATTACTACCATGAAGCCACTCATTTCCAAGCTAGAAGGGAAAATTCACATTGAGGATAATGAAATTCATTTAGTGAGCCTGGATTTGAATGAAACTCACCCACACGACAAAGAGGTCTTAGCCAAAGCCACTCAAAAGGTGGTGTACGCTAACTATGAGAGACTCAATAGGAAATTGAAGAAGTGTGAGGCAGAGTTGGGAAATATAAAGGAAATAGTAAGAAGATTGTAGAATGAGATCTGAGCCAGAGAAGTAGAAGTGACCAGCATAAGGAAAATTCAAGGTCAGTAGGGAGATTTGTCTAAGTCGCTTGTAGAAGCTCGAAGTGAATAGGTTCAACTTTGTGCTAAAATTGAAGATTTGAAAAGAGAGCTAAATGGTGCCCAATCCTGAACTTCTGACAACCTTTGGAAGGCCCAGGCAGAAGCAAAAAAGTCAAATCCAGAAGTCAAAAGGCTAAACTTAGAATTAACAAATGTCCTCTAGGAGAAAAGTCAAATGGAGGAAAGTGCAAGAGCAAGAGAAGCTCAACTCAACCAAGAGCTAGTTGTTGCATGAGGATCTAGATCCCTCCCAATAATGAAGAAGCTAATATCCATGCATTAGGAGTAGATTGCAATTGGTGTTGTCATTCTTGGGCCCACTCTACAATTCTTAAGAGATGTTCGGGAATTGAATGGTAAGGTTAGCCTGATGGTGGATCACTTTATGCACAAATGTTCACCCAAGGTGGCAGAATCCCACAACTTTATTTCTAAGTTATGCATCACCACTAACAAAACCCTAGTAATAACAAGGATTCCTAACCATCGGGTCACTTCCATCAAAGCTAATGAGATCATTAACTATCACAAGGTTGCGACAAAATGTAAAGAGTGCTAGAGGTACTGAATAAGCGGGTCATTGAGATCAAGGACTTTAGTTTCTTGGTTACTTATGGGCTGCCTCTCCTTTCACCAAATGACATCATGCTGATTGTTGAGCAAGTCATAGATGCAATCCGACATAATATATAGGCCTTTGTAGAACTCTCGGGTTCGAGTACAATGCCCTTGGCTGATGATGTTGAGCATGAGATTTATCCTCTTTCTTGACTCTATTATCACCTGGAAGTAGTTTATTCCAGATGGGGATTTGTCTCTTTTAAAGAGGTTTTTGAGCTAGAGCAAGCATACAGATAGATCTGAAATATCATTCTACCAATTGATGTAGACTGGGAGGCGCAACACTCTTCTTTTGTCAAACTCTAAGAACAACCGAGGCCTAGGTTCGTGCCTCTGCAAGTGAAGACTCCCTGTGAGTTGCTAGAACTATGAAGTGTTTTGCCTTAATCATTTTGATTTTTGGCTTGTATGTGTTTTCAGTTTTGGGTGCACCCATTCTCAAGTAAGGTTAAAAAAAAGGTACACAATACACCATGTGGTGGTTGCGCAACTTTCATCTTTCATCTTCCTTTCAGGAGAGTTTGGGACATGTGTTAGTTCGTCAGAGATTTTCTAAGGAGCTATATTCATGAGCTTGGGAGTTTCCACCTTTTTGACATGCCACCTATTTGCTGCAAGAAGATTGTGCTTCCTATGGAGTGCTATCTTTTGGGAGTTTGTCGGAGCTTGTTGATCTTTTTCCTTTCTCAATTTTTGGGATGGATTTTTTTGAGCCGGTGCTTTTGGGTGATGTGATTGGTCAACTTGACCTTTTGCTAGGCTATTTTTTCTAGGATTTGATCATTTAGGAGCCTCTATCTTTGCTAAATATCTAAAAAGAATTAATGTGGTAGCTAAAAATTGATGAGCAAAGATCATTGTGACCTAACCAAAGACCTACGTTCAGATCATGTGCTATCAACTGTCAACACCTGACAATATTGACTTTTGTGTTGAGGTGGTGTTTCCTTCTTTCTATAGCTATATAAGTGAGGCGACAAAACAATAAGGTGTTGGATTCCAAGTTTCAATTTCCATGGTTAAGGAAAAGTTTCTTTAGTTTTCTTGGGATATAGAACCATTTTTAGGAGCATAATTACAGAACTACTTATCTCTAGCATGTTATATCTTTTAAGGTTTAAACTATTATTGGATTGGCATCCAACCTTTGTTTTAAAGTTCATTTAATATTTGAAGCATGAACTATTGAAGAGAAATTGTTGAGACTGTGCATGTATGGCCTTTTTCAAGTTTTCTTTCTTTATATTATCATTCTAAATGAAACACTATGTCTTGCAAGTTGAATTTGAATAGTTTAAGTATATGATTTCCATGCTATATGCTCGTATGGTAGAATAATAACTTGTGAAAATTGGATTATGTCATTGGACTTCTCTAATTTTTTAAAAGGTTGTTGTTTTACTATATTATATCGTATTAGGAGGGAGAGTTCATGTAATTTTTGAATGTTTTTCTATTTCCCTTAGAAATCTTTATGTTTGATTAGACCTTAACGAACACTGTTTGCATAAAGATTTGAAAGTCTGCACTGTGCTTGTTGTCAGCCTTTGTTGTTCATTCTCTTTCCAACAATCAAGGGTTGTGGCATTCTGTTTCTAATTATATCAATCATAGGAATTTTTGGGTTTGAAATGTTGTAAAAGAATTGACACATTGCCATTTTTGTGTGTTATATTTACATTTCCTTCTACCCTTTTATCCAAACCCCCAAAGAAGAGATGACTTTCTATAAAAATCCTTGAGCTATTCAGTGAGGCACAATTTGTCCCCCACTCACTGAATTTCCCATAAGACTTTTAGAGAGGCACAAGCTTTGATGATCAACACTTAACAGAGGAGGTCAAATTTTTATTTTCCTCATGTTTCTATTGGTGGTCCTTTTACCATGGTTGGAACTGGTGGAAGCAACTCTCTTCTGGGTTGTTGATTGCCCTATTTTATGCTTTAAAGATGGTTGTTGGATGTTGTTTGATGATCTTATTTTCTTTCTAGTTATGCTTGGTGTTTAAAGGAGATAGCATTTCTTAGCTCTTGATAGGCCTGGTTTCTCTAGTAGCTGCTTTTCTAGGTTTTCTCCTAGATGTGGAGTTTGGTTTTTTCTTGGATGTTTTCCCCTATTGGTGGCTTGTTCTGAAGGTTCATATTGGGTTTAGCTCCTTTTTGTCTTGGTTTTACAGGATTGCTTCTTTGACTCCCCTTTGGTCTTTGAAGCTTTTATGGTTGAAGGGGGTAAATATGTTTTACTAGCTAAAGGTGCTAGTGTTTCTCTATGGGGTGGAGACTTCCCTAGTTTTGTCAATGATCTCTATTCTAGTTGGTGCTTGTTTGTTGATGGTTGGGATTGGTTTATTCTTTTCTCTCTAGTCCCAACTATTGTGTTGTTTGAGGAGTTTTATGATTTTTCCTTCTTGTACCTAAAGCTTGTGTTGCTAAGGGATGTTATGCCAACCCTTCCTTCTGAAGTCGATTGTGTCTGGGATCTACAACTGGTGTCTCCTATAGAGGGGGAGATTGTTCCTTTTGAGGTGAAGTTGGAAGTTGTAGTTCTAGTGGGGTACAAGTGTGATTGTGGTGGGAAGGGGTTTCATTTCATCCTCTCCTCTAGAGATGGAGGTTGGGTTGGCTTTCTAGGTGGAATAGTGCTACAGGGGGCTATTGCTTCATAGTTTTCAGCTGTGTTTCCTAGAACCCCTATTGAGGTGGGGTGTTTGGATTTTTCGGTTCTTTTGTGAATCAAGAATTTTTTGGTGTTCAACATCATTATGTTCTCTGTTCTCCTTGGCTAAGATTTGGAGTTTCCGAATGGTAGGTTAGTTGTTTCCTAGCTAATACAAATGGTGTCTTTGATCATCTAAGTAGGGTTGAAGGTCCTTGCCAAAACCTAGTTGTAAAGGTTTTAAGGTCCCTTCAAAACCTGTTTGTTATAGCTTTTGATTTGAATATTTGGAAATGGGTGTTGATGATGCGGCTGTGGCTAGTTTTCTAATTATTTTTCTGGTAGCTTCTTTTCTTTGTAAAGGGTTTTAGGTCCCTTCAAAACCTTCTTATATTGGGTTTTGATTCCCATCAAAACTTATTTTTCCCTTAATAAAAAACATATAAATAATTTATTTTAATATAATTTATATATTTTATTATTTTCTTTTCTTTTTATGATTTTAATAATGATTATATTATAATATATAAATAGTAAATTATATGTTTAAACTTTTTAAATTTTTAAAATTTATTTTATTTTAATAATTATTATACTATAACATATATAATAAATAAATAATTGATTCTAATATATATTTATAGAAATTTAATTAATATTATTATTTAACTTTAATATATATAATTAATTTTTAATAAATATATATATTTTAATAATATTAATAACAATCTAAATTGAAAGTTATAGAGAGAGAGAGAGAAAGAAAGAGAGGAAAAGATAGATAAGAGATTGAGAAATAATGAGAAACATAAGATAGGAAGGGAGATGAGTTATTAAGATCACTCTCTTTTTCTCTTCACATCTCTCTATCTCTCTCTCTATATATGTATATATATCCCTTTCTCTACATCTATATATAACTTCCTATCTCTATTTTTCTATCCCTCCTCTCTCTTTCCAGCTCTATCTCTATCTTCCTCTCTATCCATCCATCCCTCTATATCTATTTATAGATCTCTATTTCCATATCACACACACACACACCTTGTTTCTCCCTCACTATCTCTATCTCTAATCTCTCTCTTACTCTCTCTCTCATGCACACACTCATTGTTTCTCCCTCCCTATCTCTTTATCTCTCTCCTCTCTATTACTTGTCTCTATTACCTCATTTTATCTCTCGTTCCCCCTCTATATATCCCTCTCTCTACCTCTATATACCTATTATCTCCTAATTGTGCACTCTTGCTAAGTAAACTCAAGCTATTGGTGAAACATGGGAAATCTTCCTTGATTGTTGGCTCAGATTGTGGAAGATAACCTCCAGAGTAAGCTAGCTCTTATGGTGTTCACCTAAAAACTAACTAAACTAACGCATTTGCTGGGAAAAGGGTAAGAAGGAAACATAAAAAATGAAACTATCTCCTAAGGTGATGCACCAAAATGATTATCTAAAACTTGTACAACTACTTTTACACACAATTGATCAACAACCAAGCTTTGCCATACACAACTCAGAGGCTCATATGATCTTGCATCAATGTTTCATAAGAAGGCTATAATACTTAAAGTCCTAGAAGGAAGATATACTCTCTTCACAAATTTGAATTTTCTTGTATCACCAACACAACCTACAACATACAACGTACATATTTCTTCTACCTAAAGGTGCTACTAATGAGACACAACAACAAGGATGAGATAATTCACATGAAATTGCATCAATCATGCAAACACACACAATGAAACATAGTCTAAGAAGGACAAATTTGCATTGATCTGAAAAAGGTGTAATATTGCTATACATGTTGGAAAAACAAGGACAAACAACAAAGAGGGGGCGGGTGAATTAGTTGTCACAAAAAATTAATCTTTTCAAACTTTACTTAGTCTTAGATCTGATGAATAAGAAATTAACAAACAAAAATTAACACATCAAAGAGACAGAGAACACCAAGAAATTTTTATGTGGAAAGCCTATTAGGGGGAAAACCATGGTGTAGGTCTGTCCACAATATTATACCCTGTTAAAAGTATAATGAGAAATAATGGGAATGTACATGCATTCAAGCACACTACCTAGAGCTCATTGCTCAAATACAAAAGAGGAATCACTATCCAAAGAAAATTTTGGATTGAAACCATCCAAATTATGAATTGAGAAAATAGCTTCTACACAAGCCGGATTACAGTTCTAGTTAAGCATAGAAAATCCTTCTTTACTCTTTGCTCAAAATTCTTCACACTTCACTCAGTCTTCTTCACACTCTACTCTGCAATCAAATGATATTCACACATACACACATGGGAGCACACTGAGCACACTTTACACCAATCAAACAATCACTCTTATATATCTGCAACAAGAGATTACATCAACAACTTAGTTGGCTAGAAAAATAAAACATATTTACAATGTCAGCCCAAATTTACAATTAAATTTTCAATGTGAATCCACCAAGTTCAACCACAACATAGTGGAGACCCAAATTATCAACTCTAACATGAAAATAATTCAATTAACTTCACCTCGAAGATCCACCACATGTTACACCCATCATGTCAACTAGGAACATGAGAAACCGAACATGCACAAAAAAATATTTGACCACGAGCACACCAATCAATGTGGATGTACCACAAAGAGCATGATCTAGAAACATCCAAGAACACCAAGAAACAACAAAGAAACATCTGCAACAACTAGAATTACTAGAATCACACAAACTTTGCTCAAGAATATTGACATAACCCACAAAATATTGTTAGAATAGAACTATTCACAACACAATCAATTCTTCATGCAAACCTTTGAGACTTCTGGTAGATGATCTAGATACTCTAAAAAATAAACCCTTTAGTCCACAGTAGTTGATCTTCAATGTACAAAACAAGATGCCTTCATGACCTACACAGTTCCACTGGGAACTTGAAACACTTTCTTTTACAATTTTCTCAATATCCTCAACATATACAACCTTCAATATACTAAATGCTAATAGTGTTGACATCAATGACAACCACATATCAGTAACACATCCACAACATCCAAAAATCTCCCCCTTTGGACTTGATGACAACACATGATGTGAAAAATACCATCAACCCAACACACTTGCTTCTCCTTAGATTCTGACTCTTCTTCTCAACAACTCTTTTCCCACAAGGCTCTTCTCCTTGGAAGATTTTTCACATTGCACTTCTCCCACTTTGACATCAATGGAAAAGGTAACCATGACCTTTCCATATACATGCTTTAAACCACATATATTCACATCTGATTACTCCCCCTGAGTAGCAGCCACGAAAAAATCAATCTGGATCAGAATATAGCAATGTAGCTCACAGATTGATGCAAGTAAAAGCATCTTTTAGTTCTTATCATGAGGAGTAATCACCCCTAGCATTCGTCTGAGATACTCAAAAGTATCCTTCAGCAACGGCTTAGTAAAGATGTCTGCAGTCTGTTCTTTGGTAGGAAAATACTCCAATCCGACTTCTTTCTCATTCACTTTCTCCCTCAAGAAGTGAAACTTGATTGATATATGTTTAGTCTTAGAGTGTAGCACCATATTCCTTGAAATATTTATTGCACTTGAATTGTCACAGTATATGGCAATAGGCTCTTGATATATCACCCTGATATCTTTCAACATTTGTTCCATCCATATCACTTGAGTACAATTATTTGCAACATCAATATATTCTATTTCAATAGTAGATAGAGAAATGGAATTCTGCTTTTTTCTTAACCAGGACACCAACTTCTTCTCTAGGAAGAAAACACCACCACTAGTACTTTTCCTGTCATCTACATCTCCATCCCTATTTGCATCAGTATATGTACTCAAAGTGAGATCATCATCCTTTGGATACCAAAGTCCAAAGTCAGCTATTCCTTTCAAATATCTGAAGATTCTCTTAACAACAGTCACATGTGATTCTTTTGGATCAACTTGAAATCTAGCAACCATACATACAACATTCATAATATTTGGTCTAGTCTAGGTTAAATAGAGCAATCCACCGATCATTGACTTGTATCTAGTTTGATTTTCCTTAGGAGAATCATCATTTTGTGTTAACTTGCATCCAGTCACCATGGGAGTACCAAAAGGCTTTGATTCTTCCATCCAAAATTTCTTCAGTAGCTCTCTCACATATTTGGACTAAGATATGAAAATTCCCTTGTCTAACTGGGTAACTTGCAATCCCAGAAAGAACTTCATCTCTCCAATCATACTCATCTCAAATTCACTCTTCATTTCATTAGCAAACCTCATACATAGATTGGGTATCAAGACATAATAACCTAACCAAAATAACCCTAGACAGAATAACCTGACCAAAATAACCCAAGGACAAAATAACCTAGGGTCATAATAACCCATGGACAAAATAACCCGTGGTCAAAATAACCCATGGACAAAATATCCCATGGTCATTTTAGATCAAGCTAGTAAACTAGAAATGAAATCAAATAAATTATAAATATGATTGTGAGGCACTATAGAGGCTATTTAGGTAATTTTTAGACCATATATCCATTATATACCCCTAAAATAGCCTTAAAACACCTTTAATATGCTTAAATAACCTATAAAATGGTAAATAATTATAAAATAAAGGAAATTTCATGGGAATAAGTTGATTAATAGTTATTATGAAAATATATAAATGAAAAGGCATTAAGAAGATATATAAAGTGGTAGAATTAAGATAAGTAAAGAAAGGAAGAAGCCTGGAAGAAGAAGTAAGAGTGTGTAGAGTGATAAGAAGAGGAGAAATCCAAATTCATAAAAGAAGATATTTTGTAATATATTTTTTTGAACATTATTTTAAATTTTCCTAGGGTTTTATAAAAGAGTGTACAAAAAATCAATATACTTTTTAGGGAACCAACACATTCTTCATAATTTTTAATATATACAATGCCTCTTCAATTTTTAACTAGTCAAAAAAACAAGAATTTACTTATTGTAGATGGTTGAACATTTTTGTTTCATCAACAAGGCATCAATAAAATGATTTGGCGTTGTGTGGAATATTTTACAAATAAATGTTCAAGTCAGTGCTATACTACGACACAAACAGAATCTAGTGATGTGATTAGTAGTACAAAACATAATCATGCTCCAAAACCTGAGATGATCACTGTCAAACACAAATTGAAAGAAATGACACATAACCAAGATGATCTTACCATAACCAATAATACTATTGAGGGATGGCATAGAGTATTTAGTGAATTACTTCAAGCATCGCATAGCTTAGTCTAGAAATTCATCAAAGTAGTGAAAAAAGAACATAGTCTCCGAGAGAATAGAATAGAGAAATATATGGTTGGATACACTGGGCAACCAAGCAAGAAAAAATACCGTGAACTCAAAGAAAGACTAAAATATTGCTTGATGGTTATGACAACCATAACATTTTAGATTATATAAGAGGAATCATTCATAATTTGACACTTTAATTGAAATTTTGAATAATAAAGTTTTTTTAGCAACATACATTTAATTTATAAATTTTGTTTTATTTTCTCTATATTCTTATGGGGATATTTTGTCCATGGGTTATTCTGACCATGTGTTATTTTGGCTTGGGTTATTATGATCTTGGGTTATTTTGTCCCTGGGTTATTGTGACCGGGTTATTATGTCCTGTAACCATAGATTGTCATCTCCTCCAAAAATGATGTCATCAACAAAAACTTCTATAATTAACTCTTTATCATTATTCAATTTGAAATATAAGTTGCTATCAATAGTACCTTTATTGAATCCAAGCTTCAGTAAATATTTTTCCAGTCTAGCATACCAAGCTTTGGGGGATTGCTTAAGTCCATGTAGATCTTTCTTCAATTTGCAGACCATATCTTCCTTGTTAGTCAGCTGAAATCCATTTGGTTGTTCAATGTATACTTCTTCCAGTTCTCCATTCAAAAAGGCCGACTTTACATCCATTTGATAAACTTTATAGTTCTTATATGTAGCATAAGCAAGAAATAATCTAACAGCTTCAATTTTGGCAACAGGGGAAAAATTTTCTTCAAAATCAACACCTTCCATTTGAGAATACCCTTTACATACCAGTCTTGCTTTACTCCAGACCATTTCGCCTTGTTCATTTAGCTTGTTTTGAAACACTCATTTAGTACCAATCACATTTTTGTCTTTAGGTCTGGAACCAGTGTCCATATGTCATTATTTTCAATCTGTGTCAGCTCTTCCTTTATAGCTTCCATATAGTGTTCATCTTGATAGGCTTCAATGACATCTTTAGGTTCAATCTTGGAAATCAGGCAATACTCTTCTGCAATCTTTCTTCTAGTTTGCACACCTTTACTCTTATCTCCTATAATTTGATTTTTAGAATGATTTAGCTTTATATACCTTGGATTTTTGGGACTTTCATGAGCTTTTGGTTCTTCTGATCTTTCTTTTGCACTTGCACTTGTTTGTGCTCCCCGACTTACTTGATTTACCAAAAAAAATTGAGGTTGTTTTACCAGAACATATGGAATAATCTGAAGTTGGTTCTGTGTCTGAGAATTTTTCCCTTGGCTTGTATTGTCTTCATCTGAATCATAACCATAATATCTGGATGATTTGGAAGAGTCCTCATCAACTATGACATTTGCACTCTCAACCATCTTTCTTAGCCTTCTGTTATAGCATCGGTAAGCCTTTCTTTTAGTAGAGTAACCTAAAAATATTCCTTCATCACTTCTTGCATCAAACTTTCCTATATCATCATCTCTCTTGATATAACATTTGCTTCCAAAGATCTTGAAATATTTAACAATAGGCTTATGACCAAACCATAGCTCAAAAGGGGTCTTTCTAGAATTACCATTAACATTTACCCATTTTAAAGTTTACAAAACAGTGCTTATAGCTTCACTCCAATATATCTGGGGCACATTTCCTTCTATCATCATTGTTCTAGCAGCATCCAAAATTGTTCTATTCTTTCTCTCTACAACTCCATTCTGTTGAGGGGTTTGGGGAGCAGATAAATATCTTTTGATTCCATGTTCTTCACAAAAAGAATTAAAATCCCTGGAGGTGAACTCACCACCTCTTTCTAACCTCAGACATTTTATTTTTAGACCTTTCTCATTATCTTTCATAGCCTTGAAACTTTTGAACTTTTCCAGTGCTTCACATTTTTCTCTTAAGAAAGAAACCCATATCATTCTAAAGTAATCATCAATAATCAACATAAAGTACCTTTCTCCATGGATACTTTTGACTCTAGAGGGACCACAGAGATTAGTATGTAGCAGCTTCAGTAGATCATTTGAATGAAATTGTTTGCTCCGGAAGGAGACTCTAGTCTATTTACCCATCTAACACTCCTTACAAATTGTGTTAGCATGCTTCACTAACTTAGGTAGATCTCTTACTGCTTGAGTGTAACTTACCTTGACAATGTTATCAAAATTTACATGACACAATCTCCTATGCCACAACCAAATTTCATCTACTTGAGCAATTAAACAACTCTCACTAGCAGTATTCAGGTGAAAAATATTACCTTCTATCTTTCTACCTGTAGCAATCATATTTCCAGATCTTCCACATATCTTGCATCTTCCATCTTTGAATTGTAGATCATAACCTTTGTCCACCATTTTTCCAACACTCAAAATATTGTGCTTCAAAACTTCAACATAAAGAACATCATCAGTGTTATGGTTACCACCAAGACAAATAAAACCTTTGCCATGAATCACACCAGCATTGTTGTTTCCAAATCTTACAACACCACCATCATACTTCTCTATACTTACAAATTTGTTTTTTATTACCAGTCATATGATGTGAGCATCCATTGTCAATAACCCACTCATCCTTTTCTTCAAATCGGGCTACAAGAGCTTTCTCATCTTTAACAGATTCAGTAGCCACATGACTATTTTACTTGATAGCAATGAAAACTCATTCATCTTCATTTTCATTATCTTTATCAAACTCATCATCAGTCACTCCTTCAACAAAGTAACATTTATTTTGGAATCTATACTTGTTAGGCTTAGATCTAGGAACTCTTTCAAGACATCTTGATGAAAAATGACCTATTTTACTACAAGAAAAACATTTAATAGGCAACACTCCTTCATACTTACCTTTTCCTCTACCTTCTTTCTTTACAATTAGTGCTTCCAATTCTTCTACCTCTCTTTCTTTATCTTCAAGTTGTTTCAGTTCTTCATCATACTTGGATATCTTTCTGGAACATTCTCCCGAACCATATCTTTGCTTGTTTCTTCCGAATACAGTAGCCTTGAATGCAGTTTCAATCTTAGGAACATAATCACCAAATTCACTCAACTCAAAGGCATCAAGTTTACCAATCAGTGTATCCCTTGTCATATTTTTTAAATATCTAGTTTCTTCAATAGCATGAGCCTTGGCTTTGTAGGAGGGAGGCAATGATCTAAGCACCTTAGCCACAATTTATTCCTCATCCAACTTATCGCCAACACATCTAATACCCATCACTAGTTCATTTACTCTTTGCATAAAAGAAGTGATATTTTCATCTTCACCCATCTTCAAATTCTCATACCTGCCTTTCAAAATCTATAGCTTAGCCATCTTCACCTATGCATCTCCTTCATACAAAGTTTCCAGCTTCATCCAAATCTCATGAGCTATCTGTAGACCTATCACATTTTCCATCTCTGAATCTGTCAGAGCACTCACCAATGCTTCAATAGCCCTAATATTATTTTTAGCTTATTTGATCTCATCAGTAGTGGAGGGACCATTCTGAGGAATAACATATGGATCTTTTGTAATCCTTCAGAAAGCTTCACCAATACACCTTAGGTGACATTCCATCCTAACTTTCCACAGTGAGTAGTTAGTTCCATCAAATTTAGGACTGTCCTTCTTGTATGTTGCCATCTTAGATCACCTCAAGATTTTGGTATTCTTCAGAGGAACCTGATCTGATACCATTTTTTGGCAAAACAAGGACATACAACTGAGAGGGGGGGTGAATTAGTTGTCAAAAAAAATTAAACTTTTCAAACTTTACTTAACTTAGTCTCAGATCTGATGAAAAGCAATTAACCAAAAATAATTTACACATTAGAGAGACAAAGAACACTGAGATTTTTTTTATGTGGAAACCTTGTTAGGGGAAAAACTACAGTGGAGGTCAGTCCACAATATTATACCCTGTTAAAAGTATAATGAGAAATAATGGGAATGTACATGCATTTAGGCACACTGCCTAGAGCTCACTGCTCAAATACAAAAGAGGACTCATTGTCCAAAGAAAAGTTTGGATTAAAACCATCCAATTTGTGAATAGAGAAAATAAATTCTACACAATCCTTATTATAGTTTCAGTTAAGCACAAAAAAGCCTTCTTCACTCTTCACTCAAACTTCTTCACAATTCACTTAGTCTTCTTCACACTCTACTCTGCAATCGAATGATATTCACACATACAAACATGGGAGCTCACTGAGCACACTTTACACCAATCAAACAATCGCTCTTATATATCCACAACAAGAGATTATATCAACAACTTAGTAAACCAGAAAAATAAAACATATTTACAATGATGACCCAAATTTATAATTAAATTTTCAATGTGAATCCACCAAGGTCGTCCACAACATAGTGGAGACCCAAATTAGAAACTCCAACATGAAAATACTCCAATTAATTTCACCTCGAAGATCCACCACATGTTACACCCATCATGTCGACCAAGAACATGAGATACTAAACATACAAAAAAAAAATCTTTGACCACGAGCACACCGATCAATGTGGATGTACCACAAAGATAGAGCATGTTCTAGAAACATCCAAGAACACCAAGAAACAACAGAGAAACATTCGTAGCAACTAGAATTACCAGAATCACAAAAAATTTGCTCAGGAATACTGATAGAACCCACAAAAATACTGTCAAAACACAACTATTCAAAGCATGATCAATTCTTCACGCAAACCTCTGAGACTTCTGGTAGATGATCTAGATACTCTAAAACATAAACCCTTTAGTCCACAATAGCTAATCTTCAATGTACAAAACAAGACGCCTTCATGACCTACACAATTCCACTCGGAACCTGGAACACTTTCTTTTACAATTTTCTCAATATCCTCGACATATACAACCTTCAATACACCAAATGCTAATAGTGTTGACATCAATGACAACCACATATCAGCAATACATCCACAACATCCAAAAATACATGCCTGTAAAAGAGTTACAATTCTATCTCCTGTTGAAAGAACCTCCAAAAAAAAAGTTACAATGTAGCAAGAAGATGAAAATAACTAACTCCAAAACATTGTTTAAAATTACTTTATACTTTTTCAAGTAGTTGCACAAAGATAGGGACTTCAACCTCCCTTGTTCGTGCACAAAAAGAAGCCCTAAATTCTAGCCCTAAAACAACTCCAAAAATGATTATGAATGAAGAAAAGATCAAGCCTCGACCTCTCTGACCATAAAGGCACCTAAAAATGCTCCTAGATGCTTTCAAACCCCTCTAAAACTGAGTCAAAATAGGTCTTATATTCCCTCCACTTGTTTGTCAACTTCTTCAACTTCCCCTAGATGCTTGACACTTGCACATCAATCTTCAAACTACTTCCCTCCCTTTTGACTGTCTTAAAAACCAATGCCTCTTATCTTTATTTTACACAATAGGTAACATTAATTAAAGTGATTTATAAACTATCACTCCAATAATGTTTGTTTACATTTTCAAATAAGTTTCACATTTGTGCAAAAAAAGACATGACTTGGCCTTGGCTTGGGAAACAATGCAAAATACATAAGTCATTAAGGGGACACCCTTAGTCATTTGGCATACACACATAATGCAAAGGGAATTAATTCATGAAGGAAATATTTTAAAACAAAGAAAAAATGCCATTTTTTTTGTTGGTCAAAATTTAGGGTTGAAACCCTAACACAAAAATGTGGCCAAACACTGCAAATATTTCATTTGCATTTTTCTTTTTTGGAAACTTCACTCAATCTGCCAATGTAGGGTTTCATCTGAAGCTTTCATGGAGGTTCTATGCAAAACTAACTAGAAACCACATGGTAAGCACAAAATCTTGCATTAAAATATTGTTTCTTTGTTCTTCTATGAAAAAAAGTGGCTCTCTGTGAAAGAAAATTGCTTTCTTTACTTTCTTATAGCAAAAAAAAGATAAAAGACACTTGATTTTTTCTATGTATTCTCTTTTGACTCAATTCTTTTGAATCTTCTTATCTGAAATGAAAAGGAAACCCTCTAGGTTATGGTCATGGCTTCATTGTTTTCACCTTTTGAAAAATGAAGAAAAAACTTCATGTTTGTACTCGGCCCTTGAATATCTCATAGCTAACTCTTGCAAATACCTTGAATCCCTCATGTATTCTGGGTTCTGGATGTGAATATTGATGACTCCTATTAGGAATATTTTTTGCATAGTCTTTGTGTCTATGACTTTGAGTTATTAAACCCTTGTCTTAATATCCCTAAGGCACCTCATTGACAAAGGTTTCCTCATACCTTTTATCAATACTATCTTCAAACCCATGCCACTATGGTTTTAAGGATTAATTAACATAGGATTGCACTAAATATTTGTGCTCACAAGTATGTTCAAAGGTCTATCATCAATATTGCATTATGACTATTCCAAACCTTATCACTATTCATTGATTTTCCTTATTGTCCTTTGATGTCATTGTGATTCCAATGAGTAAATACTTTTCATTTATGATAGTGATGTCTATTAACTCATTGTCATGGGTGATGAGTTTACACTCCTATCCCTATCAAAAAAATAAGAGGGCAGCATGCTAGGCTCAACCCTTATGGGAGCCCATTTTACTCCACATGTTGTAATGTTGTGAACAATGTAATCCAACAATAAAAAATGTACCTATACCTACACATAGAAAAAAATGTTAGATAAAAGAATGAAGCTAAAGCTTCCAATGATGCTTTGAATCTTCTACTCCTAGAAATTTGTAAAAAATTGCATACTTGATTAAATGCTTCATGAGAATAGATTATATATCTACTGATTTTGGCATACGAGGAGAATTTGATCTTGAGCTCTAACACCATCTGTTTCATCCTTTACAGGTATTTCCGGAGCAACCAACAAAGGGAGCTATAACTGAAGACACATCTAACCAAACTTAGGATTCATCATTCAGGCAAATGACAGATCCATTTTCTTTTCATGTTCTTTCATTTCATCTGATGTATAGTCTATTTCCTTATGTTGCATTTGATTATTTGATCAGTCACTCCCACAGCTTGTGTGGGCCACCATACTTTTGTACAATGAATAAAAACAACAATATTATGCAAATTTTTGTAATCTCATCTCTTGTAAATACTTGCATAATAAATCTACAAATTTTATTTGAAAGCATCTTTTGTGTAATGGTGAAAACCCTAGCATAAATTTATGTGTACCTTTTATCTTTAGTTGTGAATTCTCTTCCAGCTCTACCTAATTGATTGGAAATAAAAATTAGGTAACAATATCATTTCTATGTATTTATCTATCTCTCAATCTCAACCTCTCTCATTTTCTCCCTCTTCCCCTCTCCTTCCATATTTCCCTCTATGTATTTCTACCTCTCTCACTCACTCATCCCCACTATCTTTCCCGAGTTATATCTATATCTATATCTCTCCTTCTTACTATACTTATCTCTCCCTTTCTATCCCTATCTCTCCCTCTCTCCCTCTCTCCCTATCACTCCCTCTTTTTATATCTCTCTACTTATCCTCTCTCCTCTCTGTATTTCTCTCCCTTCCTCTACTTCCCTATCTATCTATTTATACATATCTATCCCCCACTCTATCTCTCTAAATCTCTCTCACTCATATACACATAAACTCCATGTTTCTCCCTCCCTATCTCTATCTATGTATCCATCTCTCTATATTTCTCCTTCTTTGTCTCTCTCTCCCTCTCTCCATTACTTTCCCTCTATATCTATCTCCCTATCTCCCTCTCCCCGTCTCTATCTATATCTTATTATCTCTACATATCTCTCATATACACTCCATCTCTCATACTCTATATATCTATCTCTATAATTATCTATATCTCTCTTGATCCTTCTATATCTATCCATTTATATCCATATCTCTCTATCTCTATCCTTATTCCTCTCCATCTCTCTAAATCTCCCTCTATCTATATCACTCCCTCTCTCCCTCTCTATGTATTGCTCTCTCATTTACTCCATCTCTCCTACTCTATATCTCTATCTCTATTTTTCTCCCTATCTATCTATCTCTCTCCCTAACTCTCTATCTCTATCCCTATCCCTCTCTATCTCTCTATATTCCCTCTATCTATATATCTCTCTCCATCTCCCTCTCCACCCTCTTCTCTCTCCCCCCATTTGTTGATCCTCCTCTACCTATATCTCTCCCTCTCTCTTCCAATAAATATCTATCTCTTCCTCTCTTTATCTCCCCCTTTTCTCCCTCCCTCTCTCCATCTCTATTTGTCTCTCTATATCTCTTTCCCTCTCCCCCTCTCTATATCTCCTTATACCTATATCTCTCTATCCCTCCCTCTCCCTCCCCCTCTTCCTCTATCTCTCTCTCTCTCTCCCCCTATCTTTATCTATTTGTATCTTTGTTCCTTTATTTTCTATATTCATCTCTACTGAGTTATCTTCCTCTCACCCTTTCTATCTCTAAATATGTCCTCTCTATCCATTCCTCTCCATCTCTCTCTCTCCAACTCCATCTTCCTATACCTATATATCTATAACTCTTTGTCTCTCTCTATCTCACCATATTTCTTTTTCCATCTATCCCTCTATCTCTATCTCGTTATCTCTTCATCTCTCTACCCCAATATCCCCTATCTCTACCTCTTTCTATATATTACTTCCTAACTCTATCTTTATCTTTCTATCTCTCCCTGTCTCCCCCTCTCTATACATTTATTTTGTCTATCTCTATCTATCCATCTCTCTTCTCTCTTTATCTCTCCTTCTCCTTCTCTCCATATTCCTCTTCTTCTCCATCTCCATCTTCATCTTCATCTCCATCTCTATCTCTATCTCCTTACTCCTTCTCTTTGTCTCTCTCTCACTCTTCCTCCCCTCTCTCTTTGTTTCTATGCCTAGCTCTCCCTCTCTCCCTCTCTCACTCTCTGTCTATTGCAAACATAACATTAACCTATTGGTAATGAAGCTTGATAATCTTACTAATTTAGATGTTTTATTAAGGTCATGTTTGGATCCCTATAAGTGAATGCAAAAGTTGATTTATTCTAGAAATGAAATCCATTTGGAGTATTTGAGATTGTAAGTATTTTCAAGGATTAGTGTTGTATAAATATATTTTTTGAAGGATCTTGCATCATAACATATTTGAATAAGTATACATTTTCCATATTAACTTAGTCGTTTAAGGCAAGGTTATGCAAGGAAATATTTTTAATTCTAGCTTTGCTAGCCACTTTACTCCTCCTGGCTAGGTCCCAATGAACCAAAGATATTTTTAGCCTCATTAGATCCATTCTATAGGAATTTATTCTTAATTAATTTCATCCAAGTTGTATGGAACATTTTTTGTTAGCTGAAGACAAAACATGGTGTATATTGGAATTTCAACCAAAACTACCTTTATTATTGTGATTATGCCAACCCATGTAAGCCAACTTCCTTTCCAAGTAGAGGCCTTAGTTTTGCATGTATCAATAATGTTATTACATAGAGGAGATCTAATAACACCTTTGAATAGGGATCACCAAGATATTTTCATGGAATGAATCGATATTAAAACCTAGGAGCTCAATAATCCTTTTTTGAATAGGATTCTTTATGTGAAAGAAATGAATTCTTACTTGTTCTCTATTTAGTAGTTATCTAGAGGTTGTGACATAATTTTCCAAAGTTTATTTTATTTCCCTAGCTTCATCCATATTCACTTCACAAGGATCATGTCATCCAAAAAATTGTAGGATTTGAGAAATACAAATCCACAGAACCCAAAGAACACCTGCATGCAAGAAACTTGTCACAGAGAAAGAGAGAACAAAACAAGGGTTTTGGCTCTGACAATGTGCAAGATGTATTATTAGAGAAAAATGAATCAAGAAGAGAATACAATACAAGAGATCAATCCTTATAAAGGAGATCAACACCAAAAGGAAAACCTAACCCTAAGGTGAGTGCATTTAATAATTAATATTAATTATTAAATGACTAATATGTGTGCATAAAGTGAAATCTTAAGAGGAGAGTAAAGTTAATTAATTACTTTACTCTAACACCCCCCCTTAAGATGAGCTACAATGCAGCTACAAACAATGCAGAAGAAAGCAAAGGAACTACAATGCAATAGAGGGTCCTGACAACATGGCTTGATCAGGTACCCGAATACAACAAAATCTCCATAAAGCGGAGTAAAGGAGAAAACCCAGTGGGAAAAAACTCCTCTCCAAAAAGAGATAAAGAAATATGCTGAAAAAAACATGAAGGAAGGAAGGCCTCATTGAGACCCCCCAAGGACAACTTCCTTCACCCCAAGCATGGAGCACAACTGAAGATAGCGCAGGGATGCCAAAGGTTTAGTGAAGATGTTTGCAACCTACTCCTCTATAGGAATGTACTCCAAGATAAGAGAACCATCCTGAATCAACTACCTAATGAAGTGCATGTGGATTTCAATGTGCTTTGTCCGTTGATGCTCCACTGGGTTGCGAGAAATGTGAATGGCACTCTGATTGTCACACCAAAGAATAGTGGGACTATCTGGAGGAAACCCAAACTCTGTCATCAACTGCTGAAGCCATAAAACCTCCTGACTAGCTAACACTACTGCACGGTACTCAGTCTTTGTAGATGATAATGCAATAGCAGACTGCTTCTTGCAAGACCATGTGATAGGACCAGAACCAAGGCAAAAAATAAAGCCAGAAGTAGACTTCCGATCATTGACATCACCAGCCCAATCGGAGTCAGTGAAGCCAATGATGTGAGGGGATCCTGAAGTGTAGTGAATGCCATAATGAGTGGTGCCCCGAATGTACCTTAAATACATTTGGCTGCTTGCCAATGGCTCTCATGAGGATCATGGGAAAACTGAGAGACAAGGCCAACCACAAAGGAAAGATCAGGATAAGAATGTGTCAAGTACAACAAACTGCCAACCAACTACCTGTA
The DNA here is from genome assembly GCA_007258455.2 of Sequoia sempervirens. Taxonomy (NCBI): domain Eukaryota; kingdom Viridiplantae; phylum Streptophyta; class Pinopsida; order Cupressales; family Cupressaceae; genus Sequoia; species Sequoia sempervirens. The sequence goes on along the minus strand of VDFB02000013.1, from coordinate 203,715,361 downwards.
TAAAGTGGGGTCTACTGAAGGAGTAGAGCAAGTGGAAGACAAAACAACACCTAATTAAAATGGAGTGGGGGAAGACTTGCAATCAAGCATGCCAAATCACTGAAGCATATAAAGAGCATACTTCTCCTGAAATATGGAAATCCCATCCGAAGACTGAATAACCTGAAGACCCAAAAAGAAGTGCAAGAGACTAAGATCTATCATCTCAAACTGCTCCATCAAAGCTCTCTGAACACTTTAAATCATGGAGGATGAGCTACTTGTAAGGAGGAGATCATCTACATATAGAACAAGAATCAAAAGATCACCCTCCTGACGCTAAATATATACTGTGTGATCGGAATGACAGCGTGTGAAGTGAGAGGAAAGCAAGAAAGAGTCCATCTTCTCATACCAAGCCCAAGGGGCTTGTTTGAGACCATACAATGAATGTCGAAGTCTGCAAACAAAAGAAGTGTCCTACACAAAGCCCTGAGGTTGCTCCATATAGATCTCCTCATGTAGGTCTCCATGCAAGAAGACACTCTTCACATCCATCTAAAACACTATCCATCCCGGTGAAGTTGCAAGTGAAAGTACCAAGCGTATAGAATTCATCTTGGCGACAGGAGAAAAGGTCTCAGAGTAGTCAATACCCTCTACCTAAGAAAACCCCTTCGCAACAAGACGTGCCTTATACTTATCAATAGAACCATCTGCAGCATACTTGGTATAGTACACCCACTTGCACCGAACCAACTTTCTTCCCTTAGGAAGATGACAAAGATCCCAAGTATGTTTCTTCATCAAAGAAGAATACTCCTCATCCATAGCCCTATCCCACTCAAGGTGACCTTTCGCCTCTAAAAACTTTTGAGGATCATCCGAAATGGCATGACTCAAAAGACTAGAACCAGATGTCTGAGCACGAGTACAATGAGTATCTGAAGGATCACCTACCAAAGAACCAACTGCATCAATAGTGACACAGGCCCACCTAGGCAAAGACGGAGCAACTAGTGGTGGTGGAGATGGTGGATCATCATTTACATCATCCTCAAGAGATAAGTAGTCCTCAAGAGATGAAGAGGGTGGAGTGGGAAATGAAGGAGAAGCTGGTGATGGAGAATCCATTTGAGGATAGCGCTCATCAAACTGGACATCCCGCCAAAACAAGACCTCTCTAGAATCAGGATCAAACAACTTGTATGCATTAACATCCTCACAGTAGCCAACATATATAAGTGGTCGGCTCTTCCTCTCCATGAATCTATGCTGAGCATCACAAATAAATGCCCAAGCCTCACTACCAAAAACTTAGAATGTAGAAACATCAGGCTTGACATGGGTCCAAGCCTCCTTAGGAGTCATATGTCGCAATGCCTTATGAGGCATCCGATTCTGAATATAATTGGCACAATTGACTGCCTTCGCCTAGAATGAAGAACTCATAGCTCGAGACTATATCATATAATTTTTCATCTCCCGTAAGGTTCTGTTCTTTCTCTCAACGACACCATTCTGCTGAGGGGTGTAAGGGACTATAAACTGATGTTATAAACCATGCTCAATGCAAAAATCTGTAAAAGCCTGATTAACATATTCCCCCCCATTATCTGTGCGTATCCTCCTGATAGAAAGTCCAGATTGCTTCTCCACAAATGTCTTAAAAATCTTGAATGAGTCAAAGACATCAGACTTGTACTTAAGAAAGTACACCCATGTATGTATGGAGAAATCATCAATAAAAGTGAGCACATAGTAGGCCCCTGAAAAGGAAGGAGTCAGAAAGGACATAAGATCACTGTGTACCAACTCTAGGGGTGCCCTAGCATAAGTGGCTCAACCCTTAGGAAAAGGATCTCGATGATGTTTGCCAAGAACACAACCTCGACATGCACCATCAGTACAAGAAATCTATGGGAGCCCAATCACAAGTGCTTGAGTACTCATCTGCTGTAGATATTTGTAATTGACATGGCCAAAACGCTCATGCCAAAGCCTGCTCACTGAATTTGCATGTGCTATAAGAGAGGAACCAACAGTGTCTGAACTCTCAAAGCCATCAAATTTGTATAAGTGTGATGTAGAATCCACACTCCCAGTAGCCACAACCAAGTCAGGATCATGAAGGTCTCTAATAACCACATCATGTGGTGAGAACTCAATTGTCTTACCAGAGCCAGAGTGGCAAATCTAATAAACAAATAGAAGGTTTGTCGAAATGTCAGGAACCAAAAGCACATCCTGTAGACAACCACCATCCAATGAAATAGTACCTGAACCCTGAACTGAAAGTTGTGCTGAGTCACCAACTACAATATGTCTAGTGCCTGTAGGGGAAAGAGTGATACCAAATCCTCTCTATGTGTCATATGGTGAGAGGCACCAGAATCTAGAATCTAAGTGGATTCTGAGGACAATGCTCATGTAGAAAGAGCATGACCTTTCCCTGTGGGCTGTGAAGGAGGCTGAGGTGCACTGATATTATGCTGTTGCATGGCTTCCTCCAAAGCCTCTAAATGTTTCCAACACCTGGAAACTAGATGTCCTTCCTTGCCACAAAAACTGCAAGGATCACCAGATTTCTTCTTAGTCTTGGAGGAAGACTCACCAGACTTCGAAGATTTGCCCTGTTTAGAATTGAACTGTGGTTTTGAATCAAACTTAGGTGGTGGCTTGGAGGGATTCTCACTAGGCCCTGAATCTTTCTTAGGCTTTGGTTTCTACTTTTGTTTTCCTTTGGAGGACTGGGCTACCAATGCTTGGTTTTGTGAACCTGAAAGTGAATCCAACTGCTTGAGCTTGGCTTGCTCACGAGTTAGATGATCACAAAAGACCTCAAAAGAAGGCATGACATGTCGAGCACCCAAGGCATCCATGGTGGAATAGAAGGTCGAAGAGAAGATCTGAAATGGACCCTGAAGCTTGGAGAGAATTAGGAAGATGCACTCTGTATCAGTCTTAACTTTTCCACAACCCTGCAAGATAGATCTTTGTTGTTTGAACTTCATCAGAAAGTCCTCAATGGAGGGAAATGAATCAGGTACCAAAGAAGTTAACATAGCCTCAAGCTGCAAAGCTCTGAACTGATTGACAGTACTAAAAAGTCCATCAAACTTGGTCCAAATGGCTGGAGGAGTGAGACAACCATCAATATGAAACAAGAGACTGTCAGAAATGTGTAAAGCCATCAATCCCATAGCCTGATCCATATTATTCATGTGTTGCATAACCTCAAAGGCACGAGTCAACTAAGTCTAAACCTCATCCAAACAGGACCATAACCCTCGAGATTGGAGAAGAGTCATCATGTGACCCTTCCAAGTGTGATAATTATGCGGTGTGAGAGGTTCAATAGATTTATCAGCCATCCTGTGAACTGTGCCTCAATTGCTCTGAATTTTTTTTTAATTATTATTTAGTGGTCTTTTAGAACTAGATAGAAGATGCAGAATGGGTTTGTTTGTTTTGTTTTGGTGTTTTTAGATTCTAGTTTTCTGATGTAAATGATAGAAAGCAAGAAAAAACACCCCCCCACAATGCAAAAAACTAATCCGCAGTACAAATTGAAAGCCAAAAAATGATAGAAAGCAGTAATTGGTTGAGACAAATCTCTATGTACCTGAAGAATTTACTAATAAAATAGACTGCAGATCTGAAAAGAGCACAAAAACACCTTTCTGATGCCTATTTGATTGCACAAAATGGAGTTGGGACACAAAAGATACGCCCCCAGGAGTGAAAAACACAAGTTCTAACTTTAACTGGCAAAAAAGACTGCAAAATGGCAAAATCAGAAAAAATAACCAGCATGACTGGAACGCCGCCGGAACCAAATTTTTGGCGATATCTCATTTTCACAAAACGGAGATCGTATGCAAAATTTACGCCCAATTTCATGCAAGCAGCTCCAAATTGTCCAATAGACCCTCTAGGCCCTCAGGGACTTAAAAAAAGAGGCCCCTAGTCGCGTGGGAGGACTAGGGGGCTAAGGCTCTCGGCAAAGCCTCTGGTCCCTAATAGAACTAGGGCTGGGGGCTACAAGGGCCATGGGGGCTGAAGACTGAGAAACCCGTGGGGGCTGAAGGCTTAGTCACCACATGACTGCCGGCAAGGTCAAAGGGGCCAGTGAGAGGTGGAGCGGCGGTGGCTCCGCCTGAGCCTGCCACTAGGGGTGGTCGTCGGGCAGTGCAGGGGTGGCCGCTCGGTGGTTCCCTTTTTTGAACTGCAAGTGCATAAATTAAACCAAAAAATTGGTTTTTTTTTTTTTTAATTTTTTTGAAATTTCTGACCTCAATCTGTGTGCCCTGGGGCCATATGACCTTGGGGCAAAATTTGTTTGCCTTCTAGTACAATTGTGTCTGAATCGGTTGTATATTATATGAAAATAGGGGTTTTTGGACATTGCGAGCTCAACGGTGAGGTCCGTTTGGGCTCAAAGTGCTCCAAAAAAAAGAACCCCCCTATTCCAAATAAAAGAAGACAAACACATATCTGATGCAACCAAAACCTAGATCTCTAAATCTTTCAAAAACTGAACAAGCTACAGAAGATCTGGCTCTGATACCATGTAGGATTTGAGAAATACAAATCCACATAACCCAAAGAACACCTGCATGCAAGAAACATGTCACAGAGAAAGAGAGAACAAAACAAGGGTTTTGGCTCTGACAATGTGCAAGATGTATTATCAGAGAAAAAATGAATCAAGAAGAGAATACAATACAAGAGATCAATCCTAATAAAGGAGATCAACACCAAAAGGAAAACCTAACCCTAAGGTGAGTGCATTTAATAATTAATATTAATTATTAAATGACTAATATGTGTGCATAAAGTGAAATCTTAAGAGGAGAGTAAAGTTAATTAATTACTTTACTCTAACAAAAATGTTTCAATGTGTGATGGGTTCCACATTGCAAATAACCTGTATTCCATTCCAATGACCAATTAAATGACTATTCTTCACTATCCTACCTAAATTTTCAACCATAATGACAAATAAGAATGGGGATAGAAGATTCACTTATCTCGATCCATTGGTGCTTTCAAATAAGCTACTTAGAATTATGTTAACAATGATAGAAAATCACACAGAAAAACACACAAAAAAAACTATTGCAAGAACAAAATATAAAACCAAAATTTATTCATTACAAACATAAAAAATGTTAACTTACCCTATCATAGGCTTTAAAAATGTATAGTTTAATCATCATGCTCTTCTATTTAGAGATTTCAATGAAGTGTATACTTTTATTTGCAATGATGATACCTTCGAGATGTCTTGTTCATACATAAAACTACTTTTTGAGTTATGTAAATGATTCATGTTAGGATTGGTTTTAATATGTTGGCAATATCTTTTAAGATTATTTTATATAATGTATTGCATAATGATATTAGTCTAAAGTCAACAAATGAGGTGTAGTTCGTCTTCTTTGGAATGAAATTATTTAGGTATTTTCACAACTTCGTAAAACTCTCCACTATCACCTAGACCTCATGACCAATAAAATGCTAGTATTTGTGATAAAATAAATCCAAAAACACATTAGAGCTAGGGAATTTGTTTGGGTGCAATTGAATTTCCACTTATTTGACTTCTTTTTTAATTGTAGCTAGTAACATCATATTATCTATCTCAAAGACTATAGATGTCTTGGTATACATATTTGTTGCTATGATTATATCTCTAATATTGACCTTATTTTTTCAAAGAGTAGTGATAACTATACCAAAATTTAGAGATATTACTATAGAATAGCAGTCTTCCTCTACTTTTGAGAGGGGAAACTCCCTCATATGATAAAAGTTGGAGATTTTTTAGTATTTTATTTAGAAATACCAAAGGTAAATAGGGAAAATATGAATAAAAATAATTTATAGAAACCCTAGTTGAAGACACACAAATACCATTAGGGATTTCATAAACTATAAACATAAAGAAGATTCATCACAAAACAACATAATACACATTTTCAAATTTATATGATGAAAGAAAATAATAATAAGTATGTTATTGTAACAACAATGAAAAATGATATACAAACTCACACACTGTGAGATAGGCTATGTTAATGCACTCAAACAAAGATACCGATATTATGATTGCATTTTATTTGCACAAGTTGTATAGTTTGTAAGTGCTCCAAGAAATGACCAATGAATTTTATTATAATACAAAAAAATTACCTATTCAAATACAAAAAATAGGTAATAATAACACAAAAAACATACAAAACATAAGAATTAAATGCTTCATGTATTATGTCATTAAACTTACACAACTAAAAATAAAACCTTACTGTACAAAGTTTGAATCTAGAAAGCCATCTATTTTTCTCTCCTTCATGTTCAAAACAGAAAAAACTAAAATAAAATGGAACCCCTTTTACATTCGAAAACATTGCCTTTATATTGTTGCAACCCATAACTAACACATAACTATCACTTTTTAAGATTTTACAAAATGTTTTAAAATATTACAAAATCTTTTTTAATTATTAAAAAAAATGTTTTATAAACATTAATACAATTGACTTTATAATAAAAAATTGAGTCTTTGTGTAAAATACTATAACATCTAAGTAAAATCCTCCTCCATAGGTTGAGAGAGTGCTAGTAGAGGTTGGAAATTCAACATTACAACTGCCATTTTCATTTGCTTGAAAGTTTCTAAATATTATTCAACAAAACCATTATGGCATGCATCATGCAAATATTTCATTCCATTCGACCTTTTTTTTTTTAAGTATTCTTTTACACAGTAGGACAAAGCTTTTAAAGGTTGTGAAATCCAACCTTACTCAGGCCATTCACATTTGTCTGAAAGATTCAAAAGCCTTCTCAACAAGTCTATTTTGTTTATAATTATATCTTGCAAGCATGGTGTTCGAGGTGACAACATTTATGTGCAACAAACAACCCTTGCCAATGCTTTTGTATTTTCATTAGTTAGCTTGGTGTTGATTTCTTTTCCATCCAATTTTGTTGTTTCTACACCATCCTTGGCTTCACTTTGCAAATTTATCTTATTTACATTACAACCTGTCATTGACACACTGTAAACACAGTCCACCATTAATGGAATCCATGAATAAAATATTGGTATGAGATAGTTGATTAACTTGTAAATTATATTTCCTCACAAACATCAACCAGTTGCATTTGTAAGGGCTTCAAATACACAACTTCAAAGGTTAACTCTATGTAGTTTGAGAGAAGAAAGTCTTTCAAAACATGCCCTGATGAAGTTATACTTTCTTGTACAATTTTTGCATCTGCAAATGCTACTATATCAGAAGAGGCTAAGTCATGTCTTAGAAAATTTGCAGGCAATATTAGATAATATCTGACTCTTCTACTCTCCTAGTTCTCCCAGAATCTTAGAGAAATATGAGCAATCATTTATTTGGGGTACATTGTAATGGTGATTGGATCTGTTGTAGGCCAAGTAACTTTTGCTTCCCTTCAAAGCAATATCAACAACAATGTCTAGCTTTTGGTCCAATGTAACCACCTCCTTCATGAGCTCCTCCATTCTTGAAACTGGCAGAGGTTGTGAGATTGGAAGTTTACACCTGTGAAATGCTTGGGTACTAAGAATCTAATGGAATTATAGGCGACTACATCCCTTTGAAGACTTATGTGGAACAATTTGTGCCTTACCTATGTTTATACACTTTGTAAACATGTTTATCAGTGCAGTTGCAACTGTACTTTGGAGTTATAGAGATTGGGAGTGTTCATGAACAATTTGGGCAAATATGAAGTGGTGTAAGAGGAACAGGAGGTGAACCTTCAATTTTTTTTTGTTTCCCATTCAATTGCCAACAAAGTGAAGAAAAATTCTTATGATTAAAAAATGTTTGGGGTTCCTAATGTAAGGAAGCAAAGGTGCGTGGAATCGCTTCCTACGCTAATCTTGAGAGGATGATTATGCAAATTCAACTAACTATTATAGAGATTTCAATGGACAAATAAACATGCATAAATGAAATATCACAATAAACACATAACATAGTAATTACCATGGGGAAACCCTTCGGGGAGAAAAACTCCACCCTCCAAAACCCGCACAATGTATTATCAAATCAAGAAGATTAAAATACACTTGCAATGCAAGTTCTTACATGAGTGCATCACCACAACTCGAACTCAGACTCAAAGAGACTCCTTCTAGCACCCAGTCTTGCAAATTGAACTCAATGATACAAACACCTCCCCAAGCCCTCCTTTTATAGTGATTTACAACCTGGAAACCATTTGTGGTTTTACAAAACCATGGGCCAAAATCATGGGAAAAAAACCATGCCACATGTTACCCACTTGTCATTTGTAATTCTAAGATGGGAAAACAACCAAGTTAAAATAGCATTTTCGTCCATAAATTTGTCCTCTAGTTTAGACCCCCATAAAAGTCATATAATGAGTTGTTTATACTCTAAAAATAGCCCTCCTCTATTCTACTATAGACAAAGCACATTTTTAACAACTCATACACCTTTTTCTAACACATAAACATGTGGAGAACTACCACAAACAAATTCTAGAATTTTCTAGAAAAAGCTTGCAAGGTTGAGACACAATTCTCAACATTCTCCCACTTGTCGAACACCTTGCAAGAGTCAGGGGATCCAAAGTGTCATGGACTTAATTGCTAGGGGCTGAGAGCCCCATAGACTCTGAACACCATCTGAATTTCTCTGTGCTCATGGGCTTAGTTAATGCATTAGCAACATTCACCAAAGTCTCCACCTTCTCCAGCTTCACCTTGCCATCCTCGACCATATCTCTCACAAAATGATATTGTACATCAATGTGCTTGGTCCTGGCATGAAATGTTAGGTTCTTCGCTAGGTAGATTGCACTCTGACTGTCACTATAAATTGTCACTGCACCCTGTTTGAACTCTATATCTGAAACAATCTCTTTAGCCAGATGGCTTCCTTGCAGGCATGAGTAGATGCCATATACTCTGCCTCTGTAGCGGACAAAGCGACCACAACTTGTCGCTTGCTCATCCAACTGATTGGACCACCGAATAATGTAAATACATATGTACTGGTGGATCTTCTTTTATCAACATCACCAGCCCAGTCTGAATCCACGTAGCCTTGAATATCCAAGGAATTCTTGTTTCCTGTTCCATGGAAACATATAGAGTACTCTGAGGTACCCCGCAAGTATCTGAAAACTCTTTTTACTACATCCCAATGTGCTCTTCCTGGATTATACATGTAACGGGAAAGTACTCCCATTGCTTGGGCAATGTCTGGTCTTGTACAAACCATAGCATACATCAAACTTCCAACAACACTTTGATATGGTACTCAACTCATCTCTTCCATCTCCAATGGGGATGTAGGACACTGTGAGCTAGAAAAGCTTTGTTCCCATAGTAACAGGAACACTCAATGGTCTGGAATCCTACATATTGAATCTTCTCAGAATAGTACCAACATACTTACTCTGGCCTAGCCAAAGCTTTCTATTTTTCCTCTCTTATAATCTCCATTCCCAGAATATGCCTTGCTGCACCAAGATCTTTCATTTCAAACTTTGTTGAGAGCTGAGATTTTAATTCTGCAATCAAACCTTTTCCTTTGCTAATAAATAACATGTCATCAATATATAAGGCAATAACCAGGAAATAATCACCATCAGACTTGTAATATATACAGTGATCAGATTTAGATCATACAAATCCCAAACTCAACACATATGTATCAAACTTGTGGTACCACATCCTAGGACTTTGTTTTAAACCATACAAGGATTTCTTCAACTTACAGACCAAATGACTTTTACCTTTCACCACAAAGTGCTTTGGCTATGTCATATAAATTTCTTCCTCCAAATCTCCATGAAGGAAAGTTGTTTTCACATCCATTTGCTCGATCTCTAGATCATAAGTTGCTACAATAGAAAGCAAAAAATGAATGGATGTCATTTTTGCTACAGGAGAAAAAATTTCACCATAATCAACTCCTGCAACCTGGGAGTAACCTTTTGCAACCAAACATGCTTTATACTTCTCAATGCTTCCATATGAACCCATCTTTCTTTTGAACACCCATTTACAACCAACAGGCTTTCGTCCTTCATGGAATGGTACAAGGTCCCATGTGTCATTCTTCTTAAGAGCTGCCATCTCTTCTTCCATGGCTATTTTCCAGGACTCTGAATCATTCATACCAAGAGCCTCTTCTACAGATCTCGGTTCATCAATATTAGCATTCAAAGCAAATATACACCTCCAATCATCAAGAGAATATCCATACCTTTATGGTGCTTTCCTTTGTCTACTAGACCTTCGAACAAGATCAGGTTCAGGTTCAGGTTCAGGTTCTCCCTCTTCCTCTGATGATTCAGAACTCGTAGAACTCTCCTCAACATCTTGTCTTTCTAAGGGCCTTGATTCACCTTTCTCAAGTGTAGTAGGCAGTTGAATCACATCTTTCTTTTCTTCCATCTGTTCTAGCTGCACTATAGCAGAAGAAGGCTTAGTTTCTCTAAAAATAACACTTCTGGAATAAAATACCTTTTGTGCAACAGGATCCCAAAGCTTGTATCCTTTCACACCATAACTATATCTGATGAAGATACATTTGACAACTTTTTTGTCCAATTTTGTTCGCTTCTCCTTTGGCACATGAGCATATGCCTCGCAACCAAACACTCTCAGATGTCTAAGTGAAGGATTGTGGCCCGACCATGCTTCCATTGGCATCTTATCAACAAGAGATAATGTAGGAGACCTGTTTATCAGGTAGCAGGCAGTGGCTATAGCTTCAGCCTAGAACTTTTGTTCTAGTCCAGCTCCACTCAACATACTCCTAGCCTTCTCCATCAATGTCCTGTTCATTCTTTCTGCAACTCCATTTTGTTGTGGAGAATACAGAGTTGTCTTCTCTCTTTTAATACCAAAATCTTTACAAAATGTGTCAAAATCATTAGAGCAATATTCACCACCATTATCAGTTCTCAAACACTTTATCTTCTTTCCAGTTTGCAACTCAACCATTGCTTTAAATTCTTTGAAATGACTGAAAACTTCAGCTTTACTCCTAAGAAAATAAACCCATGTTCTTCTACTGAAATCATCAATGAAAGAAACATCAACTGGACCAAATACATCTGAATGGATAAGATCCAAAATACATGAAGACTTATGAGGACTCGAGTAAAATTGAATACGATTTTGTTTACCATAGATACAATGCTCACAAAAATTGAACTCAAGATTGCAATCATTCAACCCATCAATAAGGTTTTTATTTTTCAAGGTCCGTAGACCCTTCTTACCTATGTGCCAAGTCTTTGGTGCCATAACATGGTCTTCTCTGCAGGAAAATTTGATTTGGTAGATAGAGCACCCTTGGGTACCCAAAAACCATGACCATCTGTTGAAAGAGAAACCCTCTCCTTCTCCAACAAAGTAGTCCTTTCACAATCTTATTAGAAGTACTATTGCACTCAATCGTGCATGCATAAGGCTGGTACAATGTACCCAATCTACTTCCTCTTGCTATTACCATAGCACCTCTCACCATTTTCACACTTGCTTCAGAAAACTATACAAGCACACCTGCATCTATTAGTTTGCTAACAGATAACAAATTTCTTGCTAGTCCTGGGATATGCAAGACACCATCAAATCTTCTAATTCTACCATCAGAAAATTTCACATGAATACTTCCACGGCCAACAATTTCAAGAACTGAGTTATCACCCAAATACACTTTACCACCATCAAAATTTTCATACTTAACCAGTTTCTATTAGGAGTCATGTGGAAAGATGCACCTGAGTCTATCAACCATGCATTGTCACCTGCATGAGTGGCCAAGGCTGCGATGAAAGTATCTCCATCTTCCTTCTCAGACTCAGAATCATAATCTTGCTTTTTCTTCTTCTTCTTCTTCTCCTCTTTGCAGTCCTTTTGGAAGTGTCCAAGTTTGCCACAATTCCAATAGATTGCCTTGGACTTACCAGGAGATTTTGATCTCCCCTTATTCTTGGACTTAGAACGGCCATGCTGCTTTTCGTTCTTGCCTCTTTCTTTTGGTCTTCCTTGAAACACTCAAAGCCTCTTTGGCATTCAGAGAGACTTTCCTTCTCATCTCCTTAGAAAGTAGAGAACCAACAAAATCCTGCATCTTCAAGACAGTTGAAGTTCTCCCTATGGCCATGACAAGGCTGTCCCATGAGTTTGGCAACAAACACAACAAAGTTTGGCACCATTCTTCTTCATCCATCTTAACCCCAACAGAGGTCAACTGAGTCACCAACATATTGAATGTTTCAAGATGCTCAGAAATTCATCCACCTTCTTCCATTCTCAAGGAATACAACTTCTTCCTCAAGAAAATCTTATTCACAAGTGATTTTGCTTGGTAGATCTCACTTAGCTTCTTCCAAAGCTTCTTTACAGTAGATTCTTCATGGACATTAATCAAAATTGAGTCTGCAAGACACAATCTGATGAGACCTTTAGCTTTTCTATCAGTCACATTATATTGTGTGGCTAAAGTCTGATCTGCGGGCCTCAGCGTATTCTCATCCACTGCATCCCATAGATCTTGATCAATCAACAGATCTTCCATCTTCAGCTTCCACATTTCAAAATTTGTGCCAAAAAAATTTTCTACATCAATTCTCCCCGATATGCTTGCCATGTTTGCAATCCTACAATACAGAAAAGAAAACCTTTGCACAAGCTCCCACTCAAACCTTGATTAGCTCAAAAAAAACCTATACCCAACAAATAGAACCAAAACTGACCAGGCTCTGATACCACTTGTAAGGAAGCAAAGGTGCACGGAATTGCTTCCTACGCTAATCTTGAGAGGACGATTATGCAAATTCAACTAACTATTACAGAGATTTCAATGGACAAATAAACATGCATAAATGAAATATCACAATAAACACATAACACAATAATTACCGCGGGGAAACCCTTCTGGGAGAAAAACTCCACCCTCCAAAACCCGCACAATGTATTATCAAATCAAGAAGATTATAATACACTTGCAATGCAAGTTCTTACAGGAGCGCATCACCACAACTCGAACTCAGACTCAGAGAGACTCCTTCTAGCACCCAGTCTTGCAAATTGAACTCAATGATACAAACACCTCCCCAAGCCCTCCTTTTATAGTGATTTACAACTTGGAAACCATTTGTGGTTTTACAAAACCATGGGAAAAACAACCATGCCACATGTTACCCACTTGTCATTTGTAATTCCAAGATGGGAAAACAACCAAGTTAAAATAGCATTTTCGTCCATAAATTTGTCCTCTAGTTTAGACCCCCATAAAAGTCATACAATGAGTTGTTTATACTCTAAAAATAGCCCTCCTCTATTCTACTATAGACAAGGCACATTTTTAACAACTCATACACCTTTTTCCAACACATAAACATGTGGAGAACTACCACAAACAAATTCTAGAATTTTCTAGAAAAAGCTTGCAAGGTTGAGACACAATTCTCAACACCTAACTCATTAGGAACTTTTAAATGTTTTCAGAATTATAGGAATTCCTAGTGTTGACAGTTTATAGTGGAAATTGGATTTTGGATTTTACAATGCAACAAAGGGTAATGATAGAAATGCTAAGGGTTGTAGGCAACTATCATTTCCTTCAAACTTTGATTTTTCAAACCTTCTAGTGGGTTCACTAAAATGTTCTTGAATCCACTTAGCAAAAACTTTATAACATTTGTTCGACAAATGTGGTGAAAGATGTATAAATTTTGATTGAGAAAGTATTTTCTCTCAAAACCTTTCTATATTGTCAATAATGATGTCATAAAACCCCCCTGTTAGACCATTTTGCTCCAACTTTGATAAAATTCATGATTTAATTGTTTTTGGAAACCACCCGATGAAAACTTACAATTTTAATATCTCGCAAATTGGAAGACTTTTTCGTCTAAAAACTTGCAAAATTAGGTGAAATACTATCAGAAACATACTTGTAAAAGTATTTTGTACCATCTCTCATGGATTTTGAAATTTAATTATTTTTGCAAATATTGACAAATTAGATAACTACTCCAAGGATTTTGATTGAAGCAATGGATGATTTTTCTATGAAATGTCAAGATATTTAGCACTCGAGGATAATTGGATTATTTGTGACTAGGAGCCACTCAACACAAGAATTTGGATGCAAAGTTCTAAAAAATTAGCAAGTTCAAAATGATGTTAACAAAATGGAAGGTTGCCCAACAAGTCTTCCATATTGATGGGATTTGAAAATAAATTGACCTCTTCTTTGTGAATTTCATTGTTTGAGATTAATAGATGGCCATCAATAGATTGAGTATTCTCTATTTTATTTTAAAATTTTCAAATATTGGTGGCACTAGGGAAGAATTTTGTATTCATATCATCTTCTAGGAGCCATATTTCTCTAGATTTATCTTTCAAGTATACTTCTTCTCTAGCTAGAATTTTAGCATGGGTAGCCATGAACTCTATTTCTTTTAGATAACTTGCTTGAAACATCATAAAATAAACTACCTTTTCATTTAATTCTTGTTGGAAACATATGCCTCAATCTCACAGGCTGAAACCTCTAAGAGAGGAAAGTTGATGTGACATGCTTTGAGTCTGGCCGACTAGCAGCTTTGGATCTTGTGGTTTGTACAGGTCACCGAGACAATGTTTAAGTCATGCCGAAGAAGCTTATTGCTGTGACTTGTGACTATCATTGTAACCCTATGCCGAGTGGAGATCTTTGGACGACAGGCCATTCATATCGTATATCAGGGAGACCCTTGGCTGAAAGGCTTACTTCGGTGTGAGGTCCCAGCGATAGCTATTGTCTTGCCGACAACGTTTTCTATTGAAGTCTTCGGGGAGAGTCTTGGGTGTTCGGTAAGAAGTCTTACCGATAGGAATGTCTTGCCAATAGTATTTTTTTGGTGTCTTCGGGGTAACATGGAGGTTTCGCTATGATTTCCTAGCGACAGTTGGTTTGTCTCACCGATAGTATATACTTGGAGTAACATGCGATGGCTCGGTGTGATGTCTTGGCGAAAGACGTTTGTCTTGCCGATGTGAACACTCATGTCTATGTGACTTTGGAGCTTCGGTATGATGTCTCACTGAAAGTGATAAGTCTTGTTGACTGTTGAACGTCTTGGTATAGCATAAAGACTCGCTATGAGGTCTTGGCGACATGGCGAAGTCTTAGCTATAGCTCTCTGGACTCGATGTAACATCTTGGCGATAAGGATGACTCTTGGTGACATCGATGGTGAATCCTTTGGGCATCGAGGAGACACTTCTTGTGTCTCACTGACATGCCAACACAAGTTGATCACTTTGACCGAGAGAAGACCATCCTACGTGGTGAATCAATGGCCAATCAGAGGAGCCGAATGGGAACCGTTGGAAGACAATTTGTTGTGGTAGTTTTGAGAGGAAGCTCAGTAGATAGGAATGACATGAATATAGTCTAGAGTAGCAAATGATGTCTAGTTCGATGGATCAACGGATTGGTGTGTGGTTGTATGATCAGTGGCTGAATTCTATTATGTGAATACTGTAACGTGAATGTTCTGTAACAAGGTTGTTCATGGTGAATGTTGCTGTAAACTGACATCAAAAAGATAAGTCAGATATCTATATGTAATCTTTATTACTATAATACAAAGTGACTTCTCTTGGTGTGGTGGGTTTTTCTCCCATAAGGGTTTTCCCAAGTAAATTTGGTGTACATATGTGTTTGTCAAATACTCTATTTTTGTTATCTCTTTCATGTGCATCTTATTTGGACTGTAATTGTAAAATTTAAAAGGTATCTCTGCATTCTTCCTTAAGGTTTTGACATTAAGAGAGTTGCTTCCGCATCTAGCTTTCCTTACAAGTGG
>VDFB02000013.1:203620281-203699382 GCA_007258455.2 Sequoia sempervirens | reverse complement strand
GTATTTTATAAAGTGGATAGAAACCATTCCTATGACATATTTCAATGGGAAATAGATCTCAAATTTCATCCTTAACTACCTTATCTATCGTTACAATGTTCTAGAAACCATTATCATGAATAATGGAACACCCTTCAAGAATTAGGATGTAAGAGATTTATGCAATAAGTTCAACATCCAACACCATTTCTCAACCCCCTAGTATCCCCAAGGAAATGGCCAAATTGAAGCCTCAAATAAAACCATCATTAAGATCCTCAAAAATATGGTTAATAACATTGGTCAGGATTGGCATATGTAATTAAAGCTCGCTTTCTAGGTATATCGAACTAACATCAAAACACCAACTAGTGCCACACCTTATTCCCTAGTCTATGGTAACGAAGCCATTTTACCTATTGAGATCGAGCTCCCCTCATTGAGAGTATCTCTAAAAAACTTGATCACCAAGGAAGAATACATAGTAGCAAGGCTAAATGAATTGGAATTTCTAGATGAAAGATGTCTAGAAGCACTCAATCATATTCAATTATATTAGAACAAACTCAAAATGGGTTATAATAGAAAGATCAAGGGATAAAATTTTGAAGTGGGAGATATTGTACTAAAAGAAAATTAAAGTTTGAACCAAATTGCTTGGGACCCTTCATCATCACAACTCGTTACAGATTAGGAGCTTATCATCTCACAACACCAGAAGGAGATCCATTGTAGTAACCCATGAATAATATACATCTCAATAGGTTTTATGCCTAGCCCACGAGGGTCAATATTCCAAAAAAATTTAAAAAAATCTAAAATAAAAATAAAATAGAAAAAGGATTGAAAATAGTAATGAGAAAAATCGCCCTCTAGTGAAAACCACTTCAGTGGCACTTTGGGTAAGTACCTTGGTGAAAATTTGGTAAAGAGGTACCTTGCATAAATAAGCTCCATCTCCCATTTATTAAGTACTTTGCTTGCTCCATCCTTCCCATAATAAAGTTGGAATCTATTTTCCACCCATCCGTCTTCATCCCTACCATGGCTTGGTATTTGAGAAAATGTCCATTCGTCCTATTGAGTTGTACCCTTAGGTCATCCTATATAATTCATATCAAAGTTTCATAACACTCGTCGAGGGGTGTTGGAAAATGTGCCTCAACTAGCTAGCTTGAACCTCTATTAAAGACTTGTTGGATTTCCCCTTTGTTGGTCTTCATTGTCGGCCTATCACCAAAATCTTGAACCTTGTAACCTATGCTGTGGGGTTTTGAAAGATTATAACTGGGCAATAGTGTGTTGGTTGTGGGATCGCTGCAATCTCTAACCTTGGAACCTTGTCACAAAGTTCAAAAGTTACTTAACTTCCTAACTGGTCGATCTCCTTCAGTGTCGCGGTGTTTGGGAATTTCCTAACCTCTGACTGGGGGTTGTAAATTTTGTGTTTTTTCCAATTGAGCAACAAGCCGATGGTTTGGTGGGAGTTAAATATTTAAGTCTTTTCTGGGAGAATTGTTGTGAATATTGTAGATTCCCATCTTGATTCTACAGAATTTCACAATCGGTGTACGAGTGAGTTGGTAACAAAAGGACTAACTTGTGGATACCTAAATTCTCTGGGCTTTTGTTTATAAACTAATGACCGTTAATATTATGTGTCAATGTGGGCTAATGTCGACGGTTGAGCTTCTTGGAAGTTAAGTGAATGAAATCAGTTTGAACAGTAGATTCCTGGGAATTGAAGGGTTGAAGGTTGTATAGCAGGGAAATGGTGGACAGGATGGTGTTGCGTGTTGAGAGAGAAGGAAAAAGATTGGTCTCAGTTGAGCGAACTGTATGTTAAAAGGACATTGTAACAATGTTGCGATTGAATGTGGTTGGCCGATTGTATAGTTGTGTGTTATCAGAGAAAATATACCTATGAAGAAAGGATCTGTAACTTTATTGTAATTTGTTTTAACTATGAATAAAGTGGTCTTTCTTTGGTGGTGGGTTTTTCTCCTGAAAGGGTTTTCCCATGTAAATTTGGTGTCCATTCTCTGTTGATATTATTTTCTATTCTATTCTTTCCTTTTAAGTGTGAATCTTAATGCTCTGTAATTTGGAATTAAAAGTACTCATGCATTATTCCCCTATGAATTGACATTAGGAAAGTGTTTTCCACGCTAAATTCTTTCCTTACAAGTGGTATCAGAGCCTGGCTAGTTGTGTTATCCTTGTGGGTTGGGTTGGTTTTTTGTGTCAACTCTGAAGTGGGAGTTTTGTAGAAACTTGGTAATCTCAATTGCAGATTAAGATGGAAAGAACATCAGGAAAGATTGAAATTGAGAAATTCAATGGCAACAATTTTGAGTTGTGGAAACTCAAAATGGAAGATTTGTTGGTTGATCATAATCGTTGGCTTGCTGTGTCTGGAACAAAACCTTCTAGCATGAAGTAAGAAGATTGGGATTTGGAAGATCGAAAAGAAAAAGGGTTGATAAGACTCTATTTAGCAGACTCGGTTCTCCTAAACGTTTGTGAAGAGAAGACTGCATCTTCTTTGTGGAAGAAGCTTGGTGATATTTATCAGGGTAAGTCCTTAGTGAATAAGTTATTCTTAAGGAATAAGTTGTACTTTTTGAAGATGGAGGAAGGGGAATCTATGGCTGATCACCTGAATACTTTTAACACGCTTATTGCTCAGTTAACATCTAGGAGTGTGAAGATAGATGATGAGGGTCACTATATGCTCTTATTGTGTTCTTTGCCTGATTTTTGGGATCATTTAGTGATGGTGATTGGGAGCACGAAAACCACTTTCAAGATGGAAGATGTGGTTGCTTCTTTGTTATTAGAAGAGATGGAAAAGGAGGCTCTTGTTGTTATGGCAGATCGGAGGAGAAAGGAAAGAAGAAGGACAAGAAGTCTAAATCTAAATTTGAAGGGAGATCAAAGTATCTTGGAAAGAAGTCCAAGGTGAAATGCTAGAATTGTGGGCAGCCTGGTCATGTCTGAAAGGATTGAAAGAGGAGAAAAAGAAGGAGAACTCTTATGATAATGATTCTTTTAAGAGTGAAGTTGATGCCTTGTAGTGCCTCTCGTGTTACTGTTACTGGTTGAATACCGTTTATGTTTGATGCATACTTGAGACTTCGATGGTGTAGATGCATCAAAGTCTCCTGGCAAGAAGTCCAAGGTGAAGTATTGGAATTGTGGGTAGGCTAGTCATGTCCGAAAGGATTGCAAGAGGAGAAAAAGAAGGAGAACTCTTATGATAATGATTCTTTTCAGAGTGAAGCTGATGCCTTGTAGTGCCTCTCGTATTACTGTTATTGGTTGGATACCATTTATGTTTGATGCATACTTGAGACTTCGATGGTGATTGTTTCACTTGTTTGACTTGTGTGTTTTGTTTGGATGCACATGATACTGTTTTATGATGTTGATGATATAATGATGCATGGTGTTTGTTCTTACCTGATTATGTGATTTTGTGTGGTTACATAAATTTATTAATGCTCACTTCATGATGATGTGTTATTGTTTGAGAGTTAGGTGAGAGGGATGGTGCTGCATCACTCATCCGTGAGTGCCCTACTACACTGCAATTCTCTCTCACGGTGTGTTTGGTATTGAATATATATATATATATGTTGTTTTGACACTTGGTTTTGCAGACCGCAGGTACTGTGCATCAACTCCACCTCAATCACGGGCTGTTTTTGCCCAACTTACCCAAATGATAAGGATGTGGTTTAGGAGTCAACAAGAAAGTGTCATCCTCATCCTATAGTCTCTCACAATTCTCACACAATACTATGTTTGGACATGATCATTCATTTGTGACCTTTGTTCTTACCTTGGTATCGCCTCTTGAGTCATTCTTTAATTGTTCATTTAATGTTGATCTATTTTGTCGCTTGAATTAATGGGTTACCTAATGTGTTTCAATTATTTAGCATGGTCAAGATTCATTGTCATTTGGGTGTTGTCTAGGTTATGTTGCTCATAATTGTAATGTGATTTCACTAAAAATATTAAATAAAATTGTTAAATTATTAAGAGTATTTTTATTAATTAATTTAAAGGGGATACACTTAATAGCTTATATTATTCCTTTATTAAAGATGAAAATGTAAATAAAACATAAATTTGTATTTATAATAATATTTATTTTAAATTTAAATTGAGTTTATTTATAAATTTAAAATATCTGGATGTGCATTGAATAAAATATCAAAAATAGATATTTTAATGGATATTATATCTAGGAGGATAATTTTTAAAAATATACAATAATAATTAATGGAATTACTTAACATTAATTTACTAATTTAAATAGTGTGAACCGGGTAAAGTATTAAAAATGTGAGTGAAAATTATTATCCAAACACGTTGGTGGAGAGTTAGGTTTATGAATTTACTAAAATGAAGAGATTTACCAGTAGGTGGTTAAACGAGGAGAAAAGGAATTGCTGGGTGTTGAAAATAAATTTTGTGAAAGTTCCACCTATCCCTTGGTTTATCAAGAACTTTTGAGACTCTTCCTTATTTTATTTTGGTAAATTTGGAGAAATGAAACATTCAAAAATTTAACCAAAATTTTCAAAATAATTTTTACTGTGTTTTGTGTTGGGGGTCAAAGTTAGAAATATTGCAGCCGGAAGAACTCTGGAAGAAACGGGAAATTGGGAAACTATGGAGGAAAAATATAGTCTTAATATTTCATCTTCAATTTAAATCAAGGTTGGTCCCGTGAATCTATAATTTTTGGATTTTGAAATAATCTTTTTGTACTATTGAAACCATCTAGCAAATCACTTCATCATTTCTTAAGTTTGTGCAAATTGGTTTATATAAAGTATATTTGACTTGCTTTTAGAAATGGCCTTACTCAATGGTCATTAGTTAATGTTGTGTTACTTTACCCATAACAAAATTTGTTGTCAATTTTTTTAAGTTAGGGTATTCAAATATATTTTAGTTTTTGAAACATGCAAAATTCCTTTCATTTTAGATAAAAAAAAGGATTTCATAATTACAGGATAAAATGTGAAGGTAGATAATTTATTGAAAATAGGTTTTGAACTATTTTTTTTTTTAAAGTCCGAAATCTGTGGAAAAGATTCAACCACCCTTCCACCCTTACTTTTGAGTCTGTTGTGGTGTGTAAGTTATCTATATTAGATAATTGAAGAAGTTGTTTAAATAAGTGAATTAGACCTTCTCCCTTGTTCGTTAACACATGTTGACTCTCTTCATAGTTGATATTGGGTGATTTATTTCATGGTTGCTTGGTAATTGGTGTTCTTGTTTTTGTAAGTATCTGATTATTAATGATATGGTGAATTGTACATATAATTATTTGTTGTAAATGGTCTATCAATCGAATTAAATGAATTAAGTGAGAAAGAGTGGTAAGGAAGTGGTCGTAATGCTAAGCATGTAAAGAATGTCATTGTGAATGTTATATGGTAATTTAAATTAGTTAATCTGTAAAATGTTTTTATTTTAATTTTATACATATATTTTAGTTCTCAGTAATTTATTTACTAATGTGAGTAAAAGATTTGTAAACCGTATTTTAAATTAATTAATCTGTAAAATGTTTTTATTTTAATTTTATACATATATTTTAGTTCTTAGTAATTTATTTACTAATGTGAGTAAAAGATTTGTAAATTGTATTTTAAATTAGTTAATCTCTAAAAATGTTTTTATTTTAGTTTATTTTAGTTCTCAGTACTTTATTTACTAATGCGAGTAAAAGATTTGTAAAACGTATTTTAAATTAGTTAATTTGTAAAATGTTTTTTTTTTAATTTTTTTTTTCTCAATAATTTATTTACTAATGTGAGTAAAAGATTTGTAAACCATATTTTAAATTAGTTAATCTGTAAAATGTTTTTATTTTAATTTTATACATATATTTGAGCTCTCAGTAATTTATTTACTAATGTGAGTACAAGATTTGTAAACCAAACGTTTTCATTTATACATATATTTCAGTTTTTTATTAAGTCCTGATTGTGTATGTGTATATGAATTGCACAATTCCTTAGTTGTCTAACTAGTATTCAATTTCTTGTACAATAGGTGTAGCGATTAATATTTATTTGTTACATGGAATGTGTAAGTAGATTAGCAAGCTAATTTTATTTATGCCTCATGATCGGTTTCATTGTTCATTTGCATTATTTTTGTTTGAATAGATTATGTGTTTGAAATTGTTGTGAGATCATGTTTGGAACCTATGTCTTGGAGTTACTCTTCTGGGAGTGTAAGGGTAGGTTGTCCTATAGGCTTCTAGAGGCTAGGGAAAGACTTGTTCCATATTGAACTTCCATGGTTTAATCATTGTAATAAGTTTGATCTTACTACTGATTTTGAGTTCATGTGTGGGTTATACCTTGTATCATGATTGTCTTTGTAAACGTCCTTGGCGAGATGGTTCATGCCTCACATGTACACTAGTTTTGTGGTTTTAGTGCTCTTTTGTTTTGGTATGCCCCTTGATGTCTTGTATTTGTTTTAGGGATATTAGGAGAGTGGCTCTTCATGGGGGGTGGTGCACAGAGAGGTAGCCTAGATAACCCATCGAGGAGTTGGTTAAATAAGTGAAAACCTAACAAAATTTACTAGTGGGTTTGGGTAGGATACATAAACTAAAGATAAATAAAATACCTCTCCCTTGCCATTACTGCTTCCGCAGACTAAGGGTGGTTGAGAAGGCCATGGTCAGCAAGATCGCTACCTCATCCCCATGAGAGGCTAGTGGTCCCACACGAGTCACCCTATGGGGCCGATGCCTAGTGCAAGGCAGCCATGATAACCATAGATGGGGGTTGGTGCCTGTTGAGAGGCAACCAAGATAACCCATGATAGGACTATGTGATAACACTCTCCCATAGTATCCCTTGATTTTCCTTTTGTATGCCTCTGAAAGAAGTCACCTTGTAAGTAGTTGTTGAGATTATTGTTTGTTATGTTTTGGTTGCTCTTGTGGTTTGGTCTTGTGGTCATTATACTCATTTGTCTTGGTTGTGGGTCTTTCTTGTCAACTCCTAGCATGGGGGGTGGACCTTTGGGTCCACGCGGTCAAGTGGAATGTGCTATGCACCCCATTGGGTTCCTAGGTTGTGTCCATGATGCGAAAGTGGACATAGAGTTCTAGAGCTTCACTTGGTTGAAGACTGTTCTACGCCTTTTATCTTATTTTCATTGATGTAATTATTCTTGTACTTGATGTACTCTTCCCGTTGTTATAAGGGAAGCATTATGTAATGTAGCAATGTAATCATGATGTATTGTATCTGTGGAAATATGCTCCATAATTGTAATATTAAACTATGAATTGAATTGTAATAGAATGATGTATGTATCTATTTCATCTCTTATGATCATGGATGGTTGTATGTTATTTTCTTGTAATATTTTTTTTCATTTTCTATCATTTGGAATGATTCTAGGTTTTGTAACATCATCCCATGCACCCTAGAGGACGTACATGTTTCTGTAAATGCATAATTATTTTTCATGTAATGTATGTTCATACTTATATCTTATGCAATGTTTCACTTTCAAAAAAAAAATTGTGAGGTATTTTACTATCCTTTGGGGTTCACACAACGGGGCATTACATGCCTTCATTGCAACCTTGGCAACTCGGGCATTCGATGATGTTTGGATGATAGACTTTGAAGCATATTTCCACATGAAATCTCATAGAGATTGGTTCACAAAGTATAAAAAATACAATGGTGGAAAGGTGTATTTAGCAAACAATTCATCTCTAGAAATAGTTGCTCGTGGAAGAGTCATAATTTAGTTTCCTAATGGAAGAATTAAGGGAATTAATGGCGTAATGTATATACCAGGTCTGGCTCAGAATTTACTTTCTGTAAGTAAGTTGAATGGTGTTGGAGTGCAATTATCATTCTCTAGCAATGGTTGTAAAATGACTAGAGTCTCGGACAAGGCCGCAAGGGTGCCCTAATTGTTCGTGACAAGTTGGATGCACTTGTTCAATGTAATGGTGTCTCTGCAAAGTCACAAAAGGTTGTTCATGTAAAGGAGACTGAAATCCCTGAAGGGGAAAATTCTTTGGAAATTAAACTTCCTACAGAGAAGACTTATTATGCTCAGCCATTTATAGAATGCTCATAAGACTCCGTCTCATTCAGAGAGTAGGGGTTCTCACAAATGTGCACTTTCAATGATTGATAGGGGTTCGTCCGTAGGGCGCCCAGAGCTTCGCTCTCAAGCCCTCTCTCCAACGATGCTATGCTCCCGAAGCCCACGCACCTAAGAAATTTGCAAATGAGGTGCAACCAACCGGAATGAATTTCTTATCCCCGAGAACAGCAGGTTGAGCGCAATCAATGCTATCTCCCAGGTCGATTTCTCGCCCTCGACCAGCAATAGTTCCCCACCCAACTATAGGGGTGGGTGGGAGGCTAGCCGCTTGGGAAGCAGGGTGGGCCCCCCGGGGGGGGGGTGGGAGGATATAGAGTACGCCAGGCCCTACAATAATCTACCGACTACCATAGAATAGTAGGGGCCCTATGCACCACCCGGCAAGGGGAATCTTAGTTCGAACCCTCTATCTCTATGGACGTAATATCGATGCATCCATATCACGTATAGAAGAAATCCCAGTCAAGCCCCACCTTTATCGAGTAGGGCTATATATAGTAGAGAGTAGGGCCCCTACTATTGGTTGCGAGCGCATAAATGATTTCATAGAAACGTCTGTAACTAGCCCTACTATTCTATGGGGTCAGCTTATTCCAAATTATATGCGAGTATGGTCGGTCCTCGACTCCCCCACTGCACCCCATTTGCCTCTCGCATCAAAGGCTCTATCACATTGGTGAGAGAGGCTTAAAAGCCTTGAAAAATAAAAACTTGGTTGAGGGGCTTGAAGATTGTAACTTGGAATTTGAATTTTGTGGACATTGTATATATGGAAAACATCATGTTTCATTTTACTCTAGTCCTCACAAATCTTCTGGTGTTTTGGATTATATTCACTCTAATGTTTTTGGTCCAGTAAATGTTCCTTCGTTATCGAAATCAAGATATTATGTTTCCTTTATTGATGATTATTCGAGAAGGGCATTTGTATATTTTCTAAAAATTAAATAAGAAGTGTTCAATCGGTTTAAAGAGTTCAAGAACTTGGTTGAAAATCAAACTGGTAAGAAAATCAAATGCTTGAGGATAGATAACGGTGGTGAATTTTTCTCTACATAATTTGAAAGGTATTGTAAGGACCATGGAATTAAAAGGCATAAAACAACACCTTACACTCCACAACAAAATGGAGTTGTTGAAAGGTTAAACATGACATTGATGGAGAGAGCAAGAAGTATGTTTAGCAGTGTTGGTCTAGAGCAGAAGTTTTGGGCTAAGGCTGTGGCTATAGCATGTTACTTGGTAAATTAATCTCCTTCTTGGACACTTGTTAAAAAAACGCATATAGAAGTTTGGTCTGGTAAGAAGCCCTCTCTGGCACATGTTCATGTCTTTGGTTGCGAAGCATATGTTTATGTGCCGAATGAGAAGAGAACTAAATTGGAGAACAAATTTGTCAAGTGTATCTTCATTGGCTACGATATTGGTGTGAAAGAATATAAGCTTTGGAATCCTGTGACTAAAAATGTGGTATACAACAAAAGTGTAATCTTTCGTGAGTTGAAACCTTCTTCAGTGGATCCGTAGTTAGGAATGAAAGAAGTCAAGGAGGAAAATGATAGTGCTGAAATTCCTCTAACACCTGAAAAAGAGGAGCATCAAATTGAAAGTGTACCTAAATCCGAGGAGAGTTCAAGCAGCTTTGAGATGTCTAAACAAGAAGAAGAACCACAACCTCAGCCTTAGCCCATGAGGAGGTCTACACATGAAAAGTGACAACTTGATAGGTATGGGTTTTCTATGTTAGATTTGAACTGTGCCTATGCTTTAATTACTAGCATTAATGAGCCTAGGATTGTTAAAGAGGCAATTAGAATGCATGATTCAAACTCTTGGTTGGAAGCCATGAATGAAGAAATGGCGACTTTAGAAAAGAATGAAACTTAGAGTTTGGTGCCCTTGCCTAAAGGTAGAAAAGTTGTTGGATGTAAGTGGGTATTTAAGAAGAAAACTAGTTTGAATGGAAATGTTGAAAAGTATAAAGCGAGGTTGGTTGCGAAGGGATATTACCAGGTAGAGGGAATTGATTATGGAGAAATATTTTCTCTTGTAGCTAAGCTAACATCTATCAAATTTCTTTTGTCCCTTGTAGCAGCGTATGACTTAGAAGTTGAAAAAATGGATGTGAAGAAAACGTTTGTTCATGGAGATCTTGAAGAAGAAATCTATATGTCCCAGCTTGAGCACTTTGTGGTAAAAGGTAAAGAAAATCTGGTTTGCAAGTTAAAGAAATCTATGTATGGTTTGAAATAGTCACCTAGATTGTGGTACCATAAATTTGACATAGTTGTTTTGTCATTGGGATTTCTAAGGTCAAAATCGGATCATTGTGTATACTACAAGACTGAAAATGATCATGTTCTTATTATTTCCCTTTACGTTGATGATATGTTGTTCATAGGGAATAGTAAGTTTATGATTTCTGATCTAAAATCTCAGTTGTCTGCAAAGTTCGATATGAAAGATCTTGGTGCAACAAGGTATATTTTGGGGATGGAAATAACTAGGGACAAAAAGAGTAGAAAACTTTGGCTCAGCCAAAGTAAGTATATTAATATTGTTTTGGAGAGATTTGGTATGACTGATTGCAAGCAGCTAGTTGTTCTTGTTTTGCAGGGAATGAAACTATCTATTGAAGATTGTCCAAAATATTCTACTAAGATGGAGGACATGACCAAAGTGCCTTATGCAAGTGCAGTTGGTAGTTTAATGTATGCAATGGTCTACACAAGGCCTGACATTGCCCAAGCAATGGGAGTTCTTAGCCAGTTTATGGAAAATCCAGGAAGGCCACATTGGGATGCTATGAAAAGAGTTTTTAGATATTTAAAAGGTACATCATAGTACACTTTGTGTTATCATGATAACTCATTTGGATCACAACATTGGGACATTGACAGTTGGAGATCCACTAGTGGATATATTTTCATGTTGAATGGTGGTGCAATTATTTGGATGAGTAAGTGACAGGTTGTAGTCGCTCTATCCACTACTAAAGTTGAGTACATGGCAGCAACACACACCTGCAAAGAAGCTGTATGGCTTAAACGTTTGTGTTCAGATGTTGGTTTCAATGCAAGAAATTTTTTAATTTGCTGTGACAGTCAGAGTGCTATTTTTTTGGTGAAAAATCCAACTTTCCATGCCAGGATGAAACATATTGATGTGTAGTATCATTTTGTATGAGATATGATGGAGGATGGACATGTCTATTTAGAAAAAGTGGATACTCTGAAAATTTTTGTAAATGCATTGACAAAGCCCGTGAGCATGGATAAGTACAGGTGGTGTGTTAGTTCGATGGGCCTTGGAGCCCATGACCTTCATTAAGTTCAAGTTTGGAGGAAGCCAGTAAGTCTTCGTCAAGTGGGAGCTTGTTAGAAAATGTGCTTCAACTTGCTGGCTTGAACCTCTGTTAAAGACTTGGTAGATTTCCCATTTGTTGGTCTTCCTTGTCGGCCTATCACCCAAATCTTGAACCTTGTAACCTATGTCGTGGAGTTCTGAAAGATGATAACTGGGTGACAGTGTGTTGGTCACGGGATCGCTGCAATCTCTAACCTTGGAACCTTGTCGCGGAGTTCAGAAGTTACTTAACTTCCTGACTAGTCGATCTCCTTCAATGTCGCAGTGTTTGGGAATTTCCTAACCTTTGACTGGGGGTTGTAAAGTTTGTGTTTTCTCCAATTGAGTGACAAACCAATGGTTTGGTGGGACCAGTCTACGTGAATGGTGACGATAGTGTATGACAATGACTTAGATGCTGAGGAATGTTGGGACCACTTGGAGGTTGGGAGTTAAATATTTAAGTCTTTTTTGGGAGACTTGTTGTGAATATTGTAGATTCCCATCTTGATTTTCTGGAATTGCACAATCAGTGTAGAAGTGAGTTGGTAACAAAAGGACTTACTCGTGGATACCTAAATTCTTCAGGATTTTTTTTATAAACTAATGACTGTTAATATTCTGTGTCAATGTGGGATAACGTCAACGGTTGAGCTTCTTGGCAGTTAAGCGAACTGAATCAGTTTGAACAGTAGATTGTTGGAAATTGAAGGGTTGAAGGTTGTATAGTAGGGAAATGATAGACCGATTGGTGTTGCATGCTGAGAGAGAAGGAAAAATATTGGTCTTAGTTGAGCATACTATATGTTAGAAGAACATTGTAATAATGTTGCGATTGACTGTGGTTGGATGATTGTATAGCTGTTGTGTGTTATCAAAGAAAAAAAACTTGTGAAGAAAGGATTTGTAACTTTATTGTAATTTGTTTTAACTGTGAATAAAGTGGTCTTTCTTTGGTGGTGGGTTTTTCTCCCGAAAGGGTTTTCCCACATAAATTTGGTGTCCATTCTCTGTTTTTATTATTGTCTATTCTGTTCTTTCCTTTTACGTGTGAATCTTAATGCCCTTTAATTTGGAATTAAAAGTATTGCATTATTCCCCTCTGAATTTACATAAGGAAAGCATTTTCCGCACTAAAGTATTTCCTTACAAGGGGCATCTTCTTATACTTGGCTACTGGATTGGATTCTTGTATTACCTAAGTCTTGTAAATATCATTCTCAAAAAATCCAAAAATATTATATAATGTCAAAACTCCAAAAACATTTGAAAAATCATCAAAATATTTAAAAACATTGAAATATTTGTAAAGTTCAAAATCTCAAAAACATCCAAAACATATGTAAATTTCAAAATATCAAAAATATAAAAAACATCTAAACATTTGTAAAGTTCAAAATCTAAAAATCATCTAAATCAGATCAAAACCCCTAAACAGGTCTAAAACATCAAAAATGTCAAAAAAAACTTATTGAAATATGTTGCCTCTATGTGTGTACATAGTCAAGGCCATCATCAAGGTGCCCTTGAGGCATAGGTTAGTCCTTTATGAGGTCATCATAATAAACTGACAATCCATAAAATATTCATATCTCATCAATAAGCAATCACTTATTATCAGGGAGTCAGTCAAACTGCGTTATCTCTATGCTTATGTATGCAAGGCCATCATTGATGATCCCCCAAGGAATTAATTCAACACCTCTTAGGTCTTGTTCTTGGTCTAACTTTGAAAATATAAAAAACATTTGAAAACTCTCAAGAATCCTAAATGGTTGGTCTAATCTTGAAAACAAAAAAACTTTTGGAAAACATTCAAAAATTCAAAACAACCTGAAATAACTTGAAAACTTTAAACATACAAATAATCATAAATTAAAACAGCCTCAAAACATTTCAAAATGTCCAAAAAATTCAAATATTCTAAAAATGTCAAAACCACCCATTTCATCTTGCTTTCACTCATAATAGACTTTCATTCCTAATAAAGTGATTGTCATTCCCACCCTTTGGTGAAGCAAGTAGAAGCAAGTGCAACATTTAAGAAAGTGCACTTTAAATGGAAATAAATCATGAAGTTAAGGTTAATATTTGAAAGCATTAATTAAGTTCATATAA
Source organism: Sequoia sempervirens (assembly GCA_007258455.2). Classification (NCBI taxonomy): domain Eukaryota; kingdom Viridiplantae; phylum Streptophyta; class Pinopsida; order Cupressales; family Cupressaceae; genus Sequoia; species Sequoia sempervirens. Next base: position 203,685,759 of record VDFB02000013.1, on the reverse strand, counting down.
ATGGCCTAATCAGTTTAACACAAAATCAATGCATGTTCTAGGATATATCATTCCAACAATGGGAATCATTTTAGATATCATCTAAGAAACATCAAACTCTCTTTGGAAATAGATATGAATAACATTAATTGTTTGTTCATTTTTTATCTTTTCCTATGACTTGTCTTATTGATCCATTCAAATGATCTCTCGATGATGTCTATCAAAACGATTTAGAGAGAAAGGAATGGGGCATTGATCATTGCTTTAGTTTGCTATGCTTGTTGGATATTATTGTAGTATAACCTCAGTAAATACTTATCTTGCATGTACCAAGATAGTCTCAAGTAAAATAATGACTAAGACATATCAAGTTCTTCATACCTTTAGTGTACTAGCCTCCTTACTTCGATGACTCATTTTTTTGTATGATTAAATAAGGTTTTCGTATGTTAGGTATGAACAAGGATACTCCTATCTATTTGCAAATTCAAAGTCCATCGCATTAGATACAATGTTGCCTAGTTCTTCACACCTTGGTGAATAGTATCTATTTTCTATATCAAAAGTAAGGATTGATAATACGATGAATCAAATACAGTCCTAGAAGCAAAGAAATATCATCTCTCTCATCACCATATCTATAAAATCTCAGAATAATCATAGATTTTTTGGAATTATGAATTATCTCAATAAATAAAAATTGATCAATGAACATCTCATTCTTCTATCTTCTATTCATTTTATATCTGATTCTTACTAACATCCAAGTATCATGGCATATCAAATAAACAAATGCATCCATCCTACATCCATAAACCATTAGCATGCATATCATAGCATACATCCTACATACACATAACATGTCATATCAAAAATACAAAAAATAAATAAATCCATATCATTCATATCATGTGCATCTTATCTATGAATCATATACATCTACATCATCACATGATAAGCATAATAGGCACATAAAATCTGCATACATAAGCATACATCATCCATAATGCATCCTCATAGAATCATAAGGCATACATCACTGAATTCATAAGCATAAAATAAGACATCATATAACTCACATCAAATATAATCTCATATATATATCAAAATCATCCATGTCATGATACAAGTCAAGTATGTGATATATCTTAGAATATAATAAATGAGGCTACAACAGAGCTGATGAATGAATAGACATGTCTATAAAAAATAGCTGAATCAAAATAGCTATGTACAGGTTAGCCCCTTCTGGCTTGGTCCTCTTTTTTGGTAGATGGCTGGTGGGATGGTGGCCTATCATGTTGTCCACCTGACTACCTCCTTGCATTTCCTCCTCCCCTAGACTGGTCATTTGATTTCCCCACAAATGATCCAAGTGATTTGCTCAAACCCATGGCACTTTGTTGTGGATACAAGGGTTGCCTCCTATGATCTGGGACCACCTACATATAGATGATCTTGTAATACAACATATCATATTTTATCACCCATAGATCCTATGTATACATGGAAAGGGGTACTGTATCCCCTTGAGCCTCTAGTTGTTGTGTCCTCACAGTATCTTGAGCTACCTGTAGCTCTACTTGTTGTTGCCATGTAATTTCTGCATCTAGTTGGGCCTGGAGTTGATCCCACTCCTAGTAGGCCTGGTCTCTATCTTGAGTGAATATTTGTATAATCTTGTCTCTTTGGTATGGCCCCTGACCCCCTATTTTCTAGTCCTACTGCTATTCAAGAACCTAATCCTACATTGGAGGTTGTCCCTCCTGATCTCTATGCTGATCATGGTGCTGATCTTGGTGTTGATCATGCACCTAAGCCAATCTCTACCTCCTCAACTGGCTGCCCTCACCCTCTCCCTTTGAGGAACAAATGTTGGATTTGTAAACTTGAATGGCCTCTTGGCCACAAACCAAGTATCATAATCCACAGTGGTGTTGGTATCTACAGGACCTTTAACATAGTCCCAGCGATGTGGAGCGAGCTAACAAAAATCTACTAATCTTGCATCCCTATTAGGCATTTGTCCCCAAAATCTCTACTCTTTGTGTGTCTGAGCAAACATAGCCATGTACTCTGGAGGGGGAAATTTTGGGTCTCCCTAAATTGACTTAGGCATCTGTTAGGTAAATATCTCTCAAGAGTAGTAGTTCTCCTCGCAATCAACCACCTGGTCTGGTGGTAGTAGAAGATATGCTTGAATCATCATCCCATGGCTCACATCCTAGCCATGGCCTCCAAGTAAACTCGACCATGATGTTGATCACTCATCTCTAGTATGATAACTCACCCATGTGATGGTGAGTCAAGATTCCCTCATATCTATATACAAATGGCTCCTCATCTAATTGGAAAAGAGCACAAACAGGACATAGAACAACAATATGCTCCCATGCTCAAATGTGTAGCATGGTGAAACCAAAATAAAATGCAACACCTCCTCTATATACAACCTGATGCATATATTGGTATAGGTGCACAAGAATACATGAACCCTAGGAAAAGTGGGTTGCATCCTCCAACATACTCTCTAGCGAAACACCCCATCCATCACTAAAATTCGGGATTGATGATCAAGAACCAATGCTCCTATAATCAAGCTAGCAAGAAAAAGTGTGATATGAGAAACAATATCAATGAAAGGTCTCAAATCCACTTGACCCTTAACCAAAGGAACTTGGGGTACTTTGAGTACCCGAAGCAATGCCTATCCACTTCGAACAGTGTTGTACAACACATGCTCACCATGAATTGGAAATCAAAGAATACACCACACATACTATAGGGTAATGGTGGCCTCACCAGTTGAGAAATGAAAGGAAGTAGTGATGAAGAGGGGAAGAACTCAATATAATAACCTAAACACTTTCCAAACAAGATTTCAACACAAAGGATTCAAATATATACCCTTGTACATTCTTGACAATGTGCTCCTAAAGCCTAAAACATGAAACAACACCCTAATGGAACTCAACCCTCGAGGAAAAAATGGAATAAGGGAAACTTGGTGTATTCAAACCTATTTCAACATACTTTAAGGGTTTCCAAAGGCTCATGACCCAAGTGATCAAAACCATGATTTGTGCAATTTAGCATTTGCTGCCACTAGGTGCATTAAGGCAATGACTTCAAACAAAGGAAAGAACAACCTGAGATATGAATTCCTGGCTTGTGAAAACCTTTTAAAACATATATCAATGATTTTCCACCCATTCATGATTCGATAATGCATATATTTCATTAAACCCTCATGGAATTAGAGTTTTAAGACTGTTTTCTTACAAAATGAGACACACAGTCAACTATTTCACCTTGTAGCCCATAAATATTGACCTAGGGCTTGGAATTATGAAATAATTCATAAAAATAGAAACTTCTACAAGTTTCTATAATTTTTTACCATACAAATAATGAGAAATTAATTTTTTATTTAGGCAAGAAACCCTAATTTCTAAACATGACAATCAAGAGCATGTTAGCATTACTTTCTCAAATTAACTCCAAATCAGACCAAATAAAAAGCATATGAACCATAGAACAAAGGCCTAACTCATAAAATGAATTACCTAGTTGTACTAAGCCGTACAAAACCATAGCAAGCAAATACTTGCTTATTTTTCTAGAAAATTCACATTTTTTAATTATTTTTTCTCTAACTTCGACAAAATGTAATGAAAATTCATGAGACAAAAATAATTTTAAAGAGGAATACATCCTTCAACTTATAAAATCACTTTTAGGTTCATACCCATCTATACCAATCCGTATAATACAATTTACAATCAATTTTCACAAAAAAATGCAATAATGAACGTGCAAAATGAATTGGTTTCTCATTCAAACTCCTCTCCAACCCTTGGAATTGATGTTACAAGGAATATTTAACATGTTACAATCATTTTCAACTGAAAAACTAACCATCCACACTTTTGTTAACTCTAATGACATCATTTGCAACTTTTTGACAACTTTTTGTAACATTTGTAAGTTTATACAACATGTCTCCAGAACATCATTGAATGACTCCAAATGACTCAAAATGGTCTTGAATGACCTATTGACCCCAAAAAAACCAAAAAGAAAAGTTTACCAATCATGACAACATTTCCTCAAAAGGGTGCATCAGGATGCCCCTGCACCGTACTCCCCAGATAGAAAATTTTGATAAATGTTTCTTTCACTTTTTCCAATCATAAATCAAATTTGAAAAAGGATTGCTTCCACCTGTGCCTTGTTTAGATGCAAGATTCACACTTTTTATTTTCTTCCCACCATGCTTTTGTTCCTTCTTTATAGTTTGCTGCAAAATATCTTTTATTATCTTCTTCTTTTGAATCCTTTTGTTTGCTTCTTTTTCAATCATTTGTATTTCCTCAGTTAGTATATCATTGCACTGGTTCATTGCTTCAACTAATTCATCTACTGCACCTGTAAACACATACTCACAAATATTGTTAGAAATAAAATTTTTAGTCCCAATGGACTCATTTTCTTCATATTTTTCGTCTTCCTTGGATGAATTTGACTCATCCATCATCTTGATTATTATTTTTATCTTTCTTCTCAATTGTTTCCTTTTTGTTATTTCCACAATTCCCTTTATCGACCACTTGTCAATTTTGTTAATGGTGATGTTCCAACACTACAAACTTGTTACTGTTGTGCAATTTTGCACACATGCCCCACTAAAAGTAGGGAACCTCTTTCTTGCTTTGGATTTGGGTGCCTTTGATCTTCTGTTTCTGAGATTTTAATTGCTTTGGAATGTGCTTAAATGATTACCTTACTCATGCAAATGACCAATCTTAAAGTGACATTTTGAAAATCCTTTTTTTTGGGTTAACCTTGGGTTTTTCTAGATTTTCAGGAAAATCTCCCTCTGGTGGAAATCCCCGAGATCCCCATAAACCCAACGGAGGCTTAGTACTTTCATTGTTTTTGGAAATTTCAATGCTTTGGGGAATTCTGTCTCCCACATATTTTACCAAAGTTCCTCATCGCCTCCAAATCCCCAAGCTTGTTGCAGATTGTCTTGTCATGGGAATTTATGCCTCTTGTATGATCTGATGGTTTTCTTTTATTGGATTTAATTGGGATTTATGATGAGAATTTGTGTCATTTCCTTTGATTAAGAGATTTGAGGAGCTATATTTTGAGTCGTTGCTGCTTTATTCTGCATTTGAGATTGTGATCGATCAATTGCAGAAGTGTTTTCTGGTGATTGCTTGCATTTTTCTCAGGCTTCAAGGTTTCTTGTCAGTTGTTGTGACTTTGATCACCCTTCATTAATGGTATGTACGCAATGCTTTTGCTTCTAGTTGATGAGTGTGACTCCTCATGGTTTGTACATATGCTTTGGGTCATGATTTTGAGTATGAGGATGTTTGATGATCAAGCTAGGGTTCTCGTTTTAACTTTATGCCCTTCCTGGGTGTTTCATGTTGCTTTTCCTTTAGCTTGATTGTGTTTCAGTGGGGTTAATCACTGCTCTGTTAGATTATTATGTTCAATTTCATGCTTTTTTATGATGAGCTCTAGTTGACCGAAGGATTTCCCTAACGTTCGATAGAATCACGCCCTTAAGCAGGATAGAACAATAGATTATCCTTTGTTTATGGTGATCTCCTTGTCTTAAGGAAGGTTTTAAGGGAGTTTGTAGAAGGTTTAGTTGAATGAAAGGGCGAGGTTGGGTCGAACTATGCTTTCATGGAAAATTTTTTAGGGTGTCCCTTGTTCAAATTGTTGCTCATATTGATTGGATCCCATTTAGATCGATTGGAAACCTGTATCTATCATCTTGCACTTTAAATGAACTAAATCCAAGATTGAATCCCCAAATTCGTGATCATTTGATCAATTTGGGAAAAATCCTAACAAATTCAAAGATTTTGGGTTTTTGAGTCTTTCACGGAATTCCTTCATCTTTGAAATTTCCCAAGTTTCCACTACTTCATTGTTTTCCCGAAAAATGTGCTTAAAACATGAAAACTACATTAACTTCCCAGAATTCTGCTTCCTTTGAATTTTCCTAAAATACATCATCACTTCATTTTCTCAAATGTGCTAAGACTTGATAGTTTCATAGATTTCCATCCCTGACTGAATTCCCCGAAAGTGTGGAAAATGGAGAGTTGTGGGAATATGTAAGTTGAGTGTTAAATGGATTTGTTTTTTGTGATTAATCTAAATGATTTGAAGACGTTTCATGCCATTTTACAAAGTAATTATATGAATTGAAGAACTTATGTGTGAATTTTTCTTGTCCTTCGCTGGAATCCGCTTGGCCCAGAATTCCCCGAAAATCCTTTCCGGCTTGAATTCTGCAAAGGGACCAAAAACCCGAACTTTGAAGGAAGTGATTTTTATTATGTTTTAAGGATTCTCACTCATTGCAGGGCTTGTTTGAAAGATGAATATGTGATTTATGATGATGCTAACATGGATTCATGTCCTGTAATGAGTTTTTATTGTGGTTTCCTTCTATGAATGCAGGCTGAATCAAGCAGGGCTATTGCTGGAAGAATTAAAGGAAAAGTAATGGACCCTAGTGATGAAGGGACTTTTGTCTCAAAGGCCGAGAGGATTAAATTGGACATGAAGAGCAAGGATCCTATCGGCAATTTGGTCTCCATTTGGTCATAGATAACATATACTAATGTTGGGAAGTGGGACTATGAGGAGTTCAAGGCAAGAATGTCAGTGGATAATCCTTCCCTATTGAAAAGCATACTGGTAAACTCTAGATTGGTCAATGTGGCTGGTTTCCCTCCTACAGTGCAATGCTATGAGTTGGTGCTTGAATGTGCAAGAAATTATGATCCAGGCACATAGAGGATAATTGGTCCACAGGGCAGGGTTCTAGCTAACTTCACTCTAGTTTCCATGGCTCAAACGTTTGATATGCCTAGTAGGTCCCATGTGGTGAGCTTTGACCTTGATATAGCAAGGAAATATTATGAAGATAATACAAGCAAAGCCTTGCAGGTCATCAATTCTTGGTTGGAGAAGCCTAAGCTACATATTTCTAAGTTACCTAAGTAGTTGTATAGGGCCAAGTTTAAATCAAAATATTATGATGCAATCACTCTCCTTAGTAGGGTGGTGGGCTTGAAGACTGCAGGAGTATTTTAAAGCTAGATGTGCTACATTATCATAAGGATGGAACAAAATGTTGATCATCATTGGCCCGGTATCATTAGTTCCATGATACATGAGCAGCTATGTAATGTATTGCAGACCAAAAGCTTCACAATGACATCATATTTGGTCTATTCCTTAGCTAGATTTCATCCATACAAGGGGCTAAGCACTAATGGGGTATTTGGATAGGATGTGATATATGAGATGTATGCCTAGTTTCACTTGGATAACTCACGTTGCAAGAGAGTGAATGATGCATTTACTATGTACATCACCAGATTGCTCCAAGGTGCAGAGCATGTGAGGATTTTAGATGTAGCAAAGGAATTGATACAAAAATATGGAGCATGGTTCATATAGTTCCCTACCTTTTCCTACAAAAGGATAGATGGTTGTCAGAGAGCTCCCTATATATTACCAAGATACTCAACATACCACATTATACTCTTGGAGGTCACAAGGTAGATCTCTACCTTTCATGATATCTTGAAGAAGGACATGCATAAAATAGGCCTAGGAGGTGATTTTCCATTGAGGATGGGAGTCAATGAGGCCTGCCCTTCCATGATCACAACACACTCTTTTGAGGAAGAAATGAGCACCTTGGGATTGGCATTCCTTTCCAAGAGAACAAGATGATATGACAGGAGAGGCTCAAAATAAGGCCAGTAGGGAATTTAGGCACAAGGATGATATTAAGGATTATTGGGCTAATTGTAAAGATGAATTCGAGGTCAGGAAGAAAAGGTTCTCAAGGCTACCTGTCAAGCTAATCAGATTATACAACATTAAGGCCATTCTTGACTAGCTTGATGATGATGGAGAGGTAATCCAAAGTCATGACTATGATTCCATCAAGGATAAACCCATAGCCGAGATTGATTGGCTGGAAGAAGAGAAGACAGAGCTGGAGCAAATCAATTCTCCTATGATCAAGTATACTAAATTATGGCTCAAGCATAAGATATGGGAGCTGGAAAGTGAGGGAAAGGAGTATACATATGATTTGATGGGAGATTTGGAGTCACATTCCACCTCTAAAGAAGATGAGCCAGATCCAAAGGGAAAGGAGAAGGTGGAATCTCCTTTCAGAATCAAGATCAAGGGGGCTCAAGCAGAGGCACAAGTAGAAAATAAAATAAATACAATAGCCAAAAAGAGGAAAAATACTTCCAAGGAAAAGAAGTTTGTTGTAGAGGAGGAACTTGAGGAGGAGGAGAAGGAAGATAACCCTGCAACAAAGAGGAGAAAAATAGCAAGGTCCTCCAAGAAACAGAAGGAACCTTTAAAAGAAGGAGGTGGAACTAACCCCAAGGTAGTGAATGTTGAAATCTTTGGAGAGAAAACACATGTGTATACCAAGAGATCCAGGACCCCTACTCCTAAGGAGAGTGCACTAAAGGAGAATGATCCCATAACCTCCACTATTATGGAACAAAAAAGGATACCTCTCCCCTTCCTGAGTCACATGATGTAGGGAAAGAGTCCAAAGAGGTAGATGTTGGTGATCACTGAGATGAGGATGTAGAAGGATTCAAGGAAGGTGAACCCCACAGTGCTAAGATAGAGATTGAGAAAATATTATAGTCCCCTTTGGTCACATATGAAGACTCACCTTTTAAGGATGTAGGAAATAAGTCTTAAAAGAAAGAGGGGTTACCCAAAAAGATCCTTTCCCCGAGGCCTGAGGAAGAAGAACATAACAAAGAAAAGGATAAGGAAGATCATAGGGAGGAAGATAAAAACTAAAGAAATACAGTTGCCCAGGATTCAAGTATTGATTCCTCTGCCAAACAACAGGAGGGCATCACTCAAGGTGAGAACCAGTCAGATCCCACTACTCTTAGCTGGCTCAATGAGAGATTGAAGAGTAAGTAGGTGGTCATATATGATACCCCTCCGAATTGGGATGAATTGTTGGCAAGCATTGGTAAGGGGAAGGCAAAGAAGAAACCCAAAGTGATCTCCAAAATTACCAGGGATGAAGCAAATAATAGGATCATCCACATTGCCACTCCTGTTGTAGAGAAAGATAGAAGGGAGATTTCTCCTCAGGAATACACAATCCAGACCTTGAACCTAGGGCCCACTAGCAAAGATCAAGAGAAGGAAGAATTCCAAGAGTCTTCCCAAACTATTTTGAGAAGGCTATACAGGGAAAAAGCAAAGAAGGAGAAGTTGCATAAACAACTAAATGATATGTATAAATATGTGCAACACTTGATGAAACACCTGTAGGTAGTAGGAAGTGAGGGAGTTCCCCCTGAAGGCTTGTTGCCTAAGGATGCATTCAATGAACTTGAAAGGATGAAGACCTCAAATTAGGTCACACTTGATTGGTTGCATGGAGTGGGAACCAGAGGAGATGATGCAATCAAAGAAATCCTGTCAACTGCTGGAGATGCTCACAGGTCAGTGGAGTGGTTGAAGAATGTGTTAGCTCAAGACAAGGAAGATGTTGATCTCCTATTATAGAAAACAAAGGCCATCATGGACTACATTGAAGAAAAGTTGGTAAGTGATGGAATCCTTCCCTCTTCAAAGATTTCAGAACCTTGGGAATGGTATGAGGCCTTATAGGTCAGGCAAAGGGTGTTGAAGAAGATCCATAAGCAGGAAAAACAAATAGGAGCCCTGACTGATATATATAATAAATGTATTTCATTTTTTGAAGTCATGACTGGTAGGAAGAAGTTTACACCAAGGCATACTAGTTTGGAACAATTAAGGAAATGGTGGCATGACATTTATGCCCCAATTGATGATGGACCAATCACAGTTCACCAATTGGATGATGCGGCCACATACATTGCAATCATGGAGAAGCACCAAACCCTAAAGGTGGAATGGGATAAAATAGTCAAGCAAGCAAGGGAAGATATTAAATCTATTGAAAGGAAGTTTAAAATATTAATTATTCCACCTTTGGCCTACTTGGAGAAGACATTCTTGATGGTGCAAGATAAAGTGGGGTGAGATAAAGACAAGGGGGAAAGCATTTAATGCAAGGCTCAATCAAAATTTGTGCTTCCCCATTATTCCTTCTTCATTCTTCACATGCATTGGACCGAGCTATACTGGAGAACCCAGGCCAACCTGGATGAGTTCAAGCATTTAATAATGAAAATATTGTTTTATTCTAGAACTTTCTTGGCCAACCTTGTTTTGGGGCCAATTATCTTTGCAACCCTATTTGGGCCAACATAGCATGTAATCTCTATAAATAGGGAATTCTATCTCATTTTTAAGGGCTATAAAATTTAGACTTTGAAGAAAATAGAGTAATAAAGCAAAGAGCTAGTGTTAAGAGTTAGTTTATTTTGGAGAAAGTGTTGTTTCAGAACACTAGAATTGTTGCTATCATTAGATGATTTAATACAATTGAAGGCATTGTGATTTCCGGTGATCTCTTTTTTGTTGGTTTATCTTGCATGGTTCCTGTTGTTCTATCTTTTGAAATTGCTTGAGAAACATTTGATGGATGTTAGATTTAGAATTAGCTATGATTCAATGGTGTTTATGGTTTGATGCTTGAAGTGTTGCAGCAATCCCTGGTCCATACTTTTTGTAGCTGGTTGATTGTGAGTTGCTTTGTAAAGTTAGCCTAGACTTCATGTTCATTGTGCTTAGTTCAATTGTGAATATTTTCTCACTTCGATTGAAATAGGATTGATTTGAATGAATGTTCATGATCTAAAAATATTTAATGCCTTAGAAGATTGCACTGTTTCTGTGAGATTGTAGATATAATCTGGGTTAAGCAAGAATTAGTTTTAAGGGATTGGTCTATTTCAAGCATTTATCATTTGCATTGTTGATCCTAGGAGTAGTCTTAATATTATGAATCTTTCTCTTAAACCCTTATTTTTTGCTATTTTTTATCATCTGGGTTAGATTTAGGATTTGAAGTATCAACATATTGAAAATTTGATAAGTCTTAAGATTCAGTATTTGTTTGTAAGGCCCCTTGTGATTACCAAAATTTTCACATATTATATGAGTTGTTTATGCATTGTCAAGACCTAACATTAGAGACCTTGGGGTTATCTCTTGAGGCTTGCTAATAGGGATTTACCTTTCAAGAGAGATAGGATATTTGTATCTTGTCTGAGTTGTTGCTGTGCAGAAAACAACATCAACAGTTACTATACTCCTTATTTTTTCTTCAATTTTTTGCATTTGTTCCAAAGCTTGTATCAGACCTGTTATCTCTTGCTGAATATTCATTTATTTTACCTTCTCATCTTTATTCTTCATCTTAATTCTCTCTCCTCTCATCTCTTATTGCTTGCTTGGAAACTTCTTACTCTTCAAGTCTCCACAAAGTATCCTCCCCAACACTTCCATTCTCAGTATTGTTCATTCTCGTAAGTCGCCGTGCGTCTTCAGCATTTTCGCCTGGCTAAATGGGCGCAAAGGCGTAGGGCAGAGGCCTGGTAACCAGGCGGCATGGAATGAGCTTTGTTGGGACGCAGTACCGGCATGGCAGGGGACAGGAAGCAAGCGTGGGGCACAGGGGTGATCAATACCATGATTTGCGCAATTTAGCATTTGTTGCCACTAGGTGCATTAATGCAATGGCTTCAAACAAAGGAAAGAAAAAAATTTCATAGGAATTATTGGATTGTGCATAACTCTTGCAACATATATCAATTCTCTACCACCCATTCATGATTCAATAATGCATAGAATTCATTAAACTCTCATGGAACTAGAATTTTATGACTATTTTCTTCCAAAATGAGACACACAGTCAACTATTTCACCTTTCAGTCCATCAAATATTGAACTAGGGATTCAAAATATGAAAGAAGACATGAAAACAGTAATTTCTACAACTTTCTAGAAATTTTTACTATACAAATAATGAGAAATGATTTTTTTATTCAAGCAGGAAACCCTAATTTCTAAACATGACTATCAAGAGCATTTTTTCCATAACTTTCTCAAATTAACTCAAAATCAGACCAAATAAAAGGAATATAAACCATAGAATAGAGGCCTAACTCCTGCAATGACTGTTCTAGCTATACCAGGCTACAAAAAATAGTACCAAGCAAATACTTGTTTTCCCCAGAAAATCCACATTTTTTTGCATTATTTTTGCTCTAACTTCTACAAAACATAATAAAAATTCATGACACAAAAAAATATGAAAGAGGAAGAAATCCTTAAAATTCTACAATCACTTGCATGGCTGTACCCATTTGTACCAATCTGTACAATGCAATTTACAATCAATTTTTCATTTAAAATGCAATAATGAATGTGCAAAATGAATTGGTTTCTTATTCAAACTCCTCTCCAACCATTGCAATCAATGTTACAAGGAATATTTTACATTTTATAATCATTTGTAATTGAAAAACTGAACATACACACCTTTTTTAACTCTAATGACATCATTTTGAACTTTTTGACAACTTTTTGCAACATTTGCAACTTTTTACAACATGAATCCTAAACATCATAGAACATCATAGAATGATTAAAAATGACTAAAAATGGTCTTGAATGACCTTATTGACCACAACCAAAACAAAAATAAAAGTTTACCAATCATGAGATTTTCCTCAAAAGGGTGCATCAGGATGCCCCTGCATCATTCTCCCCAGAGAGAAAAAATTGATGCTCCCACTCAAATGTTTCTTCTACTTTTTCCAATAATAAATAAAATTTGAAAAAGGATTGCTTCCACTTGTGCCTTGTTTAGTTGCAAGATTCACAATTTTGATTTGCTTCCCACCATGCTTATGTTGCTTCTTGATAGTTTGCTGCAAAATATCTTTTATTATCTTCTTCTTTTGAATCCTTTTGTCTGCTTCTTTTTCAATCATTTGTATTTCCTCGGTCAATATATCATTCTGATGGTTCATTGCTTCAACCACTTCATCTTCTACACCTGTAAACACACACTCACAAATATTATTAGAAATAAAATTTTAAGTTTTAATGAACTCATTTTCTTCATCTTTTTCCTCTTCCTTGGATGGCTTTGGCTCGTCCATCATCTTGATTATTTTTTAATCTTTCTTCTCAATTGCTGCCTCATTTTTATTTCCACAATTTCCTTTATCAACCACTTGAATTTTTTTTTAATGGTGATGTTCCAACTCCACACACTTGTTACTATACTCTGTATTCTTTCTTCAAATTTTTGCATTTGTTCCAAAGCTTGTCTCAGCCCTGTTATCTCTTGCTAAATATTTATTTGTTTTACCTTCTCATCTTTCTTCTTTATCTCACTTCTCTCTCTTCTCATCTTTTGTTTCTCACTTGGAAACTTCTTACTCTTCAATTCTCTATGGACTATCCTCCTCAACACTTCCATTCTCAATGTGTTGTTTCTCCTTTTTCAAGTAAGTCTCTTTCACCTTGCTTCTTCTCAATGCTTCTTCTTGTCCTTGTGATACCTCACCTTAGACTTCTTTCTTTTCATGTGGCCTAGTCTTTTGATATCCATGAGGTTCTTCACTTCAAGCTATAAAAAAATACACAAACTTCCAAAAATTCCTTTCCCAAATATTTGGGCTTTGATACCAATATGATGCGAGGGGAAGAACTCAATACAACAACCTAAACACTTTGCAAACAAGATTTGAACACAAAGGATGCAAATATATACCCTTGTACATTCTTGACAATGTGCTCCTAGAGCCTAAAACATGGAACAACACCCTAATGGCACTCAAACCTTGAGGAAAACATAGAATAAGGGAAACTTGGTGTATTCAAACCTGTTTCAACATACTTCAGGAGTTTCCAAAGGCTCGTGACCCAACCAAGTGATCAAAACCACGATTTGTGCAATTTATCATTTGTTGCTACTAGGTGCATTAAGGAAATGGCCTCAAACAAAGGAAATATCAATTTTTAATATGAATTATTCACTTGTGCATAAATATTACAACATATATTAATGATCTACCACCCATTCATGATTCAATAATGCATATATTTCATTAAACCCTCATGGAACTAGAGTTTCAAGATTATTTTCTTGCAAAATGAGACACACTGTCAACTATTTCACCTTGCATTCCATCAAATATTGACCTACAACTTGGAAATATGAAAGAAGACATGGAAATAGAACTTTCTACAAGTTTCTATAATTTTTCACCATACAGATAATGAGAAGTGAATTTTTTATTCAAGAAGGAAACCCTGATTTCTGAAGATGACTATGAAGAGCATTTTTTCCATAACTTTCTCAAATTAACTCCAAATGAGACCAAATAAAAAGAATATGAACCATAGAACAGAGGCCTAACTCCTCTAATGACTTCCCCAACCATACTAGGATGTACAAAACTGTACCAAGAAAATACTTTCTATTTTTTCTAGATAATTCAGATTTTTTTGCATGATTTTTGCTCTAACTTCTACAAAATGCAATGAAAATTCATGAGACAAAAAGAATATAAAAGTGGAAGATATCCTTCAACTTATGCAAAAAATTTCAAGGTTGTATCCATTTGTACCAATCAATACAATGCAATAATGAACATGCAAAATGAATTGGTTTCTCATTCAAAACTCCTCTCCAACCCTTGGAATTGATGTTAAAAGGAATATTTAACAGGTTACAATCATTTTCAACTAAAAAACTGACCATCCACACCTTTTTTAACTCTAATGACATAATTTTCAACTTTTTGACAACTTTTTGCAACATTTGTAACTTTTTACAACATGACTCCAAAACATCATAAAACATCATAGAATGAACCCAAATGACTCAAAATGGTCTTGAATGAACTTATTGACCCCAACCAAACCAAAAAGAATTTTTTTCCAATGATGACAACATTTGCCTCAATAGGATGCATCAGGATGCCCCTACATCATACTCCCTAGAGAGAAAAATTTAATGATCCCGCTCAAATGTTTCTTTCAATTTTTCCAATCATAAATCAAATTTTAAAAAGGATTGCTTCCATCTATGCCTTGTTCATTTGCAAGATTCACAATTTTGATTTGCTTCCCACCATGCTTTTGTTGCTTCTTTATAGTTTGCTGCAAAATATATTTTCTTATCTTCTTTTTTTGAATCCTTTTGGTTGCTTCTTTTTCAATTATTTGCATTTCCTTAGTCAATATATCATTTTGCTGGTTCATTGCTTTGACTGCTTCATCTATTGCACCTATAAACACATACTCACAAATATTGTTAGAATTTGGTTTTTTAGTCCCAATTGACTCATTTTCTTCATCTTTTCCTCTTTCTTCAATGGATTTGGATCGTCCATCATCTTGATTAATTTTTATCTTTCTTCTCAATTGTTGGCTCTTTGTTTTATCCACAATTTTTTTTATCAAGCACTTGACAATTTTGTTAATGGTGATGTTCCAACTCCACACAGTTGTTACTATACACTGTATTCTTTCTTCAAATTTTTGCATTTGTTCCAAAGCCTATCTAAGCCCTATTATCTCTTTTGTTGTTGATGATGACGCATTTCTTTATCTTTAAGCGAGTTTAGAAATTTGTCTCGACGATCCTTTAATTTCGATTTCTTTTTAATATGTTCTTTGTCTTTATTAAAGCGACGCATTCGACCACGGAAAGCCTTTAGTTTTTTTGTTTTATTTAACCGATGAAAATCGGAATCCGAGCGAGCCGACGGACCTGATAATTAATATGAAGAAATCAATACAATAACCTAAACACTTTCCAAACAAGATTTCAACACAACGGATGCAAACATATACCCTTGTACATTCTTAACAATGTGCTCCTAAAGCCTAAAACATGGAACAAAACCCTAATGGCACTCAACCCTTGAGGAAAACATGGAATAAGGGAAACTTGGTGTATTCAAACAATTTTCAACATACTTTAGGGGTTTCCAAAGGCTCATGACCCAACCAAGTGATCAAAACTATGATTTGTGTAATTTAGCATTTGCTGCCACTAGGTGCATTAAGGAAATGGCTTCAAACAAAGGAACAAACAACCTTTCATATGAATTACTAGCTTGTGCAGACCTCTTACAATATATATCAATGATCTACCACCCATTCATGATTCAATAAAGCATAGATTTCATTAAACCCTCATGGAACTAGAGTTTTAGGACCGTTTTCTTGTAAAATGAGATACACAGTAAACTATTTCACCTTGCAGCCCATCAAATCTTGACCTAGGGATTGGAAATATGAAAGAATATATGAAAAAAACACTTTCTACAAGTTTCTAGAATTTTTCACTCTACATATAATGAGGAATGAATTTTTGATTCAAGCAGGAAACCCTAATTTTTGAACATGACTATCAAGAGCATTTTTGCCATAACTTTCTTAAATTAACTCCAAATGAGACCAAATAAAAAGAATATGAACCATAGAATAGAGACCTAACTCCTTCAATGACTTCCCTAGCCGTACCATGCTGTATAAAGTGGTACCAAGCAAATACTTGTTTTTTTTTTCCAAAAAATCACATTTTTTTGCGTTATTTTTGCTCTAACTTCTACCAAACGTAATAAAAATTCATGAGACAAAAATAATCTAAAAGAGGAAGAGCTCCTTCAGCTTCTAAAATCACTTTTAGGGTCTTATCCATCTTTACCAATCTGTACAATGCAACTTACAGTTGATTTTCACAAAAAATGCAATAATGAACATGCAAAATGAATTGGTTTCTCATTCAAACTCCTCTCCAACCCTTGGAATCAATGTTACAAGGAATATTTAACATGGTCCAATTATTTGAAACTTAAAAACTGGCCATTCACACCTTTGTTAACTCTAATGACATCATTTGCAACTTTTTGACAACATTTATGACAACTTTTTGCAGCATTTGCAACTTTTTACAACATGACTCCAAAACATCATAGAACATCATAGAATGAATCCAAATGAATCAAAATGATCTTGAATGACCTTATTGACCCCAACCAAACCAAAATCAAAGCCTTACTAATCGCTTTTCGATAAATATTTTCTCAGTGGTGTACCAAGATGTTCTTTATGCATCATACTCCCTAGAGAGAAAAAATTGATGCTCCTGCTAAAATGCTTCTTCCGCTTTTTCCAATCATAAATAAAATTTGAAAAAAGATTTCTTCCACATGTGCCTTGTTTAGTTGCAAGATTCACAATTTTGATTTGCTTCCCACCATGCTTTTATTGCTTCTTTATAGTTTTCTACAAATATCATTTATTATCTTCTTCTTTTGAATCCTTTTGTTTGCTTCTTTTTCAATCATTTGTATTTCCTCATTCAATCTATCATTCTACTGGTTCATTAATTCAACTACTTCATATACTGCACCTATAAACACATGCTCAGCCATATTCATGCCAGGAAATAGGCCGAGTCCTTTATTTATTTTTGATGTTTTGATTTCGTCGACAATTTTGATTTATCTTTCTTTCACTTTATCTATTTCCATTACCTCTTTATAAACCAATCAACAAAAATTTTGTTAATGGTGATGTTCCAACCCTGTACACTTATTGCTATACTCTGTATTCTTCAATTTTTTTCATTTGTTCCAAGCTTATCTCAGCCCTTTTATCTCTTGTTGGATATTAATTTGTTTTACCTTCTCATCTTTCTTCTTCATCTCATTTCTCGCTCTTCTCATCTCTTATTGCTCACTTGGAAACTTCTTACTCTTCAAGTCTCCATGGACTACTCTCCTCAACACTTCCATTTTCAACATTTTGTTTCTCCTTTTTCAAGAAAGTCTCTTTCACCTTGCTTCTTCTCAATGCTTCTTCTTGTCTTCATGATACCTCACCTTAGGCTTCTTTCTTTTCCCCTGGTCTAGTCTTTTGGTATTTAGGTTTTTCACTTCAACCTATTAAAAAAAATACACAAACTTCCAAAAATTCCTTGCCCATATCTTTGGGCTTTGATACCAATATGATGTAGAGGTGAAGAACTCAATACAACAACCTAAACACTTTCCAAACAAGATTTCAACACAAAGCATGCAAATGTATACCCTTGTAAATTCTTGATAATGTGCTCCTAGAGCCTAAAACATGGAACAACACCCTAATGGAAATCAACCCTTGAGGAAAACATGGAATAAGGTAAAATTCATGTATTTAGACCTGTTTCAACATACTTTAGGGGTTTCCAAAGGCTCATGACCCAACCAAGTGATCAAAACCATGATTTGTGCAATTTAGCATTTGTTGCCACTAGGTGCATTAAGGAAATGGATTCAAATGAAGGAAAGAATAACTTTTCATATGAATTTATAGCTTGTGTAGACCTCTTACAACATATATCAATGATCTACCACCCATTCATGATTCAATAATGCATAGATTTCATTAAACCCTCATGGAACTAGAGTTTTAAGACTATTTTGTTGCAAAATGAGACACACAATCAAATATTTCACCTTGCATCCCATAAAATATTGGCCTAAGGCTTGGAAATATGAAAGAAGACATGAAATGAAAACTTTCTATAATTTTTCACGTACAAATAATGAGAAATTAATTTTTTATTCAAGCAAGAAACTCTAATTTCTGAACATGACTATCAAGAGCATTTTTGCCATAACTTTCTCAAATTAACTCCAAATGAGACCAAATCAAAAGAATATGAACCATAGAACAAAGGAATATCTCCTAAAATGACTTCCCCATCTATAACAAGCTGTAAAAAACCGTACCAAGCAAATACTTTTTTTCTAGAAAATTCACTTTTTTGCATTATTTTTTCTCTAACTTCTACAAAATGTAATGAAAATTCATGAGAAAAAGAGAATTTGAAAGAGGAAGAGATCCTTAAACTTCTAAAATCAATTTTAGGGTTCTACCCATTTGTACCAATTTGTACAATGCAATTTATAGTCGATTTTCACAGAATATGCAAAATGAATTGGTTTGTCATTCAAACTCCTCTCCAAACCTTGGAATCGATGTCATAAGGAATATTTAACATGATACAATCATTTTCAACTAAAAAACTGACCATCCACAAGTTTGTTAACTCTCATGACATCATATGCAACGTTTTGTAACATTTGCAACTTTTTACAACATGACTCCAAAACATCATAAAATGACTCCAAATGACTCAAACAGGTCTTGAATGGCCTTATTGACACCAACCAAACCAATTTTTTTTTTTTTTACCAATTTCATAAAAAAAAATTCCTCAAAAGGGTGCATCAGCCCCTGCATCAAGCAGTCTCTAAGCACCATTGCTCTACAATCGTAGTCATCAAAGCGTAATGAGCTCAATTCTCAAGAATGTGAAGAATGTTTCACAATCCCAATGAATGGAAGTAAATAGTCTCAACAAGGCTAAAACCTACCATCTAATCTAGTAACACTGATTTGTGCTCTCGAGAAGACAAGGGTAGTAAAGTGACCTGCATGCACAATGTGCACAGTGCCAAGTTTGCAAAATTGAAGTAAGAAAATCTAAGTGAAAAGTTTAAATGTACAAAAGCATACTTTTAAATAAAAGTGCAAGACTTTCAAATGAAAAACACATGGGTTTTTTGCAAAAGCACAAGGTCATTGCAAATGCATGCCCTGTTATGAATTTACAAACATGCACGGTTTTCATAATCGAGCATGACAAATTCATATGTCTTTTACAATCACGCAAGCAACAAATTAGGGCACTCACGCCTATGCAAAGAAGTTGTGCCTTTGTACAAAGGAACACATAAAAAAAGTTAAGTGCCTTTGTTTTCCTAGCTTCTAGCCTACTTTTTGCTAATTTTGAAAAATCACAAGGTAAGTTTTTTGAAGCACATACCCGACCATTCAACCCAGGAGGGTTCTGGTACTCACGAACCCAATCAACTCAATGTTTGGCATGCACAGAAAACTCCCTCGCAATAGGTTCTCCAAATAATTCTCTTATAGGATCTGTCAAATAACTCAAGAATTCTCAAAAGAAAAGCAAACAAATGAGCTAGAAGTTTCCTAAAATGAGAATATATACCTACCTAAACCTAGGGTTTTGACCCTGAAACTCATTTATCTTAGTTTTTTCCACATCTTACCCATTATTTGAGTCTTTTTAGGAATTTTGTTTTGTCCTTCACATAGTAGAACCAAGCCCGTATCCATCTCATGAGCCCAACCAAAAATCATTTTTTTTCGCTTGAACTCTCAAGGGGAAAGTATACCAATAGTCATTTCTTCTATAGGGGCATAGTGGGGCATTCAAATTTTTAATTTTGATCCAAGAAACATCAGTTCTTTGAAAGAATGCAATGAGTGTATTGCTTCAAAGAGGAGAAAAATGTAGACACTTAAAACTGTCTTGATAATGTCACATACTTGGTTTTGCTTACTAACATCATTCCTAGTATATTTCATATAATTCATCCATTTAATTAAATAATATCAATTATTTATTTAAATTCACATTTTCTCCTATTAATTAAATAAATCAATTTTATTTAGTCAACCCACTTTTCTTCATGCTAATTTCATTCTCATTTGATTATATAATGCAAATTATTTAGTTAAATGTCATAATAATACTTTGATTAAATAATTCATGATTATTTAATTAAAGCCTATAATTTCATCCACTTGCACAATTAAATGATTTTAATTAATTGTTTAATTAACTAATTTTTTTCTAATTCCTTGTATTTCCTTAACTTGCACAATGAATATTCCCATGGAATATTTTGAATTCAAATATTTCCCTCCAAATGGAAATATCTTCCAACATAATTCCTAAAAATTAGGGAATTGGTTGAGTCTCTCATGGATCTTGAACCATTGATATGATCTTTGATCCATGTCTCATGGATTATCAACTGTTGGATTCATCCTTGACTATGTTCATTCCTCTCATTTGATTTCATCCATTGATTAGCATTTTTGATCTTCATAATTGATCATGATTTCAAAATTCTACAAATACCAAGTATTTCTCCATAACGATTCATTCAAAATCATTGAGTAAACTTCCTCTCTTGAATTGATTGCCCAATTTGATCAATTTGGGAGAATCTTGTGAGTCGTTGTACTTCATTTCTAGCTTCAATAGCTTCATGGTTTTTGTTTGAATTGATCACTCCACATCCAATTTGATCATAATCCCACAATGGGATTGAGGTTTGTATTGTTTAGTTAGATTCAATTTGAATTGCTTTGTTCTTTCATGCTATTTGAATTCTAATTGCTCTTTTGTTAACAATTTCATTGGATTGTGTAGTTAATTAATCATTTGCATAGCTTTAGAGTTTATTTTGATGTTATTTGATATAGTTGATTTCTAATTGCTCTTTTGTTAACAATTTCATTGGATTGTGTAGTTAATTAATCATTTGCATAGCTTTAGAGTTTATTTTGATGTTATTTGATTACTTGATTTTATACATTCAAATAACAAAACAGGTATGAAGAACCTAATACGTCCTATCCATTATTTTACTTGACTATCCTGGCACATGCAAGATAAGTATTCATCGAGGTTGTACTATGAGAATATCCAACAAGCCCAACAAATGAAAGAAATGATCAATGCCCCATTCCTTTCTCTCTAAATCATTTTGATAGACATCATCGAGAGATCATCAAAATGGATCAATAAGAAAAGTCATAGGAAAAGATTAAAATGAATAAACAGTCAATGTTATTCATATATATTGCCAAAAGAGTTTGATGTTTCTTAGATCATATCTGCAATGATGCCCATTGTCAAAACAGTATATCCCAGGACATACATTGGATAATGATTTTTTGTTAAATTGATTAGGCCATTGATATGAACTTAATTAACACGTTCAAAGATTAACCTTAACTTCATAATTTATTTCCATTAAAAGTGTACTTTCTTAAATGTTGTACTTTCTTTTGCTTGCTGCACCAAAGGGTGGGAATGACAACCACTTTATTAGGAATGAAAGACTATTACAAGTGAAAGCAAGATGAAACAGGTGGTTTTGAGCTTTTTGGAGTATTTGAACTTTTTTGACATTTTGAAATGTTTTGAGGCTGTTTTGATTTATGATTATTTGTATGTTTAAAGTTTTCAAGTTATTTGAGGATTTTTTGAATTTTTGAATGTTTTCCAAAAGTTTTTGTATTTTCAAGATTAGACCAAATGTTTAAGAATTTTTAGATTTTTCAATTTTTTTTTGTATTTTCCAAAGTTAGACCAAGAACAAGACCTAAGAGCTTGGTTGACTTAATGCCTTGGGGGCTCATCGATGATGACCTTGCCTATGTAAGCACAAAGATAACACAGTTTGACTAACTCCCTAATAAGTGATCGCTTCTTGATGAGATATGGACATTTTATGTATTATCTATTTATTATGATGGTCTCCTAAAGGACTGACCTATGCCTTAGGGGCACATCGATGATGGAATTTCCTATGTACATGTGTAAAGGCAACACATTTCATTAAGTGTTTTTGAATTTTTTTATGTTTTAGACCTATTTAGGGGTTTTTATCTGATTTGGATATTTTTGAGCTTTTGAACTTTACAAATGTTTGGATGTTTTTGAGATTTTGAAATTTACAATTTTTTTGGATATTTTTGAGATTTTGAACTTTACAAATATTTTGGATGTTTTTGAGATTTTGAACTTTATAAATGTTTTGATGTTTTTGAAGATTTTGATGATTTTACAAATGTTTTTGGTGTTCTAACATTATTTGATGTTTTTGGCTTTTTTGAAAATGATATTTACAAGACTTAGGTAATACAAGAATCTAATCTAGTAACCAAGTATAAGAAGATTCCCCCATCCAAGTGTCATGGAACTTTGATATGAATCAGATAGGATGACCTAAGGGTACAACTCAATAGGATGAATAAACATTTTCCTGAATACCAAGCCATGATATGAATGAAGACAGATGGGTGGAAAATGAATTCCAAGTTTATTATGAAGAGGATGGAGTGATAAGAGTACTTAATAGATGGGAGATAGAGCTTTTTTATGCAAGGTTATTATTTACTAGGTTTTCACCAAGGTACTTTCCCAAAGTGCCACTATAGTGGTTTTTAGTAGAGGATGATTTTTATCTTTACTATTTTCTATCCCTTTTCTATATTTTTTGGAATTTTTTGATTTTTTTTTTTGAAATATTTCCCCTCCTAGGCTAGGCATTGAACTTCTTGAGATGTAAACTATTTATAGGTTCCTACAATGGATCTCCTTTTGTGTTGTGAGCTGATAAGCTCCTGATGATCACGAAGGGTCCCAACCAATTTGATTCAAAATTTTTGTCTAGCATGTTCTTCTAATTTTCTTTTAGTACAAGATCTCCCACTTGGATGTTTCGACCCTTGATCTTTATGTTATAGATCCTTTTGATTTTGTTTTGATATACCTAAATATGATTAAGTGCCTCTAGACACTATTCATCTAGTAATTCCAATTCATTTAGCCTTGCTACTCTATACTCTTCCTTGTTGAACAGGTGTTGTAGAGATACTCTCAATGAGGGGAATAGATAAAATGGATTTGTTACCATAGACTAAAGAATAAGGTGTGGAAATGGTTGGTCTTTTGATGCTAGTTTGATATGCCTAAAGAGTGGGATTTAATTGTAGATGTCAATCTTGACCAATGTCGTCTATTTGAGGATTGTAATGATGGTTTTATTTGAGGCTTTAGCTTGGTCATTTCCTTGGGGATAATAGGGGGTTGAGAAACTATGTTGGATATTGAACTTATTGCATAGGTTTCCTACATCCTGGTTCTTGAAAGGTGTTCCATTAAATCTATGATAATGGATTCTAGAACACCGTAACAAAAGATAAGGTAGTTAAGGATGAACTTTGATATATATTTCCCATTCATATACATCATAGGAATGGCTTCTATTCACTTTTTAAAATACTCAGTGGCAGTAATAATGAACTTGTGTCCATTGGAAGAAGTGGGTATAATTTTACCTATGAGGTCAAGCCCCCAATAGGAAAATTGCCACATAGTTACAATTGGTCAATATAAGATATCACCAAGAATGCCTTCATGTACTTATTTTAAAGTGACATAAGCTTCCTCCTAGTTAAGAAATTTGAGTAACAGATTATCAAAACTTCTTCAATATAAGATATCACCAAGAATGACAAATCATGAGGCTCTTTTGATCAAGTTTTTTCACAAGCTAGGGGTGATATTGGAGGGGAATATACCTCTATGTAGGTAGGTAAATATGTCGTGGTACGAAGGTGAATTGGGACCAACAATCTCACACATAACTTTTGATTTTGGAACATCGAATGCTAGTATGAGATGTTGCTCAACAAGGAACTCATATATTTAAATGTTCTTTTGTATATCCAGTAATGATCCAATAGTTGCAATTGCATCATTTGCTATACTTTAATCCTTGGTATCTTCTCAAAATTTATATCAGTGAAGTATTCTTTACAACTGTCCACCATTTTTTTGTATGGTGTGATCGTACCATCTTTTATCTGCTAATCATCATTGACTTGTCTCACTATCAATTGTGATCTCCATATACCTAAAACTCTTGGATTTACCATTGAATTATGGTCATTAATCCAATTATAATTGCTTCATACTCCACTATGTTGTTGGTACAAGGAAATGCTAATATGAAATATTTGGTTATGCTATCCCCTTGTGAAGTGATGAACAAATTCCTACCCCTGACCCATGATGCATGTGTGATCTATAAAACTATAACTTCCACTAGTTGGATGTTGTAAGGGTGAAAATGGACTCATCTGGAAACTCTAATACTAATTGGTTCTCTGCACATAATGGTGATTTAGCCAGTTGATATGCTATAACTTGTTCCTTGATGGATTTTTGATCCACATATTCAATGTCAAATTCACTCAAGATAATCACTCATTTTTTCATACGACCCATGATAGTAGCTTTTGATAGTAGGTATTTAAAAAGATCCACTTTGAAAATGAGTTTTACTTGATAAGCTAGCATGTAGTGTCTCAACTTCTGAGAAGCAAACACAACTGCTAAACAAGATCTTTCTATGGGTGATTACTTAAGCTCAAAACCAACTAGAGTTTTTCCAATGTAATATATGAACTGTTCTTTTCTATTTTTATCATGTTGTGCTAGGAGAGCTCCTAACACTATTGAGGTTGCCAAAAAATATAGGATCAAAAGTTTTCCCATTATTGGTGGCATTAAGAATGGTGGTGATTCCAAGTAATCTTTAGCTATTGAAATGCCCGCTCACAATTATCATCCAATTTGTATACCACACCTTTGTGAAGGAGATGGGTAAACAGGCGACACTTATCTGCTAGTTGTGTAATGAATCTTCTAATTGACTGGAGATTCTCTTGAAGGATTATAAGTTACTTCAATATATTTGGTGGTTCCATTTCCATTGTTTCCTTGAATTTGGTAGGTTCCACCTCAATTCCACTTTGAGATACGATGTACCCTAAAATTTTACCTATGGTGATGCCAAAGACACATTTTTTTGGATTGAGTCTCACCTAATATTTTTCCAACCTATCAAAAATTTGAGTTAGCACTTCTAGGTGTCCTTTTCTTTTTACTTACTTCACACATATTCTTCAAGGATCTTTTGGAACATATCATGAAAAATTAGGTTCATTTCCCTTTAATATATGTTGCTCCTACATTAGTTTATCCAAAAGGCATTACATTCCAACAATACCTCCCCAATGGAAATTTGAAAGTTTTTTTGTGTTGGTATTCCTTAACAATCATGAGCTCATTATATCCCAAGAACTTGTCCATGAGTGAAAGAATTTCATGTCTAGCTGTCAAGTCCACTATGATATCTATTTTAGGCAAGGGGAAGTCATCCTTGGGACAAGCTTTGTTCAGATCTCTAAAATCCATATAGATACGTATACCTCCAATGGATTTTGAAACTGGAAAAAGATTGGGAAACCACTCTGAATAGTCAATAGGTTAGATGAACCATACATGTAGCAATTTTTTCGACTCTAATTTGAACAACAATAAAATCTAAGGATGCATCTTCCTTAATTTCTACTTCACCAATTTTGCATATGGGTGAACCATGAGATGGTGAACCATTAATGATGTATCAAGACCAAGAATATTTGCATATGACCATGCAAAAAAAATCTTTCTCTTAGAAAGGTTTCCAAATCATTGTGTTCCTCATCATCTAGCGATGAATCATAGAAAGTGACTTGGGGTGCTTCCTTTGTTCACACATTGATAGGTTATGATTTCTCTACCAAAACTATTGCATTTTCTTCCTTTAGATGAGGGAGATTGAATCCTCCATTCTTAGGTGCCTCATAGAGGTTTTCACCCTTGGATACATCTTTTCTTTTTACTATTTTATGATCTGAAAGTGCCACATTATGGTTTTCACTTAAAGATCATGTATTGGTTTTCAAATTTTCTCTTTTGTGACTAGAAGATTCAATTGTCTCCCAAAAATAGGCTCGTGTTTCTAAATTAATATCAAAGACTTCCTTATGATCTCCAAAGATGTAATCTCTAGCTCCCATAAATTTAGAACTCGCCTCATCATTTTCAAATGAATTGAGAACCAATGTGGGTTGTTGGTCACAGTCAATAAATTGGGGATAGATAAGGGTTATTTATTTGTCTTTAGTTGGTGAGGAGAAGGAGGTAGTAGTGATCATGTAAATAATGTGTGTTCAAATAAATCTGTGATGTTGGAGCATCATCAACATTTTTGTACTAAGATGTGCTTAACCAAGGGGAAGTTTTATTCTCTTCAATCAAAATATCATTAACTTGAGGGACCACACTTTTGGTTGAGGTGCAACCAAGACCAATGTTATTTATTCATTGCTCAAGAATTATGGGCTTTCTCATCCCTTTTTGGTTTAATCCAAGGCCACCCATGCCTGTGTAACCTAGTCTTTATTAGCTGAAATCCCTTGCTACTTGTGTCAATTGGTAGGGAGAGTTCTTTCTTCTCTTGAGAAATCCATTGTGATATATTCCCATAATCTATGACTTTATTATTTAGATCTCCCCCCTTCTCAAATGTGGTTTGATTTATTTTCTTGGTGAATTTCTCAATGTGGTGGGGTTCTCCATGAGATTTTAGATTTGAACTTGATTGTCCTAGGAAAGAATCTAAGAGGCTATATTCTCCACAACCACTATCCTTGGATCAGATTTTGACATCAGGTAGTGCTTTCATAGATTCAATTGTAGAAATTGAAGTTGATGCTAGTATTGTTGGATCAACATAAGAAGAAGGTATAGGAACCTCATCATTTTTTGGAACTTGTAATACTTTGGAATATTTCTCCTCTAGCCCTCTAAAATAATAGAAAGGTTCTAGATCACCATGAATGGTAATCTAATTGTCATTATAGGGGAACTTAAGACATTTATTACAAGTGGAAGCTACAAATTACATTGTATGAATCCATGGTCGACCAAGGAGGATGTTATACGACAAATCAAGATTCAAAACTTGACAGGTTGGTTTCACTATATTTGGTCCTACTTGAATAGGTAATGTGACGGTCCCTTCAGAATCTCTCTCTTCATTATAAAAACATCTAATTGTTTCTCCTTTGCTTCTTTCTAGGACTCCTTCTAAATAGTCCAATAATTTGATTAATTGGAGTGAACAAATGTTTTAAACCACATACACATCTATTCAGACTCTTTTCACCTTGCTCTTACACACAAATACATGAAGATGCAATGCACGATTGTGAACTGATTGGGATGGAAGGTTGTTCTCTATGAATAAAATATGGTGGGTGGATGAGATGTGTCCCACCATGGCTTGAAACCATTCAATATCAATGTCATTAGGCACAAATGATGAAGATAAGGCTTTCTCAAGAATTTCCTTATGGGTTGGTTAAATCTTTAGAAGCTCTAGAATAGATATTTTGGTTGGTGTCTTCTTAAGTTGATCAAGGACACTATAATATGTGAAATTATCTTTGGGCGGTACACTTGGTTGTAAAGGAGCACCTTGTATGGTTTCCTTTCCCCATCGTGTGGTGACCCCACACTCTAGTTTGGTTCCTTGGATGGTAATAACAAATACATGATTATCTGGTGAATATGTGTTTCCTACAACATTGTCATAGGCATGGTTGACTTGGTTATATACCTTCCATTTTCCTTTTCCTACATCATTTCCTTGTCCATGGTCAAGCATTGGATTATTTTATATTCCAAGGTTATTGTTTCCTAAAGTTCCTAATATTTGATCCACATTTACATCACCACATGGTCTATAAGATCTTGAATGATGTTTTTCAATTTCATACACTTGGATGTTTTGTATCTATGATGAAATTCCATATTTGTGTTGATCAATGGTGGAACATATGTATGATCTTGATATGGAGGTGTATTGTATGAGTAATATTGTGAATTAGATGGTGGTGTCAGAGGATTGTTATATGCTACACCATATTGGTATTGTGGTGTGGAATTTCCTTCAAATTGAAGATTTTGTTTACCTTGAGGACCATATTGCAAATTTTATTGTTGAGCAAACAATTGTTGTTGAGTATACATTTTTTGGGCTTGTGCTTACTGTTGAGCTTGAAATTGATCATGAGGAAAACCTTTTTGTTGACTCATTTGTTGATTAGGAACCACATTCTAATTTGGAACAATGTTTTGATTTCAAACCATGTTTTGATTTGGAACCATGATTTGATATGGAACAAGTTTTTGATTTGGAACCATGTTTTGATTTGGAACAATATTTTGATTTTGAACCATATTTTTATTTGAAGCAAGGTTTTGATTTTGAACCATGTTTTGATTTGAAACAAATTTTTGATTTTAAACCATGTCTTGACCATCAAACAAGGTTTCCTATGTCATGTATGGACAAGGATACTCCTATCTATTTAAATGTACAAAAGCATGGTTTTAAACAAAATCATAGGAATGTTAAATAAAAAACACAATTTTTTGCAAAAGCATGGGGTTATTGCAAAAGTGTACCTTGTTATGAATTTACAAATGCACACTATTTTCCTAATCATGCATGACAAATGTGTAAGTCTTACAAATGCACAAGCACAAAATTAGGTATCAATTAACAAGTTTCCTGATTTTAAATGCCCCATAGCTCCCCAAAAAAAGAAATGACTACTGGTATATTGTCCCCTTCAGAGTTTGAGCAAAAAAAATGATTTTTGGTCAGGCTCGTGACATGGATACGGGTGATCCTACAATACTGGGTTACAGTTTTTAGCCAAACTTGACATTGAACTGAACTTTTTAAACTAATTCTTCACTTTCAAAAACCTATAGCTGCTAAACACCATTTTTAAAGAGTGATGTTTACTATATAAAACATAATTTTTTTTATGAAGGATAAAATTCTATTTTTTTTTAATTTAGATTCTTAACTACAATATCTAGCTCCTTCATTTGGTTTCATAGTATTTTATTGATTTTTTTTTTCTTAATTAAGTTTTGACGTCAAACCAATTACAATTTAGACATAGGTGTACTATATAGCACAAATTTTATTTTTTTGTTGGAACAAGGACATCAATACCAAGAACCTAGATATTTTTCAATTTTTTTATTGATAATCTACTATATTTCCACGTGCAAAACAAAGAGCTTGATTTTCGGTGAAAAACCTACATTCACAAGAAATAAAAAAATAAATATAATAATCAAATTAAATATATTTAAATTTATACTTTTTGGGAAGATTATAATAAGGACTACATACTTACAAAATATAAATTTTAAATGAATTGATTTGATCCCCCAAAAGGTAAATCAAAAGTGGTATTTTATTAGCATTTTGATAGGTGTAGAGGAGACTCCATTATAGGTATGGTTTAAAATTAGCAGGGTTCTATCCAAGGGGGTTTGATCAAACCCTCTTCAATTAGAATCTTTTAAATGGAACCTTTATATTTTCTAAAAATATATGAATTCAACAAAAAATAGGATGTCCCAGAAAGTGCAACCCATTATTGTGGCAACACACATATGAGATTGATTCTATTGCACAAAGAGAAAAAAATAAGTGCTAAAAAGACTCAGATAATTGCTAAGATGTAGAAAAATTAAGAAAAATGAGTTTTAGGTTCAAAACCCTAGGCTTAGTTAGGTATATATGCTCATTTTAAGAAACTTCCAACTCATTTGTGCACTTCTATTTTGAGAATTCTTGAGTTATTTGAGAGATCTTGTGAGAAAGCTATTTGGATCACCTAACATACCTTACAACATCCAATCAAATGATCAATTAACTAAACAATCCAATGAAATTATTCACAAAAGAGAAATTAGAATTTAAATAGCATGAAAGACCCAAGGAATTCAAATTGAATCCAAATAAACAATGCAAACCTCAATCCCATTGTGGGACTATGCTCAATTTGGATGCATAGTGTTCAATTCAAAAAAATCCATGATATTGCAAAATAATTGAGGCTAGAAATGAAGTAAAATCGCTCACAAGATGCTCTCAAATTGATCAAATTGGGCAATCAATTCAAGAGAATAAGTTTAATCAATGCTTGGTATTTATAGAATTTTGGAATCATGATCTATGGTCAAGATCAAAAAGGCTAATCAATGGATAAAATCAAATGAGAGGAATAAACATGTATCAAGGATGAATCAAACCATTGATAATGCATGAGACATAAATCAAAGATCAGATCAATAGTTCAAGATCCATGAGAGACTCAACCAATTCTCTAATTTTTAGGAATTATGTTGGAATATATTTCCATTTCAAGGGAAATATTTAAATTTTGTATAGGAGCGAATTTGCACCCCTTACGCAAATTCCCCTCTTACACAACCTCACCTTAGAAAATAAAATTCGAAGGAAAAATTCCACATCACCCAACTACCTTCCTTCCACTTGGCATTTGTCTATTGTGTTAGTGAGAGAATTTCTATCGGGGATGCACGTGCAGTACACAGACATTTGCGTGACGTGGTGTCGTCCCTGGCGGCTTCCCGCATCTAAAGTTGGCAAAGGTGTTACACTTTCAATTGGGGTCAATTTGTAATGTCCCTCTTATACCAACTGACCCCGAAAATGGCAGATTCTTCCCTCTTCTCCTTCAAATTCATCCATCTTTATCTCATTTCATCCTCTAAGCAAAAAATTGGCATTCTCTTAGCACTTCTAGCAACACCTCAACACTCCATTACAACAACACTCCATTAACTCCACATAGCAAGTGTGAAGCAAGCCATTGAAGCATGGGCTTGGTGCCTTGTGAGGCCTCCCTCCATCATAGTTATAACTGTGGTGACATTGCCAAGTCTATATTCTCCTCCATTGGCTAGTGAGCTTTTGGGTGGAGGTGGTAACATTTCACTCCTCTCCTATGTGATTTGATAGGAGTAGCATAATACTATTTCATAGTGTATTGCTTTCTTTTCTTTCCTTTATCACATATTTCTACTTCATTGCTTTCTGGCTATCCATGGAAGTGGAAACACCAAAACAGGGGTCTGACTAAGGCAATCCCCTATACAGCCCCAACAATTTTCCCCTCCTTGTTTGTGTGTAGGTGAAAGTACGTGTGGAGCTAGTTGGTGGACTGATATTTCTGTGAGTTGGTATTTATCAGTTTAGTCTTTATCTATTTGCTCCACTATTTATGTACTTACTTTTTATATTTCATCATCTTGTCATTTTTCATTAAAGTCCACTAGCTAGGTTGTTAGCTTGTTTTTGGTAGTTTCTATTGTGTTCACTGTTTTCTGACCGTATGAATGCCATTACACCTGAGAGACACCAGTGCACCACACTGATGTCCTAGAACTATGCTTCTATCCTCAAATATAGAGTTATCTGAGACGCAGTACTAACTCCAAAAACTAACTCGCCTAGCCCAAAACTAATTTTAGAATTTGTAGAGTGATTGAAGTATGTTATAGTCCTCATCATTCTTGATCGTTGTCTCAACTTACCCTTTTAGAATGAGTTAAGTTAGGGTAGCCCTCCGCTCTCTGCTCTACGTGACCTGGAGCCTTGAAATGGTTGATCCCCCTCCTACATTTTTGGTGAACCTGACGTGAAGCAACATCTTCCTATTCATTGGTGTTGAGACTCTTCCCTTGTACCTTGTAATCATTGTAGGCCTAAGTGTTGTGAAGGTTTATGAGCATCACAACCCAGTCCACAACTTTTGGGTATGTTGTTAGGAGAAGTGTGTGACACCTTCTGATGGAGAAGATGAAGGTCACTTCTAGTTTCTCTATAGGACTTTTTGTTGGATTTTCCATTGGTCTTCCTACCCAAGAGCAGTTGTTTAGTAGTGAGGTAGGGTTGTGTTGGTGTTTTTTTTTCCAGTAGAACCTTGAAATCCTCTAAAGGGTAATCCAAGAACACTCTGGGCTCTGCAAAACCTAGGAGGGTAATCCTGATATGTTCATTTGATTTTTACTCAATCAAGAACATTTCTTTGCATAGATAAATTCCTAAAATGCAAATAGATATCATTCATTAAAGATTTGGAAAATATTTAAATAAATCACACTCTATTGCAAGGAATTGGGATAGTACTTTAGATTGGTACATTGTAATTGAAAGTTTTAATGATTTTTAATTCTCTTTCCAAATCTCTAGTCGGATGTATTACTAGCTCACTTATCTTTAAAAAAGACCTAATGAAGAGACTAGTGCTTCATCTATTGGGAAAATGGAGTCAAAATTGTAACAACCAATAATATATTAGTCATTTAATTCAACAATTGGTGGACTATTGTCATACTACTTTGTAGTATTCAAATAACTATGTCTAAAAAATAACTTCTTACTAAATCCTATGCTCTTTCCTCCAAAACCTGCGACCTTTTCTTTGAATTGAAGCAGAAATAAGCCCACACATTCAATTAAAACAACTGAAGATAAACTAAAATATCATTAACCATTTCATTTATAATTTGCAAGAGAATTACATAGGAGAGTAAACATTTTAGAACTAATATTTTCTTCCTTATCTATGGCTTCTATAAAACTTTTTTAAGATTATTACATACATGACTCATACTCTAGACTCCTTACTATTCTATTCATCGGTATTTCACAATATACTTCTTCTTGAGCTTAGCTTTTCACCCAAACCATTTTGAGACACAAAACTCAAACCCCCTGTAATGAGCCTTGAAATCCCTTTTATAGAACAAGGGAGCAACAAGAAACTGACTCAATTATAGTTACATTTCATTTTAGAACTAATTTCACCCGAATTTGAGATATTCCCTAAACGGTTATACGTAATCATTTGTAGAATAGGGGAAAGCAAAGTTTCACACCATTTGCTGAAGAGAAACCAACTGATACTGCCAAAATCACTTAGCCATTGTTGAGCCTCCATATTCCATGTCCATGTCGAGCAAAAAGATTCTCCATGACACCATCCAAAAGGTTCCCAAGTTTGCACAAAGGAGAAAATCCGAACATATGGGGAGAAGGACAAAAAAGATCACCAAGGAAACACTATCATCATATAACAAAAAACATGACCAAGAAGCAATCCTACTCAATCAAAACCAGAGTACACATGCCCACTTCATGTCCTTGCGGAAACTAGAGAAACCATCCCTTCATCTATATTGGAAGCCATTAGACTAGCCATAGTGAGAAGGTAATGGTGGTAGCCTGAATCAATTTTAGTCTCACTATCTGAGGGACCATCTGAGATTTCAATGAGAGAACTATGCTGTCCCATGTAAGCTTGGTTATACTTATTCTTCCTTCTTATCTCCCTCATAGATCCCATTGGCTCTTTCCCTTTAAATTTGGCTGACTCTCCCAGGATAACCCCGCTTCTTCGATGATAGGTACTCTTGACACTAATCTACACAAATTTCTTACCACAGGACTTCATCTTGCCCTTCTTGTTTGGAGTCACAAGAACTCTAGGTGTGCCCTGTTCATTCTAAGGAATATCATCATGTGACTCAAGAAAATTGAGTCTCCTAGACCTTCATGTTGGGCAAGCAGATACAATGGGCTTACTCATTTTAACAAGGATAAGATGGAAATTGTAAAACCTCACAATTGTAGATAGACCCCCCAGTGGTTTCTTAAAATATTTTGCAGAAATAAAACTCCCAAAAGTTCACAATTCCTATCTACCCAAAGAGATTGCAAAATATAAAACTCTCACCACCCTTTTCTCATACTTAGAATTTATCAGGTTTTGCTTACAATTGTGAAAAAACAAAGGCTATCAACTCCCATTTATTGAGCAGTTTGAGCATGTTGATCATCAATGCTAAGTGAAAACCTACATGAGTGAGGAGATGATCAACCGTTGGATCTTGCATCACAACTGTTAATCACCTAGGTAGATCAAAATATTTGTATCATCTTCAATGATTGCAGGAGAGTAATCATTCACACACATCAATATCGAATTTTATTAATCTTGTAGGCATCCTCTGCCATTAATGCTCACTTGTGCAAAGCAAAATGACTATGATGCTCACATCTATGGTTTTAAATAATAGTCTTTGATCTCCTGGTGAAGTGGTGTGTCGAATGACCTAGATTGATTCAAAAATTTTTGAATTCCATCACCATTGCTCACCAGTCCTTCAGCCAATAAAACTCTACTAGCTAAATGCCAAATCTCTGCTCCATGGGTTCCGCCATCCCTCTCCAAATAGAGGAAGAGATCAACACGTCACAAGCCTGTTGACCCCACAACTTTAAATAAAGCATTATTTTAATTACATGAGGTTGGTAGGGAATGACTGAGATTAACTCTCAGCATTCCATCGCTACTGTTGATTTGAAGCTTCACAACATTAGGCATGATAGTGGAGATAGGGCCCCAAACTTGCAATGGGACACACATCCATCGCTCACTGACCCAGTGGCTTTAAATAAACTATTATTTTATTTAATGTGCAGGGTTGGCAGGGAACAGTCCAGATCTAACCTGTTGATCCGATAGCTAGCAATATCTACACATATGCAAATGTTAGTCCTAAAAATGGGACTGACTAGGTCAATGACATCTAGACCCTTAGGAATGAAAATCCAAAACTTAAGTCATTTAACACGATATTTTTAGCTCAACCATAGGAAAATTAAAGTGATGAAAAGGCACTTGGTGACCAACAAACCTAAACAAAGGGTTCGATGAAAAAAATGATTCTAATGGCTCAAGTGACAACTTTAATGACTGAAAACTAGGTATGACAGGTCAACGAGGAAAAATAATGCCCAAGGGTTTAAGACCCTAGATTTGTGAAACAAGGGATTTTAGACCAAAACCCTAGACACAGAGGCTCAAAATCATGACCAAAACAAGAACCTACTCAATTTTTTCAAAAATTTTGAAAGCTCTACCAGTTTCTCCGATGAGACCAACCACATCCCCACTCCTCTTGCATCTCCTACACCATTGTCGATAGATGAGCACAAGGTTTTTTGCATTCCTTCAGAATATATCTCTACCCTTAGCAAATTGTTGGGTGACTTGGAGAATCACCTAGAAAAGGACCTGAAGTTGGCCAGAGCCGCTTGGGTTATTAGCAAGATAAAGTATATAGTGGGAAAAGATTGAAGAAGCATAAAAATCCTAATTAGTCTCTCTAGTTTGACTGAAGCGTGTGCCCTTCCAAATAACTCCAACATTATACCAGTGGTCACTCTTGTAGACTATGAGAGACACCTAGGAATGTTGATGCCTTCCATGTCTATGTACATGGTTGACATAGTCCCATCGATCAAAATCCCCTATTCCTCTAAGAGATCCAAAACTATCAAAGTGAACAGAGTACCCTTAGGTTTTAGTTTCACCCCTCATGTCACCTCTAGTGGTGGAGGTTTTAGCGGGTTGAGTGGTGGAGGAGGCCATGGTGGTGGCTTCAGAAGCAAAGGTGGCTTCAGTGGAGGCCCTATTGTTGGCAATGGCTCCGACAGTGGTTCAGATGATGGTCATGTTGGTGGCTCCAGTGGTGGTTCTAGGGGAGGTTCCACTAGACCTTTGTCATCCCAAGATTTTATTCTAAATACTCTTCTTCAGAATATGGGTAAGATGCAAAGCCAACTAGCGAGTCTCTCCCAAGCCTCTTCCTAGCCTATCTTTCAGCCCTTCTTCTGACACAACCCTATGTCAATATCAATCTTAAACACTCCCTTCCCATAAGGAATGGATATTCCCAAATTCAAAAAATATGGTGGCAAAGTAGATCGACAAACGTATGTGTCCACCTTTAATGCCTTGTGTACAAATTTCTTCCATCATGATGCGTTGATGGAAAAACAATTCCCTCAATCTCTTAAGGACGCAGCGCTTGAATGGTATTGTTCCTTTCCCAACAACTCTATCTTCTCATTCGATCAACTTTTAAATTAGTTTCTTTGATAGTTCCAAGCTAACATCGGACTAAAGATGATCTTTTCGGATCTCATCTGATGCAAACAAGGGGATAATGAGAAGATTATTGATTTCATAGCATGATACCAAGCACTCTTCTCATAGATCTCATACCCACTACTTGATTCTGATGTGCAAAAGGTGTTCATAGGGAACTTGTAGAGACCTTGGTAGGAGAAGTTTTCCCTTATGAAACACCCTTCTTTCATGCATCTGTGTGTGACATTATGAGAATATCAACAAATGGTAGTTCAGTTTGGGGGATCCCCCTCACACTCTCATTCAGAAGGAAATTCCATTGTATTGATCTCTAGAAAAGGTAAGGTTGTAATAGATGTTGTAGCCACTACAAATGATAATGACCTCATATGCAACAAAAAGTTAACAAGTTTAGAAAAATCTTATTCTTCCATCTTGTAAAAGTTGCTAAAGGATAAGATCATAACCTTGGAGAACCCTAAACCTCTCAAGGAACTTTAACCTAGTTGGTACGATACAAATACCTTTTGTCAGTACCATCAAGTTAACAGACATGATACTAAATGATGTATGCGCTTGCATCATGAGATACAGGACCACATTGAGGACAATACTATTTTTCTCGATGGAAGTAAAAAAAATGCAAACAAATCAGTGTGAAAGAGAATAGTGAGTTGCAAATATACACGGACCTGTTTCCATCACATTATTCCAACGTGATTTTCATTCCCTCCAATTCTACCTCTCAGCTTGAGGCATATGTTAACATGGTCACAGTTACTCCTATCGTACAACCTGCACCCGGCTTGCTGGACATGACATTGAAATCATAGGATTTACCTTGAACAATAAGCCCTCTCCCCTCTACATTCCCACTCACCTCAATGGCAACATTATGATAGGGCTCTTAGTCAATCACGTGAGCCAAGTGAATGTCATTATAGAAGAGACATTGTGGCTTAATTCATTGCATAGAAAGGAGTACAAAGAAATAAAATCTACCATCCACACACATGATGGCCTTTCTCTCAAGCCATATGGCTCGATAACTCTGTTCATCCTAGTTGGACCTAAGGTTGTAGACACATTTTTTGATGTTATTCTAGAGTCGGATTTATTTAGGATGAAGTTAGGCATACCCTAGCACATAGTTCTCCCATGAAGATGTTGTGCACGTAGTGCATGACATTGGATACCAGCCATTGGTGTCTCGTGG
This sequence comes from Sequoia sempervirens, assembly GCA_007258455.2. NCBI lineage: Eukaryota > Viridiplantae > Streptophyta > Pinopsida > Cupressales > Cupressaceae > Sequoia > Sequoia sempervirens. The sequence continues at coordinate 203,648,162 of VDFB02000013.1, read as the reverse complement.
GGGCTACTCATTGGATCATTTGTGGCCCACCCCGGTTAGTCTGCTCCCCCCAAGAATGGACCTACTTTACAAGAACTATGTGAAGTATAAGACTGAGTGAAAGGGACAACTAAAATTGACCATTCCAATAGTACAATAGCTAGCTACCTCCTCTTCACGAAAGGGAAAAGAGAAGCTACCCCATCCTCAAGATGGCTCTCCTACTCCTCTTTCTAGAGAAGAGTTTTGGATGAATATGACTGGCTTTTACCCACTAAGTCCAATGATACCTGCTTGGTGTAAACCTAAGATCAGGATATCGAACCTCCCTACTAAACCACCTGGACCTTGGTACTACTTGTATGGCAAGGGAAAGGGTCCTTTTGGGGAATCCTTTCTGTCTTGGCCTCCACGGCCTCCCACCACTTCTACTAGAAAAGCAATAAATGGGAAGAGCCCCATAGCTGAGGCATTGGATTTGACTCCCCTATTGTTTCTCAATATTCTCCTCCTACTCCCATTCAGGAGCATGTCCCTCCACTGGAAATAGCTATGATGGACACTACCCATTCAGGATCATGTCCCTCCATTGGAAATAGATATGATGGATACTACCATGGCTGAGAAAGAGAATTTTGTCCCTTTGCAACCTTTGGTCTCTAGCTTGAAGAGTTGTAGAAACCACCTCGCACATGAGCACAAGTGTCAGCAAAAGGCTCTTGTAGCTGAGCAAGTTGCTTTGTAGTAGAAGGAAGAGGAGTTGACTGCCCCTACTTTAAGGCCTCTTGATATGTCCTCTCTCCTCCCCTATGCTTCCATTCAATCTAGTTCAGTATCGCTTTCAGCTCCTGATGTGAGTACGAGTATGCTTGACCCTAAAAAGGTGCAAGTGTTTATCGCTCCTTTAGTGGAGCCACCCTTGTTGATGTCCCTTCCGAAAATCCCACCATTCCCTAAACCCATGGATTTTTTGAATACTTCGGTGGTATCTATTGTAGTTTTCTCCTCCTCCTATTTCTCCATGTCTCATGCCTCATTTGTGGGGAGTTCACATCCCTCGATGAAGCATAAGATAGAGGATATCCCTTCCAGTAATGGAGGGCATAAGAGGAGCCCACCTTCTCCAAAGGGTAGTCCTTCACTGGCTTGTTCTTTCCTAGTGATAGAACCAGTCTCGGCTTCCCTTGAGTTTGTCACCACTCCTGAGTCACTCAGTGAGCCAAGTGATGAATCTCAGGCATAGCCTTCCCTGTCCGTTGAGGTAAGACATGGCACTCCAGTGAAGTGTATTTTTAACTCTCTAGATGAAGTTTCGTCCTTCTCAACAATTTTCACAAAGTCACTGACCATAGCACCACAAGAGCCTAGCGGAAGAGCCCTTGCAATTCTTCTTCCTTAACCCTTGTTGCGGGAGGGTCAAAAGATCCTCCCCTTAATATTCTACCACTATAGGCTTGTCCTCCTTCCCCTTATAATGATATAGATTGGGAAGTGGATGACCTCTTGGTTGATGAGTGTTAAAGGGAGGCCTCTTCTTTATCTTTAGATTAGATGTGTGTGTTGTGATGTGTTCCCCCTGTGATGGTGTTATGTGTTCTTGGAAGACCATTGTCACATTTGTTGGTGCTTGGATACATGAGTGATTTTTATGTCATAAAACTTCTTCTATCTGTATCATTATTCTTCCATGTTTGTGCTTATTTTTTGGAAAATTAGGGATGATGCAAAGTATTGGGGTCATTTAGGTGTCCCTTCCATGTTGACCCAATTTTTTTATTTTTACATTGTCTTGTCACGCATTCTTCACATGGTCTAATATAGTAGAGGGTTGATGACAGTTCATTTATATACTATTATTATACTTATATATATTTATGAGCAACTCTCACCTCAAAATATCAGATCACCCCTGTCTCTCTGGTTCATGTTATTTTTCTTTCACTCTTTTCTTAACTTTCTCTCTTATTTTCTTGAGTTGTCCCTTTCATGTGTGACAATTCTATTTCTATGTCACTCTGATTTTCAAAAAACATATTCATTGCCAATGAATCTTTTCTCGAAAATATTTGCAAGCTTTTTTCAAGAATCACATTTTTGACTTGGACCTAACAAAACGTGTTTCTTTCATCATGGGTTCACAAAGAAAGAACTTGACAACTTTCCTTCGAGGTGGGAGCAACCTTTAACTTCCCATCGCAAGGGGGCATCTTCTTCCTTTCTAATTCCTTGGTGAATTGAACATCTTTCGAAAGGATTCGTTGATGATGAATTGATTTGAGAAAAAAAATCTCTTTCACACTTTCAAAAGGCACATCCCTTGAATGGACCCCTCTTCACACTAGGTTCCCAAGGGAACCCTTTGAAAGCCTTCCAACTTGTCAACGGTTCGCATGACTATCCGTTTATCTTCTTACATGGCTGCTTTGTGTTTTTGGACATGTTTTATCTGTGGGTAAACACGTTGCTTTGCAAGTGTGCTTGTGAATTTTCTTTCTGACTCTATAAAGTCCCCTTCTTTGGGTTTCCTCCATGTAAGAGATCTTGGGGGTTACCTCCTTGTAGGTCTACAAGCCTATAAGGTTCTTTCTTCTTTGAGTTTCCTCCATGTGCGAGATCTTGGCGGACACCTCCTTACAGGTCTGTGGGCCTATAAGATACTTATTCCATTTGGTTTCCTTCATGTGAGAGATCATGGAGGATACTCCTTGTAGATCTATGGGACTACAAGGCAATTAATTCTTAGGGCTCCCTTCATGTGAGAGATCTTGGGAGTTACCTCCTTGCAGGTCTGCGGGCCTATAAGACACTTTCATCCTGTGGGATTTTTCCATCATTAGTATGAGGGCCCTTTGTGTACCTTGTGTAACTTCATAGTTTTGTGGGGCTATGGAGTATTTTTGTTCAAAGCTCCTTAGGGAGAGTACCTACAGAGTCATTTGCTTGCCCTGCACTTTCGAGTTCCCTAGATTGTGGTCTACCTCCTTAACGATTTAGGTATAAATTTCTAACCCTATTGACTCTTCAATCTACTGTGTTGAAGCACTCATCAGTATTTGTGCTTGCCAAAGTGGGGAAAAAATGTATAGGAGTGAATTTACACCCCTTACACAAATTCCCCTCTTACACAACCTCACCTTAGAAAATCAAATCCGAAGGCGAAATTCCACATCACCCAACTACCTTCCTTCAACTTGGCACCTTTTTGTTGTGTCAGTGAGAGCATTTCTATAGGGTATGCACATGTGACATGCAGACATTCACATAGCATGCTACTATCCCTAATGGATTCCCACATCCAAAGTTAGTAGAGGCGTTACACTTTCAATTGGGGTCGATTTGTAACATCCCTCTTTGACCAACTGAGCTCGAAAATGGAAAATTCTTCCCTCTTCTCATTGAAATTCATCCACCTTCATCTCATTTCATCCTCTAAGCAACATATTGGCATTCTCTTAGCACTTCCAACATTCACTTCACTCTCAAGTAGCACCTCAACACTCCATTGCAGCAACAACACTTTGTCAACTCCACATTGCAAGTGTGAAGAAAGCCAATGAAGCATGGGCTTGGAGCCTTGTGAGGCCTCCCTCCATCACAATTATAGTTGTAGTGACCTTACCAAGTCTATATTCTCCTCCATTGACTAGCGAGTGTTTGGGTGGAGGTGGTAACATTTCACTCCTCTTCTTTGTGATTTGAGAGGAGTAGCATAATATAGTTTTGTAGTGTATTGCTTTCTTTTCTTTCCTTTATTGTATATTTCTACTTCATTGCTTTCTAGTTGTTCATGGAGGTGGAAACACCAAAATGGGGGTCTAATTGAGGTAGGCCCCTATACAACCCCAACAATTTCCCCCTCCTTGTTTGTGTGTAGGTGAAAGTACGTGTGGAGCTAGTTGGAAAATAGGTGCTTTTGTGAGTTGGTCTTTATCACTTTAGTCTTTATCTATATGCTCCACTATTTACGCACTTACTTTTTGTATTTCATCATTTTGTCATTTTTGTTAAAGTCCACTAGCTAGGATGTTAGTTTGTTTTTTGGCAGTTTGTACTATGTTCACTATTTTCTAACCGTACGAATACTAGCATGCCAAAGAGACACTAGAACTACACGTTGACGTCCTAGAACTATGTTGCCATCCTTAAACAAAGAGTTGTTTGAGACACAGTACCGACTCCAAAAACTAGCTCGCCTAACCCAAAACTAAGTTCAGGATCTGTAGAGTGATTGAAGTATGTTATAATCCTCATCATTCTAGATCTTTGTCTCAAGATACCCTTTTAGAGTGAGGTAAGTTAGGGTAGCCCTCCGCTCTCGGATCTCCATCACCTGGAGCCTTGACGTGTTTGGTCTATCTCTCTTACAAATTCAAAAAGGGAATATTCCATGGGAATATTTTTTGTGCAAGTTGAGGAAATTGGAGGATTTAGAAAGAAATTAGCTAATTGAACAATTAATTAAAATTATCTAATTGTCCAAGTGGATGAAATTAGAGGATTTAATTAAATAATCAAGAATTATTCAATCAAAGTATTATTATGACATTTAACTAAACAATTTGCATTATTTAATCAAATGGGATTGAAATTAGCATGAATAAAAGTGAGTTAACTAAATAATGTTGATTTATTTGATTAATAGGAGAAAAAATGAGTTTAACTAAATAATTGACATTATTTAATTAAATGGATGAATTATGTGAAACAGACTAGGAATGGTGTTAGTCAGCGATACCAAGTATGTGATATTATTAGGAAAATTTTAAGTGTCTACATTTTTCCCCTCTTTGAAGCAATGCACTTGTTGTGTTGTTTCAAAGAACTAATATTGCTTGGAACAAAATTTGAAAAAAATCCTAATTTTAAATGCCGCACTATGCCCCAATAGAAGAAATGACTATAGGTATATTGCCACCTCGAGAGTTCAAGCAAAAAAGACTAGTTTTCAATCGGGCTTGTGACATGGATACATGATTGGTTCTATTACATGAATGATAAAAATAAGTCCTAAAAAATACTTAGATAATGGCTAGGATGCAAAAAAACTAGAAAAATGAGTTTTAAGGTCAAAACCCTAGGTTTAGGTAGGTATATATGCTCATTTTAGGAAACTTCCAGCTCATTTGTGCACTTTTCTTTTGATAATTCTTTAGTTATTTGAGAGATCCTATGAGAGAGCTATTTAGAGCACCTACTATGATGGAGTTCATCATGCATGCCAGGCATCAAGTTGACTGAGTTCGTGAGTACTAGTGCCCTCCTCGGTTAGGTGGTCAGGTATGTGCTTCGAAAAACTTACCTTATGATTTTTCAAAATTAGTGAAATGTAGGCTAGAAGTTAGGAAAAAAAGGCACTTGACTTTTTTTCTACATGCCTTATCCACCGACGCCAAGCCCTTGTACTCAAATTTCCTCAACTTGCATAATGAATATACACATAGAATATTCCCTTTTGAGTTCAAATATTTCCCTCCAAATGGAAATATCTTCCAACATAATTCCTAAAAATTAGGGAATTGGTTGAGTCTCTCATGGATCTTGAACCATTGATTTGATCTTTGATCCATGTCTCATGGATTATCAACCATTTGATTCATCCTTTATCCATGTTCATTCCTCTCCTCCAGTTTCATCCACCGATTAGCCTTTTTGATCTTCACCATTGATCATGATTTCAAAATTCTATAAATAGTAAGCATTTTTCCATAATAATTCATTCACAAGCATTGAGTAAACTTACTTTTTTTAATTGATTTCCCAATTTGATCAATTTGAGAGCATCTTGTGAGTCATATTACATCATTTCTAGCTTTAATTGCTTTGCAATATCATGGATTTTGTTTGAATTGAGAACTCCACATCTAATTTGAGCATAATCCCACAATGAGATTGAGGTTTACATTGTTTAGCTAGATTCAATTTGAATTACTTTGTTCTTTCATTCTATTTGAATTCTAATTTCTATTTTTTGAAAAATTTAAATCGATTGTGTAGTTAATTTATCCTTTACATAGCTTTAGATTTCAATTTGATGTAATTTGATTAGTTGATTTTATACATTCACAAACACACACATGTGCACAGACATATATGTGTATGTGTATTTATTGAATGCTATGATAATATGCCATTCACATATATTAATGTGATGGAGCAAGAAAAGTAATAGCTGAAGTTTAGCACATAGTATAATAAGCATAAGATACATAGTAGCACATTCATCTAATAAGTAAAAGCTGAATTATTGCATATATATTGTTGCACAACATAAAGGGAAATGTTAATACATTTAAATGGTAAGTATTACTGTGAATTAAGTTCCACACATAGACAAAAACAAGATGTGTTGGACTAAGTCAAACTTCCATGAATTGGCAAGGAGGCAAGTGATTTATGTTTTTGTTTTGAAGTACATTTGCTATATGACTATTAAACAACAACAACCCTATTCTAGGTGCCTTAAACTAGCTAAATGAAAGGTTAAAATGCCACGAATAAAGTGAGAAAATAGGAAACCAATGAGTAATAGCGCAACCATTTGGAAGAGCTTTGACTTAGTAAATCAATATATGCAAAATAATTTTAACAACTTGGCCAAGGAATAGAAACTGAATGCAATTTAAATTTGTTTATGTGTTGAATGACTGACTCTTCAGTAGCTAGTAATATGGAAATAAGGTGCCCAACTTTGCATAATCAACCTATATAGTAATAGACTTGTATTTAAGTTCTTTGCAATTTCAGAGGTGGCAACTTAAGGGAAAAGGTGGAAATCACCATAGCTAACTTTTAGTGTGAAGTATTTCTTTGAATCTATATAAATAGGGGTCAATAGTTCTTATTTTGGGAGTGGATTGTGATTATTTTCTGCAGTTCATTTTTCTATGATATTTTTTATGAGTTTGTGAGAGTTGTGAGTATTTCCTTATTCATTTGAGGAGAAATTTATGTGTGTGAGAGAGTATTTATTGGGAATACAAAAGATTAGTATACTAAATTCAAGGATCGAAGATAAGCTGAGCTTAGTGAACGAAACAAGTAGAGTTCTTCATTGGAAGCTTTATTACCAAGCATGCTAGTATTCTTATCCATAATTCTATTTTTCTATTTTGATATCATGTTTGTCATTGTTTCCAAGTGTTTGTGCAAAATGATGATTATTTATTGAGTGGAGGTCATATACATGTTGGTTAAAGAAATCATATTAGTTTGATATGTATATAGCTATCATATTGAAGTATTTATTTCTAGTAGCTAAAATAGCTAGAAGATATTATTGAGATATCTAGGATATCATATGTAACATACATACTTGCATGAATTGTGATGTTGGTAATGCAATGGGGTTGTTGTCATCTCAGAAATGTTAGATTATGATGTTTGTAATGCTTCATTGGTATGTTTATTCCTCGGGATTAACCTATGTGGTTAGTTAGATCACCTAAATGTTTCATTACATTTGAAATGGGATTTTTCGATTCTGTTATATTGTTTTGAAGTCAAACCTAGTCAAGATATATTATGGTCATTATAGTTTCCAAGATGAGTGATGGGTTGGGTGAATAAATGACACTGCTTGAAGTATTGAGTGTTTTTTTTCATTATATATATGATAAATATTTTGCAAAAGTAAGTGTAGTTACCACTACATACACTTTATTGGTTTCAATGTGAGCCAATATCACATACCTAGTATGGAGTGTCATGCATGTACGTGGGTATCCACTACATGGAAGCACTAGATATGTAGGAAACAAAACCATGTTTAGATAGGCACTAAATTACAGGGTTTCCATAACAAGCTCTTTGTTGAAGGGTAGGGCCATCTTACTAGTTAGGATGATGTCTGAGGGGCTACATTAAGTCTATGGTTGGTGGAAAATCACTTGGGTGATGCTCTCCCTAATGTAGTTGGTAGTTGAGACTTGTGTGAAATAGAAGAAGATGAAGATGTGTGTTCCAAATAAGGACAACTTGACCAATATGTTTTTGTAAATTAAAGATCTTGTAAGCTGTCATTTGTAATTATGCTATTGCATCTATTTAGAAGGTGTAAACGGAAGATGTATTTAACACTTGGAATTATTTAAAGTTTCTTTATTAATGCAATGTAATTTGGAATGGGTTTATTTCAAATATGTATCTATGTTATTGAATTAGAAAATTTTATTTCTGTATGTTGGTGAACTCTATCATTTCTCATATATGGGTTAAAAATTAGGTGAAAATAATAGGGTAAACTTTGGGCTTGTTACATATGGTATTGGATCTACTAGGTTCAACACTAGAACGTATGAGCTCATTATGCTAGTGTTTCATCCAACATTATGAGGATCTAATGTTTGGAATTCTTGTGCCAGGATGGTGTGACTCAAGATGAATACAAGAAAGTCAGTAATAAGAAATGAGCACTACCTAAAGGAAAAGAAGGAAAGAGAAGGTATAGTTAAAACTATAGGACCCAATTACACTAGGGACATATGGCTTGGGGATACCAAAAATTTTAGCAATGATATGACACACATTATGTAGAGAAAAAGAAACTATGGGAAGCTGCCAATTTCATACCTCCTATCTCACCAACCAAGTCTGATCCTTACCACTCTCATGGGATATATCGACATAGTGTAGTGTTAGTCCTCCTTTGATCACAAGGGACCCTCATGTACTCTCATCTCCTGAACTTATAGCTATTGAATTTGATGATTCAGAGGGATATGTTCCCCACAACCATGTATTTGAAAGTGAATATGAGGGATATACTCCCCTCAACTACTATGTATAGTCAACTTATGTAATCTATGTACAAAGGATGATTAGAATCCTTGAGATATAATAAAATAAAAATAATTTAGAAAAAACTTGTACAAAATCTATTATTGCTTTATTGAATGTGAATGAACGAACGATGAAATGTTTTAGGATGTTACTTAGACCTTTCTAGGAGATAATTAAAATGAAACCTCCAGGTGGGATAATTTTGTAAGAATGGTTCAAACATGAACTAATCCAAGGGGTAGCCATGAAGTAATGGTTCGAACATGAACTAATCCAGGGGATAGTCATGAAGTAGGTCAAATTTTTGAACCCTGAGGCCAAACTAGACTAGGTTCTAATCATGTCCAACAAAACAAGGGACAAGATTGGTCACCTCAAGCAAGAGGTCAAGGAGCAAGTATACCAGAGCAAGAAGTTCCAAATGAGGAAGAGGGAGAAAACTACAATGATTGCACTACTTTGAGCAATTATGGTAGGGATGAATCTCAATCAAGATCAAAAGGGAGTAAGAGAAAATAACCTATTCATGAATTGTCACAAGACATGAGGAAAGTCACACCTCCTAAGTTTGAGGGAACCACCAGTGAGGATGTTGTTGAAGCATGGCTCACTAATATGGAAAAATACTTCAAAATAAGAAATTATTTTGAAGTGACCAAGGCCATTTAGGGAGCCTTTCAACTAGCTATCAAAGCATCCATGTGGTGGATGAAAAAGAAGATGGAACTTGATTTGAGTTCATTGAAGCTAACTTGGGAAAAATTAGTGTAAATCTTTTGTAAGTGGTGGTTTCCTCATTTATACTTTGACCATAAGTTAACAGACTTTTAGAATCTAAGTTAGGGAAAGTCCACGATGAATGAGTATTGGGATAAACTCACTCATCTTCTCAAGTATGTACCTCAATACTAGAAGGATGAGATATTTTAGATTAGGAAATTCATAATGGGTCTTAACACCCAAATCGAAAGAGAGATAGATGTGCATGGTCCTGCTACTATGGATCATGTGTACAAGAAATCTATCAAGTAGGAGTAGAAGCTTAAGTCTATTTCTGCATACTGGGAGAAGAGCTAGAAGAGATTTAATTGGTCACAAACTGATCAAACCTTTAAGAAGAAAAGAGGTCATCAGGATTATAAGAGGAAAGGAGATAGGGGATTCTATAACAATTGAAATGAGTCAAGGGGTGACTGCAAGGGTAACAACAACCCCAATAGGAATGAAAGTAGTTCTAGAAAGCCTATGACAAGGAAAGAAATGGTGAGAGGATGTTTCTTATGTTGTGGAGATCACTATGCAAATTAGTGTCCCAATAAGATGTAGGGGATGCATCCTCATGGAAATCCCGTACCACCTGAACAAGCAACATTTTGGTAAAGGATTCATGTGGCATTATAATATCATCAAGTGGAGTATAAAATTACTCTAGTAGAGGTTCCAGGTACTTTGTATGGAATACTATTTCAATTCTAATAGACACTAGTGCTAAAAAAAAAATATTTCTCCTACTACAGCTAGTAAGATATCTAGAAAAGATGGATTTATGGAAAAGTCTTGGTTTGTTGAGTATGCAAACCAAACAAGAGCTAACGTAGAGCAATACCTATTTGAGTCTAGGATTGATCTTTTGAGTTTTTGTATGGAAGTAAATTTGTATGTATCCCCCCTAGGATCTTATGATGTCGTCTTAGGTAAGAATTGGTTATGGAGTCATAGAGCCAAAGTCGATTGTCATGCCAAGTCAATAGAGTGTCTAGATGACCTTGGGAGTAGGGTATTCTTTCAAGACACACCTAGGGAAATTAAGTTGTGACAAATATCTATTGTACAAATGCACAAAGCTAAGAGGAAGGGGTGTCAACTTTTCACGGTGAAAATAGAGAAACTGGATGAGTGCAAGTAAATCTTTCAAGATTATGTAATGTATGAACCCCTAGATCTTCAAGAAGCCAAAGATTGAGAAATATTGGAATCAAGGAAATTGAACATGGAGAAACATCCTATCTTAAGAAATTTTGTGGATGTATTCCCAGATGAATTATCTGGGTTAGCTCCCAAAAGTGTATTTGACTTCTCGATTGATATAGTTCTAGGATCAAAACCTATATCCAAAGCCCCATATACGATGACTACAACAGAGATGATGGAGTTAAAAGCTCACATTGAGTAGTTGTTTTCTAAGGGATTTATTAAACCTAGTGATTCACCCTGGAGAGTGCTAGTGATCTTTTGAAGAAGAAGGATGGTACACTATGCTTGTGTATAGATTATCATTTGCTAAATAAGGCAATGATAAAGAATAAGTATCCTCTTCCATAAATCAATGATCTCTTTGATTAGATGTGAGAAGAAATAGTGTTTTTAAAAATTGATTTATGATTAGCTTATCATCAATTAAGGATCAAGGTACGGTCATTATGAGTTCATAGCCTAACCTTTTGGATTGATGAATGCACTTGCAACATTCATGAGCCTAATGAGCAACGTGTTTAGGGATTGTCTAGACAAATTTGTGTAGTATTCTTGGAAAACATTATTATTTACTCCAAGAATGAGGAAGAACATCTCCAACATTTAACGATTGTTCTCCAATGTCTGAGAGAGCATAAGCTTTATGGAAAACTCACAAAATGTACCTTCTTTCAGAAAGAGGTACAGTATTTGGGTCATGTCATTTCAGTTGATGGGATTGCGGTTGACCCAACAAAAATTAAGGCAGTACTTGAATGGACAATATCGAAGAATGTGCTTGAATTTTGAAGCTTCATGGATTTGGTAGAATATTATAGGAAGTTTGTAGCCAAATTTTCCAAGATGTCCTTTCCCATAACATCATTGCAGAGAAAAGGGAAAAAGTTTGAGTGGTTGGAAAGATGTCAAGTGGTGTTTGATCAACTCAAGGAGAAGTTAACTACAACTCCAAAAATAAAAGTTCCAAATCTAAAATGTGATCTTGTCATCATTATTGATGCTTCAGGAGAAGGTCTAGGTGCAGTGTTGATGTAGGATGGGAGAGTCATCACCTACGAATCTAGAAAAAATGAATCCTTACAAATAGAATTATGCTTTGCTAGGGAAACCATTTTAATTGAAGACTGAACACTATGGTTTGAAGTATTTTTTTAGCCCTAAGTTGAATTTGAATGCACGAAAAAGGGGATTGCTCAAATTTGTACTAAAATGTGACTTTGATATCAACTATATTAAGGGCAAGGAAAACCATTTTATTGATTCCCTAAGTCAAAGGAGACATATCTCCTCAATGATATCAATTCATACTAATTTCAAGAGTCAAGTGTTGTAGAAATCCAAGGGCAATGAGTACTACAAGAAAGTTAAGCAAGAACTCTTAGATGATCCACAAGACACAAGGTATGATGGATTTCTATTTCAACCTAATGGTTTATTAAGGTTTAAAGGAACAATCTATTTACCAAAATCTAAGGAAATAATGAGTACAAGGTGGAAATAATTTCATACCACACCTTATTTTGGACATCCTAGAGTAACTAAGTTGTTGGCTAATGTAAAGATCTATTTTTGGAAAGGAATGAAGAGGCATGCTGCAAGATTTGTGGCAAGTTGTTTAGAATGTTAGAGGGGGGAGGGAGAGCATCATCACTCGACATGACTATTGTATCCTCATGAAATTTTAGAGAGGAAATGGCAAGTCATTAGCATGTATTTTCTTGAAGGTCTTCCAATGTCTAGGAATAAGCACAATGCTATTCTGGTAGTGGTAGATAAGCCTACAAAGGTATCTCATTTCATTCCAGGGAACCTAATTGATGGAGCAATTGTTATAGCTTGCAAGTTTATGCAAGAAGTATTTGGGTTACATAGTTCCTAAGAAAATTATTACAGATAGGTAAGCACATGTAATGTCTAAGTGTTGGAAAACTTTATTTTCTTCACTTGGGACACAGTTGAACATAAGTTCAACATACTATCTAAAAAAAAATAGTCAAACTAAAAGGGTGAATAAAATTTTATAAGATCTATTGAGGATGTATTGCATGGATCAACAATAAAAATAGGAGGATTATTTACCTTTGGTGGAATTTGTATATAAAAATTCTTATCATTCTATGATTAAGGTGCCTCCGTTTGAAGCATTGCATGGTAGGAAGTGTCGAACTCCTATAAGTTGGGATAAGCTAGAAGATAGGATTATCCTTGGATTAGATATGCTATCAGAGATGGAGGAGAAAGTTAGTGTGATAAAGAAAAGGTTAGCAGAGGAAAATGATAGGCAAAAGAGTTATGCAAATTCTAAACTTGTCCCTAGACATTTCTCAATAGGAGATTTTTTTTTGCTTAGAGTTAAGCCTCACAAGAGTTCTATTAAGTTTGGAAAGTCATCCAAACTAGCCTCAGATTATATAGGCCCCTTTGAGGTTCTCAAAGAAGTTAACCTAGTCACTAATTAAATTGATTTTCCACTAGCTCTCGCCAGGATGCATAATGTCTTTCATGTGTTGTACCTTAAAAAGTACATCCTAAGAGATAATCATGTTATTGATTGGAATGCTTTACAGGAACAAGAACTAGGAGTAGTAACCATCGAGCCTCTCAGAGTATTCAAAATGTGTAGGCTCCATCTACACAATAGAGAGTTTCTACAAGGAAAGGTTCAATGGGACTAGTATGCAAAAGATTCTACACTTGCGAAGACTATTTGGAGATTAAGCAAAAGTTTCCTCATATTTTATGTCCTTTTGAGAGTTCTTAAAAAAAATTATTACGTTTTATGTTTATTTTTGATACTCTAAATCATCGTGGTCGATGATTCATGAGGGATATGTTACACCCCATTGTGTATTTACCAGGTACTATTACTTTTTATGAATAACTGTATTTTAATGCATGATTATGTCTTTATATATTTCAATGAAAATGAGATAATGAATATGCATTATAATGTGACTTTTTTAAATGCTTTGATGATGCAAATGATATATGATGTATATGAATTTCATGTTATCGGCTAACTTTTCCATGATGCACTAAGTTGGATGTAGGAAAGAATCGAGCCCTCCAGTAAGGAGAGGGAGAGTATCACCTAGGAGAGGAAATTGGTATGGAAACCACTAATGTGCCTACTTGAGATAACACACACACATTCATAGCCTAGGATAGTCAAGCTTAATCAAGTTAGTATGGGCTAAGAGTCGATATGTAAACCTTGTTGATAATTAGGGTTAATGGGAATGTATGGGTGATTATGTTTAATTCATTATGATTGTCTAATCGATTTGAGTTATAGTGTTATATCCTTGTAATGAGTATTTTATGTACTTTTTATATTAAATATACATATAATGGATATTATGTACATTATATATATATATATGGTAACTCATATATGTGAATGTATACACGTGTGAGCATGTGTAGGTAGAAATACCAATGTATATTCATACATGGATACATCATATGTATGATTAAATCAAATGAATATATATATATATATATATATATATGTATATATATGTATGTATGTATGTACACTTTATATATATACTTATCGATATATATATATATATATATTATATTGTAAGATATTAAAATAATATATATATACATTAATATATATGTATGTATTGGATTAAATAGTATATACACATATATGCATATATTAATTGTTGAAAAATGAGGTGTTTTCTTAGCTTAATACTCTATAAAACTTTAATATTGCTGATCTAAGTAAGTATTTTCTTTGTTACATATATTCTTTGTGGGTGATTATCTTGATTAATCCATTTTACTATTGTAGAATGTAGAGAGAAGTTAATAGAAGAACTAGACATGATATTAGAAAGATTACATAAGATGTACCGTGGAGAAACCCTTTCGGGAAAAAACTCCACCAAGAATTATTCTATTATTCAATCTCTAAATTACAATAGCTCCAATTCTTGCTTGAGAATGCTTCTTCTGTCTTTACCAATATTCTTTACACCTGTAATAACAATTATGAAAACTCTATTCAACTTGAATGAGATATAGAGACAATATGCAACCTTGTAATCTCCAAATGGTGATAATTCCAATGCACAAGCTCAAGCCCTTGAAAAGGTATGCCATATTCCTTCAAGTTGAGTTATTCAGTGAAGAATAAAGCTTACAACATGTGCTTCATGCATTTGGGTGTCCCAAACTGAAGCTACAACTTCTCCTTCACTCCAGTGATAATTCCAAAGTTCTTCCTCAAATTTGGCACCCATAAGTAAAGCTACTTAACTAAGCCTTCAGAAATATCTTATCATGCATGAGAGGTAAATCCAATAAAGCATCTTGGGTGCCCAAGTTGGCTTCAAGTGCTTTATAGTTAACTGAAACATTTACTCAACACCATTCCCAAAGAATGGTCATCCCTTGTTAACTGGAGGTAGTCCCTGTTATCTGTCATACAACTCAATGTTATTAGCCATGCATTACAAGTTAACTAAAGCTAACTACATGCAACTCAAAATAACCAACATGCATGCAACTGAAGATAACTGAACTAAATTGAATTGAATTGAACTGAACTAAACTAAACTAAACTAAACTGCTTCGAACTGAATGAACTAAACTTAACTGAAATTCAAGCATGCAAACATCAAATCCTAACTCCTAGGATCTTTACATGCATTCAAAGTGTTAACTGTTACTTGTATAGTTAACTGGACACAAGGTGAGTTTCACCTTACCATGTGAGTGTCCCATGTGTCCCTATTATTTAGGAACTCACTATGAATGCCCTCACATGCTTCTTACATTTATAATTAATTACAAATGTCAATAATCATGATTATTTCATCAAATATTAATCTCATCCTAATCATAGTGTTGTTGAACACATTCCAAGAATCTAGGAGATACATGAAATAATTAATGTTTAGGATTTGCAATTAAATGGCATCCCATTTCCAACATTAATATATTTTAATATCTATATATATATATATATGTTAGGATTAGAAAAATAATGATTTTAAATATATATGTTAATACATATATATATATTATAATTAAGAATATTATAATATATATATCAATATATATGTGTGTATTTATTGAATGTTTTTTATTAGAGGTAAAATATGGGTTTTGACGGGGCTCAGAATCCTTTACAAAAGAAAGTGGTTGAAACTAAAGAAAAAAACACTAAGCATAAATCATCCCGTCATCAACGAACCAACAACAAAAAGTCAGCCAAAAAGGAGGACCCCAACCAGCAGCACTACATTTTTTTCAAAATATCCATTTCCTCCACGTTGCTCGCCGCAACCTTCTGAGCATCATTGAAAACATCAAGTATTTCTTTACCAAAAGCCCCAACCTGAGTTTTAGTCTTGTTTCTAGTTCTAGCAGGTCCATCTGTATTCACCTCAGTAATCAAAACATTACTGTTCTCCCCACCCTTCTCAACAACAACCTCCTCCTCCATCAGCTTGCCAGTAGCACTAATCTCTTCATCATGAACAATTTCCTTACGCTTCTTAATACTAACCACAGGAGAAGTCACACCGACATAATGAAATTTAACAAAATATTTAGACACCTCCCCACCCCTCATCATAGTAGCCCAAATTTTCTCCATTTGATCCTCAAGGGTGAGGATTCTACCTTCTAGATTTTGTTTCATCTTAAGATTTTCCTCTGCCATAGTGTCTGTGATAGTGTTTAAGGAATCAAACAATTCATCTATCTGGTTTTGGATAGAGGACTCTTCAGCCTTAATCACCACACCCCTAACTTTGACATTAGTTTTATTGAGTTCATGAAAAAACCATTTAAATAGTTTTAAAAAAAAATGGAACCCTCACAAGCACTTCCCAACACATCAGAAATTTCTTCTCTATCAATATTAAAAACCCCCTTCTCCAAAGCATCTTCCTCCTCAAAGGAGCTAACCTTATCCTGACTGGCAGAGATTTCCTTACCTTTCCCAACTGCAACCAGAGTCTTTATTTTGCAGATGGAACTCGCAATCTCCTCTACCACAACCTTTCTTTTCTTCAACCTCTCCAATTCCACATCCTAGGTATCCACAACAATCAAACCACCAACAACCCCAGTCTTACCTTTCTGCTGCAAGTTTGGGTTAACACTTAGAGAATCATTGGTGTTTAGGCCACCCGTTATAGTGAGAGGAAAGTCCCTCTCCAATAATTGACTCGTAGCCCTTAGAACTCATTTCTTCATGCTTCCCTCCTATAGATCCTTCTTCTTCTTGGTTACAGAGGGCGGTGAAGAAGCCTCACCATACAAATCATTCTTCTTCTTTACACCCCCACTTGAAAAATCAACAACCACCTCATCACTACAAGTCACATAGCCCTCGCTAGCACACGACTCCCCTTTTTTTGTCTTTCCTGAAGCAAGGGATTAAGGACTCACCTCCAATGAAGCAAGTGATTCCAGGAAAAAAGTCCACATCCTCCTCTGAATCTAACTCCTTTTCCAAAATAAGTTTCATTTTCTTCACTTTTTTGCTAGTCGGTTCCTCTCCTAAGGCAGTCTCATACTCCTCCACTGGCTTAGGCTATTTACCCTTCGGGGGAGCAATTGGCTTAGCCACCTCAAAGGACTTAACATATTCATAAATAAGAAGGATTAACCCCACATGAAAAATAGGATTTTTATGGTTTTTCTTATGATCCTTGAGACCCAAATCTATAGACATAAGGAGATAATAAGGAAAGGAAATCATTTTCTTATGGTAGAAATGATTGAGAAAGATGAAGTGGTATGCATTTACCGCTAAGAAGCAGCCTTCTAAGGTAATAAAATGCATGATCTCTTCTACTACATCTCCCCACAATGCCTTAAGAGAGATTCTCCAACAGCCTCCACTCCTCGCTATCCTCAAATCCTTAGCTTCATCCCCCTTGAAGAAGATTCGCATAGTGGTTTGCGACTCCTTTTTATCTCTAAAAACTTCAATACCATCCATGGCCAAACTAGTAATACTAGCTATAAATTATTCATTGACATCATACTTCATTCCACCCAACTTCAACACCCTATCATTTCATTCTTTAGCAAATAGCATTGTAGTCTGAGGATTATTGCCATGTAATTTATCTAGGTAAGGAGTTAACCCTCCTTTCTCCAACACCTGCCAAACCTCCTTCTTCTTCTTGGTAGCTTCACATGAGAAGGGTTTCACTCGATTTCTATCTCCACCCATATTGACAGAATTAGAAGAAAGTAATGGCTTGAGAACTCTGAACTCAATGAAAGGAAAACTATGGAAGACAATGCTAGGAGCACCTAGAATCCATGTGATAACTAAATTGAGGCAGAGGAGAATTAAGAACATTGAGTTATGTTCCCTACAGCTACCAGCCACCGTACCATTAGCTTGATTCAAATTGGGCTTACCATCCTTCCTCATAATTTTTGACCATGTGAAGAAAGACATGCACGCCGCAGGCCATAATGAGAACTTAAGCAAATTAAAATTGGCAATCATAGTTAATAGTTGCTATTGCCTCTATAGGGAGGGGGTCATTCAAACCTCATTCCCTGACCTCTCTAACTCTAATATTAGCGAAGGTGTCCACTAGACCATTATCCTGTCTCAAAATATGAGACATGTAATATTCATCAAAATATTTAAGAATATCAATGGAATCCCATATCAAAGACTCAATAGTCCAAGAAGGGGGAGCACAAATTTTCAAATTATTAATGATATTCAAAGAATCACCCTCCAACCAAACTTTCTTATAGCCTTTGATTTGTGCCAACTTAAGACCATGATAGGCTGAAGCCACTTCCGCATAGTATTTTATTTATTTATTGAATGCTATGATAATATGCCATTCACATATATTAATGTGATGGAGCAAGCAAAGTAATAGCTGAAGTTTAGCACATAGTATAATGTGCATAAGATACATGGTAGCACATTCATTTAATAAGTAAAAGCTAAAGTATTGTGCATATATTGTTACACCATATAAAGGGAAATGTTAAAACATTTAAATGGTAAGTATTGTTATTTATTAAGTTCCACACATAGAAAAAATAAGAAGCATTGGACTAAGTCAAACTGCCACAAATTGGCAAGGTGACAAGTGATCTTTGTTTCTGTTTTGAAGTACATTTGCAATATGACTATTAAACAATAGCATCCCCATTCTAGGTGTCTTAAACTAGCTAAATGAAAGGTTAAAACACCACAAATAGATTAAGTGAGCAAATAGGAAACCAGTGAGTAATAGTGCAGCCATTTGGAAGAGCTTTGACTTAGTAAATCAGCATGTGCAATCTTATTTTAATGACTTGACCAAGAAATAGAAACTGAATGCAATTTAAATTGTTTATGTGTTAAATGATTGACTCTTTCAGTAGCTAGTAATATGGGAATGAGGTGCCCAAATTTTCATAATCGACCTGCACAATAATAGACTTGCATTTGAGTTCTTCTTTGCAGTTTGAGAGGTGGCGACTTAAGAGAAAGGGTGATGATTACCATAACTAACTTCTAGTGTGAATTCTTTCATTGAATCTATATAAATAAGGGTTGATAGTTCTTATTTTGAAGGTGGATTATGATTAATTTTTTTTGTTCATTATGTTGTGATATTTTATGTGAGAGTTTGTGAGAGTTGTGAGTATTTCCTTGTTAGTTTGAGGAGTAATTTATTGGTTTCACTATGAGCTAGTATTGCATACCTAGTAGGGAGTGTCATGCATGTAGGTAGGTATCCACTACATGGTAGCACTAGATATGTAGGACACAACACCATGCTCATATAGGCACTAAATTAGAGGGTTTACATAACAATCTCTTCGTTGAAGGGTGGGTCAATCTTATCGATTAGGAAGATGTGTGAGGGACCACATTAAGTCTGTGGTTGGTGGAAAAACACTTGGGTGATGCTCTCCCTCATGTAGTTGGTAGTTGAGAATTGTGTGAAATAGGAGAAGATGAAGATGTGTGTTCTAGATAAGGACAACTTGCAATATGTTTTTGTAAATTAAAGCTCTTGTAAGATGTCACTTGTGATTATGTTATTGCATCTATTTGTAAGGTGTAAATGAAAGATGTATTGAATACTTGGAATTATGTAAAGTTGCTTTATTAATGCAATGTAATTTGGAATATGTTTATTTCAAATATGCATCTATGTTATTGAATTGGAAAGTTTTATTTTTGTATGTTGGTGAACATTATCATTTCTCATTTATGGGTTAAAAATTAGATGAAAACAATAGGTAAACTTTGGGCTTGTTACAAAAATGGAGAGAGAGGGATAGGAAAATAGAGATATAAATATAAAGGTCAAAAAAGATGGATGTATCTAGAGATAGAGAGGGGGAGAGAAAGATAGAGATATATATGAAGATAGAGGGAGAGAGAGAGGGAGAGATAAAGATAGAAAAATGTAGGAAGGTAATAATTGAGAGAGAGGGAGAGATAGAGAGGAAAAGATAAAGAGATATAGAAGGAGAGGGAGAAATAGTGTTACACCTTGTTTCTCAATTATCGAGTTACTTTTACCTTCACTAGTAAATATGATGATAAATGTAAATCATGACCTTAATATGTCTAATAGGTAAATGAAATACTTGAATATGCATTAAGATCTTATTTATTGTGAAGGAATGATTAAATACTAATGGAAATACGATGAATGAATATGTAATGCAATGTGAATACTTTAATGCTTTGATGATGCAAATGATTTATGATGCAAAAGAATTTCATGTGAACAACTAACTACCTTTGTGATGCACTAAGTTGGATGCAAGAAGGAATTGAGCCCTCAAGTAAGAGAGGGGGAGTATCACTCAGGAGAAGAACTTGGTTTGGTAACCCTTAATGAGCCTAACTAAGCATACACACACTCACATCCTAGTTTGGTTTAGTTGAGTCAAGTTAGTTCATGAATCAGGTAAGTAATCTTTGGTCATAGTTTTGGGGTGATTTAAGTGACGTTGGTTTTAGTCTTTCATTTCTTGATTTTTCTTGGTTTGAATTAAAGTGATTAAATCTACGTATTGGGTATATACATGTTTATGTATAAAAGCAATTCTAGTATCTTTAATTGATTAAGACTTGTATGAATATGTTGTATTGCTATATATATATGCATATATCAATGAAGTTGATAATAAGGTAAGGAATGTATATATATGTGTATATAAGGTTGATATATATATATATATATATATATATATATACATACACACACACACACATACACACACACACACACACATATATTAATCTTATATAAATATATTAATGTAAATGCATAATTTGAATGAGTATTATATTTATACATGTATTAAAGTATGTATATATATAACAGTATATTTGAAAAAGGAAATTGTATATTATATATATATATATATATATATATATATAATTTTTTAATAAATGTATATATATATATGTTTTAATATATGAATGTTTTAATATATGTTACATATATTGATTGTCAAATAATTCATTCATTATCGTGAGAATATAGATACATATATTATAAAGATTATAATTAATATATATATATATATATATTGTTATATTTGAAAATGCTTTGAATAAGCTAGAGTGCATAAGTAAGGCAATGCACCTATATAGCTCATAGGAGACCATAGATTAAACCTTATGAAAAGTGCATAAACCAGTGATGAAACAAGTTATTGTTGCGAATAAAATATGCTTGAGAAAGTGAGCATAATGCAGGTGCATGAGATAGATTAAGTCAAAACATTAGACAAAATTGTAAACTATATGCAATGTGTATTATAACTCGAGTTTATAAAGTGCTTTAGTAGCGCTATTGTGAGGCATTTAAATGGAAAAGTTTATGGAGTATAAAGAAAGGTAGACTACCACGAATAACACAATAAATAGGTTAAAGTGTTGACATGTAATATAAAATGGCTAAAAATGAATGATGCACATACAACACATAAAGGAACAAGTCAAAAGAGTTATGAAAAATGCATAAGTATAAGCCATATCATAAGCATGAAACTCGATCAATGCAAAGATGGCATAAATTTGTGAGGGTAGTCGACTTGCAAATCAAATAGGAAACATGTAGTAATGTGTCATTGTGGCTTGACTCAGTAAAAGAGTCACGATGTCGCAAGAATGAAGTTGACTCATCCATTCTATGAAACTGGAAATAAGAGGACTGTTATGTGTTGCAATCTAAGAGTTTAAATCAACTGAGTCGATGCATGTGAATAGGAAGGTGGTAGATTTTTTAGCTTGTTTGTAGCATTATGATGCTCAAATTTAACTATATACAGAGGTGCTTTATCTACCATTTGATAACTTTTCATTTTGATTTTTTTGTTCTTATTCTGTTGTATTTTTTGTGAAAAAGTATTTTAAGAGCTTTGAGAGAGTTAGAGAGTTGCTTTGTGATTTTGCAAATTGTAATTTTTGAGAGAATTAGTAAGAGGCTAAAAGTGGAAGATAGATTGAACATAGAGGAAGTAGCAAGTGAGCTTGTAGAATTGAGCTAGGAAGTATTATCAGTTGGAGCTTTAAAATACAAGTACATTGATTCCTACTCCTTTATTATTTTATGATTGAAATATTATTTGTTTATGAATTCCTTGTTTGAAAGGATTGATCTAAATACGTGTTAAGTTGTTTTTATGAACTTGGCTTACCTCCTAGTTTGGGATAATCTGGTGTGATTCTTGGTGTAATCTTGAATTGGTGAAATCCTTTTATTTGGAAATACATATATAATAATGGAATTGGGTGCTGGCAAGGAGTTCAGACAACCTTTTGGCCAAAAAGTGGAAGTGTTTTCCCTGATTTTTTAGAATTTGTCATATTTGACCTTAAAATTTGAAGCATTCAGAGATGGAATCTTCAAAAAAGTCACTAATCATAAAATGTAGTAATCAGAGTCTAGTTTCCAAATATGTAATTTATTTCAATACCCAGATGATACAAATTGATTTTCAATAGGTGTTTCTAAAAACCAATATTTAAAAGTCTTTTTTTTTACCATACCATGCATGTGTACATCATCCATATTTTGACCTAAATAATCTTATTTTTCTAAATCCTTTTGGGAAAATATTTGTAACTCACTGAAGCATGTTTTTTGATATTTTTTATAATTTTTTTTAGTGAATATTTTTTTGTTAAACTTTTATTGGCCATATTTGTTGTTTTGAAAAATCATTGGGTACATCACACATAAGATGACCTAAAATTATCATTTTTTGAATTTTTTTTTCAAATTGAAAAGAATTTTCTAAAGTATGCTTTTGTGTAATTTGATTTACAAAAAAATAAAATAATAAGTTATTGAAATACTAAAAAAACCTGATATTTAAAGTTTATGGACTAGTTTCATCATAAATTAATTGAAAAATAGAAAAAATAATCCAATTGTTAAAAAAATTACATATTTGGAATCTAAACTGTCTCGTCTATAATGTGTTTTAATTTCATCAAAAAATTCTACAAAAAGGTCTTCAGACATATGTCCAAAGTAACTATTTTCTTGTGACATTGACATGACCTTCAAGTTACAGGTCAAACTAGGTCCAAAGCTTAGGTTTGGGTCCCCAAGCCTTTTCTCAAACTGAAAAAATAAAGCAAAATCCCGACCAAAAATTCAAATTTTAAGAAATGAGATCCTGTTTTATTTTATTTATTATTTGGACCGTTGAAAAAGAAACAGGATCCCATTTCTTTTTTGACCATTTCTTTTTTTTATTTTTATTGGAAAAATGTTATTGTCAATTGTGCAACTTGACATGTACGGTAGATAGTGACAATTTCACCTATTTTTTTTATCAAGTTTTATCTTTACAAGTCTTCAACTTGCAATTTGAATTGAATTTTTGAAAGGAGGCATCATTGGAACAGTTTTTGAGTGAAATTGTGTTTGTTTTCTACTTGTTTGAAGGAGAACAAAAGAGGAAGAATTTCACTATTGACATTCATTTGTGCTTGATAATTTTGTAATCATGGGTTCTCAAGCTTGTAATAAGAAGAAAGATAGGAAGGTGTTGACCCTTGAAGAAATTGAAGCAAAGAGAGAGAGGAGGAAAAACGACAAAGAGATAGAAGAATGATGATTCGATCAATGAATAATGTTGAAGCATCCAATTCCACATTGAAGATAAAAACATTGAGGAGACCATGGATGTAGACGATGCAAATTTGCAAGAGGTTACACTAATACATTTGACTGCAAAATCCGATGAAATATGTAAAATTCGATGTTCGTCGGGTGCTTGTAAAGTTTGATGTGTAATTTTTAATTTTTTGAAAGTTTATCCCTGACGTTCGTCAAAATTTTGATGAACCTGGGGTTTGTCGAAATGTCGGCTATCATTTTCGTCGAATTTTTGACAAACATGAAAAATAGAAAAAAATCAAATTGTGGCCGACATAAAGAAAAGTGAGTTTGCGCCTGATTTATTGTGACAGTGTTTTGCTCTACTTGAGACAGTTTGTGGAGAACTAAGGACGATTTTCTTGGAAAAAATCAGAAAAAATTCAAGAAGATATCGCCAGGTTGAGGGTAGTCATTGTCTTTTTGCAAAATTCAGTTGTAAAGTGAGATTTGTAGTTCCAGGTTTGAAAATCATATTTTAAAGCAACATCTCATTAGATTTCATTTTTAAAGGTTAAGGGTTTTGAGAATTTCATGTCCAAATTTTGTTGTGTGGAATCACCATAAGATCACAAGCAAGGAACAGATTCTTGTGACTGTAATTATGTGATCCATAACTCTATTGGTCATGTGGCATAATTGGGCTATAACAAATACAGGATGCATTCATGTGTGACCCAAGTTTAATGTGGCTATGTTGTGGTAGAAATGGAGGCACTCAAATAATGTAGTTAATTGAGGTTGTATAATGTAGGTGTCAATCATCATTGGGTGCATTCAAGTTGTCTCAAGTTTAACAGGTTATGATGATGTAATTATAGCATGATCGAAGAGTGATTACCTCTTGCTGCAATAAAGAGCCTATAACTCTGGTTGATATGCGAGTGGTTGTGTTATATCAATTATGTAGTGCATTCAAGCACAACCCATGTTTAATGGGCTATTCTAGAGAGTGATCAAGATTTTCTAAACCTTATGAATGTTACTTGACATATATTTGCATAATCTCAAATTCCTTCAGAGGCTTTTGAAGTATCAATGTATCCTATATAGGGTTTAGAATGATTTCTTTTAATTAAAAAATAAATAAATGATGTATTTCCCTGTAATTAGATAATGTGGAGATCTCCTAAATCTGCCCCTACACTATCCTCTTTGGCCTGTATTCATTACTCCAGCTACTAGGGTTTTGCATGTGACATCTTTAATATCTTCATGACCGTGGCTTTTAAATAGATCTCAGTCTTTGCTTTAATCCTTTTCATGGTAACCCTTGAGTTCCATAATCCACCTTCAATCTCTTCTAAGAACATTGTCTTAAGCTAGACTGCATAGTATGCATATAAAGCAAGTCCTTCATACCTGCCATTGTTCCAAACCACCACTCACTGCCTTGCTTAAAATGTTGCCTCCATAAGCACAATAGCATGTTTTAAAATCATAGTTGCCAGTAATTGACCATTAAGGTCACCACTTTCATCATGAAGATACAATGAGATTTTTATCTTCAAACTCAAGGCATTATGGAAGATAACATTGTGAATTATTTGTTGTGTACGATTTGATTTTCTTGCACATTTACTGCTTTGCTAACTTCCTTTAAGACTGGGTATTGCACCCTTAGCTGCAATCTCAAACAACTCACTCACTATCACTTGAAGATTCCTTTCATGAGTATCCTTCTATAAAATCAAACTATGCCCTATAGACTGCCTACTTACTACAGGGGACTCATTGTTTCATAGTATTGTAGTTCTTAAGATCCTTCAACCTTATTGACACTACTTCACAATCCACAAGGTATTATTCACTATTCTCCCATCTTTGATGAGTCTCAAAACACTGCTCAAATATGCAATCCACTACCTCCATTATACATTAATGGCTAAGAAGAAACATTGAACCTATGATTACCACTGTTACTTCATTTGGACAATCATTCCTTGATTGTATTTGCCTTGTTTAACACTACCAAAAGCATTTGAAAAACCCTTAAGGTCAGCAAGGGGGTAAGGAAACTCACTGTTAAAATCTCCACTTTACTATGCAAGGTTTGAGCTTTATTATGTTGTCACTACTCAGCCTCTTTTTGACTGTCACATCTCAAGTGACTGTCATTCTTCTTACCGTAGATTGCATTTACAAATGTCACTAAGCTACATAGTGTGCTTGTTATTGGCTACAATCTTTAGATTGCAAGATTTTGTTATTACCTACAATGTCTCAATCTTTCTAGTATTGCAACCTCACTAATCTGCTATAATTATTGTTTATGTTTCTATAGAGGCCTAGGGTTTGTACCCTAATCATGCTCTTACCAATGCTTCTGTTGTTTTTTATTAGGGCTCTCTCAATGTTGAGGGCCATAGGGATAAGCTCATCATAAGAAGTGACACAATGCATCTTTAACTAAAAGGATAAATCCGTATTGACATTAGCAATGATGATTCTGACTTGTTGCTCCTTAGGAATGGGTCACTTGCTCTTACTAGCTCGCTACCTCTATTGTTGTAGGAAGTTTGTGATCAAGTTTAATATTCAGATTTTAGGAGTCTTAACGGTTGGAAATCATAGTAAAATCAGAATTTAATAAGTTTTGGAATTAGCATTTTAAAGTGTTTTTTGGGGTCATTAACTTTAAACTATCTTCTCTTTTGTAGGGGTGGTTGCATGCCAA
Source organism: Sequoia sempervirens (assembly GCA_007258455.2). Lineage (NCBI taxonomy): Eukaryota > Viridiplantae > Streptophyta > Pinopsida > Cupressales > Cupressaceae > Sequoia > Sequoia sempervirens. Next base: position 203,621,615 of record VDFB02000013.1, on the reverse strand, counting down.
ATTTTTTTGGTATAAAATATCAGAATTATTAGATTATGTTACCTGTCTATGAATAAAAAATATTGGAGTGTGAGTTTGATATTTTTTGAAGATCTAAATAGTCAAGCTTGGTAAAGAAAAATTATGTCAGGTAATATTAGTCCAGAACAAAATGAAGAGACACTTGATAGATTGTGGGCTAGATTGAAAAGAAAGGGTGATGGGAAATGTTGTTGTCCTTGCAAAATTACAAGGGCTTAAAGACGAGATGACTTTTAATCACAATAGCTAAGAAACATTGTAGGCAGCATGGTCACGTTGAAGGGGGCATGATTATCATCCATTGGTAAGTTGTTCATTATATGTGTTTCTATTGATTGAATTTGTAAATGTTTATATCATTTTAACATTATATATATATATAATGACTTGATCATGATCATGGTTTATTTGTGTCTATCATTATTATAAAGGTGGGGCGCCCTAGGGCAGATCATATGGATTATCACGGCCTGAAGAATTTGGTTTTGCAAGTAGACGAACATGGAGTTGTGAATATCGAAGATAAATTTAATGATCCTATGGAAGAAAATGATCATGCGCCAGAAAACACAGTTGAAGATGATGGTATGAATACATTGATCCATGACACATTTAGTGGCAGAGCTGATCATGATGATCAAGATGACTTTGATGATGTTCATGATTTATCTGTACTTGAGAAGGCATACGAGCCCCTTTATGAAGGATTTGAAACAACTCTTCTCTTTGCTGTATTGTTGCTGTTGAACTTGAAGGTTATGAATGGTTTATCAAATATAGCAATCTCACGGATGTTAAGGTATGTCATATATGTCATCTTTTTTCATCTATTGTAATTGTTGTTAGTTCATCACTAGTAAATAAATGATGAAATATGTACCATTAATATTCTTTATATTAAAAATTTATTTTTTGTTGTAGATTGATTGGTGAATTTTGGTTACCACCATCAAATATTTTAATTCTCGCTTCATACCTAGATTTATGTGCCATTATGAAAGATATCGGAATGGAGTATCAAGCAATAGATGCATATCCCAATAATCATATTATATATCATAAACAACAGAACTTTGCAACAGAATGCCCAGAATGTCATATCAATAGATATCAAATAGGTCAACTAACAAAAAGGTGCCTGCAATGATTATTTAGGTGTGAAAGCTTAGCGCAATTTATGGATTACCATGCACATAATAGAAGTGGAGATGACACTCTTTGAATATCTGTGGATGGTTCTGTATTTAGGGACATGGAGAAAAATGGCCACACTTCAAAGAAGAACCTTGTAATCTCATGCTTTCATTGGGAGC
>VDFB02000013.1:203608574-203620261 GCA_007258455.2 Sequoia sempervirens | reverse complement strand
TTTGTGTCTATCATTATTATAAAGGTGGGGCGCCCTAGGGCAGATCATATGGATTATCACGGCCTGAAGAATTTGGTTTTGCAAGTAGACGAACATGGAGTTGTGAATATCGAAGATAAATTTAATGATCCTATGGAAGAAAATGATCATGCGCCAGAAAACACAGTTGAAGATGATGGTATGAATACATTGATCCATGACACATTTAGTGGCAGAGCTGATCATGATGATCAAGATGACTTTGATGATGTTCATGATTTATCTGTACTTGAGAAGGCATACGAGCCCCTTTATGAAGGATTTGAAACAACTCTTCTCTTTGCTGTATTGTTGCTGTTGAACTTGAAGGTTATGAATGGTTTATCAAATATAGCAATCTCACGGATGTTAAGGTATGTCATATATGTCATCTTTTTTCATCTATTGTAATTGTTGTTAGTTCATCACTAGTAAATAAAGGATGAAATATGTACCATTAATATTCTTTATATGAACAAATTATTTTTTGTTGTAGATTGATTGGTGAATTTTTGTTACCACCATCAAATATTTTACCTCGCTCATACCGATATTTATGTGCCATTATAAAAGATATTGGAATGGAGTATCAAGAAATAGATGCATGTCCCAATGATCATATTATATATCATAAACAACATGAATTTGCAAATGTATCGCCTTAATGTCATATCGGGTGATATTGAATAGATCAACTAACAAAAAAGGTGCCTCACAAGGTTCTTCATTATATTCCCATTATTCTACGTATGCAACGATTATTTAGGTGCGAAAGCTTAGCACAATTTATGGATTACCATGCACGGAATAGAAGTGGAGATGACATAGAGATGACATTCTTCAAATTCTTGTAGATGGTTTTGCATTTAGGGACATGGAAGAAAAATGGCCACACTTTAAAGAAGAACCTCATAATCTCAGGCTTTCATTGGGAGCGGACGGTGTCAATCCATTTGGAGAGCTGGGATCTATTTACTCAGTGTGGCCTTTTTTTGTTATCAATAAATATCTACCGCGGATGTCAATAAAGAGGGAGCACATAATGTTGTCAATGATTGTTTCGTGTGTATTTTTTACATCAATTTTCTTTAGCGTAGTAGCATCTCATTTTTCTTATTTATTGCATAATGACTTATATTTTTTTCATGCAATAGTCATGTACATTAATTTATATATATTGCAGTAAAATGGTTATAATAATTATGTAATGTTTATGTTCATTCAACTAGGTAAGTACCAAGTTAAAGATATGAATGTATATATCGAGCCTCTTATTGATGAGTTACTAAAGTTATGGAATGGCCTCACTATTTATGATGTCTCTAGACCAATAGAACAAAGACAATTTCAATTCCATGCAATGCTTGTATGGACAATTCATGATGCCCTAGGGCTAACACATTTTTGTGGTATGTTATAACATTCGACTGCACTTTCACAATATTTAATTTGATGAAGTAGATATCATGCATGTTTTTAAAATAATCTATTCATTATATATAATTAAAAAAATTGACATATTTAATCCAATTATATATCATCTTGCAGGTCTTCAAACAAAGAGAAAATTTGTATGTCCAATTTGTGGTCCAAAGATGAAATCTCGTCGTTCAACAAGTTTAGGAAAGCAGGTGTTTGATGAGTATAGGCACTTCCTCCATAGAAATCATAAGTATCAAACTACTAAAAAACATCTTTTCAATGGAAAAGATGAGACTACATCAAAACCATGAAGAATGTCACCTCACCTATGGAAGTTGGAATATAATAGAATTAATCGTCAAGGTTATACATCAGATAAAATTGTTTATCTATCATATATGATATGTTTTGAATTTATATTTTTATATTGTGTTGTGTTTACTCATGTTGTAATTGACAATGATTGTCGTTGTTAATTTGTTTAACTTATATGCTTCATGAAGGTGGTCAAGGCATTAATGGCTGGCTTCCACAGGGACTGAAAAGTTATCCCAGACAATTTAGTAGGTTTCCCTACTATGAGCAGCTACAAATTGTGCATTTGTTTGATACAATGCATATCAGAAAGAATATAATAGAAATGTTATGGAAAATATTGGATGGAAGGCATGACAAAAAAAAATTTGTCAAAATTTGTACTGACATCCAGGAAGCCAATCATGCAATGAAAAATGTCATTCAATTAAATAGCAATGGAGACCAAATTAATATAAGTGTCATTCATTGGTTATTAACAGAGCAACAAAGCAATGCCATAAAAGAAGTCATACAAAAAATTATATTTCCCATAGGATTTGCTTTGAACATAAACAATATAATGTCAAAGAAAGGTGAATTTGGGTCAGGGATGAAAACGCATGATTGGCATACCTTCATTAAGGTAATTATTCTGGTATATTATATACACTTGTATAATGCATGTACTTTTCAGTGTATTGTGTTTACTACTTCTAAAAAAATAATGAAAAGATCATTTTATAATTGTTATAGTACGTTCTACCTCTATCTCTCCCAGACAACTTTGACAACAATGTCAAACAAATTATATATGATATTGGAAAATACATGAGGTAAGTAGCTATATTTGTTCAATTCGTTGTATACATCTTATAATTGCCATTTGTTTTACTTGTTATGTAATATATTGTATATTTTTGTTAAATCTCGTTAATATATTTGCGCCTTGAATCACTTGTAGGTGGATTTCATCTAAATAAATCCATAAATAAGATATAAATTATTGGAAGAGAAAAATTTCTCATCTAATGTGTGAAATGCAAAAGTGTCTACCTTCAACATTTTTCAATGCACAAGAACACTACCTCATACACCAAGTTGAGGAGATTGAATTGTGTGGACCTGTACACACAAGGTCAATGTGGATGGTTGAGAGGCACTTGAAATTTTGGAAGGCTTTGGTTAGACAAAGAGCACATCCTGAGGGTTCTATGGTGGAGGGATATATGGTATACCAGACCATGGTGTACATTAGTGAATATCTTCTTAAGTTTGCAGCAAAGATCCATGTAGACGATTTGGGATCCCACCCATTAACAAATTCAAGGGGAGTAAAATTGGGGAAATGTAGATGGACGCAGTGAGGTAATTATAAGATGGTCATGGAGATTAATTGGAATACATTTTACATATGGTTTTTATGTATATTGTACTTATTTAATTTTTAATCTTCAATATACATCAATTATAAATTAAGGTCGTATATTGTGGTATTTAAATAATTATATGTCGTTTGTGAATTTCAAATTTTTTTGGTACAGTTGGTTGAGAGTGGGATGCACTACATTTGTATGTCACCAAAAATCTTGATTAGATGATGGTATGGATTGAACAATGTCAACAATTTGGTCATGCATTAACATGGGAAGGTGTGGCTTCATTGGTTAAAGAAGCTCATCGTAATGGAGATTCCAATGTTATACAAAGGTAAATTGATTTAGCATATGGTTTAAGAGATAAACAGGTACGTATAAATATATTAATCACCCATATTATTTAATTATTTTCAAGTATATTGATGTATATATATGTTGAGATTGTTTTATTTGCATACATTCAGCCAAGAATAAATATGTTTATCAACTGACGAGATGGCAATAATTTTACATGTTTGACATGTGAAACACCACAAGGCTATGTGGTGCAATGGTCATAAAATTTCAAATAAAAATGTTGGATGACATGAATAAACTTGCAGATTTTGGTATAACCAAGAGGCCTTCAGTGACTAATACCATCTAGAAGCGACATACATCCAGAAGTCTAAGAAAATCGATACTATGGGATTTTGGATGATATACTTGAGTGTGACTTTAAGTCCTTCAGATTAATTATGTTCATCATCCTATGGTACAGGCTATAATTGAATGAAAATGATCCTGAGAGAACTGTTATTGAACATGATAATGGATTTACCATGGTTAATACAAGGTTGATCGAGCGAGCTGGAAATGAGCCCTATGTTCTTCCAAGCCAATGTGAGCAGGTATTTTACTTAGAGGTTCTAGGTAAACCGGGTTGGTCATTTGTTGTTAGAAATGATCTAAGAGGAAGGCCAGTAAAGTATAATGTGGTGGAAGAAGAAGATATCGAAGATGTAGAAGATGATGTAGATGATGATTAGGATCAACAGTTAGTTGATGATGTCCTTGACGAAGATGTCAAAGAGGAGGAACTAGATCATGATGATGTAGGAGTTAATGTTCATGAAGATGATATCCGTGGATGATGACATTATTGAAACCTATATCGATGATGATGATGATGATATGACCAACTCTTACAATGCTCTAATCTAGATCGGATGAAAGGCAAAGAGTTGGGGCAGCGCCAGCACTATACGAAATGTAAGAAGTTGCACATTATATTATCTATTTGATATTAATTTCTTGATAGAATTATATTTGACTTATGTGGTTACATAATTAATTCTTGATGTTTTTAATTTTTATGCCATTAAATAATTAATTTAATGATGTAATTTTTAATGTTTCAAAGGTCAAAAAATTAAAACATTTCAATAGTGATGTTAACAACCTTGAAATTAGTGTGTTTTATGTTTCATGTGATCATAAAAGATTAAAAAGTCAGTTGTAGAGGTGGTTGTTTAGTGTTTGACGTGTATGTTGGTTATTTTTACAATGTAACCAGGTTTGTCTTCTAATCTATCTATGGAATTGCCAATTCCAATCGAAGGCAGCTTGAAGGACCTAGACCAACTGATGAAGAATTTAAAAGCCTCCTACACTTCGGGCTCTGCAAGACCCTGGAGGGTGATCCCTTAATGTGTTTACAACCTCTGCACGATTATTATAAACAACATTAACAATAGCAGATGATCTCACTTAATAGCTCAACATGATAAAATAATATCAACTAGAATTGGTTGTTCATAGACAATATCAACTATCTGGAGTGTGAGATAACTAAACACAATCCATTGTATAAGATAGTCAATGATTTGCAATTTTTAGCAAGTTCTAGGAAAAGACAAACAAATACTGAACTACACTAATAATTACAACTTAGATCAGTGCCATATATCCATTGTAGGAGTCAAATTCATAAGCATCTAGAGGTTTATAATAGATTTAATACATCACATATAAGATCCTTGACAATATTGCATTACAATTTCATCAGTATGCATTCTAACCCAGGACTACTTATCAAATCCTTATACAAAACATATCCGCCTATAATCCCATTCAAGCATTTTGATTAATTCCTTGAATTAAAGCTAAAATAGAATCATACACACCACAATAGTGAGATTGATAAAACAACCCTTAGTTATTTCATTCAAAGTTAAGATATGCATGTACAATGGAGAGACATGAGCTCAAATTTTTATTTCAACTCAAATGTTAGTACTGTTATACAACATTAAATCTCTATGAACTCAAAACCTAAATTGCATTTCTCTAAAACCATCGGACTTTACAATTCACTCTGCAACTTCACCTAGACTCGACAAAAATTATCTAACTTGCTAACCTATACTTCTGGCCTTGAAATCCTTCTTATAGAAAATGAAGGAGCAAACAAGCACTGGGCCAAAAAATACACCTGTCACCAGTCAATTGGAGCACCTGGTGATATTCCAAAATTTGTTACAATAGCCACCACCTTGAAAAATATTCTTGTTCATCATATCAACTGAGGAACGCTGATGCAAAAAACCACAAGAAAACTGCACCGAGAAAGCCATCAACACAAAACTGGAACCATTGCAACCGCAACATCTGATCTACCACCTGTTAGTAGTTCACTCCTTTTAATCCTCCTCAGTCAAATATTTAGTTACCCAATTTTGGTACTCATTATCAGTTGGCCAGTCAAAATTAATTACCCCATCTACCTTGGTATTATAAGGTGTGTATTTTACCGCTACCTGATTCGCATCCCTTTCAAAAGATTCAAAAAATGAGCTGGTACTAATGATTTTGTCCATACAGCTCACCAAAAAATCATAGTCTGACTCATCGCAAATTGAATTGATCTAATCATTGATGGCCTCACTTGCTTGAGCTTGCCATTGTTGAAATGATCTGAGTTTCCCTTGCTCATCAATTATATCAGGTAACAATGTGTTACCCCAATCAGTGAAATTCTTCACCAACTCCCTAATCTTCCTACTCAAGTCATCTGGTAAGGTCTGAAAACCTTGCAATGATTTTACTAACACATGAGTAGGCTTTAATGATTGGGGCCTATTATGTATATCAAACCTTGAGGCCTTATACATGACATCTAGATCATTGGCCCTAGGGATCCAATTTTCAATTATTGGTATCACTACTTCCTAATCCCTATCAATATTCTTTATTGCTACTAACAACAAAGAATATAAAGAATGTATAGATAGCAATTTTCTATCAACCTTTTCATTTAAATGCCTCAAAAAAGTAGTAACAATTTCATTTTTCTTCAAGAGAGATCTCTCCTCACTTTTGTTTAATGATGCCTGCAATTCATCAATTTTTTGCAAGAGCCTCTTCTTTGTAGGGTCGACAGAGCACTCTGTTTCTTCTTCAACTTCCTCTAAAGAAAGGGTGAGGACATGATTCTGACTAGGAGATCCTGGTGTCGAAACAATTGGAGAAGCAGGAGGCACTGACCTTGCTGTGGAAGGTAATGTACTGGTTCCTAGAGCACTTGTTGTCTCCCCAATCTACTTATACCTAAACCTTTCCACTTCAGTTTGCAACTCAACATTTTTCTGCTGCATCTTGTTGTACTCCTCAATCAAAAGGTTATATTTTTCCATTAAGCTCTTCCTTTCAGCTTCCTCCCTTTCAATAGTCTTTTGAGCCAATTTGGCCACATTCACAGTCAAATTAGTGGCCTCAGTGGTTGAGGTCTCTGAAGCTCTCTTTTTTATCAATCCTCCCTTGAAATTTGGATTAATATCAGAAACATCTGGTTTTCTCCCTTGTGGGGCCAATGCCCAAATTGCCAGAGTTTCATATTCCTCCCTGAAAGCAGAGTTTTGCAATGTTGCCTTGACCTCTTCTTCAAAGTCTTCAAAGGGATTCTTAGACTTCATAATAGCATTAAAGGCTATTGCATCTGCAATGTCCCATTCAGGCAGAATTAATACACTAGCCTAACTCACCAGTTTTCTTCCTTCTTTAGGAGTGATGTTCTTGAATTCTTCCATTAATTTAGCTTTTAGGTCCTCATCATTCTCCTAGTCTAACTTGTCAGGCCTTAGTTCTCTTCTTTTCCTACATTTATCTTGATACTCTTCAAACTTCATCCTCCATACCAATTGCAAGAATACATGAGTTTTTACACATGTATTGTCATCTAGAAACTCCTTGCATGCCTCCATTCTTGCATCTTGTACACTTTTACCTTTCATATGTAAATCAGATAAAACTAATTCAGCTTGCCTAGGAGGGGAAGGCATACCAACTTCCATGTCTTGATCAGTAACAATAATCTCATCCATCAAATCCTCCTGTGGTTGATCAATTCTTTGCCTCTGAGGGCTTGGCTCAGATGGTGGTGATGAGGGATTGTCTTCTGGTGATGATTCTAAATCAATAATTTTGATTTCCCCAGGCACTTTGAATTTTGGACTTGGTTGTGGAGGCACTTTCATAATCTATTTTCTTTTTTTGTCCACTTCTTCTTCATCACTGATACTATCTTTTTTCCTCCTATAAATGGGCCACCTTTCCATAGGATGGTATGTTGGCCTTGTTTGAATTGGTCTGGCACCTTGCTCTTGTACACCCAGACTCAATTCTAAATTTATCTTTTTTGTCCTTAATGTGCCCATAATTTCCTTGAAGTTTCCCATCAAAAAATCAATTTCTTATGGTGGGGACTGAACTCCAACAGTGGATCATTTTTCAGATTCATTTTGTGCATAACATCTAGTAGCTTACCATAAGCTATCCATCTCATTATTCAACTCCTGTCTATTCATATCAAATTCATTTCTAATCAAGTCTTCAGGGAAATTGAACTCATGCACAAATTTTCCAGCTTTTATTCTTTGTCTAAAAAGAGCAAAGAAACCCTCAGGATCATGTTGTTGCTTTGGTCCACACCTCAAATGGTAATCATTAAAGAAATTATCAAAATGCGTCTAGCCTCTCTTTGAAAATAAAAAATTAGACACCACTGTATAATCTGGGAAAAATGTTCCCTTACCCCTTCCAGTGAGGTTGTCCTCATGAATACAACCTATCTGCCACATAACTTCTGCAAATCCCACTCTTGGTTGCACATTATATGGCAGTATATGAGGGGCTCCATGAAAACCATATACTCTCAAGACACTGCTGACTGGGTATGGGATAATGTCACCCCAATTATGGTAAACCTTCAATTTTGGCTTCCTCTCCTTTTGCCTGAGGAAATCATGTAATTCCTTAGAGATCCTAGGTATATTCACCATTAATCTAGCCCTTAGTTTGGAAGCAAAATAATTATCAAATTGCACATAACTAGTGCTTTCCTTATTACAAGATAAATCTGCAGCCCATATCTGTACTGGCAATCTTTCTCCATCAACTGATTGCCTTAATTTCATCCTCTCAGAAAAAAAGTCAGCATTCTTAAACAAAAACATATGCATTAGCATAGAATACCAAAAGAATTGAGTGTCGGTATCATTGTTTTGCAGCTTTGACAACCCTTCATGCATCCTTTCAGCCAAGAAAGAAGCAAACTCATAGGTCACTGAGAAGTTAGGGTGTTGTATTTGCACCCCCATGAACATATAAGCAATGGGAATTACCATACTAGGACTGAAACCCAAAATCTGACATAAAGAATAGAAAGTGGCTAGGAAATGGTTTGCAAAACAATTTAATTTGAAAGGTTCCTGGTCACTAGGGCTGATATGAAATTTTGAACCTCCTGCCTTAGCTAGAAGCAACCTTTCTCTAAAAAAAATTTCAGCTTTGCATACTCCTGCTTCATTTCCTCAAGGTTGATAGGAACCAAGTCTTCGCTCGGTTCACTCAAGTCAAAAATATGTTGGACCTCTTCTCTATTAATTCTCAATAGAACCTTTCCATCATTGTCCCTGATTATCCGTGTAACAGTGTCATATCTTGCAGCCACTTTCCTAAGTAGGTCTACATTAGGGAATACATTTGGTACCACCAGAGGTGGAAGCAACCTTTCTCTAAAAAAAATTTCAGCTTTGCATACTCCTGCTTCATTTCCTCAAGGTTGATAGGAACCAAGTCTTCGCTCGGTTCACTCAAGTCAAAAATATGTTGGACCTCTTCTCTATTAATGCTCAATAGAACCTTTCCATCATTGTCCCTGATTATTTGTGTAACAGGGTCATATCTTGCAGCCACTTTCCTAAGTAGGTCTACATCAAGGAATACATTTGGTACCACCAGCTTCCCCATATCATACATCCATCCATTTTAAAAAGGGTGAAGAAAATTCCTCTGTCCGTACCACAATCTGAACAATTCCAAGCCAGAGAGGGGAACCCTAACATCGGCAATGTTGGAGCAATTATACACTAACCCTTCCCCCAAGATTTTCCCTTGCATTAGGACCAATCCCTTCCTCCTATCATTCGTTGACAAGGGCAATTGATCCAAGAAATCATCACATAGGTTTCATTTCAAATATTCAGTCTAGCGAGAATGTTGCTTGGGCGGTGCCATCTTGGACAAACTAGGGCTTCTTTACAACGTTATAATTCAGATAGCTAGGATTAACCAGAGATAGAAAATTACAAGACAAAACACTACAATTTCTCACAACTATAATTAAACTATAGCCCTAACACATTCATCAACAAGCTCACAACACATCCAACTAATCCTTTCCAAAATTCAAATGCAAAATGACCGGGAGGCACAAAAAATAAACTCATGGCTTTGTTCGCAGAACTCCCAAATTCTGGCTACAGAAACTCGCAATTCTACCTTCAGCTCTAAAACTACTCCACGAAATAGTTGAATGCTTTGTGATACAGACTGAGCAGGAAAATTGATTTTATTGTCGATCAAATTACACCAGCAAGTGTCTCATCTGCCATTAAAGCTCAATTTCACGTTGCACGAATGGCTCCAACCATATATTTGATGCAGATTTAAATTCGAGCCATCGATTCTTCAGCTTGATCAAATCATCGACGTCCACCTTCAAAACAAGCTGACACAATTTCCAACACGATGTTAAGGGGCCCACCTTACCATACACTATGAAGGAAGTCCATGTGGCGGTTGCCCACTATATAGTAATCCTGAAACTTCTGATCGCGCGATGGCGGGCAACTGTTGATCTTGTTCCTTTAACACAGTCGCCAACCATGTCATTAACCTTCGAGCAGCTTTTCTAGCTAGATTATAATATATCCATCGATTTAGAACATGTGCATCTCGAGAACACTTTAGTAATCCGCCCCTTAATACATTTAAAGTCGGCTAGTGTTTCCTTTACTCTTTAGGCTTCATCAGATGAGACACATGGCGCCTGCCCATGATTTCACAATCAACCCAAGCACCATCGTGAGATGGCGGGGAACAACTCAGATCAAATGGCAGTTGGTCAGTGATAGCGCAAATTTGATCCCCCGAATAGGACACGTGGCACTCGCCTGTCATTTCACGATCCTTCAATTCTTGATCACGAGATGGCGGGCACCATTGATATCTGCAGGAAATAGATCAACAGCAATACTAAATCAACCCTTGCAAAATAAAACATTCATTAAAAGGAGAAGTGAGCATTACTAGGCGGACGACAAATAACAACATAAGTTGTTTTTTAGTTCTTGCCAGGGAACTATAGGCACCACTAGAATTTAACTAGTTATTAATAACTCTTATTTTAACCAATGAGAACTTGAGTAATTTTTCTATTTGAATTGTTCAATCTATTATCAATATATAGATGCGAATTATATAACAAAATATATTTCAAAAATCAATTCTCTTCAATCTAATTGGTACACAATTTTCACCCGATATAAGCAATTTTGGCCCTTCCATTACTTCCATTAACTTCCATTAAATTGGCATATCATATAGATAACTTTCATTGAGTCATTCTTACTTTCATTCCCTATATCATATTTATTCGATTGAGTTTATAGTCACCTCAACCATTGATTATAATAATCTTTTAAAGATTTCTCATTGCTTTACATTGAAATGAAATACTAATTTACTTTGTTAATGATTTTTTTTAACTTATTTTGCATCTAAATTATAATTATAAAATTTAATATTTGAAAAATAAAAATAAAACAATTTTATGAGTTAAATATTAGTTCAAAGTCTTTTATTCTAAAATATAATTCAATTATAATTTATTAATGAGAGTTTATAATTTTTTAATGAACATCATTTATTTATTTTTATTAGCATCCATATCATAGTTATAAAATTTAAAAAGTTCAAAAATAAAAATAAAACATTTATTACTAAAATATTAGTTCAAAATATTTTATTATGATTTTTTTTATATGTATAATTCAATTTGATTTGAGAATTTATAATTTATTGTGTGTAATCATTTTTAATAGTTATAAATATTATTAGAGAATAGTAGACTAACATTTATAATATTAAAAGATAATTCTTAATAGAAGAAAATTAAAAAATTATATTTATAGAAGAAAAATAAAATAAATTTGCAATTTTTTTTATAATTTCACTTTTAACTTTAAATGTATG
>VDFB02000013.1:203556256-203598429 GCA_007258455.2 Sequoia sempervirens | reverse complement strand
AAGCTTAGGTTCGGGTCCCCAAGCCTTTTCTCAAACTGAAAAAATAAAGCAAAATCCCGACCAAAAATTCAAATTTTAAGAAACGAGATCCTGTTTTATTTTATTTATTATTTGGGCCGTTGAAAAAGAAACGGGATCCCATTTCTTTTTTGACCATTTCTTTTTTTTTATTTTTATTGGAAAAATGTTATTGTCAATTGTGCAACTTGACATGTACGGTAGATAGTGACAATTTCACCTATTTTTTTATCAAGTTTTATCTTTACAAGTCTTCAACTTGCAATTTGAATTGAATTTTTGAAAGGAGGCATCATTGGAACAGTTTTTGAGTGAAATTGTGTTTGTTTTCTACTTGTTTGAAGGAGAACAAAAGAGGAAGAATTTCACTATTGACATTCATTTGTGCTTGATAATTTTGTAATCATGGGTTCTCAAGCTTGTAATAAGAGGAAAGATAGGAAGGTGTTGACCCTTGAAGAAATTGAAGCAAAGAGAGAGAGGAGGAAAAAAGACAAAGAGATAGAAGAATGATGATTCAATCAATGAATAATGTTGAAGCATCCAATTCCACATTGAAGATAAAAACATTGAGGAGACCATGGATGTAGACGATGCAAATTTGCAAGAGGTTACACTAATACATTTGACTGCAAAATCCGATGAAATATGTAAAATTCGATGTTCGTCGGGTGCTTGTAAAGTTTGATGTGTAATTTTTAATTTTTTGAAAGTTTATCCCCGACGTTTGTCAAAATTTTGATGAACCTGGGGTTTGTCGAAATGTCGGCTATCATTTTCGTCAAATTTTTGACAAACATGAAAAATAGAAAAAAATTAAATTGTGGCCGATATAAAGAAAAGTGAGTTTGCGCCTGATTTATTGCGACAGTGTTTTGCTCTACTTGAGACAGTTTGTGGAGAACTAAGGACGATTTTCTTGGGAAAAATCAGAAAAAATTCAAGAAGATATCGCCAGGTTGAGGGTAGTCATTGCCTTTTTGCAAAATTCAGTTGTAAAGTGAGATTTGTAGTTCCAGGTTTGAAAATCATATTTTAAAGCAACATCTCATCAGATTTCATTTTTAAAGGTTAAGGGTTTTGAGAATTTCATATTCAAATTTTGTTGTGTGGAATCACCATAAGATCACAAGCAAGGAACAGATTCTTGTGACTGTAATTATGTGATCCATAACTCTATTGGTCATGTGGCATAATTGGGCTATAACAAATACAGGATGCATTCATGTGTGACCCAAGTTTAATGTGGCTATGTTGTGGTAGAAATGGAGGCACTCATATAATGTAGTTAATTGAGGTTGTATAATGTAGGTGTCAATCATCATTGGGTGCATTCAGGTTGTCTCAAGTTTAATAGGTTAGGATGCAATTATAGCATGATCAAAGAGTGATTACCTCTTTCTGCAATAAAGAGCCTATAACTCTGGTTGATATGCAGAGTGGTTGTGTTATATCAATTATGTAGTGCATTCAAGCACAACCCATGTTTAATGGGCTATTCTAGAGAGTGATCAAGATTTTCTAAACCTTATGAATGTTACTTGACATATATTTGCATAATCTCAAATTCCTTTAGAGGCTTTTGAAGTATTAATGTATCCTATATAGGGTTTAGAATGATTTCTTTTAATTAAAAAAATAAATAAATGATGTATTTCCCTATAATTAGATAATGTAGAGATCTCCTAAATCTGCCCCAGCACACTATCCTCTTTGGCACTGTATTCATTACTCCAGCTACTAGGTTTTTGCATGTGACATCTTTAATATCTTCATGACCGTGGCTTTAAATAGATCTCAGTCTTTGCTTTAATCCTTTTCATAGTAACCCTTGAGTTCCATAATCCACCTTCAATCTCTTCTAAGAACGCTGTCTTAAGCTAGGTGCATAGTGTACATGCAAAGCAAGTCCTTCCTTACACCATTGTTTGACCACCATTCAACGCCTTGCTTAAAATGTTATCCATAAGCACAATAACATGTTTTAAAATCATAGTTGCCAATAATTGACCATTAAAGGTCACCACTTTCATCATGAAGATACAATAGATTTTTATCTTCAAACTCAAGGCACATTATGGAAGATAACATTGTGAATTATTTATTTATTATGCGATTTGATTTTCTTGCACATTCTTTGCTTTTTTGCTTCCTTTAGGCTGGAGTGTGCACCCATAGCTACAATCTCCAAACAACTCACTCACTGCTCACTTGAAGATTCCTTTCATGAGCATCCTTCTATAAAATCAAACTATGCCCTATAGAATTCCTACTTACTACAGGGGACTCATTGTTTCATAGTATTGTAGTTCTTAAGATCCTTCAACCTTATTGACACTACTTCACAGTCCACAAGGTATTATTCACTATTCTCCCATCTTTGATGAGTCTCAAAACACTGCTCAAATATGCAATCCACTACCTCCATTATACATTAATGGCTAAGAAAAAACATTGAACCTATGATTACCACTGTTACTTCATTTGGACAGTCATTCCCTGATTGCATTTGCCTTGTCTAACACTACCAAAAGCATTTGAAAAACCCTTAAGGTCAGCAAGGGGGTAAGGAAACTCACTGTTAAAATCTCCACTTTACTATGCAAGGTTTGAGCTTTATTATGTTGTCACTACTCAGCCTCTTTTTGACTGTCACATCTCAAGTGACTGTCATTCTTCTTACCGTAGATTGCATTTACAAATGTCACTAAGCTGCATAGTGTGCTTGTTATTGGCTACAATCTTTAGATTGCAAGATTTTGTTATTACCTACAATGTCTCAATCTTTCTAGTATTGCAACCTCACTAATCTGCTATAACTATTGTTTATGTTTCTATAGAGGCCTAGGGTTTGTACCCTAATCATGCTCTTACCAATCCTTATGTTGTTTTTTATTAGGGCTCTCTCAATGTTGAGGGCCCTAGGGATAAGCTCGTCATAAGAAGTGACACAATGCATCTTTAACTAAAAGGATAAATCCGTATTGACATTAGCAATGATGATTCTGACTTGTTGCTCCTTAGGAATGGGTCACTTGCTCTTACTAGCTCGCTACCTCTATTGTTGTAGGAAGTTTGTGATCAAGTTTAATATTCAGATTTTAGGAGTCTTAATGGTTGGAAATCATAGTAAAATCAGAATTTAATAAGTTTTGGAATTAGCATTTTAAAGTGTTTTTTGGGGTCATTAACTTTAGACTATCTTATCTTTTGTAGGGGTGGTTGCATGCCAAATTTTTTTGGTATAAAATATCAGAATTATTAGATTATGTTACCTGTCTATGAATAAAAAATATTGGAGTGTGAGTTTGATATTTTTTGAAGATCTAAATAGTCAACCTTGGTAAAGAAAAATCATGTCAGGTAATATTAGTCCAGAACAAAATGAAGAGACACTTGATAGATTGTGGGCTAGATTGAAAAGAAAGGGTGATGGGAAATGTTATTGTCCTTGCAAAATTACAAGGGCTTAAAGACGAGATGACTTTTAATCACAATAGCTAAGAAACATTGTAGGCAGCATGGTCACGTTGAAGGGGGGCATGATTATCATCCATTGGTAAGTTGTTCATTATATGTGTTTCTATTGATTGAATTTGTAAATGTTTATATCATTTTAACATTTTATATATATATATAATGACTTGATTATGATCATGGTTTATTTGTGTCTATCATTATTATAAAGGTGGGGCGCCCTAGGAAAGATGATATGGATTATCACGGCCCGAAGAATTTGGTTTTGCAAGCAGACGAACATGGAGTTGTGAATATCGAAGATAAATTTAATGATCCTATGGAAGAAAATGATCATGCGCCAGAAAACACAGTTGAAGATGATGGTATGAATACATTGATCCATGACACATTTAGTGGCAGAGCTGATCATGATGATCAAGATGACTTTGATGATGTTCATGATTTATGTGTACTTGAGAAGGCATACGAGCCCCTTTATGAAGGCTTTGAAACAACTCTTCTCTCTGCTGTATTGTTGCTGTTGAACTTGAAGGTTATGAATGGTTTATCAAATATAGCAATCTCACGGATGTTAAGGTATGTCATATATGTCATCTTTTTTCATCTATTGTAATTGTTGTTAGTTCATCACTAGTAAATAAAGGATGAAATATGTACCATTAATATTCTTTATATGAACAAATTATTTTTTGTTGTAGATTGATTGGTGAATTTTTGTTACCACCATTAAATATTTTACCTCCCTCATACCGAGATTTATGTTCCATTATGAAAGATATCAGAATGAAGTATCAAGCAATAGATGCATGTCCCAGTGATCATATTATATATCATAAACAACATAAATTTGCAACAGAATGCCCAGAATGTCATATCAGTAGATATTAAATAGATCAACTAACAAAAAAGGTGCCTCACAAGGTTCTTCATTATATTCCCATTATTCTACGTATGCAACGATTATTTAGGTGCGAAAGCTTAGCACAATTTATGGATTACCATGCACGGAATAGAAGTGGAGATGACATAGAGATGACATTCTTCAAATTCTTGTAGATGGTTTTGCATTTAGGGACATGGAAGAAAAATGGCCACACTTTAAAGAAGAACCTCATAATCTCAGGCTTTCATTGGGAGCGGACGGTGTCAATCCATTTGGAGAGCTGGGATCTATTTACTCAGTGTGGCCTTTTTTTGTTATCAACAATAACATTCCTCTATGGATGTCAATAAAGAGGGAGCACATAATGTTGTCAATGATTGTTCCAGGTATTTTTTTTACATCAATTTTCTTTAACGTAGTAGCATCTCATTTGTCTTATTTGTTGCATAATGACTTATATTTTTTTCATTCAATAATCATATACATTAATTTATATATATTGCAGTAAAATGGTTATAATAATTATGTAATGTTTATGTTCAGTCAACTAGGTAAGTACCAAGTTAAAGATATGAATGTATATATCGAGCCTCTTATTGATGAGTTACTAAAGTTATGGAATGGCCTCACTATTTATGATGTCTCTAGACCAACAGAACAAAGACAATTTCAATTCCATGCAATGCTTGTATGGACAATTCATGATGCCCCAGGGCTAACACATTTTTGTGGTATGTTATAACATTTGACTGCACTTTCACAATATTTAATTTGATGAAGTAGATATCATGCATGTTTTTAAAATAATCTATTCATTATATATAATTAAAAAAATTGACATATTTAATCCAATTATATATCATCTTGCAGGTCTTCAAACAAAGAGAAAATTTGTATGTCCAATTTGTGGTCCAAAGATGAAATCTCGTCGTTCAACAAGTTTAGGAAAGTAGGTGTTTGATGAGTATAGGCACTTCCTCCATAGAAATCATAAGTATCGAACTACTGAAAAACATCTTTTCAATGGGAAAGATGAGACTACATCAAAACCATGAAGAATGTCACCTCACCTATGGAAGTTGGAATATAATAGAATCAATCGTCAAGGTTATACATCGGATAAAATTGTTTTATCTATCATATATGATATGTTTTTGAATTTATATTTTATATTGTGTTGTGTTTACTCATGTTGTAATTGACAATGATTGTCGTTGTTAATTTGTTTAACTTATATGCTTCATGAAGGTGGTCAAGGCATTAATGGCTGGCTTCCACAGGGACTGAAAAGTTATCCTAGACAATTTAGTAGGTTTCCCTACTATGAGCAGCTACAAATTGTGCATTTGTTTGATACAATGCATATCAGAAAGAATATAACAAAAATGTTATGGAAAATATTGGATGGAAGGCATGACAAAAAAAAAATTGTCAAAATTTGTACTGACATCCAGGAAGCCAATCATACAATGAAAAATGTCATTCAATTAAATAGCAATGGAGACCAAATTAATATAAGTGTCATTCCTTGGTTATTAACAGAGCAAAAAAGCAATGCTATAAAAGAAGTCATACAAAAAATTAGATTTCCCACAGGATTTGCTTTGAACATAAACAATATAATGTCAAAGAAAGGTGAATTTGGGTCAGGGATGAAAACGCATGATTGGCATACCTTCATTAAGGTAATTATTCTAGTATATTATATACACTTGTATAATGCATGTACTTTTCAGTGTATTGTGTTTACTACTTCTGGAAAAATAATGAAAAAATTATTTTATAATTGTTATAGTACGTTCTACCTCTATCTCTCCCAGACAACTTTGACAACAATGTCAAACAAATTATATATGATCTTGGAAAATACATGAGGTAAGTAGCTATATTTGTTCAATTCATTATATACATCTTATAATTGCCATTTGTTTTACTTGTTATGTAATATACTGTATATTTTTGTTAAATCTCATTAATATATTTGCGCCTTGAATCACTTGTAGGTGGATTTCATCTAAATAAATCCATAAATAAGATATAAATTATTGGAAGAGAAAAATTTCTTGTCTAATGTGTGAAATGCAAAAGCGTCTACCTTCAACATTTTTCAATGCACAAGAACACTACCTCATACACCAAGTTGAGGAGATTGAATTGTGTGGACCTGTACACACAAGGTCAATGTGGATGGTTGAAAGGCACTTGAAATTTTTGAAGGCTTTGGTTAGACAAAGAGCACATCCTGAGGGTTCTATGGTGGAGGGATATATGGTATACCAGACCATGGTGTACATTAGTGAATATCTTCCTAAGTTTGCAGCAAAGATCCATGTAGATCGCATTTGGGATCCCAACTCCATTAACAAATTCGAAGGGGAGTACCTGTGGGGAAATGTAGATTGAGGAAAGTGAGAGGTAATTATAAGATGGTCATGGAGATTAATTGGAATACATTTTACATATGGTTTTTATGTATATTGTACTTATTTAATTTTTAATCTTCAATATACATCAATTATAAATTAAGGTCGTATATTGTGGTATTTAAATAATTATATGTCGTTTGTGAATTTCAAATTTTTTTGGTACAGTTGGTTGAGAGTGGGATGCACTACATTTGTATGTCACCAAAAATCTTGATTAGATGATGGTATGGATTGAACAATGTCAACAATTTGGTCATGCATTAACATGGGAAGGTGTGGCTTCATTGGTTAAAGAAGCTCATCGTAATGGAGATTCCAATGTTATACAAAGGTAAATTGATTTAGCATATGGTTTAAGAGATAAACAGGTACGTATAAATATATTAATCACCCATATTATTTAATTATTTTCAAGTATATTGATGTATATATATGTTGAGATTGTTTTATTTGCATACATTCAGCCAAGAATAAATATGTTTATCAACTGACGATATTGCAATAATTTTTACATGTTTGACATATTGCAGGTGAAACACCACAAGGCTATGTGGTGCAATGGTCATAAATTTCAAATAAAAATGTTGGATGACATGAATAAAACTTGTGATTTTGGTATAACTGCATCCTTTCAGGTGACTAATGTTTCATTTAGAAGCGACATACATCCAGAAGTCTCAAAAAATTGATACTATGAGATTTTGGATGATATACTTGAGTGTGACTTTAAGTCCTTCAGATTAATTATGTTCATCATCCTATGGTACAAGCTACGATTGAATGAAAATGATCCTAAGAGAACTGTTATTGAACATGATAATGGATTTACCATGGTTAATACAAGGTTGATCGAGCAAGCTGGAAATGAGCCCTATGTTCTTCCAAGCCAATGTGGGCAGGTATTTTACTCAGAGGTTCTAGGTAAACCGGGTTGGTCATTTGTTGTTAGAAATGATCTAAGAGGAAGGCCGGTAAAGTATAATGTGGTGGAAGAAGAAGATGCCAAAGAACTAGAAGATGATGTAGATGATGACCAGGATCAACAGTTAGTTGATGATGTCCCTACGAAAGATGTTCGAAGAAGAGGAGGAACTAGATCATGATGATGTAGGAGTTAATGTTCATGAAGATGATATCCGTGTGGATGATGACATTATTGAAACTGATATCGATGATGATGATGATGATATGACCAATCCTTACAATGTCGAATCTAGATCGGATGATACAGACAAAGAGTTGGGTGAAGAAGAAGATCAATGACATTGAAATGTATAAGTTATGCGATTATATTATCTATTTGATATTAATTTCTTGATAGAATTATATTTGACTTACGTGGTTACATAATTAATTCATGATGTTTTTAATTTTTATGCCATTACATAATTAATTTAATGATGTATTTTTTAATGTTTCAAAGGTCAAAAAATTAAAACATTTCAATAGTGATGTTAACAACCTTGAAATTAGTGTGTTTTATGTTTCATGTGATCATAAAAGATTAAAAAGTCAGTTGTAGAGGTGGTTGTTTAGTGTTTGACGTGTATGTTGGTTATTTTTACAATGTAACCAGGTTTGTCTTCTAATCTATCTATGGAATTGCCAATTCCAATCGAAGGCAGCTTGAAGGACCTAGACCAACTGATGAAGAATTTAAAAGCCTCCTACACTTCGGGCTCTGCAAGACCCTGGAGGGTGATCCCTTAATGTGTTTACAACCTCTGCACGATTATTATAAACAACATTAACAATAGCAGATGATCTCACTTAATAGCTCAACATGATAAAATAATATCAACTAGAATTGGTTGTTCATAGACAATATCAACTATCTGGAGTGTGAGATAACTAAACACAATCCATTGTATAAGATAGTCAATGATTTGCAATTTTTAGCAAGTTCTAGGAAAAGACAAACAAATACTGAACTACACTAATAATTACAACTTAGATCAGTGCCATATATCCATTGTAGGAGTCAAATTCATAAGCATCTAGAGGTTTATAATAGATTTAATACATCACATATAAGATCCTTGACAATATTGCATTACAATTTCATCAGTATGCATTCTAACCCAGGACTACTTATCAAATCCTTATACAAAACATATCCGCCTATAATCCCATTCAAGCATTTTGATTAATTCCTTGAATTAAAGCTAAAATAGAATCATACACACCACAATAGTGAGATTGATAAAACAACCCTTAGTTATTTCATTCAAAGTTAAGATATGCATGTACAATGGAGAGACATGAGCTCAAATTTTTATTTCAACTCAAATGTTAGTACTGTTATACAACATTAAATCTCTATGAACTCAAAACCTAAATTGCATTTCTCTAAAACCATCGGACTTTACAATTCACTCTGCAACTTCACCTAGACTCGACAAAAATTATCTAACTTGCTAACCTATACTTCTGGCCTTGAAATCCTTCTTATAGAAAATGAAGGAGCAAACAAGCACTGGGCCAAAAAATACACCTGTCACCAGTCAATTGGAGCACCTGGTGATATTCCAAAATTTGTTACAATAGCCACCACCTTGAAAAATATTCTTGTTCATCATATCAACTGAGGAACGCTGATGCAAAAAACCACAAGAAAACTGCACCGAGAAAGCCATCAACACAAAACTGGAACCATTGCAACCGCAACATCTGATCTACCACCTGTTAGTAGTTCACTCCTTTTAATCCTCCTCAGTCAAATATTTAGTTACCCAATTTTGGTACTCATTATCAGTTGGCCAGTCAAAATTAATTACCCCATCTACCTTGGTATTATAAGGTGTGTATTTTACCGCTACCTGATTCGCATCCCTTTCAAAAGATTCAAAAAATGAGCTGGTACTAATGATTTTGTCCATACAGCTCACCAAAAAATCATAGTCTGACTCATCGCAAATTGAATTGATCTAATCATTGATGGCCTCACTTGCTTGAGCTTGCCATTGTTGAAATGATCTGAGTTTCCCTTGCTCATCAATTATATCAGGTAACAATGTGTTACCCCAATCAGTGAAATTCTTCACCAACTCCCTAATCTTCCTACTCAAGTCATCTGGTAAGGTCTGAAAACCTTGCAATGATTTTACTAACACATGAGTAGGCTTTAATGATTGGGGCCTATTATGTATATCAAACCTTGAGGCCTTATACATGACATCTAGATCATTGGCCCTAGGGATCCAATTTTCAATTATTGGTATCACTACTTCCTAATCCCTATCAATATTCTTTATTGCTACTAACAACAAAGAATATAAAGAATGTATAGATAGCAATTTTCTATCAACCTTTTCATTTAAATGCCTCAAAAAAGTAGTAACAATTTCATTTTTCTTCAAGAGAGATCTCTCCTCACTTTTGTTTAATGATGCCTGCAATTCATCAATTTTTTGCAAGAGCCTCTTCTTTGTAGGGTCGACAGAGCACTCTGTTTCTTCTTCAACTTCCTCTAAAGAAAGGGTGAGGACATGATTCTGACTAGGAGATCCTGGTGTCGAAACAATTGGAGAAGCAGGAGGCACTGACCTTGCTGTGGAAGGTAATGTACTGGTTCCTAGAGCACTTGTTGTCTCCCCAATCTACTTATACCTAAACCTTTCCACTTCAGTTTGCAACTCAACATTTTTCTGCTGCATCTTGTTGTACTCCTCAATCAAAAGGTTATATTTTTCCATTAAGCTCTTCCTTTCAGCTTCCTCCCTTTCAATAGTCTTTTGAGCCAATTTGGCCACATTCACAGTCAAATTAGTGGCCTCAGTGGTTGAGGTCTCTGAAGCTCTCTTTTTTATCAATCCTCCCTTGAAATTTGGATTAATATCAGAAACATCTGGTTTTCTCCCTTGTGGGGCCAATGCCCAAATTGCCAGAGTTTCATATTCCTCCCTGAAAGCAGAGTTTTGCAATGTTGCCTTGACCTCTTCTTCAAAGTCTTCAAAGGGATTCTTAGACTTCATAATAGCATTAAAGGCTATTGCATCTGCAATGTCCCATTCAGGCAGAATTAATACACTAGCCTAACTCACCAGTTTTCTTCCTTCTTTAGGAGTGATGTTCTTGAATTCTTCCATTAATTTAGCTTTTAGGTCCTCATCATTCTCCTAGTCTAACTTGTCAGGCCTTAGTTCTCTTCTTTTCCTACATTTATCTTGATACTCTTCAAACTTCATCCTCCATACCAATTGCAAGAATACATGAGTTTTTACACATGTATTGTCATCTAGAAACTCCTTGCATGCCTCCATTCTTGCATCTTGTACACTTTTACCTTTCATATGTAAATCAGATAAAACTAATTCAGCTTGCCTAGGAGGGGAAGGCATACCAACTTCCATGTCTTGATCAGTAACAATAATCTCATCCATCAAATCCTCCTGTGGTTGATCAATTCTTTGCCTCTGAGGGCTTGGCTCAGATGGTGGTGATGAGGGATTGTCTTCTGGTGATGATTCTAAATCAATAATTTTGATTTCCCCAGGCACTTTGAATTTTGGACTTGGTTGTGGAGGCACTTTCATAATCTATTTTCTTTTTTTGTCCACTTCTTCTTCATCACTGATACTATCTTTTTTCCTCCTATAAATGGGCCACCTTTCCATAGGATGGTATGTTGGCCTTGTTTGAATTGGTCTGGCACCTTGCTCTTGTACACCCAGACTCAATTCTAAATTTATCTTTTTTGTCCTTAATGTGCCCATAATTTCCTTGAAGTTTCCCATCAAAAAATCAATTTCTTATGGTGGGGACTGAACTCCAACAGTGGATCATTTTTCAGATTCATTTTGTGCATAACATCTAGTAGCTTACCATAAGCTATCCATCTCATTATTCAACTCCTGTCTATTCATATCAAATTCATTTCTAATCAAGTCTTCAGGGAAATTGAACTCATGCACAAATTTTCCAGCTTTTATTCTTTGTCTAAAAAGAGCAAAGAAACCCTCAGGATCATGTTGTTGCTTTGGTCCACACCTCAAATGGTAATCATTAAAGAAATTATCAAAATGCGTCTAGCCTCTCTTTGAAAATAAAAAATTAGACACCACTGTATAATCTGGGAAAAATGTTCCCTTACCCCTTCCAGTGAGGTTGTCCTCATGAATACAACCTATCTGCCACATAACTTCTGCAAATCCCACTCTTGGTTGCACATTATATGGCAGTATATGAGGGGCTCCATGAAAACCATATACTCTCAAGACACTGCTGACTGGGTATGGGATAATGTCACCCCAATTATGGTAAACCTTCAATTCTGGCTTCCTCTCCTTTTGCCTAAGGAAATCATGTAATTCCTTAGAGATCCTAGGTATATTCACCATTAATCTAGCCCTTAATTTGGAAGCAAAATAATTATCAAATTGCACATAACTAGTGCTTTCCTTATTACAAGATAAATCTGCAGCCCATATCTGTACTGGCAATCTTTCTCCATCAACTGATTGCCTTAATTTCATCCTCTCAGAAAAAAAATCAGCATTCTTAAACAAAAACATATGCATTAGCATAGAATACCAAAAGAATTGAGTGTCGGTATCATTGTTTTGCAGCTTTGACAACCCTTCATGCATCCTTTCAGCCAAGAAAGAAGCAAACTCATAGGTCACTGAGAAGTTAGGGTGTTGTATTTGCACCCCCATGAACATATAAGCAATGGGAATTACCATACTAGGACTGAAACCCAAAATCTGACATAAAGAATAGAAAGTGGCTAGGAAATGGTTTGCAAAACAATTTAATTTGAAAGGTTCCTGGTCACTAGGGCTGATATGAAATTTTGAACCTCCTGCCTTAGCTAGAAGCAACCTTTCTCTAAAAAAAATTTCAGCTTTGCATACTCCTGCTTCATTTCCTCAAGGTTGATAGGAACCAAGTCTTCGCTCGGTTCACTCAAGTCAAAAATATGTTGGACCTCTTCTCTATTAATTCTCAATAGAACCTTTCCATCATTGTCCCTGATTATCCGTGTAACAGTGTCATATCTTGCAGCCACTTTCCTAAGTAGGTCTACATTAGGGAATACATTTGGTACCACCAGAGGTGGAAGCAACCTTTCTCTAAAAAAAATTTCAGCTTTGCATACTCCTGCTTCATTTCCTCAAGGTTGATAGGAACCAAGTCTTCGCTCGGTTCACTCAAGTCAAAAATATGTTGGACCTCTTCTCTATTAATGCTCAATAGAACCTTTCCATCATTGTCCCTGATTATTTGTGTAACAGGGTCATATCTTGCAGCCACTTTCCTAAGTAGGTCTACATCAAGGAATACATTTGGTACCACCAGCTTCCCCATATCATACATCCATCCATTTTAAAAAGGGTGAAGAAAATTCCTCTGTCCGTACCACAATCTGAACAATTCCAAGCCAGAGAGGGGAACCCTAACATCGGCAATGTTGGAGCAATTATACACTAACCCTTCCCCCAAGATTTTCCCTTGCATTAGGACCAATCCCTTCCTCCTATCATTCGTTGACAAGGGCAATTGATCCAAGAAATCATCACATAGGTTTCATTTCAAATATTCAGTCTAGCGAGAATGTTGCTTGGGCGGTGCCATCTTGGACAAACTAGGGCTTCTTTACAACGTTATAATTCAGATAGCTAGGATTAACCAGAGATAGAAAATTACAAGACAAAACACTACAATTTCTCACAACTATAATTAAACTATAGCCCTAACACATTCATCAACAAGCTCACAACACATCCAACTAATCCTTTCCAAAATTCAAATGCAAAATGACCGGGAGGCACAAAAAATAAACTCATGGCTTTGTTCGCAGAACTCCCAAATTCTGGCTACAGAAACTCGCAATTCTACCTTCAGCTCTAAAACTACTCCACGAAATAGTTGAATGCTTTGTGATACAGACTGAGCAGGAAAATTGATTTTATTGTCGATCAAATTACACCAGCAAGTGTCTCATCTGCCATTAAAGCTCAATTTCACGTTGCACGAATGGCTCCAACCATATATTTGATGCAGATTTAAATTCGAGCCATCGATTCTTCAGCTTGATCAAATCATCGACGTCCACCTTCAAAACAAGCTGACACAATTTCCAACACGATGTTAAGGGGCCCACCTTACCATACACTATGAAGGAAGTCCATGTGGCGGTTGCCCACTATATAGTAATCCTGAAACTTCTGATCGCGCGATGGCGGGCAACTGTTGATCTTGTTCCTTTAACACAGTCGCCAACCATGTCATTAACCTTCGAGCAGCTTTTCTAGCTAGATTATAATATATCCATCGATTTAGAACATGTGCATCTCGAGAACACTTTAGTAATCCGCCCCTTAATACATTTAAAGTCGGCTAGTGTTTCCTTTACTCTTTAGGCTTCATCAGATGAGACACATGGCGCCTGCCCATGATTTCACAATCAACCCAAGCACCATCGTGAGATGGCGGGGAACAACTCAGATCAAATGGCAGTTGGTCAGTGATAGCGCAAATTTGATCCCCCGAATAGGACACGTGGCACTCGCCTGTCATTTCACGATCCTTCAATTCTTGATCACGAGATGGCGGGCACCATTGATATCTGCAGGAAATAGATCAACAGCAATACTAAATCAACCCTTGCAAAATAAAACATTCATTAAAAGGAGAAGTGAGCATTACTAGGCGGACGACAAATAACAACATAAGTTGTTTTTTAGTTCTTGCCAGGGAACTATAGGCACCACTAGAATTTAACTAGTTATTAATAACTCTTATTTTAACCAATGAGAACTTGAGTAATTTTTCTATTTGAATTGTTCAATCTATTATCAATATATAGATGCGAATTATATAACAAAATATATTTCAAAAATCAATTCTCTTCAATCTAATTGGTACACAATTTTCACCCGATATAAGCAATTTTGGCCCTTCCATTACTTCCATTAACTTCCATTAAATTGGCATATCATATAGATAACTTTCATTGAGTCATTCTTACTTTCATTCCCTATATCATATTTATTCGATTGAGTTTATAGTCACCTCAACCATTGATTATAATAATCTTTTAAAGATTTCTCATTGCTTTACATTGAAATGAAATACTAATTTACTTTGTTAATGATTTTTTTTAACTTATTTTGCATCTAAATTATAATTATAAAATTTAATATTTGAAAAATAAAAATAAAACAATTTTATGAGTTAAATATTAGTTCAAAGTCTTTTATTCTAAAATATAATTCAATTATAATTTATTAATGAGAGTTTATAATTTTTTAATGAACATCATTTATTTATTTTTATTAGCATCCATATCATAGTTATAAAATTTAAAAAGTTCAAAAATAAAAATAAAACATTTATTACTAAAATATTAGTTCAAAATATTTTATTATGATTTTTTTTATATGTATAATTCAATTTGATTTGAGAATTTATAATTTATTGTGTGTAATCATTTTTAATAGTTATAAATATTATTAGAGAATAGTAGACTAACATTTATAATATTAAAAGATAATTCTTAATAGAAGAAAATTAAAAAATTATATTTATAGAAGAAAAATAAAATAAATTTGCAATTTTTTTTATAATTTCACTTTTAACTTTAAATGTATGTTCACTCATTAAGTTGTATTTTTTTTACAATCACATTTTTATTTTAGATGTTTGTTTATAAAATATAAAGATGCATTAAAAATATATTAGAAATATTTTTCTTTATATTATATAGCATTCATAACATTAAATTAACATAGAATAATTTCACAATATCACTTAACCAATCAAGAAAAATTAATCATTACTATGCAACATTATTCTCACATCAAACTAACAAATAAACATTGAAAACAAATTTATTTTTATATTATAACATTCATAACTTAAACCTTTTATACACAATATCAAGTTAATTATAAAAAACACATAAAATTATTTATAAGCAACTTAAATTTTTTAACAATTTAATAAAATATAATTTAATATAATTAAGAAAAATTTAATAAGAATTATAGATAAATTTATGAAATATTGATTTACTTATCAAGAAAAAATCAATGATAAATTTACTTATTATAGATAAATTTACTTACCAATCTATTTTAGCCATCAAGAAAAAATTAATCATTAGTGATTGCAACATTATTGGCACATCTTTTAAACTGACAAATAAACATTGAAAACAAATTTATTTTTTATATTATAACATTCATAACTTAAACCTTTTTATACACAATGTCAAGTTAATTATAAAAATACATAAAATTATTTATAAGCAACTTAAATTTTTTAACATATAATAGAGTTTAGATTTGTTATATCTCTCATATATCAAAATAGGTAAATTTAAAAATATTTTAAATTATATAATTTCAAAACAAAATGAATGAATTTATAGAAGATTATTTTTATTAAAGTGATAGAATTTCACCCCAATACTAACACTAATTATAAGTCTAACCATAACCCCAACCCTAAAACTAACATTAATTAACTTCAAACCAAACTCTAATTTTATATCTAACCCTAAAAATAACTATGATTCTACAACTAACATTAATAAAATCGTAATTGATCCATAACTCTAACCCTAATACTAAGCCCTGCCCCAATTGAACCATAACACTAACCCCAAGCTTTATTATAGAACCTTAATCTTTACCCCAACCCTAATCCTAATTCAACCCTATACCTAATTTTAATTAAATTCTAACCCTAATTGAACCTTTTAAACTAACAAATAAACATTGAAAACAAATTTATTTTGTATATTATAACATTCATAACTTAAACCTTTTATACACAATGTCAAGTTAATTATAAGAACACAAAAATATTTATAAGCAACTTAATTTTTTTAACAATTTAATAAAATATAATTTAAATTTAACTATAAATGGTATGGAGTTTAGATTTGCTATATCTCTCATATATCAACATAGGTAAATTTGAAAATATTTTAAATTATATAATTTCAAAAAAAAATTGAATGAATTTATGGAAGATTATTTTTATTAAAGTGATAGAATCTAATCCCAATACTAACATTAATTATAAGTCTAACCATAACCCCAACCCTAAAACTAACACTAATTAACTTCAAACCTAACTCTAATTTTATATCCAACCTAAACATAACTATGATTCTAAAACTAACATTAATGAAACCCTAATTGAACCATAACCCTAACCCTAATACTAACCCTTGCTGAATTGAACCCTAACACTAACCCCAAGCTCTATCATAGAACCTTAATCTTTACCCCAACCCCAACCCTAATCCTAATTGAATCCTATACCTAATTTTAATTAAAGTCTAACCCTATTTGAACCTTAAACTTAATTGAACTCATGTTTAGGGTTAGGGTTCAATTAAGGTTAGGGTTGAATTATGGTTATGATTAGGGTCAAAATTCAAATAGGATTATGGTTGGAGTTTAATTAAGGTTTCTATTCACTTAGGGTTAAGGTTCAATAGTATTCAATTTGGGTTAGGGATCAATTAGGGTAATAATTCAATAACGGTTTAATTAAGGTCAGGGTTAAGGTTAGTCTTAAATTAGGGCTAGGATTGGAGTTAGGGTTCAATTAAGGTAAGGGTTATTGTCTATTTTAGGGTTAGGGTTCAATTAGAGTTCTCTAGGGTTTTGATACAATGGGTTAGGTTTCAACAATACCTAGGGTTACTATTATAGTTCAATTAGTGTTAGAGTTAGGGTTATAATACAAGTTCAATCAGGTTAGGGTCAAGGTTTAATTAGTGTTAGAGTTAGGGTTGCAATAATAAAATTTTCCATAATGATATGGAAAGGCATTCAATTGGATTCATATACAAATGCACAAATAAGAATTGGTAATTAAGAATTCTCTAGAACTAAAGTTATAACAACAAATGCAATCGTTAGCTTAATCATTTGTTCTTATTAGGGTTGGGATAAGAATTTAACGAGGCCAACTGAGACTAAGGAAATAAAACCCTGCGGAGGAAATAAAGTATTAAAATCAAAGTTGGGTTTTAATTTTAATCCGGTGACGTAAGCCTAAGCCATTAACTCCAGTGGTCATGTCACCGACAGCTTAGCCAAATCCTTACATTAAATACTAATTGTGCAATGTGTAGGTTTTCCAGATTCAAAGATATGGGAGAAGATCTCGATCGTACCCCGCCAACTCGTAGACCTAAGGTGTCACCCTGTTATTTGGTGCGAGGTCAACAAAAGGAAGATGTGTGTCCTATATGGAATGTGGGGCCCAATCTCCACTATTGAGCTCATAACCCGTGGTTTTAGATTGACAACCAAGATCAAAAGCTAATGTAAATCTTTGTTGTTCCCTGCTAGCTCGGAGGAGGAAGATGAAGGTTGGTTAAAAGCCACGAGGTCAACGAGATTGTGATGTGTAGCTCCAGTCATTCAGTTTGCAAAGTGCATAGGACCTGCCGACATGGTAGTTGGTTTCTGAGATGGATTAATGTTATTGGTCATGAGGAAGGTGAATGATGCTCCATTGGATGTCAAACCAAGTTAGCCCAAGATAAACCATTTGATTTGCCAACTCTTTAGGAGATCAGTGGGTAGTATTCAAAGTTGGAAAACGACACATGGTGGTCATTTTATTGTACAACTGGTGAAGCATTAATGAATTATTCGTTGCTTGTGTAGTCACATCAATCTCAATCTGTGTGAAGATGTTGTTGGCAATCATGAAGGTTGATCTTTGGATTCTCAGGCAGCTCTAGTTAAACGATGACAGTACATATGCCGCCAAATTACCATGTTTGCACATGCATTTTTACTAAGTATTGATGAATGTTTCCATTACCTCGCACAATAAATACAAGAGGAATTAACTGCTAATAGTGTCATTCTTGTAGCAGTTAGAGAACTTTGTGGGCTGAGTCTAATCAAGTTTGAGTGCTTTTCTGAGAAGAGAAAATGAGTAAGTCAGTAAGGAGGTATGTTCATTTGAGCTCACAAAAGCTCGGTCCTACTATTCAGGAAGGTGCTTTGGTTGACAAGCCTAGGCTTGTGCCCACTAGATGCAGTAGAAGGTTGCAATTCCAGTACATTGCTACTCAATTGGTAGATGACAAAGGCAAGCAGTCAGTGTGCTCTATTACTAGTTTTGGTAGGAAAATAAGGTATGGGCATGGCTCCTCTTGATGCCAACACTCGCCCATTGACCTTATGAGCAACACTTCTAATGATGTAACTGAGATCGACTCTAACTACTGTTGGTATTTACCTCGCTTCAATCATGGTCTACCCTCTGATGAGGAAGTGATATATGTGGTGCCATTGGTTGTTAAAACCCCAAGCAGACGGACTAGAACCGTATTGGGCAAGGACAAGAAAGAAGAGGAGGCTGAGGGTCTACTATATTGGGCAACAACTAGAAGTGGGCGTGTATACCGGGGTTTGAGTATTGGTAAGGGCAGGGTGGCGAGTAAATAAGAAGTTGTTGTGGTGCCTTCGTGGCAATTTTCCTGTTTTTTTGCGTGGATAGTGACAAGGGGATTTTGATGACAATTTGTGTTCCCTTTTCTTTTAGCTTTCCCCAGTTTGTGCGCCACTATGTTTTGCAAATTCAATGTGTGGGAAGTTTTGAAATGAAAGTCAAATGCAATGGAGATTTTGTTCAAATGAAAATTTGTGGTGAAATTACATTTGAGCCCGAAGCTTGTTGCTCCCTTGTCATATAAAAGGGAATTCAAGGCTCATTTGTAGGGAAAGAACTGATGAAAGGTCTAGCTAGGTTTTGAGTTGAATATATGGGTAGAAATATATCTATCCTCTGATGAGGAAGTGATATCTATGGTGCCATTGGCTGTTAAAACCCCAAGTGGACGAAATAGAATAGATAGCCTATTTTGAGTTTTGGATGAACATATGCAAATTATCTTAAATTGTATGTAGATATGACTTATAAACATGAATAAACGTATAATTCTAATATATTTTCTCTCCTTATGTGGATTTGAGTGAATTTTGAATGAAATGTTAATGATGTTGTTATTCTTCTTTTGAGAATTTGTTCAATTGTGTGTCTATGTTTTTTCTTTGATTCAAGAAAATCAATTAAATCCTTAAATTGAGTCATAAGTTTACAATTATTTACAAAGGATTTGATAAGTAGTAATATATCAGAGAATTGAGCTCCATAATGCAATGTATTATATGAATAATCCATTCTATTAAATTCTTGGGTCATTTCTGCTAACGGTAAATGGGTAACTAAATATTTAACTGACGAAAAATAAAAGAATAATATGTAAATGGGTCACTCACTCACTCCCTCTAGCTCTCTCCCCTTAACCCTTAACCCTTAACCCTTAAACTCTAAACCCTTAATATTAGGTGTGTATTAAAACATTATAAAAGTATAAATTTTTGGAGTTCTATTATGAATTGAATGATAAATGAGGATGAATGGGAAAATCTAAAGCACTTTAATATTTTCAACTGAAAAGTTAAAGTTCAATTAGGATTAGTGTTCACTTAGGGTTAGGTTTAGGGTTCAATTAATGTTCAATTTGGGTTAGGATTGAGGATGAGGTTGGGGTTTAATTAAGGTTATGAATTCAATAAGAGTTCAAATAGGTCAAGGTTAAGGTTAGGGTTGGGGTTAAGGTTCAATTAGGAAAAGAATTAGTGTTAGGGTTAGGATTAGAGTTCAACTATAGTTCAAAGTTAGGGTTATGGTACAGTTGGGACTACTGTTCAATAAGTATTCCCTTAGGGTTATGATTAGAGTTATGAATCTACAATTAGGGTTCAATTAGGGTTATGATTAGAGTTATGAATCTACAATTAGGGTTCAATTAATGTTCACTTAGGTTTCTTTCTTGGGAGAAGTTTATTGAATGGTAAGTGTATTTTATAAAATTAATATGTCAAGAATTAATTTTAGATAATACTACATGTGATTTTTCATATGGTATTAAATTGTAGATTAAAATTGATAATATATTTCCTTCCTTCTTTTGCATTGTAAGCTACCATAATATATGGCCTTAAAATCCTATTCATATTTTGAGCTTTTCTAAACTATACAACACGACATCCAACAAAAAAAATTGTTATGCATTTTTTCCAAGCACAAATCCTTAGAATTCTTAATGTGATACTTAGGTTAATTTTTTATTGCAATAAATAAATACACACTAATATATATATTATGGATTTGAGAGAAAATATTAAAATATTTATATATATAGAAAAATTTAAATGCAAGGGATTCAAGTACATACCTTTGCTTTTGTTAATGTTGATGAAGATACAAATGTTGATGAAGTGCCAAATTTGATGACATGATGATATAAAAAACTAGAATATCTTTGCTCTATGTGGCACTTGAAATTTTATACAAAACTATAACTAACTCTACCTCAAATTTGTGACTTTGGACCTATTTTGCATCAATAAATATGAGCTTTGACACATGCCTCCTAATCTAGCATACAATATGTACTTAAATGCTCAAAATAGTTGGGAGTAGTGTTGAGATTGGTGGATCTTTGGGAAGGTCCAATGCTTCACCTTTGTATCTCTTTCTATAGATATAGGTTGAGATATGAAGATAGATAGGGGTATAGGGAGGGAGCAAGAGATCAGGGAGAGATGGGGAGAGATAGAGAGAGGGATGGAGAAAGGGAGAGAGATATGTAGAGGAGGGAGAGATAGAAGATGGGGAAGAGGGAGATATATGTAGAGAGGGGGAGAGAGGGAGAGCGAGGCTAATTTTTTAGTTTAAATTCTATAAAATATTCAATAAATAATAATATAAATATTATAAGAATTATATAATTTGTATTTTAAATTACACACTATATTTTATTTTTTGAAAAATATGTAATTTTTTTAACCATTTTCCTATATATTTAGTATTAGATTTTTACATATTTTAACAATTCAATATATAATACAAATAAAATATAGTTAATAATTTAATTAACTAGCATGATATTAATTAATAATATATGTAAAACACGCGAGTTATCTTTATCAAGATGCCTATTGACTTGAAAAAATGCTTACATTTTCATGAAATATGAATTTGGAAAGCAATCAATTTGATTTCATTATTGTTTGTGTCATTGTTTATCTCAATTCCCATATATAGGGTACACATTCAAATTTGAAATCATACCAACTTGTCTATAACAACAATCAACCAAGAACAATAAATTTAAAAGCAGAAATGTTCATCAATCATTAGATTTAGTATTGACAGCATCAAAGAAGTATATCATGAAAAAATGGCATTAACTAACTTAGATATATCCACTATTTTTTGTTTCAAATGTTTGAATACATTGTTAACATTATATACATTCAAGTATTTGAATGTTAAGAAACCTATAGCTTTGTAATTGAGTCTAATAAAGCTTTGCTCTCAGATGAATAATCAAACTTTGTTGTTTTTATGACTGTGCATTTAATCCTTTGTTCATCATTATAGGTCTCTTTTTTCACTTGAATTTTAAATATGTATCTGTTGAAAAGGACCTTTTGTATAATGTTTGAAAACTTAACATCATCTTATTTTTCATGCTTCAAAAAATTCAATTCTTTTGTTGTTACACCCATAATTTCTTCTGCCACTTCTTCAAAAGTTGTAATCCAAGTGAATGAAGTATGGTCTTGCACTTTTCATTGAAGTATATATTTATAATCACATTTAGGGAAATTTTTATCACATCTTCCACAATACCACTAACCATTTTCATTAGTGTTTACCTTCTTTTTGTAGTGCCTATCTCCAATTTTCAAGGGGCATGTTGTATAACAAAAATTTTCTACCTTAATGAAAGATAAGGTAGCTTTTATCACTATCCAATAAGGTTTACCAGAGTTGGTAAGGTCTCAATACTGTATTTGTAAGATAATAGGGTTAGGAACAAATAGGGTTTAGGTTAGGGTTGGGGTTCAATTAAGGCTAGAGTTTAATTAGGGTTAGATTTCAATCAGGGCTAGAGTTTAATTAGGGTTAGGGTTCAATTAGGGTTAGGGTTAAGGTTAGGGTTTGGGCTAAATTAGGGTTAAGGTTCAATTAGGATAAGTGTTCACTTAGTGTTATTGTTAGGCTTAAGATTGGGGTTAATAGTAGGGTTGGGATTTAGATTGGGGTTAATTAAATTATATTAGTTTATGTTTTTATTAAAGATCAAATATAGATGTAATTTTGAAAATTATATATCTATACCTTTTGATTTATGTTTTAGATCTAAGATGATCACATTATTGTTTATGCATTACCTAAAATAAAAACCTTATTTATAATCGTAAAATAAAAACCAATGACATCATAATTTAAACAATAACAAACAATACAACTAATTAATTGAATATTTTATAGAATTTAAACTAAAAAATTGATTGATTTTTTTAATTCGCAAGATTGATTTATATATTAGATTAAAAAAGGTACAACCATCTGCAAATGCAGGAAAGCTTCTGCCATTGATTACCAGCAAACCCATCCCAACCACCACTACCAAAAACCACCCCAAAAATGGTCAAAACGAGACCCAACCAGCCAAAGACAAGGAGACCCCTCCATCCAGAAACCACCACCCTGCCATCCAAGCCAACTACCAACCCAAAATTCCATAAGGGTTCGGCCCCGACACTAATCATACGAATCCCCAGTCACCCAAAACTCCTAAACTAGCCATTAGAGATCAAATTTATAAACTTTGGGTGTGAAAGACACCATTGGACCATAGAGATAAACTCTAAAAACTATCAGAACCAAAAACTATACAAGGCATTCACAGGAAATTATTTAAAACAACAAAATATTCAAATACTTTTACCCACTCGACATCACCCATAGCCATTAGGCTGAAGAATTTCTTCAGGAATTCAATGGCCATTGCCGCCACCATTCTATGTCTGCTCAATGTCGGACCGCTCAAGTCAAGAAGGAATGGGAAAAGCTTTACAGCCTCGTCCGAACCTCGAATAGCTACAAAGTCACTCGGTCTTGGGACACCTCTGCCCTCCACCACAAAACTCAACACTTCATTTACCCCTCCCACTAGATCCTTATGAAACATCTTAACCAATAGCAGTTTAGCCACAGCCTTGGACTCACCGTTGTCTAGAAGAGATGCCAAAAACTAGGAGGAGACATGTAGATTGTCCCTACTGAACTCATTGTTAGCCAAATGACCAGCTCCCAGGATCATTTTGGTTGCCACCAGAACTAACGGGTCCTTGTTTAAGAGAATCCGCTTCAGTCATTGGTCTTTAACTTCTCTGAAGGAGGCTTGTCTAGCCAAAGATTTCAGAGAGATTGGCGTGTCCACACCAAACTTCGCCAGGCCATCCACAAAGACTTCAATGACAGAGAGAGATCGCTTCGCCATGAATGCCATTGCCAGAACAAATAAATTCTGCTGCAAATTTCTACCACTAAAGTCGCCACCAACCAATATGAAATGGAATGAAATGAAAAATTTTAATGACGTCCACGAGGCCAAAGAAGCCTATGGAACCCAAATGACTTCCCTCCACATGTGCCACATTTAATCTGCATGAAACTACCTTTAGAATGATGCCTACGACATCCTCAAGCTCTATGAAGAAAATTTCTGCCTCCATCACGTGACCAGCCTCCTAGTCACACCCACCTACGTCCCCCATAGCCCCTTCCTTTTCGCCACCTCAACTCCTAGCTGGCTCTCCTAGCAAATTAGTGCGGGGATGAGAAAAGAAAGGAGGTAGGGGGAGCCCACCCAGGCACTGGCTATCCAGCCCCAAGAATGCACCTGACCTCATTCATGGATGCATAGCATATATCTCCCACAGTTTCTTGATTTTCTCGTTGTTCGACTCCATGGAAGACTTCGTGCAAACTGTCAGCGTTTAATAAAAATAATAGGTAAATTACTACTTGCTGGAAGACTATAAATGAAAGCCCTGCCATATTTTAGCTAACTATGGCGTTTCATAATAATTTAAAACATTTTAAATATAAAAATTTAACATTTATTTTAAAAAATAAGATTATATTTTAATTTTATTTTTATTAAATATATATTATATTTTTTTTATTTCTTCATGTAAAAATTTCAATATTTAATTATTAAAATCTTAAAATATTAATAAAATTTAATAAAAATTTAAAGTTTTATTTTAAAGTAAAATACATATAAATATTTAATATAAAAATATTTAAATTTTCAAAAGATTTGTTTCTATTAAATTATCATAGATATTAAAATTTTGAAATCTTTAATAAAAATTAATATTAGAAATTTTGAGAAATATAATTTTTTTATTTATAATTTTTAAATTTGATTTGATGTTCAAATTCTTATAACAAAATTTTAAATATTTAATGTATAATATTTTAGGTAAATCTTTAAATTTTAAACTTTTTTAATATAAAATGAATATAAATTTGAATGTTTGTTTAATTTTTTTAGAATAAAATTTTAAATCTTTAATGTATAAGATTTTAGGTAAATCTTCAAATTTTAAAGTTTTCTTAATATAAATTCTTTAAATAAAATGCTAGTTATTTTTTTTTTTAAAATCATATTTTGATAGTTGAATACATTCCAAATATTTCTAATATATTTCTAATTTAAAAAATATATTGTTTAATTTTTTAAATATATATATTTTTTCAAAAATATATATTTTATTTTTTAAAAAATATATTATACATACAAAATTACATAATCAATAATAGATAATAGATTTTGGTGAATATATCTAGGTATGTTAATATGCTTGAAAAACTAATTTTAATTAAAAAACTTACTAACATCATTAAAAGGTAAGTTTTTAATTATAAAAATTTAACATTAGAATTATTTAACATTTGAAATAGAAAATTTAAATGTTATATTATAATATTTTATAATTTACTTATATAGTATTTTGGATAATAGAAATAATTTTTATTGATTTAATATTTTCTAAATTCATTATTGAATTTAAATCTTATAATTTATTCTCTAAATTCATTATAGAAACAATGTATGACCCGCCCTACTCGCGCCCTGCTTTTTCAAATTTCTTCCATGCCTGCAGGTTCAGGGGAGACCTCTGTCTCTCCCCAGCCTGACCCTCCACTGATTTCGGACAAGATTCCCTCACATGTGCTTTCTGGGGATACGGTGTTTGTCTTAGGCAACCCCGATGCTCTTGCTAAATCTCCACCTTGTGGGGACAAGGGGGGTCGTTCAGGGGTTGGCGCTCTCATGACTGGCTGGAAAGATATCCTTTCGGGGTCCAAAAATAATGCTTTCGAGGCTGTTGGTCCTAAGATTTCCCTTACTGATGAAGGCACTAAGCTTTTCCTTCTCGATGAGGTGATGGAGGAGGTTGCTGGTTTGCTTCACCTCGCCTTGGTGGGAATATTCTTGGCTTTTCACCCAATGATTGATATGGTTCGTAGATGGGTTAATGGTAAATGGTCACTGAAGGGCAATGTGTCTATCTCGGCAATGCCTGGTGGTCTCTTCCTATTTAAGTTCAATGCTGAGGAGGATGTGGTGATGGTCCTCTCTAGTACTTGGGCCTATGGAAAGCATTTTCTTTCCTTGGCTAAATGGAGGCCAAGTTTTGACCCCTCAACGGATCTTACCCGGTCGGCCCCTGTTTGGGTTCGTTTGCCTGGCCTCTCGTTGGAATTCTGGGATGAAAAGATTTTTTGATGGATTGGGAACTCCTTTGGTAGTTTTGTGGCAGCAGATGCGGTCACTTTGGTGAAATCTAGGTTAGTGTTTGCCCGCTTTTGTGTTAATGTCTCTATTAATAAAGCTCTTCCCAACTTTATCATTCTTAAATCCAAATGGGGGAAGTGGACTCAAGCTCTTGTTTATGAGAATTCCACCCTATTTTGTCAGATGTAGTACCCCTCCATTTATGCTTATGTTTTCTATTTGCATGTTTTTACACTGTTAGAATTTGGTACTTTGGTTTGGAAATTTTGATCACTGATTTTGAGCGACAGTGGATTCACTTTGTGATATGATGATACATTGTATGGTGATAATTAATTTCTGATATGCTTTGTTATAGCGTAGATATTTCTTTCATATGTTATTGCTATATATATGTTTATGATGGACTAACTGTTATTTAATTTGTCAGTCTGATGTGACGTGTATTGGTGTGGAGAACGGAGTTGCATCACTCGCTTGCGAGTGCCCTGTGATGTTCATGATTTTTTCTCTGCACGGTGTGTTTGTACAATGGATTATATATATATGCATGTTATTTGTTGATTGCAAGATTGCAGGTACATGACACCGACTCCACCTAGTTACTCAGGTCTGAGCGTGTCAAGACTCAACAGAAATGTTGATTGGGAGGTAGTAACATGGTTCATCCTAGTCTAGTTTTAAACCCAGTCACAGTACATCGTCAGTTTTAGTTTAGAGTCTTTGGTTGTCTTTTTTGTTCCTATTTGGATTAATTGCTTTGAAAGGAAAATCTTGTCAATTTAATGATAGTTTATTATACTTCAATTTACTATGGTTTTAAATTAATTTTAAATGTTAAAAATAAGTTTTACATTTTATTTAATTAATTAATTAGTTTGTTTGGTTAAGTAATTTGATCATTGAGATTAAATTCATTTAATTAAATTAATTAATTAATTAAATTAAAAATTGCTTTATTATGTGGAAATGGCATTTTTAATTGTTAAATAAATTTGTATTTTTGAAAATTAAAATTTTAAATTATTTTAAAAGGCATGCAAATCTTGAAAAGAGGAAAGAAAGAATTACCCGTAAGTGGTTGGAAGATATTTTCTTCTTGACATGTGTGCCAGTGAATTTATTGCTTTTGGTTGAAGATTTCCTCAGATATTATCTGGGATTTGGGGAAATAGAAGATTACCTTTTTTCTTCACGGAAAATGAAAGATCAGTCCTTTGTTTAAAAAAATTGCTTTTATTTTTTGTGTATTGTTGGTTATTTCTGGAAGTTCTCTGGTTTGGCATATTGGGAATTTGTGTTCAGGAAAGGCTTTGGAAGCTATAGGAAAAGCTATTCTTCACCAGACAAATTTCAAAAGCTTCAGGAAAATAGGTATTTCCCTTGTGATTTTTGATTTGTTGTTTTTGAAAAGAATTTTTGAGAAAAGAAAATTTCATTTTATTAAAAATCCCTATATTTCTTGGAAAAAAATTTGTTTACTATATAATCTCTGTAAGGATCTGTAGATTTCTTAAAAAAACTTCTGAAAACTCCCTTCTCTATAGAAAATATTTGAATTAAATTAGTGAAGGGAAATCATTTAAAGGGGAAAAAGATTTTGAAACCTCTGGGGTAAATTAGTGTTGATTAGAAATTTTTGTGCATATTTTCCAGTAAAACCCTATTGAAATTTTATAATTTCCCCAATGAAACCCTGTTGAAAAAAATTATTCCAAAATAAATCTCTGTAGAATTTTCTTAATTTCCCCACTGTAAAACCCTGATGAAATTTAATATATATAGAAATATATATATTTGTATATATATATATTTATCTTCATATATTAATTGGATTGTGAAAGTAATTTATTTTTAATTATATGAATATTTATATTAAAAACGCCATCGCTGTACGGGCGAGATTAGGGGTTTGCAGTTTATTTTAATGGAGATTTTTACCAGTGAATAACGCAGGATTCTGATATGCATTTTCGTTTATTTATATTAGCATTTTAATATTAAAGGCATTGAGTAGGGGGCCGCAGGGCTACCCCACAGCCGCCCCCATATGGGGGGACGGCTATGGAGGCAGCTGGCACTACCCTCACAGGCAGCACGCAGCTGTCACACAGTCGCCTCCCCATACGAGGAGGGTTGCCGACTGTATACAGCTGTGGCTATAAGTTATACAGCGATATGTAAATTTCATAAAACTTGTGTTAACTATTTAAACAAAAGAAACTTTGAACATCTTTTAATTCGAAAGCAATTTCGATTAGGGTTTCAATATATATAATAATATTTATTTATGTATATATATATGTATATATATATATATATATCTATATATATATATCTATATATATATATATATTTATTAACTATTTATATATTATTTAAATAAATTTTTAAATTTACATTTATTTTAGTATGAAATGAGAAATTATTTTGGTATAAATATATGTTAGGAATAACATCAGTTAGATTTATAATAGAAAGGTTGAAAAAGGAAATTTGATAGATATTGATAAGTAAAGTTGTGAAAGTTAAAATTAGAATTAAATGATGTTATTTCCTTTATTGTTTGAGAAAAGAATTACAATTAAGTTGCCATAATTTCT
The DNA here is from genome assembly GCA_007258455.2 of Sequoia sempervirens. Classification (NCBI taxonomy): domain Eukaryota; kingdom Viridiplantae; phylum Streptophyta; class Pinopsida; order Cupressales; family Cupressaceae; genus Sequoia; species Sequoia sempervirens. The sequence continues at coordinate 203,569,359 of VDFB02000013.1, read as the reverse complement.
CGCTAATTCTTTTGAATGATTGGATTTAGTAAATCCGAACAGTAGACGTTTATTTTTCTTGATTTGTTTTAATCATGTTTCTTATTGGGAAAATTGGGAATGTCGTAATTGTATAAGTCTTCCAGACAAGTTGGATAATGTGGGGGTTGTGATTGTTTAAGTTGAATTCTTGTGATGGCTAAGGTTGTGTACGTGGTTTTGTATGGTGTTTGGACACCTAATTTTATGAAAATAGTCATTGATGTTCGTTATGAAAAGTATAGAATTTTATGTTAAATATTTGTACACCTTGTTTACCTTAGTCAGGGAAACTTAGAATTCCTTTGTTATGTTTAGGGGAGTGGCTCTGTGTGAGGGCCGACACACAAAGTGGTGTCAGGGTAACTTACAAAGAGTTAGTAAGTCAGTGATAACTAAATAACACAGTAGTTAGATTAAAATCTTTAATAAGATGTTTATGCCTCACTTATAGACTCTAGAGCTAGTTCAGTCTTGAGTATAAGATGAGAAGGCCTGGAATGGCAAATCGATATCTTGTTACTTTAAAAGATATTCGATTCCTCAATAGTTTGCAATGGGGCCAGGTTTCATAAGAGGTTACCAGGGTAACCCATGTTGGGAGCCGGAACCTAGGAAGAAACACCAGGGTAACCTTTGTAACGTTGTGATGACACTCCACCTAAAATAATAGTTTACCTTGAGTACTTAGCACATTTGATTGTCTTAATTCTGGAAGCAATGTAACCATCAGTTAGATGTGTACTTGTGTCTAGGGTGAATAGGTTATGTCTAGGTAACCATATTACTATCTCCTAGCACGGGGGGTGGACCTACGGGTACCACATGGTTGGGTGGAACGTGCACCTTACTCCGTTGGGTCCCCAGTTTATGTTCGTGGCAACGAGAGCTTCATGGATGGAGAGCTCGTACTTGAATATATTTGTACTTTCTTTATTGCATCATTGATAATCTTGTATTTGTAACATCCCTCAATTGTTTATGAGGAGAATATTTGTAAAATGTAATTGTAACTATTATTGATCTACCTCATCAGATGAATGAGTATTGTAATATTATTTCAAATGCAATGTAAGAATCAAATCTGTACTTTATACTATCTTGTATGGAATTCAAATGTTGTGCAATGTTTACTTTTAAGTTTATGTTAATTAAATATGTGCAATGCTAAATACTAAAGTTGTCTATGGAATCTCAAGTAGTGTAACGTCGCATAACTTAGTGAATGTATGCAACTAATTAAGTTAATATTAACACTCTAAAAAAAAAATTATTTCACTTTTATACACAATTGCAACATTTCTTAGGTTATAAGACGGGGCATTACATCAGAAGTGTGGCAAACAGGGTCATGTTATTTCTGACTGCAAGAAGGTTGTTATGAAGGATACTCTGTTGAAGGATAAAATTTTGTCCTGCCCACCGACGTTACAGGATGAACTGCTTGACCCAAGCACTAGTGGGGTTGGTAAGCCATTAAAATCAGGTGAGTTTGATGACTATCCCTTTACGGATGGCTTGAATGAACTTCTAAAATCCCCTGTCTCGGGGGAAAAGATAGAAACTAATTTGAAAATAAGTTGCTCTAAAGGGCTGGAAAAGGGTGAAGTCTCTCCGTTTTTGGAAGTGGATTTGGTGTCTGGTTCCTGTGTCCATCCGGGAAAGGAAGCTTCTAGATATTCTCCTGTGTCTAATATGTGTCTGGTTTTTTCCATGAAAAAGATGGATGTCAAAAGTGCTGACAATCCTGGTTGTGAGACCACCGTGGACATCTCAGTCACTTCTCAGTGCCCTGAGGGTGCTTTATTTTCTACCCCCTCTAAGGTTGGTCTAACTAACCTGCGTATTCCTACTCCTCAACTGACTATTTCAGAGGACTGTTCCCTGGAGGTAACTAAATCTGTTATTCTCTCCCTGAGCACTAAATTGACAACCCCAATGGAGGGTGATTGCTTGGAGGACTGGCAGTTCCCAAAAAGGAAAATGAGGAATAAAAAAGTGGATATTGGAACAAAAAGTAGAGTTGGAAGACCTTTAGAGAGACTATCTAGGCACAAAGCAATGACTAGGGATATTGCCAGCGGCAGGCAATCTACCCTTGATTCAACTCACAAAGGAAAGAAATGAAGTTCCTTTCATGGAACATGAGAGGACTAAACAGTCCTCTAAAATAATATGCCTTAAGGCAATATATTTTTGATATGAAGTTAGATGTCCTGATGCTCCAAGAAGTCAAAATGACCTACCAGTCGTTTTCCTCTGCTATCAATAAAATTTGGTCAGGATCTGCCTTCTTTTATAGTGAGGTGGATGGTGCTTCAGGAGGTGTTGCTACTTTGTGGAATCCTACTAAATTTTTAGGCAAAGCATTTTCCTTTTCTCAGAATTATCTTGCTGTGACTCTTAAAACTAACAATCTCACCTAGCATTTGTTTAATATCTATGCGCCAAATTCTAGAGGTGGAAGAAAGAAGATGTGGGAGGAAGTGTCATACTTGATAATGAGTAACAATAGCACGTGGTTTATGGTTGCTGGAGACTTTAATTCCCCCCTTTTCCCTTTGGAGAAACTGGGTGGCTTGACAGACTATAGCGATAGTATGAATGATCTGGCTGATTTTATTAACATTACTGGTTTGTTAGACTTGGAGTTAAAGGGCAATCCTTTTACATGGTCGAACAATAGGAAGGGAATTCATCTTATTCAAGTTTGGCTGTATAGAGTCCTTGGCTCTACTGGCTAGGATCTTGGTTGCAATGACTCTCTTACCTCCCTCCCCAGGACTATCTCTGATCATAATCCCATCATCCTTCAGTGGTCTGACAAACCTTTTTTGGGCCCACAGCCTTTTATATTTGAGATAATGTGGATGTCTCACCATGATTTTAGAAAACTCATTGAGAATTGGTGGAGCTACCCTGTTCAAGGCTCGGCTATGTATAGAATATACCAAAAACTGGAGCTTATTAGGAAAGAAGCCAAAGGTTGGTCCAAGGAAAATTTTGGTGACTTTTTCAAAACTAAGAAGATGATCAAGGACAAGCTTGAGGGGTTCCAAAGGATCATGGCCTCAGGTCATTCTCAGCAACCTGTTCATGTTGAAGAAGAAAACTAGAGGAAAAAGTGGAAAGATATTTTAAGTAAAGAAGAAATATATTGGAAGCATAGATCAAGAGTCCAATGGCTCAAGGAGGGTGACAGGAACTCTTCCTTTTTCCATAGGACAGCCATCAGGCATAAAAATAGGAATACAATTAAGTGTTTGATGAATGATTCTAATCAGGAAGTCAAGGAGGCTGATAAAATTGGAGAGGTTGTTGAACAGTACTTTAGACAGATCTACTCTAACACTGACACTCTCCCTTCTGATGAACTACAGGCGAGGCTCTTGGGTCACCTCCCACTTGGTATCAGTGAGTCTGACAATCATCAACTCTGTGTCCCTATGACTATGGACAAGGTTCAGACTGTTGTGTTTGCTATAGGTGCCTATAAGGCCCTAGGACCGGATGGTTTCCCTCCAGCCTTCTTCCAAGAATATTGGGACATTGTTAGCTATGATATTACTATGGTTGTTAAAGACTTTTTTAGGATTGGTAAATTACTAAAGAAATTAAACAATACTTTAATTGTGCTTGTTCCTAAAGTGCAGGATCCTTTACATATGACTGACTTCAGACCTATAAGTCTTTGTAACACTGTCTACAAAAAAAATTCCAAAGTCCTTGTCAACCGTTTGAAGCCATTATTAGACAAAATTATCAGTAGATGACAGAATGGGTTTGTGCCAGGAAGACAAATCTTGGATTTTGCTATTATGACTCATGAAATAATTCATTCTATGGAGAAAAGTAAGAACCAAGGTATGGCTTTTAAACTTGACATTTCCAAAGCCTATGATAGGGTTAGATGGAAGTTTTTGTATTTTGTCCTTGCTAAACTTGGCTTTAATGATAGAGTGATTGGTATCATCAGGGAGTGTGTGGAATTTGTTCAGTATTCACTGCTTGTCAATGGGATCCCCTGGGGGTCCTTTAAAGCTGGCAAAGGCCTTAGGTAGGGGGATCCCCTCTCCCCCTACCTATTCATCATGGTGGTTGAGGTTTTGGGAAGGAATTTTCTTTCCTTGCTCAACTCAGGGAAAATTCAGGGGATTAGAGTTGCCTCCACCCTTCCTCCCTCCATTCTCCAACAATTTGTTGATGATACGTTTCTTTTTGGAAAGTCCTCTGTGATTGAAGCTAGAGAATGGAAATGCCTCCTGCAGGATTATGCTTGTGCTTCTAGCCAATGTATAAATTATAACAAAAGTAGTGTCTATTTCTTCAACACGAGAGCTAATCTCCAAGCTAAGATTTTAGCCATCCTGGGTTGCTTGAGTGCTTCTCTTCTAGGGATTTACTTGGGCCCGTCGCTTACTATTAAAGAGGTGTCACACAACTTTTGGAATGGTATTCTAGAGAGAATGCAAAAGAAACTTGCTGGTTGGAAAGGCCAGCTTCTTAGTAATGTTGGTAAACTCCAAATTCTTAAAGCCTCCCTCCAAGGAATTCTAGTCTAATTTCTTTCTCTCTTTAGAATTTTAGGCTCCATGGCTGATAAGCTGGAAAGAATTCAAAGGTCCTTTCTCTAGACGGGAATGGAGGAAAAGAAAAGACTTGCCCTGGTGAATTGGGACACTGTCTGTCACCCCAAATGTCAAGGGGGCCTAGGGATCAGGAAGATGACTAATTTGAACAAAGCCCTTATTGCCAAGATTGGCTGGATTTTGGTTTAGGAAAGGGCAGAATGGTGTAATATAATGAAGGCTAAATACCTTAATCAGAGACATTTTTTTATAGCTTTGGACCTGATTGATCTTCCTCCGGGCTCCAAGATTTGGAACAATATCCTTAAGAGTAGGTCCATCTTGAAGGAAGGGGTCAGATGGAAAATTGGTAATGGGAGATCAATTAGGTTTTGGGAGGACAGCTAGATTGGGAGCAGACCCCTTGCTGGAAATCACTTTAATATATTAAGGGAACACATTGAAAATCTTATTGGTACTTACATTTCTGATTATACCTCACCCAGAGCTAGATGGAAAACTCTGAAGTTATCTTTCTTACATTGGCCTAACCTTCAGCCAAAGGTTTTGGAGCTTCAAGAGCTTTTGAAAACGGCCAGACTCCCTCTATTTCCCAAGGAGGACAAAATTTTCTGGTCAAAGAATCACTTTGGGGAGTTCACTGTTAAGTCTGCTTATTTGTTGCTTCTCAGATTTGGTGGTGACGAGCAGTGCTGGAGGAAAGTTTGGTTCCATCAGCTCATCCCTAAAATAAACTTCTTCTAGTGGACCTCCATCCATGGGAAAATTTTAACTATTGATAACCTTGTCAAGAGGGGCTTTCAATTCCCTAATTGGTGTACTCTTTGCAAAAGGGAAGAAGAAACCATCCCCCATCTTTTTATTCACTGCCAGTTTGCTACCCTGGTCTGGCAGAATGTTTTACAGAGACTGAACATCTCTTGGGTTTTTAATAGAGATATCCACCAATTCATCTTAAATTGGAAATTCCCCTCCAATCATCCTTTAATTAAACTGCTCTGGAAACTTATTCCACCCCACATTTGCTGGTGCTTGTGGAAAGAAAGGAATAACAAGATTTTTAGAGAAAAGGCAAACAATGTGGATGGTCTACTGATAATTCTTAATAAGCTACTCCTGGATAATATATCAACATGTAAATGGAAGATGCCTACTAATCCCCCAACTGCTTAGGATAGAAATATTGCTACTGCCTGGAATTTACCCAATGAGTTCCTAAGATTTGACAACTCCAAATCATTTATCAGGAAGCATACTAGATGGAGAAACCTTAAACCACCCTGGATTAAGCTTAACTTTGATGGGGCGGCTAGGGGAGGGATGTCAGCTACTGGAGGTATAATCAGGGACCATTCTAGTAGCCTGGTTGCTGCCTATGTGAGGAAATTGAGCGATCATACTAGTAACCAGGCTGAAGGCATGGCTCTCCTCTGGGGTCTTAAGATTGCACTGTCAATTGGTGTCAAGACTTTGGAAATTGAAGGTGACTCAATGCTAATTGTGGAAGCCACTAAAGGGAAGATGAAAGTGGGATGGTCCCTAAATGTTATTCTAGAGGATATTTTCCCTCTCCTAAATGCTCTTTAGGACTTTTCTATCGAGCATGTCTTCAGAGAAGGGAATGTGACTATTGACAGCTTAGTGACGGTAGGTCTTGATATTGAAGGGCTTAGGTGTTGGTGAAATGAGGTTTCTTTGCCCCCCTCGGCTCTGGTGTGTTTAAAGGAAGATCTCAAACATCTAAATCATGAGTCCTAGATGGTGCTTATGTATTTTTGTCGGGCTCCTTCTAACTTTGGTTGGAATTTCTGGCGGGAGCTAGCTTTTGAATATTTGGCCATTATATGAGGTGATTGGTTTCATATGTTTGTCTGATGGCTTGCACGACCTCTTGTGGGTGGGTGATGTGGTGAATATTTCTATCCCCACTGACCGATGGTGTCATCATTTTTTGAACCCCCTAAATTTTTGTGTTCATCTTTTTAAGCCTGCGGATTTCATGAGATTTTTTGTGACGGCTAAGTACTACGCCAATATCATGCCCTTACATGCTCTGGGCGATTCACATGAGGGAGCTACTACCCTTGCGTGGGTTGCGAGAAGTCACATTTATTGCCTCTATTTTTGACTTTTATGGTCACTTTTCACTAGCCTTTCCCCTCTCGATGCTTCTAGAATTGACTACCAACTCTTCTGCCTTGGTTCCCTTGTTCTAATCGTTGGCATTTTTGAACTCTATGGGTGGGGATAGAGTACGTTTGGAGCCGGACAGGTGTGACGAGTGGAAAGCAGATGCCACTATTTGGCACATCTATAAAGAGGGAGGAATTGCACAATGTATGGAGGCCATGACTGGTCACGACGAGGGCTTGTCTCATAAGTTTGTCACCTTGTGGAAGGAGGGTAGGGTCACCATCGGTGGCATTTACTTCAAAGTTTCTGAGGAGGTTATTGCTAGAGTTACTGGGCTCCTGAATAGTGGTCGAACTTGGAAGAAAACTACAAAAGTTTTGGACTAGGTTAGTCTAAATTGGTTTTTTTTTGGAGATGAGAAACCTGTCAAGTTACGGGGTGGCTTTGACCACGAGGAACTACTAGAGCCATGGGATAAAGTCTGTTTGGTGATCATGAAATATTTCATGTTGGAAGGAAGGTATGGGGTCTACTATTATTACCACTTTAATTTCCTTAACCACCTTAGGAACCATCTGCATATTTCTATTCCTTTCTTCCTATATCATGCTCTTGACATCACTATTGCGGAGTTTAATGAAGCCACTATTTATAGAAAGAATTATACTATCCTTCACCAGGGCCTTATGTCTAGGATTTACCATTTCCATATGGCACTTTTCCCTGCTCGGCCTATCACTGTGCAAGAAGACCTGTCTCTCCCTGATCTTGACGAAAGCCCGGTTTCCTCTACTCCCCCCTCTACTAGTATTTTGGACATGTTGGGCCCAAGTAAGAAAAAATGCCTTAAGAATCTTGCTTTGAAAGCCCATCCCGATGGCGCTTCCCCTATTTCAGGCCAGGGGGATAGGGGTAGGGAAAAAAAACAGCTTGCCCCTACCCCGTGCCCTAAGGCTAAAGCCTCTAAGAAAGCTAAAGTCTGCCATCAAATTAATTCTGACATTGAGATCATTGAAGAAGCTAACACCCCCCGTCAATCTTATAGACTGGTTTGTAAGTAGGACAAGGTCAGAAGCCTTAAGGAAGCCTCTGATTCGAACAAGGATCTTGAGAGTCACAGTGAAAGTCACGAGGAAATGGTAGCGGGAGGGGAAGGCCAGTCGGTGTCGGCGAATAGTGCTTCCCATGTGTCAAAAAGTTAAAAGAAGGGCCCTTCTGGTGACAATGTGCTGGAAATTACCCCTAGTCCTTTGATGTGGTTAAAGGAAAATCTCCCTTGTAGGAAGACCACAAGGAAAAATATCTGGCTTGGGAGGAAGTTGGTATGCTGAAGGAGAGATTGGAGAGGTTGGAAAAGAAGGTCCAGGAGGTGTCCCAATTTGCCCTGAGGATCATGCACAGGTCGGCCACCAGTCTTTGCTTGTTGCAGAAGGAAACATCTGTGGATGGTGTTGAAGATGATGCTGGTTTCAAGGAGTTGCTTGATTTCCTCATGATGGATTGGGCAATGACTACACATGATATGCCTGGCAGGAAGGAAAAGAATTAGGCCGTTGGGCCTATTTGTTCTTGTTTATTTCTATGTCTCGTTGTTTGTTTTTTCTGCTAAAATTTGGTGGACCCCTGGTGGTCTTTGGACTCAGTTGGCTGGTTTCTTGCTTGCTTGATGAACTTTGTTATCCTACTTTTTCTGTTACTTTTTTTTTTTTATGATGTGCTGTGGGTGATGGATTTCTTTCTACTGTCACTGTGTTGTTGGTGTGCTTTTGCTAGATGGCCTTTGTGTCTTGTACTTATGGGTCAGCACCCTTGTTTTGTTGCTTTTTATTTCAAAAATAATGTATGAGAATTTATTCTCTTGATTTTGAGGGTGAAAGTGTGGTTAGATAGGGTTTCTATATATAGTATTTGTAGGAGAATGGTATCTCTATTTTGAATTATTCTAAACCTTGTTTCTATGTAGTAGTTTTTAAATTCATTTTGTTGTTATACTCTATAATTAATAGTTTATATATTGTACTCTCTCTATACATGATTTTTAGCAAGATTGGGGACACTAATAGAACCTTCATTTTTTTTTTTAAAAGACTAAGAAATGTATGAAAATTTGACAACATGAAAACCATGAAAATAAAAGTGAAAATAAAAATTTAACATAGTAAAATGGCCAATCATGTGCCAAAAATGAAAAGAACCATTTGTTGTTACTCTAATATTTCAACCACATACTAAATTACCAAGTGCATTTTATATATGTATCATGCAAGGAGCACAATATTGGGAATCAATGTGAATGGTTCTCATCAAGAAATTAGACAAGCTTTGAGATCGAAGGACCCAAGCTCTTTGTAGGTTTTCAATGAAGATTTAATTAGCCACTAATAGGAGCAATAAGAAAATAGATAAATGTGAAAATAAATCCTAATCTCTAAGAGTGTTGTGCTAAGAATTACATACACATCTCATAAATTTCAATAGAGACATGAGACACATTTATAGAAATAAAGGAAAGAAATAGCTATTTAGATAGTTATTAATCTACAAAAGATTAGGACCTACTTTCAAGAGATTAATAAAATACAGTTTTTATTTATAATTTTGAACTTATCATAGATGTAAAGTAAAGATAAAATATTTTTCAACAAAACAAATAAAAATGACAAACAAATAATGTGATTAATCAAAAATAACATGATATTGCTAAAAATATAATAAATAAAAGAATATGCATAATTGTACATAAGCCATCAAAAGTCTAAATATACCTATCTTTATAAAAAAATTAAAATCTTTAAAATGACTAAAAATTATTAAAACTTATTAAGCTCCATGAAAAACACTACCTTCCATATAAAGAGTATACAACATGATACTTATAGAAAAAAAATTATGTAGGATACCAAAAAATTATTAAAAGGATAAGATAAGATAAAATTATAAATGAAATTAATCATATTAATTTCATAGTTAAAAAAAAGATAATTCTATGGATCTTTAAATATACATATATATAATAATCTTTGTAAATCTTTATTTAAAAATATATATTATATTTTATAAACTTATACATTAAATTTTTAATATTTAATAATTAAAATCTAAGATGTTCAATATTGATTATTATTTTTAAATTATAATATTGATTAAAGATATATAATTATATTTATAAGATTTAAATTCAATAATGAACTTAGAAAATATTAAATCAATCAAAATTGTTTCTTTTATCCAAAACACTATATAAGTAAATTTTAAACTATTATAATATAATATTTAAATTTTATATTTCAAATGTTAAATAATTCTAATGTTAAATTTTTATAATTAAAACTTACCTTTTAATGATGTTAGTAAGTTTTTTAATTAAAATTAGTTTTCAAGCATATTAACATATCTAGATATATTCACCAAACTATATTATCTATTATTGATTATGTAATTTTGTATGTATAATATATTTTTTTAAAAATAAAAATATATTTTTGAAAAAAAAATATATATTTAAAGAATTAAACAATATATTTTTTAAATTAGAAATATATTAGAAATATTTTGAATGTATTCAACTATCTAAATATGATTGTTTTTTAATATACCATTAAAATCACTAATAAAAAATATTAAAGAGTTTATATATATTTGTCTAATATATTAAAAAAATATTTTATATTATGAATATTTTATAAATAATTTATAAAATATTTTTTAAATATATTAAACAAAACATATATAAAAGTTTAACCGTTGTGTTTGGGCTTGAAAATAAAAAATGTGAGGGTTACGAATTAGGTTATTTTCTACATGGAAGGCAGGCTACTGGCGATGGCGCGAGATGGGTCCTATCATTTTGATAGCTGATAGACCGTTAGAGGCAGGCAGGCCATGGATAGGCATACCATTTTGTATGCTACGTAGCCTGCTCCTTACTTGACTAGTTGCCCTAATTTCTCTGCTTTTGCTCATTTTTAATGAATTTCCCCTGACCTTGTCAAATATTTCATTTTAAATGTTTTTCTTTGGAAGCAATGAAACATTTAAAATATATCGCACAAAAATTTCCTCGGGCCCCACCCTGTACAATCCACGTGGCACCCACCCGTGATTTCACAATCAACCAAAGCACCATCGCGGGATGGCAGGGAACGGCTCAGATCAAAGGACATTTGATGAACAGTCATGCAAATTTGATCCCCCAGATGGGACACGTGTTGCCTGCCCACGATATCGCCATCCTACAATTCCCGATCACAGGATGGCAGGCAATCGTTGATCTTGAAGGAATTTTGATCGACGGTAGTGCGAATTTCATCCTTATGAAAAATAAAACATTCATTCAAGGGAAAGGGGACATTACTAGGTGGATGGAAAACAACGACATAAGTTTTTTTAAAACAGTTCAGCACAGGGCCAACCAGGACTTAGGAAAATAAAACCCATGGAGGAAATAAAATATTAAGACCAAAGGGACCAGGCCTAGATGGAACGATGGGCATAAGATGTTTTTAAAACCCTTCAAAAAAGGTAACCGTGAAATAGATCCCACTTCAAGGCAAATAGGTAAACACAAGGGTTTGATGAAGACAAAGCTAAAACCCTGTACCTAAGAAATTTTCCAAACACCATGAAAGCACTGCTACATAAGGTAGGGTAATGAGTGAAACATTAGGAACAAAATCTCAAGCCCCATCACCACAAGCATTGGATAATTTTATATTAATAGTTTGTCCCATCACAAATATAAAAGGTGAGCACAATAAATAACATGTATTTTCCCATTAAATGTGAAGGATTTTCAAAAAAGTTTTAGTGTTCAACTATTGGTCCATTTTTGTTCAATATAAGTTATATTTTAAATAATTATGTGTTGTTTTTATAACAACAAATAGATTTTTTGTGTTCAACTATTAGTCCATATGTGTTGAATATAAAAGTTAGAGATATCAAAGATTTATGGTTATCAATAAGTATTTGGTCCACTTAGGTTGTATATTAATTTTAATTTAAATAAAAATATCATATTCTACAAGCAACAAATGATATTTTTCGTGTTCAACCATTGGGGTTCCATGATTAAGTTTTGGTCGAATCCCTTTAAAAAGTCAAATTTTAGACAATTTCAAGATTTCCACCATGTGGGAGTTGCATGAGTCACACCTGTCTTTTAGTTGAAGGAGAGAGAGGCCTCTAGTTTCTCCCTTCCTAATCTCGCTAATATTGTCTAATTATTTTAAAGAGATGAAGGGTCATAACACAACTTTATTCAACCCAGTAAATCGCTTGGTTAATGAAACTTGACAAAAGCAACAAAAAAATTGCTACATTTGGCATTCCATGTTGAATGAAGATCAACAGGACAATAATTCACTTATAGTTAATAAAACACTATTTTTATAAGAAGGGTTTTGATTATAAATACAAGTAAGTTACTTATAGTTTAATAAAACACTATTATAGTTTTACCAACATATACTATTGTATGCTTGCATGGCTTCTTAGTTAATATATGGGAAGATAGAGATAGATGGGGAGAGAAAGAGAGAGAGATAGAGATATATGGGAAGAGAAAGGAAGAGAGGTGGAGATAAAGAGTCGATGGATAGGGATAGGGAGGGGGAGGATGGTGAGAGATAGAGAGGGGGAGGGAGAGAAAGGGATATAGATAGAAAAAGATAGGGAGAGGAGTGAGAGGGAGATAAAGAGAAATAATAGAGATATAGATATAGAGTAGGAGAGATGGAGGGAGAGATGGAGTGAATGAGAGAGAAAGGGGAGAGGGAGAGATAGCTCAATAGGATAGAGGGGGAATTCAAGTGGAGTGACATAGATAGTGGGAGATATAGAGATATAGAGAGCGATAGGGATAGATATATCAATCACCTTCCCTATATCTCTATCTATTCATCCTTATCTCTTTATCTCTCTACCCCTCTCTATCTCTTTGTCTCCCTTTCTATTTGTATGCTTGTCATTATCTCCCTCTCTCTCTATATTTTCTTCCCTATATTTATCTTTGTCTCCTTAAGTGTGCAATGGGTACATTGAAGAGGTCTTAAAGGAGAATTATCATATCTTTAATCAAATGGCATGCTACCTTGAGCATAACTCCCTAAGGACACATGCCATCCTTGGATTGTTGACATGAAACAACCAATCAAAATTTAGTTTCTCTCTCTCATATTAATATATATTACTATTATATTAAATATATATTATATTAATTATATTTTGTATTATATAAAAATATACCTATTATTAATTATTAATTATAATAATTTTATACGTATTTAATAATTTTGTTGAATAATATAATATATAATTATAATAAGTTGAATAATTATATTATTTATTATGTAAAATATAGCT
>VDFB02000013.1:203544547-203556156 GCA_007258455.2 Sequoia sempervirens | reverse complement strand
GACAAGTTGGATAATGTGGGGGTTGTGATTGTTTAAGTTGAATTCTTATGATGGCTAAGGTTGTGTACGTGGTTTTGTATGGTGTTTGGACACCTGATTTTATGAACATAGTCATTGATGTTCGTTATGAAAAGTATAGAATTTTATGTTGAATATTTGTACACCTTGTTTACCTTAGTCAGGGAAACTTAGAATTCCTTTGTTATGTTTAGGGGAGTGGCTCTGTGTGAGGGCCGACACACAAAGTGGTGTCAGGGTAACTTACAAAGAGTTAGTAAGTCAGTGATAACTAAATAACACAGTAGTTAGATTAAAATCTTTAATAAGATGTTTATGCCTCACTTATAGACTCTAGAGCTAGTTCAGTCTTGAGTATAAGATGAGAAGGCCTGGAATGGAAAATCGATATCTTGTTACTTTAAAAGATATTCGATTCCTCAATAGTTTGCAATGGGGCCAGGTTTCGTAAGAGGTTACCAGGGTAACCCATGTTGGGAGCCGAAACCTAGGAAGAAACACCAGGGTAACCTTTGCAACGTTGTGATGACACTCCACCTAAAATAATAGTTTACCTTGAGTACTTAGCACATTTGATTGTCTTAATTCTGGAAGCAATGTAACCATCAGTTAGATGTGTACTTGTGTCTAGGGTGAATAGGTTATGTCTAGGTAACCATATTACTATCTCCTAGCACGGGGGGTGGACCTACGGGTACCACATGGTTGGGTGGAACGTGCACCTTACTCTGTTGGGTCCCCAGTTTATGTTCGTGGCAACGAGAGCTTCATGGATGGAGAGCTCATACTTGGATATATTTGTACTTTCTTTATTGCATCATTGATAATCTTGTATTTGTAACATCCCTCAATTGTTTATGAGGAGAATATTTGTAAAATGTAATTGTAACTATTATTGATCTACCTCATCAGATGAATGAGTATTGTAATATTATTTCAAATGCAATGTAAGAATCAAATCTGTACTTTATACTATCTTGTATGGAATTCAAATGTTGTGCAATGTTTACTTTTGAGTTTATGTTAATTAAATATGTGCAATGCTAAATACTAAAGTTGTCTATGGAATCTCAAGTAGTGTAATGTCGCATAACTTAGTGAATGTATAAACTAATTAAGTTAATATTAACACTCTAAAAAAAAAATTATTTCACTTTTATACACAATTGCAACATTTCTTAGGTTATAAGACGGGGCATTACATTAGAAGTGTGGCAAACAGGGTCATGTTATTTCTGACTGCAAGAAGGTTGTTATGAAGGATACTCCGTTGAAGGATAAAATTTCGTCCTACCCACCAGCGTTACAGGATAAACTGCTTGACCCAAGCACTAGTGGGGTTGGTAAGCCATTAAAATCAGGTGAGTTTGATGACTATCCCTTTACGGATGGCTTGAATGAACTTCTAAAATCCCCTGTCTCGGGGGAAAAGATAGAAACTAATTTGAAAATAAGCTGCTCTAAAGGGCTGGAAAAGGGTGAAGTCTCTCCGTTTTTGGAAGTGGATTTGGTGTCTGGTTCCTGTGTCCATCCAGGAAAGGAAGCTTCTAGATCTTCTCCTGTGTCTAATATGTGTCTGGTTTTTGCCATGAAAAAGATGGATGTCAAAAGTGCTGACAATCCTGGTTGTGAGACCATCGTGGACATCTCAGTCACTTCTCAGTGCCCTGAGGGTGCTTTATTTTCTACCCCCTCTAAGGTTGGTCTAACTAACTTGCATATTCCTACTCCTCAACTGACTATTTCAGAGGACTGTTCCCTGGAGGTAACTAAATCTGTTATTCTCTCCCTGAGCACTAAATTGACAACCCCAATGGAGGGTAATTGCTTGGAGGACTGGCAGTTCCCAAAAAGGAAAATGAGGAATAAGAAAGTGGATATTGGAACAGAAAGTAGAGTTGGAAGACCTTCAGAGAGACTATCTAGGCATAAAGCAATGACCAGGGATATTGCCAGCGGCAGGCAATCTACCCTTGATTTAGCTCACAAAGGAAAGAAATGAAGTTCCTTTCATGGAACATGAGAGGACTAAACAGTCCTCTAAAATAATATGCCTTAAGGCAATATATTTTTGATATGAAGTTAGATGTCCTGCTGCTCCAAGAAGTCAAAATGACCTACCAGTCATTTTCCTCTGCTATCAATAAAATTTGGTCAGGATCTGCCTTCTTTTATAGTGAGGTGGATGGTGCTTCAGGAGGTGTTTCTACTTTGTGGAATCCTACTAAATTTTTGGGCAAAGCATTTTCTTTTTCTCAGAATTATCTTGCTGTGACTCTTAAAACTAACAATCTCACCTAGCATTTGTTTAATATCTATGCGCCAAATTCTAGAGGTCGAAGAAAGAAGATGTGGGAGGAAGTGTCATCCTTGATAATGAGTAACAATAGCACGTGGTTTATGGTTGCTGGAGACTTTAATTCCCCCCTTTTCCCTTTGGAGAAACTGGGTGGCTTGACAGACTATAGCAATAGTATGAATGATCTGGCTGATTTTATTAACATTACTGGTTTGTTAGACTTGGAGTTAAAGGGCAATCCTTTTACATGGTCGAACAATAGGAAGGGAATTCATCTTATTCAAGTTTGGCTGTATAGGGTCCTTGTCTCTACTGGCTAGGATCTTGGTTGCAATGCCTCTCTTACCTCCCTCCCCAGGACTATCTCTGATCATAATCCTATCATCCTTCAGTGGTTTGACAAACCTTTTTTGGGCCCACAGCCTTTTATATTTGAGATAATGTGGATGTCTCGCCATGATTTTAGAAAACTCATTGAGAATTGGTGGAGCTACCCTGTTCAAGGCTCGGCTATGTATAGAATATCCCAAAAACTGGAGCTTATTAGGAAAGAAGCCAAAGGTTGGTCCAAGGCAACTTTTGGTGACTTTTTCAAAACTAAGAAGATGATCAAGGACAAGCTTGAGGGGTTCCAAAGGATCATGGCCTCGGGTCATTCTCAGCAACCTGTTCATGTTGAAGAAGAAAATTAGAGGAAAAAGTGGAAAGATATTTTAAGTAAAGAAGAAATATATTGGAAGCATAGATCAAGAGTCCAATGGCTCAAGGAGGGTGACAGGAACTCTTCCTTTTTCCATAGGACAGCCAGCAGGCATAAAAAGAGGAATACAATTAAGTGTTTGATGAATGATTCTAAGCAGGAAGTCAAGGAGGCTGATAAAATTGGAGAGGTTGTTGAACAGTACTTTAGACAGATCTACTCTAACACTGACACTCTCCCTTCTGATGAACTACAGGCGAGGCTCTTGGGTCACCTCCCACTTGGTATCAGTGAGTCTGACAATCATCAACTCTGTGTCCCTATGAATATGGACAAGGTTCGGACTGTTGTGTTTGCTATAGGTGCCTATAAGGCCCTAGGACCAGATGGTTTCCCTCCAGCCTTCTTCCAAGAATATTGGGACATTGTTAGCTATGATATTACTATGGTTGTTAAAGACTTTTTTAGGACTAGTAAATTACTAAAGAAATTAAACAATACTTTAATTGTGCTTATTCCTAAAGTGCAGGATCCTTTACATATGACTGACTTCAGACCTATAAGTCTTTGTAACACTGTCTACAAAAAAAATTCCAAAGTCCTTGTCAACCGTTTGAAGCCATTATTAGAAAAAATTACCAGTAGATGACAGAATGGGTTTGTGCCAGGAAGACAAATCTTGGATGTTGCTATTATGACTCATGAAATAATTCATTCTATGGAGAAAAGTAAGAACCAAGGTATGGCTTTTAAACTTGACATTTCCAAAGCCTATGATAGGGTTAGATGGAAGTTTTTGTATTCTGTCCTTGCTAAACTTGGCTTTAATGATAGAGTGATTGGTATCATCAGGGAGTGTGTGGAATTTGTTCAGTATTCAGTGCTTGTCAATGGGATCCCCTGGGGGTCCTTTAAAGCTGGCAAAGGCCTTAGGTAGGGGGATCCCCTCTTCCCCTACCTATTCATCATGGTGGTTGAGGTTTTGGGAAGGAATTTTCTTTCCTTGCTCAACTCAGGGAAAATTCAGGGGATTAGAGTTGCCTCCACCCTTCCTCCCTCCATTCTCCAACAGTTTGTTGATGATACATTTCTTTTTGGAAAGTCCTTTGTGATTGAAGCTAGAGAATGGAAATGCCTCCTGCAGGATTATGCTTGTGCTTCTAGCCAATGTATAAATTATAACAAAAGTAGTGTCTATTTCTTCAACACGAGAGCTAATCTCCAAGCTAAGATTTTAGCCATCCTAGGTTGCTTGAGTGCTTCTCTTCTAGGGATCTACTTGGGCCTGTCGCTTACTATTAAAGAGGTGTCACACAACTTTTGGAATGGTATTCTAGAGAGAATGCAAAAGAAACTTGCTGGTTGGAAAGGCCAGCTTCTTATTAATGTTGGTAAACTCCAAATTCTTAAAGCCTCCCTCCAAGGAATTCTAGTCTACTTTCTTTCTCTCTTTATAATTTTAGGCTCCATGGCTGATAAGATGGAAATAATTCAAACGTCCTTTCTCTAGACGGGAATGGAGGAAAAGAAAAGACTTTCCCTGGTGAATTGGGACACTGTCTGTCACCCCAAATGTCAAGGGGGCCTGGGGATCAGGAAGATTACTAATTTGAACAAAGCCCTTATTGCCAAGATTGGCTAGATTTTGGTTCAAGAAAGGGCAGAATGGTGTAATATAATGAAGGCTAAATACCTTAATCAGAGACATTTTTTTAGAGCTTTGGACCTGATTGATCTTCCTCCGGGCTCCAAGATTTGGAACAATATCCTTAAGAGTAGGTCCATCTTGAAGGAAGGGGTCAGATGGAAAATTGGTAATGGGAGATCAATTAGGTTCTGGGAGGACAGCTGGATTGGGAGCAGACCCCTTGCTGGAAATCACTTTAATATATTAAGGGAACACGTTGAAAATCTTATTGGTACTTACATTTTTGATTATACCTCACCCAGAGCTAGATGGAAAAATCTGAAGTTGTCTTTCTTACATTGGCCTAACCTTCAGCCAAAGGTTTTGGAGCTTCAAGAGCTTTTGAAAATGGCCAGACTCCCTCTATTTCCCAAGGAGGACAAAATTTTTTGGTCAAAGAATCACTTTGGGAGTTCACTGTTAAGTCTGCTTATTTGTTGCTTCTCAGATTTGGTGGTGACGAGCAGTGCTGGAGGAAAGTTTGGTTCCATCAGCTCATCCCTAAAATAAACTTCTTCTAGTGGACCTCCATCCATGGGAAAATTTTAACTATTGATAACCTTGTCAAGAGGGGCTTTCAATTCCCTAATTGGTGTACACTTTGCAAAAGGGAAGAAGAAACCATCCCCCATCTTTTTATTCACTGCCAGTTTGCTACCTTGGTCTGGCAGAATGTTTTACAGAGACTGAACATCTCTTGGGTTTTTAATAGAGATATCCACCAATTCATCTTAAATTGGAAATTCCCCTCCAATCATCCTTTAATTAAACTGCTCTGGAAACTTATTCCACCCCACATTTGCTGGTGCTTGTGGAAAGAAAGGAATAACAGGAATTTTAGAGAAAAGGCAAACAATGTGGATGGTCTACTGATAATTCTTAATAAGCTACTCCTGGATAATATCTCAACATGTAAATGGAAGATGCCTATTAATCCCCCAACTGCTTAGGATAGAAATATTGCTATTTCCTGGAATTTACCCAATGAGTTCCTAAGATTTGACAACTCCAAATCATTTATCAGGAAGCATACTAGATGGAGAAACCTTAAACCACCCTGGATTAAGCTTAACTTTGATGGGGCAGCTAGGGGAGGGATGTCAGCTACTGGAGGTATAATCAGGGACCATTCTAGTAGCCGGGTTGCTGCCTATGTGAGGAAATTGAGCGATCATACTAGTAACCAGGCTGAAGGCATGGCTCTCCTCTGGGGTCTTAAGATTGCGCTGTCAATTGGTGTCAAGACTTTGGAAATCGAAGGTGACTCAATGCTAATTGTGGAAGCCACTAAAGGGAAGATGAAAGTGGGATGGTCCCTAAATGTTATTCTAGAGGATATTTTCCCTCTCCTAAATGCTCTTTAGGACTTTTCTATCGAGCATGTCTTCAGAGAAGGGAATGTGACTATTGACAGCTTAGTGACGGTAGGTCTTGATATTGAAGGGCTTAGGTGTTGGTGAAATGAGGTTTCTTTGCCCCCCTCGGCTCTGGTGTGTTTAAAGGAAGATCTCAAACATCTAAATCATGAGTCCTAGATGGTGCTTATGTATTTTTGTTGGGCTCCTTCTAACTTTGGTTGGAATTTCTGGCGGGAGCTAGCTTTTGAATATTTGGCCATTATATGAGGTGATGGGTTTCATATGTTTGTCTGATGGCTTGCATGACCTCTTGTGGGTGGGTGATGTGGTGAATCTTTCTATCCCCACTGACCGATGGTGTCATCATTTTTTGAACCCCCTAAATTTTTGTGTTCATCTTTTTAAGCTTGCAAATTTCATGAGATTTTTTGTGACGGCTAAGTACTACGCCGATATCATGCCCTTACATGCTCTAGGCGATTCACACGAGGGAGCTACTACCCTTGCGTGGGTTGCGAGAAGTCACATTTATTGCCTCTATTTTTTACTTTTATGGTCACTTTTCACTGGCCTTTCCCCTCTCGATGCTTCTAGAATTGACTACCAACTCTTCTGCCTTGGTTCCCTTGTTCTAGTCGTTGGCATTTTTGAACTCTATGGGTGGGGATAGAGTACGTTTGGAGTCGGACAGGTGTGACGAGTGGAAAGCAGATGCCACTATTTGGCACATCTATAAAGAGGGAGGAATTGCACAGTATATGGAGGCCATGACTGGTCACGACGAGGGATTGTCTCATAAGTTTGTCACCTTGTGGAAGGAGGGTAGGGTCACCATCAGTGGCATTTACTTCGAAGTTTCTGAGGAGGTTATTACTAGAGTTACTAGGCTCCTGAATAGTGGTCGAACTTGGAAGAAAACTACAAAAGTTTTGGACTAGGTTAGTCTAAATTAGTTTTTTTGTGGAGATGAGAAACCTATCAAGTTGCGGGGTGGCTTTGACCACGAGGAACTACTGGAGCCATGGGATAAAGTTTGTTTGGTGATCATGAAATATTTCACGTTGGAAGGAAGGTATGGGGTCTACTATTATTACCACTTTAATTTCCTCAACCACCTTAGGAACCATCTGCATATTTCTATTCCTTTCTTCCTATATCATGCTCTTGACATCACTATTGCGGAGTTTAATGAAGCCACTATTTATAGAAAGAATTATACTATCCTTCACCAGGGCCTTATGTCTAGGCTTTACCATTTCCATATGGCACTTTTCCCTGCTCGGCCTATCACTATGCAAGAAGCCATGTCTCTCCCTGATCTTGATGAAAGCCCGGTTTCCTCTACTCCCCCCTCTACTAGTATTTTGGACATGCCGGGCCCAAGTAAGAAAAAATGCCTTAAGAATCTTGCTTTGAAAGCCCATCCCCATGGTGCTTCCCCTATTTCGGGCCAGGGGGATAGGGGTAGGGAAAGAAAACAGCTTGCCCCTACCCCGCGCCCTAAGGCTAAAGCCTCTAAGAAAGCTAAAGTCTGCCATCAAATTAATTCTGACATTGAGATCATTGAAGAAGCTAACACCCCCCGTTGATCTTATAGACTAGTTTGTAAGTAGGACAAGGTCGGAAGCCTTAAGGAAGCCTCTAATTCAGACAAGGATCTTGAGAGTCACAGTGAAAGTCACGAGGAAATGGTAGCGGGAGGGGAAGGCCAGTCAGTGTCGGCGAATAGTGCTTCCCATGTGTCAGAAAGTTAAAAGAAGGGCCCTTCTGGTGACAATGTGCTGGAAATTACCCCCAGTCCTTTGATGCAGTTAAAGGAAAAGCTCCCTTGCAAGAAGACCACAAGGAAAAATATCTGGCTTGGGAGGAAGTTGGTATGCTGAAGGAGAGATTGGAGAGGTTGGAAAAGAAGGTCCAGGAGGTGTCCCAATTTTCCCTGAGGATCATGCACAGTTCGGCCACCAGTCTTTGCTTGTTGTAGAAGGAAACATCTGTGGATGGTGCTGAAGATGATGCTGGTTTCAAGGAGCTGCTTGATTTCCTCACGATGGATTGGGCAATGACTACACATGATATGCCTAGCAGGAAGGAAAAGAATTAGGCCGTTGGGCCTGTTTGTTCTTGTTTATTTCTATGTCTCATTGTTTGTTTTTTCTGCTAAAATTTGGTGGACCCCTGGTGGTCTTTGGACTTAGTTGGCTGGTTTGTGGCTTGCTTGATGAACTTTGTTATCCTACTTTTTCTGTTACTTTTTTTTTTTATGATGTGCTGTGGGTGATGGATTTCTTTCTACTGTCACTGTGTTGTTGGTGTGCTTTTGCTAGATGGCCTTTGTGTCTTGTACTTATGGGTCAGCACCCTTGTTTTGTTTCTTTTTATTTCAAAAATAATGTATGAGAATTTATTCTCTTGATTTTGAGGGTGAAAGTGTGGTTAGATAGGGTTTCTATATATAGTATTTGTAGGAGAATGGTATCTCTATTTTGAATTATTCTAAACCTTGTTTCTATGTAGTAGTTTTTAAATTCATTTTGTTGTTATACTCTATAATTAATAGTTTATATATTGTACTCTCTTTATACATGATTTTTAGCAAGATTGGGGACACTAATAGAACCTTCATTTATTTATTTAAAAATACTAAGAAATGTATGAAAACTTGACAACATGAAAACCATGAAAATAAAAGTGAAAATAAAAATTTAACATAGTAAAAATGGCCAATCATGTGCCAAAAATGAAAAGAACCATTTGTTGTTACTCTAATATTTCAACCACATACTAAATTACCAAGTGCATTTTATATATGTATCATGCAAGGAGCACAATATTGGGAATCAATGTGAATGGTTCTCATCAAGAAATTAGACAAGCTTTGAGATCGAAGGACCCAAGCTCTTTGTAGGTTTTCAATGAAGATTTAATTAGCCACTAATAGGAGCAATAAGAAAATAGATAAATGTGAAAATAAATCCTAATCTCTAAGAGTGTTGTGCTAAGAATTACATACACATCTCATAAATTTCAATAGAGACATGAGACACATTTATAGAAATAAAGGAAAGAAATAGCTATTTAGATAGTTATTAATCTACAAAAGATTAGGACCTACTTCAAGATCAGATTAATAAAAAGTTTTTATTTATAATTTTGAAATTATCATAGATGTAAAGTAAAGATAAAATATTTTTCAACAAAACAAATAAAAATGACAAACAAATAATGTGATTAATAAAAATAACATGATATTGCTAAAAATATAATAAATAAAAGAATATGCATAATTGTACATAAGCCATCAAAAGTCTAAATATACCTATCTTTATAAAAAATTAAAAATCTTTAAAACGACTAAAAATTATTAAAACTTATTAAGCTCCATGAAAAACACTACCTTCCATATAAAGAGTATACAACATGATACTTATAGAAAACAAATTATGTAGGATACCAAAAAATTGTTAAAAAGATAAGATAAGATAAAATTATAAATGAAATTAATCATATTAATTTCATAGTTAAAAAGATAATTATATGGATCTTTAAATATACATATATAATAATCTTTAAATCTTTATTTAAAAAAATATATATTATATTTTATAAACTTATACATTAAATTTTTTAATATTTAAGTTATACTAAAATCTAAGATGTTCAATATTGATTATTATTTTTAAATTATAATTTTGATTAAAGATATATAATTATATTTATAAGATTTAAATTCAATAATGAACTTAGAAAATATTAAATCAATCAAACTTGTTTCTTTTATCCAAAACACTATATAAGTAAATTTTAAACTATTATAATATAATATTTAAATTTTATATTTCAAATGTTAAATAATTCTAATGTTAAATTTTTATAATTAAAAACTTACCTTTTAATGATGTTAGTAAGTTTTTTAATTAAAATTAGTTTTTCAAGCATATTAAAATTAGTTTTTTAATGATGTTAATTAGTTTTTTAATGAATTTCCCCTGACCTTGTCAAATATTTCATTTTAAATGTTTTGCTTTGGAAGCAATGAAACATTTAAAATATATCGCACAAAAATTTCCTCGGGCCCCACCTTGTGCAATCCACGTGGCACCCGCCCGTGATTTCGCAATCAACCAAAGCACCATCATGGGATGGCAGGGAACGACTCAGATCAAAGGACATTTGATGAAAAATCGTGCAAATTTGATCCCCCAGATGGGACACGTGTTGCCTGCCCACGATATCGCCATCCTACAATTCCCGATCACGGGATGGTGGGCAATCGTTGATCTTGAAGGAATTTTGATCGATGGTAGTGCAAATTTCATCCTTATGAAAAATAAAACATTCATTAAAGGGAAAGGGGACATTACTAGGTGGATGGAAAACAACGACATAAGTTTTTTTAAAACAGTTCAGCACAGGGCCAACCAGGACTTAGGAAAATAAAACCCATGGAGGAAATAAAATATTAAGACCAAAGGGACCAGGCCTAGACGGAACGATGGGCATAAGATGTTTTTAAAACCCTTCAAAAAAGGTAACGACAAAATAGATCCCGACAAAGGCAATAGGTAAACACAAGGGTTTAAGATGAAGACAAAGCTAAAACCCCAGCCCTAAGAAATTTTCCAACACCATGAAAGACCAGTGACATAAGGTAGGGCATGAGTGAAACATTAGGAACAAAATTTGAAGTTCCATCACTACAAGCATTGGATAATTTTATATTAATAGTTTGTCCTATCACAAATATAAAAGGTGAGCACAATAAATAACATGTATTTTCCCATTAAATGTGAAGGATTTTCAAAAAGTTTTAGTGTTCAACTATTGGTCCATTTTGTTCAATATAAGTTATATTTTAAATCATTATGTGTTGTTTTTATAACAACAAATAGATTTTTTGTGTTCAACTATTAGTCCATATGTGTTGAATATAAAAGTTAGAGATATCAAATATTTATGGTTATCAATAAGTATTTGGTCCACTTAGGTTGTATATTAATTTTAATTTAAATAAAAATATCATATTCTACAAGCAACAAATGATATTTTTTTGGTTCAACTATTGGGGGTTCCATGATTAAGTTTTGGTCGAACCTTTAAAAGTCAAATTTTAGACACTTCTCAAAGATCTGCCCGATGTAGGGAGTTGCATGATGAGTAGCACCTCAAACTAGTTGAAGGAGTTTAATTTTCTCCCCTTCCTGATCTCACTAATATTGTCTAATTATTTTAAAGAGATGAAGGGTCATAACACAACTTTATTCAACCCAATAAATAGCTTAGTTAATGAAACTTGACAAAAGCAACAAAACAATTGCTACATTTGGCATTTCATGTTGAATGAAGAGTGGTGACAATAATCTACTTATAGTTTAATAAAACACTATTTTTATAAGAAGGCTTGACATTAGAAATATAAGTGTTACTTATAGTTTAATAAAATACTATTATAGTTTTGCCAACATATACTATTGTATGCTTGCATGGATTAGATTGTAATATATGGGGAGAGAAAGAGAGAGATGAGATATATGGAAGAGAAAGAGAGAT
>VDFB02000013.1:203107638-203544447 GCA_007258455.2 Sequoia sempervirens | reverse complement strand
ATTGTTTGGGGAAAAAATCGGCAAACCAAAAGTTCTGGATTTTTTGAAAAAATTGGGAAAAAATGGGGAAAAGATCAGGAAAAAATCGGATTTACAAAAAAACACAAAAAATTGAAGAAAAACAGTCAGAAACTACTTTTAAAAAAAAATTAATGGCATTTCCATAGCATACAGACATTGAGAGTAAATAAAATATAGAGTTCAATCCATGAATTATAGAAAATAGATTTTTGTTGGATATATTCATATCACTGATTACATTGCACAAAACATACTACAACTGTATAAATATCAGATGGTGACAGTTGTCTATGCTACCACATTTTTCATACATGTATACCAAAGCATTTTATCAAACAGTTCACTGCCTTGCTGCTATGGCTAAAAGACTAAAATAGTTGCTTTTGAACAATTTATGGATGCTTGGAAAAAATCTATGAAAGCATAATAGTAAGCAATACCATAGACAAGGCAGTCAACTGTTTCAAACAATGCCTCAAAGAAATTTGGTCTCATGGTGATGGAATTCCATGACAATCCATAGCAAATTGTTTGTCATGGCATTCGTTATGGCATTCCATCACCACGAGACCACATTTCTTTGAAGCATTTTTTCAAATAGTTCACTACCTTTTCTATGCTACCACATTTTTCATACATGTCTACCAAAGCATTTTATCAAACAGCTCAACTTTCATGCTATGGCTGCAAACCTAAAATGTGTGTTTTCAACAAGCTATGGATACCAAAGATAATAGTATATTAACATAGACAAGGTAGTGAATTGTTTGAAAAGTTCTTTGAAAGAATGTACCATAGTTGATGGAATGCCATGACAATCCATAGCAATTTGCTTGTCATTCCATTCCATCACCATGAGACTACATTTCTTTGAGACATTTTTCAAGGCCATCGCCTTTGTCTATGCTATCGTGATTTTTTCATATACATGTCTACCAAATCATTTTATCAAACAGCTTCATTGCCTTGTCGCTATGGCTAAACTTAAAAATGTGTGCTTTCAAACAAGCTATGGATGCTTGGAAAAATCTATCAAAGCATAATAGTAAGCAACAAGCCATGGGTCTCATGGTTTTTTGTAACCTAAAATTAGCCTCGATTTTTATTCACATTTTTGCAGATTTTAAACACGCTTTTTGGCTATATTTTGTAGTTTGAACGAAATAATCATCGATCAAAGTCAACAATTTTTCAAAAAAATTGGGAAAAATTTATGTCTAGCCCTCGCGATTTTTAAAATCATGACTAATTGGGATTTTTGGTGCATTTATGCTTCTATGGGATCTAATCTATTCAATATTAATTTCCACCATAAAGTAATTACATGCCTATTTGTTTTAAACATTCAAGTAATGATAATACTGCACATGACATTGGAATGCAGCCTGGTGAGGGTGGAGCACAACCTGCAGATGAAGGTCATGGTGTGCATCCCGGTACTTTAGAGCATGTAGAGCGTGATCAACATGTTGAGCATGATCAGGCTAGAGAAGATCAGGAACATGATGTGGCCCCATTAGGTAAAGAGGACCACTCTAAAGTTCTTTAAACATATTTAATTGCAATTGGTGTATTAATTAATGTAACCTTTCGTGTTTCAACTTTAGAGCATGTAGAGCGTAATCAACGTGTTGAGCATGATCGTGCTAGAGAAGATCAGGAACATGATGTGGCCCCATCAGGTAAAGAGGACCACTCTCATGTTCTCTTAAACATATTTAATTTCAATTGGTGTATTAATTAATGTAACCTTTCTTGTTTCAACTGCAGATCAGGATTTAGAGGGTGTTCAGCATGTTGAGCATGAGTCTATAACAAAATTTCAAGAACATGATGTGGACCCATCAGGTAAAGAGAACCACTCTAATGTTCTTTTAATTAATGAAATACTTGTAACAATAATAATAAAATATATTAGTTTAACATTTCTTTCTTATTGCAGCAGACCCCCCTTGAGGCGGCGTCCACGTCATGAGCAGACAGCTAGGCGTACATTAAGATATGAGCAAAGGGAAGAACAACTAAAGGGGGGGACAAATATTGATTTAGAAAACAATACTCCACTTCAGCTTTATATAGCTTTGAAAAAGAAACAAAAAAAGAAGTGATTGTAATCATATCATGACAACCATATTTTTGATAATATGTAGAAACTGAAAGAATGAAAATTATATGTTAATGAATGAATGTGAATATGTTGATTAATGAATGTTATATGTTAATGAATGAATGTTATATGTTATTAATGGATGAATGAATGATTAATTTTATATGATTGGGTATGGGGAATTGAGAGTGATGTGAGGGGGGGAGGGGGACGGGCCAAATGAGCTTCCACTGTCATGTGGTTGGCCCTGTTAAGTAGAGAATATTAAACTATTCTTGAAACAAAGAGAAGATCGATAAGGTAATGCACTTTTCAATATAAGAAATGCATCGTTTGAAGCATCAAACCAATATGCAAAGATGAAAGAAAGTGCTAACTTTTCACTATGGTGGAAGAAAAATGATTCTTTTACCCTGAATCCATGCTCTGCATCATAATTTTAAGTTGTTTCCATTCCAATGTTTTGAGTTTAGTTTGTTTGTATGGATTTGTATGAATACCACATTGTGTTGTGTGTGGATTTGGTTTCAAAGCTCTGTTTCTTCTATTTTTAGTGGTGACATAACTCTAAAATTTGACTTTTGTGCATAACAAGTTAGTAGAAAAAAATTGACTTTTGAAGGGTTTAGAGGCTCGATTGAGATAGATACATGGATATTTGGATCTTGTTGTTGATGGGAGGCTTTGACTTAACCATGAAATTTTGTACCATCTGTAGGTATGCAAAAGTTTCTCTACTTACATTCATTCTTGATCATAAATGTTGTAAATGATATTAATGCTTCAAACTTAATATTCGTTTCATTGTTATAATGATCAAAATGTTATACTTTACTATACATTCAAGCATTCTCTTTCCCCCTACCCTTTTCTCTCTCCCCCCTCCTTTTAAGAATTTTCTTTGTCATAAAAGATTCACATTTTTGTCTCATTTACACAAATTTATCTGAAGCGCTAGAAGTGAATAAAGATATGTAAAAGATGATGGATTATGTCTAACCAACAACTTTCCATCTTATAGCTAATTAAATCCTTAATATTTGAATAGTTTAGAGCTCCAATAAAATAATTGCTCGAGATTTGAATATGAAGGGACACGACTTGATTGATCTCTCATCGATGGTACATTTCAACGAATATTTTAAAAAAAAAAATTGTTTCATCTAAATTTCGATGCACACATCCGACGAATCACAGAAAAGGTCCAACAAAGTTTCTATAGCTGCGATGAAGGATTCGTCGTAACTCCTTGTCCATTTCATCCTAATTATGATGAATTCCACTGACGAATCATAGAAAAAGGTCCCACGAAGTTGTTTAGCTGCTACGAAGGCTTCATCGTAACTCCTTGCCCTTTTCGTCACACTTTCGACGTACGTCTCCGAGGAACCACATAAAAGGTCCAACGAAGTTGCTTAGTTGTGACGATGGCTTCGTCGTAAATACTTTCCCATTTCATCGAATTGGAAATGAAATTCTGGTGTCCTTTCGATGCCCCTTTCGTCGATATTCCGACAACAATCTAAGCCATTTTATGATGTCGACAACCGACGAATTTGTGCCATTTTTTTTACGTTTAATTTTTCGTCGGACTTGCGATGAAAATATTTTCACCATTTTGTCGCTACTCCGACAAAGATTTGTCGAACCACCAATGAATGTCCATTGGAAATTGGTGTCAAATTTAGTAGTGTTAATGTAGAAAATAATATGATTATACAAACTAGTCCTCGTATGTCTTCAAATCCCCCTTTCAATGCTATGGAGAATGTTTCAATAGGCACAAATCAAGGTACGTCTTCAAATCCACCTTTGAATGAAATGGAAACTTCATTTATAGGAGTTTTAAAAGAAGTTAGATTTAATGATGTTGACATCGATAATATTCATAGAGAAGATTTTAGACAAATTATTGTTGAAAATGAAAATTGTTTTGTTGTTGAAAATGAAGATAAAAAATGTTTTTTTGTTGAAAATGAAGATGAAAATTGTTTTGTTGTTGAAAATGAAAATGAAAATCCTTTTGTTGAAAATGAAAATGAAAATTGTTTTGTTGATGAAAACGAAGATGAAAATACAAATCGTTTTGAAATTGAAAATGAAAATGAAAATCTGGGATGTGATGTTGAAAATGAAAATATTTTTAAAAAAATTGAAAGAGATGTTATGGATAATCTTCCTGGTAAGATTTCTTGGAGACAAATAAGAACACATGCCAATAGATTATACAAAGAAAAATTTTATCGTAAAAAGTGTTCGTTTCAATGTCAACTAATGATGCAATTGAATATGTGAATATGGAAACTGAGAAAAGTAATGAAAAAGTTAGGCATTTTTGTTAAACCAAGAAGAAAATATCAATCACTAAAACATGCTATGTTTACTGTTGCTAGTGACATTGATTCTATTGGAAAGAATAGTCAACTAAAGACAAGAATGCAGCAAGACAAGCTATAAAAATTGTTATAGCTAATAAAGCAACTTTGAATAAAAGAATGGTAAGCAATATTAGTGAAATTCTAAAATACATCCTAAAACATTGGTAAGAGCAACAAAGAGAAGATAAAGTATAGAAAATGATCCAATCAACTAATGTTGGAGTTTTAGTGGTTGACTCTAGAGGTTTGACATGAAATTAAATGTTGAAATCAAATCTTTGAAAAATATTGGAATGATAATACCAGGGTATCATCTAATGCTAGAGATGTTTTAAAATTAAGAGTGGGATCCAAATTTTGCGATCCTCATCCAAAACACCTACTAGATAAAACACAAATTTGAATTTTGTAGAAAAGTTTGTGGTGATTTAGTGTTACTTGGTAATATTAGAATATGCCAAAGACGTTTTGAAAAATGTAAATCTTAGTATGTAAAAATTAATAAGCAACAAATATCTTGTTTTTGTAAAACACATGTTCAATTTCGTTATTATTATGATGCTTTTTGATATATACGTTGTACTTTACATACTAAAATGATTATGCAGGAATGTGGTATTAATATGGCACCTAAAAGAATAAAGGAATTTATATCAAGTTTGTTTTGTGAAAGATCTAATGGGAAATTATTTTATTGAAGTTCATGTATTTTTGGACAATGCACTAGTTGTGGCAATCTTTCATTCTTAAGATTTTATATGCATGAAAGTGTTGAAAATATTTCAAGCACTCTCAACATTCTTGATGGCTTGATGGACAATTTCATGCATATAGAAACACATTTCCAATTGGAACTATACTATCAGTGGTTGATTTTGTGGAAAACTATACTCTAGCTTTGCAAGAGGAAATCCAATCACAATATTACAATTCAATGAAAGTGGTTATGTTTGTTTATATTGTTTATAGACATGCAAATGATAGCATAGAGGATGATAGAAAGTTTTTGAGGGAGTATCATTTCTATTTGAGTGACAACCGATTACACTCATCAAAGTTTGTTCAATATCGTTTCAATATATTTTATACAAATTTAAGAGAAAGAAGAATCCAGATGATAGAAAATCTCATATAGTTAGATAATCGTATGAGATAGTTCAAGAATGCTTGAATGTTCTGTTGGTTAAGTAAGGTTCACAAGGAACATAATTTCCAACATATGTGGAATTTTTTTGAAGCTAGACATGGTAAAGGAGAACATGATGGAGCTAGTTTGTGTGTTAACATAATTCTTGCTAGAGAACAATTGAAATTTGAGGATGTAGTAAAATTTAAAGATGCACATGGGATTGTGGATTGGTGCAATACAAGATTATCTACACATAGATCAAGTGAGTACTCTATAGTTTGTTGATTCTTTTGGTTGGTTCAAGAAGAGAACATTCTACCTAGACTTGACAAGGGAGCTTGCATGTTTTTGTTAGTTTTGTATTTCAAGAGATTGGGAAGCATGTGAGAATACAAAATGGGTTGAAGAGTGTATTTAAAGATCATTGACACCTGCACAAGCACATGATCAACATGAAACAAAAATTGAAGACAATGATCAAGTGTTTGCATCAAACGACTATGACTGTGTTTTAGACCTTATACAATAAGGTAATTTAATTCAATTTATTTCATTTTATTTCACTTTATTACTATTTTGTAATGCTTTTATTAATTTATATGCATATAAATGCATGTATGTAGATTGGTCAAATTATATGGACATGTGCAAGTTATTGAATCAAATTTTGTTTGTCGGACATGTGTATGTTGTCATTGCACTTGAGGAGAACAAAGAAGAAACAAAATATTGGTTGGCTCATTGTGTGGAGACTAAACATAAGTTAATAGCACCTTGAGAATATAATGATGGATATCATTATCCAACAGGTTCAGTGATCCCCTTAAGCAAATTTTGATAACTTCTTTAATCCCCTTAAGAAACATTTGAGAAATTCTTTGACGATGGCTATCATTATCCAATAGGTTTGGTGGTGGTTGTTGGAACTTGGCTATGAAAATACCTAATAAGGAAGAATGGTTTTTTGCTTTCGAATATTATACACTACTCAAATTTGGTGATGGTGAAAAATATAAAACTAGTGAGGTATCATGGAAGACCTACAAATAAAGAGCTATGGACAATTTCTATGGAAGAGCATGAGGCAATCATAGATGCATTGCAAAAAAGAGAGGACACAGATGGTACAATGGAATAAGTAAATATAGGTAAATATAGTTTTATTTTTATATTGTCATTTTAAATACATTAAATACATGTTTTGATATTTCTTGTGCATTATTAGTTGAAACTAATTTATATTTTCCTTTTATATGCTTAAGCCATCATCACAAATTCATCACATACTTTGAGACAAAAAGGAGAGTTGAACTAGGTGGATATGTTGTTCACCAAAAAATTAATTGTTCCAAATGCTCGAGAAAACTACACCATGTCGAAGTTCTCATTGAGAAGATTCCAACGCCGCTTTAATCTCGTCAAACAAAATTTGTACGCAAAAGTTATGGCCAGTCAAAGTTTGTTAAAAAAAGGTTAACTAGGAAAATATAGATGTCGATGTTAGCATGATGACATGGAAAGTGTGGATGATGTGGACCAATGGTGCTCTGACACATGGAAACCGATGTGGCAAGTGACATGGTGAAGACGGTGAATCAAGTAGTGCCACATGGAGTTTGTTATGCAAAATTGGTTTGAGGGGGGTCAAACCTTTGACCTCCCTTTACAAGTTCCAACCACCACCACAGAACCATGCTACATACTCAGAGATATATCTATGTTTCTTTCTATTTATTGAAGATATTAAGGATAAGTCAAGTCTAAAGGGGGGCTAGTGGTTCGAACCGTCAACCTCCCCCTCTCCACTATGCGCTCTTGATCGTTATGCTAGCGGCTTCCTCGGTGACATAAAGGTAGATAAATGTTATTTACCATATAAAGACATGTGGTGGCCTAATAACAAGGGGCTCAGGCTTAACCCGAGCCCTAAGAATAACATTAAAAATATATCCATATAAACCTTAAAATGCAACCCGAATACCATAAATTAAGGGGTGCCAAAATATTAAAGGATTAATTTTTAAGGGGATTTTAATTGAGATAAAGGCATAGTTTAGGAGATAGAAAATATATGTTTGTTTACCCCCATATTGAATATAAAATTGTATTTAAAGGGGGACATTGTGCTTGAATGGACAATGGTTAAAAAATTGGGAATTAGGAGATGAAGTAATCAAACTCTTTGTGCAAATAGACTTAGGAGGCTTATAGCCAAAACATTTTTACTTGAAGGAGAGGATTTCCTAAACTTCAAAATTTTCCAAAACTTTGTAAATGATTTGTAGTAGATTGAAGGTGCCTTGTAAACAAGCATTTGGAGCATAATCAAGGATCAGTCACTCGTTGGAGAGGGACCCGAAGATGTAGCCATTTTGGTGAACTCTATTATCAATCTGTTGTTTTTGTCTTCTCTTCTATTTTTTCCTAATTCCATTATTTGAATCATTTTAGTGTCTTTTAAAAGAAATTTGAATTAAGTTTAATAATTTCAATTACTCATTTGCATAATGTATCATTCACTAAGCAATAGTCATACATCCTAATAGATCAAGTTGGTATTAGAGCTTTGTTTGACTAGTGATTGCAAAAGTGGATGTTAACACGATCTAAGAGTTGGTGAGGTGAACACAGATTTATGGAGGTTAATCCTGAGATTGGTAAATGTAGTACTTTTCCATCATCAAATATGGAAGATTAAAAATTTTGAAAAAGTTCTGAGCTGGATGAGAAAAATTTTCAATGAGCCTTTCTCGACATGAAGGCTATGGTGGAAGTGCTCTTTCAAGAAAGGCAAGAATGGAAGAAGAATTAAAATAGAGGTTCGTCAAAGCAAGAAAAGTATGAGGACCATGAAGATTGGGAGGAAAAAGGGAAAAGAGGAGGTGATGAGGAGCCTCCAAAAAATCCTCCATCTCCATCTTCTCCATCTTCTTCTTCTAATTCTACTTCTTTTGCTAGTCCTTTCAAAAGTGCACATAATTCTATAATCAAGTTGGATGTAAAGTTTGAACTACCTAAATATTGTGGAGAGTTAAATGCTAAGAAACTGGATGATTGGGATAAGCAAGTAGAAGTATATTGTAGGATTCAAGGTCTCCTATATGATGCTTCTAAAATCCAATTAGCTACTCTTTGGTTGGGAGGAACCGCTCCCACCTGGTGGGAGAGTAAAACTCAAGAAGAAATTGCTTGACATGGTAGTTTCAATATAACTTGGATGGAGTTTAAAGTTTCCCTCAAAAAGAAATTTTATCCCTTAGGTCATATGAAACAGTTAACTATGAACCGATAAAATTTTAGATAGGGTAAAGGTCAATCTATCCAAAACTATAATCATGAATTTAGGAAGTGGGATATTGCACTTAATGTCCCATTATACACCCAAGACACATTCCTCAAGTATATAGGTGGTCTTCACTCTTACTTAAGACATACCATTTTGGTTTTAAATCCTAATAATATGGATGAAGTATGTGTACAAGCCACACATTTGGAGTTTAGATGTAAGAGTAGTTTC
Source organism: Sequoia sempervirens (assembly GCA_007258455.2). Classification (NCBI taxonomy): domain Eukaryota; kingdom Viridiplantae; phylum Streptophyta; class Pinopsida; order Cupressales; family Cupressaceae; genus Sequoia; species Sequoia sempervirens. The sequence goes on along the minus strand of VDFB02000013.1, from coordinate 203,535,295 downwards.
AATGAAAATTTTGTCAAGAAGCCATCTAAGCCTAAAGGTAAACCCAAGGACAAAGGAAAGGGAAAAATATAGCTACCATCAAGAAGGACGGTGATAAGCCCACATGCTCCCACTATAAGAAGGAGGGGCATGATGATTCAAAGTGTTGGAAGTTTCATCCAAAACTAAGGCCAAATAAGTATGGAGGAAACAAAGGCAAATAGACGACTACTGTTGTAGCACAACAAGATCTTGGATCTGACTTTGAGGATGAGACAAAAATTATTGTTTTTGGGATCCAAGGTAAAGGAAAAGGTATATCTCTTTTTTATAATACATTTTTTTCAAATTTAGGTGCAAGTGCAAGTAAAGAATCTTCTCCACCTAATATTGATAAGCATAGAAATGAGCTATTTCATATTTAGGTTGTAACGAAGCATACTAAGGTTGATACTTTGTTTGATACGGGATCTCAAGTAAATTTAATATCTGAAGAAGTTGGAAAGAAACTCAACTTTGCTACAACACCTCATCCTAAACCATATCCACTTGGATGGTTTTGCAATGATGCCCAATTACAAGTAACAAAGTAATGTAAGTTAATATTTTCCATTACTACAAACTTCATAAATGAGGTAGAAGTTGATGTGGTTCCTTTGGATATTTGTGGCCTTGTACTAGGGATTCTTTATCTTTATAATTGGAAAGAAATATTTTATAGGGGAGAAAACAAATATCACATTTTTAAGGATGGTAAGGAATTCATTGTGTGTGCACATAAAATAAAGACTAATCTAGCATTGGTAAATACTAGTCAAATGAAGAAATTAGTCAATGCTAGTAAAATATTTGTATTGATGATTGTAAAAGCCAAAGAAGATGATAAATCGAAGGCATTCAAAGGGTGTGATTGAAAATCACAAAGCTGAATTGGCCAAAGTAGTTTCTATCTATGATGATTTATTTCAGGATCCTAGTGGATTGCCACCAAAGAGAGAGATACAACATGAAATCTAGTTACAATAGGATGTGCCTCTTCCAAACATCGACATTTACCATTTATCACTTTTACAGAATGAGAAAATCAAAAAGAAGGTTCGAGAATTGGTTAAGAAAGGAGTTATTCATCCAAGCACCTCTCCTTGTGGTTCTCCAATTATGTTGGTGTCAAAGAAGGACGGGTCATGGAGAATGTGCATCAACTATAGAGTCTTGAGTAAGATAATGGTAAAGAATATGTATCATATTCCCCGAATAGATGATTTACTTGATCAATTGAAACATGTAATTTATTTTACTAAGTTGTACTTTCATAGTGGATATCATCAAATAAGAATTGTAGATAATGATATATAGAAAATTGCATTTAAGACAAAACAGGGATTGTATGAGTGGTTTGTCATGCCCTTTGGGATTTTTAATGCACCAACTACCTTTATGAGAGTGATGAATGATGTATTATGTACATTCATAGATGATTTTGTCATAGTTTATTTGGATGATATACTTGTATTTAGTCAAACTTGGGAAGAACATGTAGAGAATGTAAAGAAAGTACTAGATGTATTGAGAAAAGAAAAATTGTATATAAAGATGTCAAAATGTGAATTTTCTAAGACATCATTAGTGTACTTAGGCTATATTATAGGAGGAGGTCACTTGAAAGTAGATCTTGCAAAGGTCATAGTCATTGTAAACTGGCCAAAGCCAAGTACAATTACAAAAGTTAGATGTTTTTTGGGTGCAGTATAGTATTGGAGAAATTTCATAGCTAACTTCTCCTACGTAGAATCTCCATTGTACACACTAACAAGTGTAAAGAAATATTTACAATGGGGAGGTCCACAGCAAAAGTCCTTCAATACTTTAAAGGAAAAGCTAAGCATTGTACCGGTTCTGGCTCTACCAGATCTACAACAACCATTCAAAATTGAAATAGATGCTAGTGGATTTTCCATGGGAGCATTACTCATGCAAGGAGGTAAAACCTATCTGCTTCCATTTTGAAACTTTCACAACTACGGTAAGTAATTATCCTAGATATGATAAAGAAATGTATGCATTAGTTCAAAGTGTAAAGAAGTGCAAACACTACTTAATGGGTAAGGAAATAATAATATACATAGATCATCAACCACTTCAATATTTTCACTCAAAATCTAAATTACAACAAAGTAGGCACTTTAGGTGGATAGGTTTTCTACAATAGTTTCATTTGGTTATAAAATATAAGAAAGGGGTTCAGAACAAAGTAGAAGATATGTTATCTAGGCCTCCTACAAATGCTAGAATTATTCTTCGAAGTAGTTCAATAGCACATGAAAGTTATCAAGAATAATATGCTAAGAACAAAGTATTTCAGGATATATATATATACAACATTAATTCAAGGAAAAAATGTAGAAGAGATAGACTATTATGTGCAAGATAAATTATTGTATCATTTAGGGAAGTTATGTATTCCACAAGATGAACGAGAACAAGTAATTAGAGGAGCACATATATCATTGATTGTTGGACACTTTGGGGTAAGAAAAACAATGTCACAACTTTAGGAATACTATTATTGGCCTTATATGCAAGGAACTATGTCTAAATAAATTAGAGGATGTGTAATGTGTGTAACAAGCAAGCCTAGCAATAGGAAGTTGGGATTGTATACAACTCTACCTGTACCATCATGTCCATGGGAGAGTATCTCAATGGATTTTTTTAGGGGACGACCGATGAATAGGAAAGGACATGATTATCTATTTCTGGTAGTGGATAGGTTCTATAAAATGTACATTCTAGTGACTTGTAAGAAACATGTCACAATAGAACTAACAGCACACCTGTACTTCCATTTTTTATGGGTTCATTTTGGGCTTCCAACTTCTATTGTATCGGATCGAGATTCTCGATTCTTGGGGGAATTTTGGCCAGCATTATAGGAGCTTATGGACACAAGACTAAAGAAGAGCACATCATTCTATCCACAAATAGATGGATAGAAAAAGGTAGTCAATAGAACAGTGGTTCATCTTCTCAGAGGTTACTGTAGTAAACATCCTAAGTTGTGGGATAAAATTCTACATTATGTGCAACATGCTTACAACCATACAACACACTCTTCTACTTGAAGATCTCCTTTTGAGACTTGTTTTGGTTATCTGCCAATGACACTTATGGATTTTTCCATCTGGAAGGAAGATGTTAAAGATGGATATAATGATGCAGACAAGGCCTTGAAGTTCATCCAGAAGATTCTAGCACTCCACCAGGCAGTTGAAGCACAACTAGAGAAGAGCCAGGTGTTGTCTTAATTTTGGGACCCCTATTGTAAACTAATACTCTTATGTTAATTTTTGGTTAAGTCTTTACCTGAGCAGCCTTTATTGAATATTTCAAACCTGGGTGGTGTTTTCATCAGTTCATCTAACTTCTCGCTTTACTGCCAAAGTTATTTACTTGTCTTTCTTAGGCTTGGTGGTGTTTTACATCTTTTTTGTAACTCATCACCTATTTTTAAGCCTTTCCTTCGAAGGGCCAGTGGTTTGTACACGTGGTTCACAAAGTTATCAAAAAGACTGTCAATGATATTCTCTGAAGTTTTTCAAAGTTGAAGCATGAGTTGAAGTGGTTCCTCTAACTACAGTGGTGTTTTATGTGGTTCGACAAACTCCCCACATTACCACCGAAATTTATTCTCAAAGGACTTAATGAGATATCATGCAAGTTGTTATATTTATGTTTATTTCAGATAAATAGGGAAAGGTACCCATGTAGAAAATGAATAAAATGTCATCTAGATACAACAAAGAAAATCAATTTAAAGACAAAATTGCTCATCATGTCGAGAATCAGCATCAAGAGTATAAAATGATATATTTTATTGTATATATTGGTGGAAATACAAAATTTATGTCAATTACAAAAAAGGGGAGTTAGTAAATATCAAAAATATGGTATCTCCATGCACAAAGAGAAAACATCAACAAACAAATTGCTTCTACCGCGACTTGGAGGTGCTCAATTTGGGCAGGAAAAAATAGGTTCTCATGAGAATGCAAAAATTGGGCAAACAACTCCATGCTATTTCTCACCAGCCTTGCACACAGGAGGGTCACTGCTTCTTCGGTGACTTCGTTCTGAGTTGTAGTTGTGATACAAATGGTATCACCTACCAGGAAACTTTGAGGATAGTTGTTGAGGCTAGTAATGGCTGCATTCACTCGATCAAGGAACTTTGGTCGAACCAATCGCTCTGCTACCCTCATCCTTCAGTCACGATGCCCGGAAGTGTGGATTACAATGTACACAAAGTGCTCTAAGAGTGTCACTTTGTGTACGTGAACTTGGTTCATGAGGTCTCTCCAAGGATGTTACACAACACTTCTTCAACCTCACTATCAACTATGAAAACCTGTTTTAATTGATCAGAAAAATGCTTGAAAAGAGGACTACACTCAATTTATTTGATAATGCTGAAATTGTTCATGGACACTCCATCACTCTAAGCACTCACTATGTTTGTAGGTTGGTGAAGTGAGGTAGTTCTTGTTGAATTTATAGAGGGGTTTCGAGATATGTTAACTAAGAATGATCAAGATGATAGGATAGTGATGTGGTCTAAATTAATGGTTGATATGACGACAATTTAAGTTATATTCCCAATTGACTTCCCAACATGACGACTTGCACATGTGACAGTTGTTTAATGCTCAATTGGTGAGGTATGTGAACCATTTCAGAATCAATGGTCATGAGGCAAGAGTTAAATCAAGAAATGCTCGAGAATAGTTTACGGTCTTTTCACTAGCAATATAATCATGCTAGCTATTTATTATTTCCTGGTCATTACTTTTCAAGATAGATATTTAGGTGGCAAGAAGACATTAGCACAACCAATTGGTAACCATCAAGAAGGAAATAGGACAACTATATCTGGGTAAAATTCCATTTAGCAGGGGTCCACTCTCTAAAAAAACACTGTGTTGTATGCGAGGAAGGAACACTTAGATTTTTCTTTAGTAATTCATTTCTAATTACAATAAATTCCAATCTATGTGTTGTAAGTGGGATGTAATGTCGATTGTATTGGCATGTGAGCCATGTATGATAATGGAATATATTTTTTGTGTGATATTTATTCAATTGCATTTATTTCCTGAATTGCAATTATGAAATCACTTGTTTATGCTTGCATTAGATTTCATCATTAGTTAGGTATAGTTTGTGAGTTGTTCAACTGATGATATTTAGGATTTATTACACATTAATCACATTTTTATGGGTTAAAGTCAGTTGCCTTATCACTTTCTAGTTAAAATATACTTATATTTTATTTTATTTGCATGAGAGAGCTATACCTCTCAATTTAGACGGAAGCCACAAATGTAATTGTGGCCTTTCTATATCTATTAGCAAATCAATACTAGCACTTATCAGGAAAGAGAGTAATTTGTCATCGACATATTTATCAAGGAGCCAATTCATTCACTAACAAATTTTTGGTGACTCTGCTGGGGAGAGATTTAAATTTATTACAATTTACTTTCATGTCATGTAGCAAGATGGTGCTTCCCCATAATGGCGTGTTTCCTATATTTTTTCCTAATTTAGATTGGATGTAGGCAGAGCAAGAAGACATCATATCACAATTAAATATGCTCACCTGTAGGTACAAAAGAAGTGCAATAGATTATATTTGTGTCAATTTTGTCTTGGAAGAAGAAGAAGAACAGGCCCTATGCCCACATGTGCCAGTGGTAGAATAATCCCCAAGATTGATCTTTGAATACTACGATGACCCACCCCACTAACCCAACCCACATTAGGATCAACCTCCTAATAAACATCTAAATTAGTGTCTCAATCAACCACAAAATCAACCTCCAGCTCAACCACCACCTCAGAAGTAGCCTGGAGCTTCCCTTCATTACTCTTATAGGAGTTCCAACAACTCTGACTACTATGAATTATGTTCCCTGGGGTAATAATATTGAGCCTTTTTCCCTATCTCAATGTAATAAGCTGCCACATGGCTCAAGAAAAAAGGTTTCCAAAATTCTCTAGCAATGGTGTTCAAGATCTGAAAGAGCATGTCCTGGCTATGACTATAGTGAGTGGAATCCTATGTATCCAAGATGAAGATGTTTTTGTCAGAATATTTATTGACAATCTAGTTGGAAAGGCAATTGAGTGGTTTAGAGGGTTAGAGAAAGTTTGTATAACAGGATGGGATGTTCTACATAGAAAATTTATGTGACGTTTCCAAAGTGGACTATTGATGTAGTCGCTCTGCTTAGAAGTTTCTTCAAAATTGTGAAGGACATGAATCTATGAGGGAGTTTTTCTATCGATTTAATCGATCTCTTCAACAGATTCCTTCACCGAAGAAACCTAGCAAGGTGATCCAATTTCATTTTTTTACTTTTTCCCTCAATCCTAATGTTCAACTTATGCTAAAATGATATAGGGTCTTTTGGATTCAACAAGCCTAGACTGAAGCAATGAACATTGAAAATGACCTAATTGCAGTACGGAAATGGAAACCTAATCATGTTGCTCATTCTATCAATTATTGGCCACTTCCTGCCCCTTCCTCCTCTGAATTTTAGACAATCACTGATGCTTTCCGCCCCACAGTTGAGAAAATGAACTTGACTATATTTAATAATATGTAGCTCCCACCTGAGAAGAACAAAACTATGAAAGAAAAATATCAGTGTTGGTACGCCCAAGAGTATAGTCTAAATGCTACAAAGGGGTCACTAGATGAGCTCAACTCATCTAGTGATAATGAAGCTCCAACACCACAAATAAGGTACAATCCTACTTCCCAGTTTATTTCATCATTTGCTTCTACAAGTGATTCACTCCTTTTGTATCCAATTAGTAAATACCAAGAGTCATGAGACCTTTCCATTCCAAAATATGAGACTTTTGTGTTTGAAGATGTGGATGAAAAGGTGCCTTGTGCTAATGAGAAAGCTATTAAAGATTCTTCGACTAAAGGTGGAGTGAAGTGGTCGATAATTTTGAATCCTTTTTTCTTATTTGAAGAATTTGAAATTTATGGCAATGTCTTATTTGAAAAATTTAGTTTTGATTCGTTAGAACCATTAGTAGAAGAGGTTGTTCATTTCTTTGCTAATAGTATGGAGAAAGAGGATACTTCAATAATAAAGGAATAGGAAATTGTGGGAGTGCAGATTAGCTACACTAATTACAAAATTATTTGTGAAACAATGAGTTATGCTGATATAAGGGGTGTGAAAAATTTGAATTCACCTCTAAGGTAGGAAATATTTTCAATTAAGCCATAGGAAACAATTAGGAGTGCTTCAAAAAAAATTGTATACTTTCCTTCACATCAGGAAGAGACTTATGATGAGAAATGGTTGTTCAAGGGCAATGCAATCGATCTCCTTACTAGCTACACTGTCTACACTTGGGTCATCCAAATCCTCACCTCTTTAGAAGCTACATCTACCAATGGGATTTTTCAGGTCTGGGTCATTTTTCTCCCAACCTGTTAATGGTTTTGTATGAGTTTCCCTCTCTTTCCCCCTTCTAGTAGATGCCAACCTACTCTGTATATAGTGGTTTTGGTGTGTTTTTTTGGGTTGTGCATTTTTTTTTGCTTGTTGTCCTTCCTCTTCACTCGACTCTATTACCCAATGGATAGGACTGTTCAAATGCTTTTAGGTTCATGGTGTAGACATCCAAATTTGAGCACTTCCATATGGTCAAAGTCATCTTCTTAATCATCCCTTCGCTCTTTTAAAATCGTCCTCTTTTCCGGTATTAATTAAATCATTCATTTAATTAATATTATGTTTCTAGCATAAGGTTTCCCAAGGTATTTAATTTAATAAATACTTTTCCCCTCTTTCCTCTCTAAATTAAATAAATGTATCACTTTATTTAATTTGGTCATATTATATTTATACCTTATTTTTCTCTCATTGTCACATCCTCCAACTTTTTCAAGTTGGCCTCTAATCCCTCTTAGCAATCTAACCCTCTTTCTTAGTCATAATTAATTTATGATTAAGATGTGCACACCCCTAATCATCATTAGGGTGCCATCCTCCATAATTTCCCACTTGCTTCTAATGAGTCCTTAATTAGTCTAATCAAGTACTTGCACAACCTTAATCACCTAATTAGGTCATCTCTAATCCCCATATCATTTATGGAATGTGTCCTTAGTCAACTTCATTAAAAATCTTTCTCTTTTTGAACAAGGCATTTCCATTCCCCATGTGAATTTTAATTCACATTTAATCCCCCAATGCATTTGAAGGAATTTTAAATTCCTTCTCTCATCCCCATAAGGATGTTTGAGGATTTTTTAATTCCTCACATGTCCTCTCACCCACATGGGGACAAGTACCTCCTTTATGAGGAGATCTTGTCCAATCCCAAGGTACTATGTACCCTCTCCATGTCATGTACTATCCTTCCACCTCATGTACACTTCACCTTTTTTGGAGCCATATCACATGCCACATGTCAAGATGTGAGGGCTTGTGAGTTCTCAACTCATCTTGGCCCTACATCTTGATCTTGGTGGCTCAATCTTGACTGTCTATTTCCCTAGAGATTTCCAAAATATCTATAAATACCCCCTATTTTCTCTCATTTTAGGGGAGATCATGCATTGTAGCCAAACTCTTGCAAATTTTTCCTAGAATCCATACTTAGCCATTTTCATGCTTGCACTCACTTGCATCCACCTTCATATCATCATCTAGCTTGCATCTCTTGCCATATAGGGAGCACACAACATTGAAGATCGAAGGGCCAAGCAAAGGATCGATTCGACACAAGCTAAAAGGTTTTGTTTGTTGTTTTTATATTGTGTTGAATCCAACTAGGCTAATCTTGAGGTGTAGGTTGTTTTTAGTGTTATTTTGCACTCTTTTGTTTTCTGCTCATTTTCTACCACTTAGAATCAACCTATCACACATGGCTACATCCTTTTCTAGTCCTTATCTCCAAACAGAGCCCCTATTGTCTTAATTTTGGGACCCCTCTTGTAAATCGGTACCCCTATGTTAATTTTTGGTTAAGTCTTTACCTGGGCGGCCTTTATTGAATATTTCTAACCCAAGCGGTGTTTTTGTCAGTTCATCTAACTTCTCACTTTACCGCCCAAGTTCTTTACTTTTCTTTCGGTGGGTACCCATACAAATAAATAAATAAATTTCATCCAGATACAACAAAGAAAATCAATTTAAAGACAGCATTGCTCATAATGTAGAGAATCAACACCAGGAGTATAAAATGATATATTTTATTATATATATTGGTGGAAATACAAAGTTTATGTCGATTACAAAAAAGGGGAGCTTGTAAATATAAAAAATATGGTATCTTTATGCATAGAGAGTGAACATCAAGATGCAAATTACTTCTACTGCCACCTAGAGGCGCTTAATCTAGGCAAGTGGAAATAGGTTCTCATGAGAATGTAAAAATTGGGCAAACAACCCCATGTTGTTTCTCACCAGCCCTGTGTGCAGGAGGGTCACTACTTCTTTGGTGACTTCGTTATGAGCTGCAATTGCAATACAAATGGCGTCTCCTACCAAGTCACTTTGAGGATAGTTGTTTAGGCCAATAATGGCTACATTCACTCAATGGGGGAACTCTAGTCGAACCAGTCAATCGGTTTCCCTCATCCCCTAGTCACAATGCTCGAAAGTGTGGATTAAATTGAACACAAAATACTCTAAGAGTGTTGCATTGAGTACATGAACCTAGTTTAGGAAGGCCTCTCCTAGGATGTTATGCAACAGTTCTTCTTCAACCTCACTATCAACTATGAAGACCTCTTTTAATTGATCAGACAAATGCCTGAAAAGAGGACTACACTCAATTTCTTCAATAACGACGAAATCATTCATGGACACTCCATCGCTCTAAGCACTCACCATTTTTGTAGGTTGGCGAAGTGAGGTAGTTCCTATTGAATTTATTGAGGGTTTTCAAGACATTAACTAAGAATGATCAAGATGAAAGGATGGCGATGAAGTCTGAATTAATGGTTGAAATCATGGGAATTTAAGTTATATTCCCAATTGATTTCCCTATAGGACAACTTGTATGTGTGACAGTTGTTTAATGCTCAATTGGTGAGGTATGTGAACCATTTCAGAATCAATGACCATGAGGCAAGAGTTCAATAAATAAATGCTCGGGAATTGTTTAGGGTCTTTTCACCGACAATTTAATCATGTTGGCTATTTATTATTTTTTGATCATTGATTTTCAAGATAGACAATTAGGCAGCAAGAAGATGTTACCACAACCAATTGGTAACCATCAAGAAGGAAACATGACCACTATATCTAGGTGAAATTCCATTTAATAGGGTTCTGCTCTCTAAATATACACTGTGTTGTATGCAAGGAAGGAACACTTAGATTTTGCTTTAGTAATTCATTTCTAATTGAGATAAATTCCAATATGTGTGTTGTAAGTGGGATGTAATGTCAATTGTACTAGCCTGTGAGCCATGTACGATAATGGAATATATTTTTTGTGTGATATTTATTCAACTACATTTATTTTCATCATTGCAATTATGAAATCACTTGTTTCTTCTTGCATTAGATTTTTCCGTTAGTTAAGGACAATCTATGAGCTAATTAGCTGATGGTATTTAGGATTTATTTCACATTAATCACATTTTTATGGGTTAGTGTTAGTTTCCTTATTGATTTCTGGATAAAAGCTACTCATGTTTTATTTAATTTGCACAAGGGAGTTGTACCTCTCAATTTAGAGGAAAGCCACAAATACAATTGTGGCCTTTCCAAAGTTGTTAATGAATAAATACTAGCACTTATCAGGCAAGAGAGTCATTTTTTATTGGCATATTTATGAAGGGGCCAATTCATTCACTAACACCAAGAAAAGTACAGAGCCTGGAATGATAGGCATTGTGTTGATCATCAATTTCAAGTTGGTGATATAGTTTGGTTACACATTAGTAAGGAAAGAATGCAAGGTGAAGGTAAGAAGCTCAAGAAGATCAAGTATGGTCCCTTTGAGATCTTAAAAAAGATCAGTACCAATGCCTTTCACCTAAATCTACCTCCATATATGCATATCTACTCAGTTGTCAATGTGGAGAATTTGAAATTGTATGAACCTACAATGATACTAGATGAGGAGGTTGATGTTCAAGTTCCTTCTGTTGATGATCTATTACCTGATTATAGGAACTAGTTGCAGGAAGATGTCATCCTAGACAGAAATGTCATAACTTCACTAAGGGGTGTTGTTGAGTACCTTAGAGTGGGACTGAAAGGGATGAATCCTAGCAAAGTAAAATGGATGGAGGCTGGAAAAGTGAGGGAGTTGTACCCTCACTTACTTTCTATGTAATCAGGCTTTTGGAGGTTGAAAATCTCTCCAGTGGGGAGGATTGATCTAGGTGGATATGTTGTTCACCAAAAAATTGATTGTTTCAAATGATTAATAAAATCATATCATGTCAAAGTTCTCATCAAGATGATTCCAACACTGCTTGAATTACGTCAAAAAGAGTTTGTATGCAAAAGTTATGGTCGGTCAAAGTTTGCAAAAAAAGGTTGACCAAGACAGTATGGATGTTGATGTCAGCATGCTGATGTGGTAGGTGTGGATGATGCAGAAAGTGCAGATGATGTGGACCAATGGTACTACAACATGTGGCAACCATTGTGGCAAGTGACGTGGTGAAGACGGCGAATCAGGTAGTGCCATGTGGAGTTTCTTATGCAAAATTGGTTTGAAGGGGGTTGAACCTTCGACCTCCCCTTTACAAGTTCCAACTGCCACCACAGAACCATGCTACATACTCGAAGATATTACTATGTTGCTTTCTATTTATTAAAGATATTTAGGATAAGTCAAGTCTAAAGGGGGGGTTGGTGGTTCGAACTGCTGACCTCCCCCTCTCCACTATGCCCTCCCAACCATTATATTACCAACTTCCTTGGTGATATAAAGGTAGAGAAATATTATTTAACATATAAAGACATGTGGTGGCCTGATAAAAAAGGGCTCAAGCTTAACCCGAGCCCTGATAATAACATTAAAAATATATCCATATAAACCTTTAAAAGCAACCCGAATATCATAAATTAAGGGGTGCCAAAAAAATAATTAAAGGATTAATTTTTAAGGGGATTTTAATTGGGATAAAGGCCTAGTTTAGGAGATAGAAAATATATGTTTGTTAACCCCCATATATAATGTAAAATTGTATTTAAAGGGGGACATTATACTTGAAGGGAAAATGGTTAGAAAATTGGGAATTAGGAGATGAAGTAATCAAACTCTCTATGCAAATAGACTTAGGAGGCTTATAGCCAAAATATTTGTACTTGAAGGAGAGGATTTTCTAAACTTTAAATTCATCTGAGGAGACTTTGTAAAGGCTTTGTAGCAGATTGAAGGTGCCTTGTAAAAAAATATTTTAGGCATAATCAAGGATCGATCACTCATTGGAGAGGGACCCAGAGACGTAGCCATTTTGCTGAACTCCATTATCAATTTGTTGTCTTCGTCTTCTCTTCTATGCTTTCCTAATTTCATTATGTGAATCATTTTAATATCTTTTGAAATAAATTTGAATCATTACTAGTTTGTATAAGTTATCATTCACTAAGCAACTGTCATAGATCCTAACAGATCAAGATTTCATGTAGATTCAACATAGACAACATGGAATACATGGTAAAAATAGGTAATTATTAGTTAAAATATATTTAAATACATGTTTTGATTATATATTGATATTGCTTGTACATTAATAGTTAAAATTGATTTATTATCCTTTTTTGCATCCTTAAGTCATCATCACATTGATCTCATACTTTGAAACTGTAAGAACTGGCTATGAAGGTAGCCACCCAAGATCTAGAGGCCTAATAGAAAGCACATGCATAAGAGAGATAGAAACAAGATGATAAGAATAAATTGTATTCTGCCAATAATGCAAATAGAATATGATGAGAAAAAGTACACAAGAGACCCATTGGTTATATAGCCAAGGTGAGAACAGAGAAGGGCATAAGATTATGACAAGTGTCGTAATCTTATGACATGAGACAACTGTGAAAAGCTATCACTCCACCTAAAGTGGAAAAGTGATAATGTGATAATCACCACAAATGGTGGATCACCCACAAAATGTGGAGAGGTAATCACATGATGTGTCCATGAAAGGTGGATGTGATAAAATAATAACATGATAAGTCCACCAAAAGTCAAAATTCTTCAACAACCTCCTATGTGGTCCCTAAGTAAACTTAACTAAGGTGTAATCATGACCTGGGACAAGGTACAAAACTTTTAATTACACCAACACCCCCCTTAAGTGCAACTTAGGGAGAATGTAAACAAAATAAAACAATGCAAGATGGGTCTCGACAACAAGGACATGTTAGGTACCCATGTACAAATGCAATGCAATCTCTCATAAAGTGGAGAAAGGGAGAAAACCACGTGGGAAAAAACTCCCCCCCAAAAGAGAGATGAAACAAAACAAGAACTAAACTCAAAAATATGAGAATGAAAAACCTCAAGTGAGGAAAAATCCCCCCCAAAAGAGAGAATGAAGAAGTCAAGTGACCTCCTTAGACGAAACATCCTGCACCCCCAAGAGAGCCCGCAAATGATGATATATACTCTCAGTGAAGGGTTTGGTGAAGATATCAGCAACCTATTGTGCTGTAGGACAATACTACAAATCAATGACCTACTCCTGTATTAGCTCTCCAATGTAGTGCATATGAATCTTGATGTGTTTGGTCCATTGATGGTGAACCGGATTCTTTGAGATCTGAATGGAACTTTGATTGTCAAAATGAATGGCTATAGGGCGTGGAATAGTGAAGCCAAACTCAGCGAGAATATTTTGAATCCAAATAGCCTCAATAGCGGTATTAACAACCCCTCGATACTTAGCCTCAGTCGAAGAAAGAGCAATAGCATGCTACTTCTTACTCTGCCAACAAATGGGGCCTGAACTAAGATGAAAGTTGTAGCCAGAAGTGGACTTACGATCATCAAGATCGCCAGCCCAATAGGAATCTGTATATCCCACCAAGGTAAGTCCTATACCTGCTGCATAGTGAATCCCATGATGATGTATACCCTGTATAAAGTGCAAGATGTGTTTGGCTTCTTTCCAATGAAGCTCATGTGGTTCCTACATAAAGCGTGAAACCATGCCAACTACAAAGGAAATATCAGGGTGTGTGTGATTCAAGTAGATGAGACTCCCAACAAGTTGATGATACAAAGTGGTATCAACAAGTGGAGTAGAACACTTAGCCTCAAGATTGACTCCTAAAAGAAAGGGAGTTAGAGCAGACTTACAATCAGCCATGTGAAATTGAGCTAGAAGATCAAGAGGATACTTGGGATGAGAAAGAGAAATCCCAGAAGCTGACTGTGTGATCTCAATCTCAAGAAAATAGTGCAAAAACCCAAGTCAGTCATAGCAAATCTGTCTTGCAAAGCAGATTTGACACTGCCAATGATGGATGAGGTACTCCCTGTAATGATCAAGTCATCAACATAGAGCACAAGTAGCAAATGAGAATTATCCTCTCACAAAATGTAGAAACTCGGATCTAAATGACACCTAGTGAATTCTGCTGAGAGAAGAAAGGAATCCATTTTCGCATACCAAGCCCTAGGGGCCTATTTGAGGCCATAGATAGACTTCCTCAATCTGCAAACCAAAGAAGAATCCTATATGAATCCCTATGGTTGCTCCATGTAAATCTCCTCATGAAGATCCCCGTGAAGAAATGCACTCTTCACATCCATCTGATGTACAACCCAACCATGAGTTGCAGCAATAGCAAGTGTCAAGTGAATGGAGTTCATCTTAGCAATGGGTGAAAAGGTTTCTATATAATCAACACCCGAAACCTATGAGAAACCTTTTGCCACAAGCCGAGTGTTGTATTTATCCACACTTCCATCTGCTGCATACTTAGTCTGATAGATCCACTTACATCAAACCATCTTTCTCCCCTTAGGGAGTGGAACTAAATCCCGTGTGTGGTTCCTCATCAAGGAACTATACTCTTCCTCCATTGTTGAATCCCATTTAGGAATGCATGAAGCCTCCTTAAAGAATTGTGGGTCTAAAGCACTAGCAATATAAGCATGTGGAAAATCCTGATGTTGTGACTGTGTCCTTCGAGTATCTGAAGGATCCCCAACAAGAGAACCTATTGACTCAAGAGTCTGTCGAGCCCAACGAGGTCTAGTAGGAGATGAAGGATGAGACTCCTCAACTGCAAGTGGACCCTGCGAAGGTGTGATCCTATGAGTCAAAGTTGAGGAAGAATCATCATCTGAGTCACTATCATCACTTTACACTATGGAGGTAGGAAGAGGAGGATTAGAGGCCAAGCTAGGAGAACTTTCCTCAAAGTGAACACTCCTCTCAATGAATAACTCATGTGTCTTTGGATCCAAAATTCTACATGCATTAACACCTTCAGGATATCCAACAAAGATGCAAGGCCTACTCTGGGGTTCCAATGCCTTGCGCTTCTCTGGAGGTATGCGTGCCCAAGCTGGACAACTAAAAACTTTGAAGTGTCTCACAACCAATTTTCTACCACACCAAGCCTTAAAAGGAGTCATACCCTTCAAAGCTTTATGGGGAACCCGATTTTGGATGTGAGTGGCACAACTAATAGCTTCTGCCCAAAATTGAGGACCAAGAGAACGAGCATGAATCATGCAGCTAGCCATCTCCTTAAGGGTTCTATTCTTTCTTTTAGCTACACCATTCTATTGTGGATTGTATGCAATTGAATGTTGAAGATCAATCCCCCCAAGAGTATATAATTCCTCAAGTCTATTGTTCACATATTCCCTTCCATTATCTGTGCAAAGAATCTTGACTTGCTTCCCTAATTGCTTCTCAACATGAGCCTTAAAGGCTAGAAATTTGTCAAACACTTCACTCTTGTGAATAAGAAAATAGACCCATGTGAAGCGAGAGTAGTCATTAATGAAGGTGAGGACATAGCGGGCCTTACTAAATGATTGTACTAGAAATGGACCTGCTACATCACTGTGAACCAACTGAAGAACCTCCAAAGCTCTCCAAGACTTCCCTTTGTCAAACTTCTCTTCTGGATGCTTACCCATGGAACAACCTAAACATACACCTTTTGAAAAGCTGATTTGAGGGAGTCATGTAACCATATCCTTGGAGCTGAGCTGTTGAAGATAGCGGTAATTGAGATGTCCAAACTGCTCATGCCATAGATTACTTTTTGAATTTGAATGAGTGAGCAAGGCTGTAGAAGGAGACTTAGGCACAAAGTGGGAAAAAGAGTAAATTTGTGTGTTGTGATTGGCTTGTCCCACTGCAACCAAGGCATCATCCTTACATTCTTTGACCACAATTGAATCTGGTAGAAACTCAACTTTCTTGCCATCTCTAAAGTGAGTGATTTGGTAGATTGAAAGAAGATTGGCACTCAAGTTAGGAACATAGAGAACATTCTCAACTGTTCCATTATCCATGGAAACCGAACCTTCGCCTTCAACTTCCACTTGAGTGTCATCTCCTATGAAGATGTGAGGTACCTTAGATGGCTCCAAAGAAGAAAATTGTTCCCTTGAAGAACCCATGTGATGAGTGGCACTTAAGTCAAGTATCCATTGTTGTGAAGAACCTGAAGTAGCCACAAATGCTTTCCCTTTTCCTTTTGATTGTGAGGAAGTGGAAGGAGATGAATCTTTCTTCTTGTAAGAAGACGAAAAATTGATGTTGTTCTTCTTGATGATGTTTGTCAACTCATCAATTTTCTTAGTGTGGCAATGATGCTCATCATGACCAAGTTTCTTGCAATATGAACAAGTTGGTCTCTCCTTCTTGCTTGAATTTCCCTTCTTGGGAGAAGATGAAGAATTCCCTTGTGATGAAGAATTCCCTTGTTGTGGAGAGGATGATTATGCTTTATCTTGTTGTTTCTTTGGATTAGATTGCTTCTACTTCTTGTTGGAACCCTTTCCTTGAATCCCTTGATTCCCTTGACTAGCCACCAAAGCTTTGGACTTTGAAGACTTGAGAATCCCCATACTTATCAACTTTGCTTGCTCTAACATCAACATTTCTATGAATGCATAAAATGAAGGCATAGTGAAAGAACTACCCACTGTCAAGCGATGGGTTTGGAAGCTAGAAACAAATGTTGCATATTCTGATGGAAGCTTTCCCAACAAATTGTAGACCAGCTGTGCATCCTTGTTATCAATACCACAATCCTTAAGTTTTGCTCTTAGCTCATTTGCCTTAGTGAAATAGTCTTGGATTGTATCAAAATTCTTGGGATCTAACATTGTGAGATCATTGTCAAGCTGATAACCTCTAATCTCATCAACTTGGCCATACAATTGACCAAAATTTTCCCAAGCCTCTTTGATTGTTTTACACTTTTCAATTTGAAAGATGAGATCTTTTGATACATATTTCCTTAAATTTCCAAGAGCCATAGTATATTTAGTGAGACAATCCATATGAGCAACATGATTAACTTTAGGATCAGATGGTGCAACAACAGTTCCATCAATATAATGAGTTAATCCTTTTTCCATTAACTTACTCCAAGCATCAATTTTCCAAGAAGCATAGTTATGTGGAGTTAACAAAGGAAACTTAGGAGAACCCATAGTAGAAAAATTAAAGAGAACAAGATAGAGAGAGAGGCACAATCACATAAGATACCCCCCAAAAAAAGCATGATTTGGCACTTTATACTTAGTGCGTGTACAATGGCCACTTGCAAGCCAAGCAAAGTGGGCTTTTGATTTTCAATGTTTTACAATAGCCTTAAGTAGGCTCAAATGATTGATACAAAAGACCAAACTAAGATCTTATATTTACAAATGCCAAAATAGGCCAAAAATGACCAAGTGTTGAAAGTACAATTTTTTATCACAATCACTACAAACTGATAGCACAATTGTGAAGTTCAGAGAAAATTATGCACTTTCAAAAAAAATGGCACCTGAAAAGGAGTTTGTATGAGCCTGAACGAAGCTTTGGAAGTTGCAAAAACGGTGACAATTCAGCTACACCTGTGACAATTCAAATTTTCTAGAAAATTTGTGCACTAAAATCAGAAAATAATTGCACCACTGCGAAGTACACAAAAAATTAGCCCAAATAATTAAAAAATTGCACCAAAAAAGGCCTCAAAATGACCAAGATATGAGCCTCAGAAGTTGAACTACAAAACTAAAAACTCAAATGGAAAGGGGTCTACCAATTTTCAAAAAGTTGTCGACATACTGTTGACATCAATAGTTTATGACATTAAATTTGACGTTTGTATGCCCTTCACAATCGCCATTGCTCCCTACCGGAATAATTTTTGGGTGCTGGAATATACATCAACCGCCACCTTGCCAAAATCTTTAAGATTCAATCGGAATCTTTAGCCGCCAGATATTTTGGTCTCGCCGGTTATAAAAACTAGTTGCTAGTCTTTTGAAGTTTTCGGTCGCCTATCGATGGTGATGGGTGGCGGGGATCACCCTGGCCATGTGGGTACCCGCGTACCTGACAGGTACACTACAATTCTATGGACTATATAATACAGTCCGCAGACTGTATTTTCTGAAGAGAAAAAATTATTTATTTAAAAAAAACTTTACAATATATAAAAATAAATCGACCTGTTTACAATCTTTTTTTAATTTTTTATTTTTTAAATGCTGATGAAATAAAAAATTGCAGAATTTTTTTTTTCAAAATAATTTTGTATTCGATGCAATAATTGTTGGGTCGTACGGCTTGGCCAGCAATTTTTTTTTGCCTCAACGAACAACTTGCTCCGATTTGGACGAATTGGCAGTCGATCTTAGGGTTTTTGGCCCTTCTGGACGCAATGGCGATGTCCTTTTTGGATGAAAATGCTCCGAAGTGGTAACTAGCTCTTGGATCTGGCAACCACCTTCAATCTTCAAACCTTTGTAGATTTGGCCTCCAATGTCCAATTGAGATGAAACAAAAGGAAAATATAACTATCTCGGACACTCCAGACGCAATGGCGAGCTCAAATCTAATGCAACAAGCTCCCAAAATGCACCTGTAATACAAGGACAAAAATGGAACCCTCCAAGAATCTCTCCAAAATGACAATCCAAAGGCACTCCAATCACTTTGATACCATGTAAGAATTGGCTATGAAGGTAGCCACCCAAGATCTAGAGGCCTAATAGAAAGCACAAGCATAAGAGAGAGAAACAAGATGACAAGAATAAATTGTATTCTGCCAATAATGCAAATAGAATATGATGAGAAAAAGTACATAAGAGACCCCTTGGTTATATAGCCAAGGTGAGAACATAGAAGGGCATAAGATTATGACAAGTGTCGTAATCTTATGACATGAGACAACTATGAAAAGCTATCATTCCACCTAAAGTGGAAAAGTGATAATGTGATAATCACCACAAATGGTGGATCACCCACAAAAAGTGGAGAGGTAATCACATGATGTGTCCACGAAAGGTGGATGTGATAAAGTAATAACATGATAAGTTCACCAAAAGTGGAAATTCTCCAACAACCTCCTATGTGGTCCCTAAGTAAACTTAACTAAGGTGTAATCATGACCTAGGACAAGGTACAACACTTTTAATTACACCAATAGAAACAAAAAGAGAGGATGCAAATTCAACCTACACACATGTGTGGAATACTTGTAAATACAAGTACAAGTTGTGTATATAGATAGTTTTATATAAATTAAAATACATGTTTTGATGATTTCATTGATATTGCTTGTATCATTTTGATATCAGGTGACGTGAAGACCTACTACATTCCCCACAAGTTTTAGAATTTCTTGAGATGGCATAGCCACATTTTCTAAACATTATTTTGAGTTTGCATAAATGTACATACACAATTACACAATTACACATTTGTATAAATTTATATACATGTACATACACAAATTTACTCTTCACTTTTATATATCATAATGAATATTCTATATATTTTGTTCATTCAATGTGCATGTTTTCCTACTTTGAAACTTTAAATTTGATTGTATAATCACTAAATATCATGCATATTATTGTTAAATTTGATTGCCTTGGGCAACTTACCAAAATTTGAGATCTTCTTTGATCCCCTTAAGACATCGTATTAGCACCCCTTAAGACATCCTATTACGACATAAATTAAATTAACATTGACATTATTTAAATTGTATAGAATGTGATTGTCATGATGATTCATCTTGAATTCTAATACTTAATTATATGATTTGTTATGATGATTCACCCTAGAGTCTAACATTCACCCTAAAGTCTAACACTTAATTATATCAATTATGATCCAACATGATACATGCACTTTGAATTCTTTTTTCCCCTTAAGAAGTCCTATTAGGACCCCTTAAGACATCCTATTACGACATAAATTATATTAACATTAACATTATTTTTGCATAACTTTTGAGATTGTTATGATGAGTCATCCTAAATTCTAAGTTACTTAATTTTATCAATTGAAATTAAATATGATACATGTACTTTGAAGTATTTAGTCCTCTTGAGTAAATATTTTAGAACTTCTTTGATAAGTTAATGCCTTGACTATGAATCACTAAGTATGTAAAGTACAAATATTTAAATGTCCTATTAATTTCAACTTTAATTTCATATTTGTATTTAATTTCATAATATTGTCCTATTAATGTCTTGACTATGAATCTTTTGTAAAGTAAAAATATGTCATATCAATTTCATATAAAATGCATAAATGCACGTGTAAATTATTGTTTAACAATAATAGACCATAAAATACTGAAATCAATAAAGTCCATGAAACAATATATTAAGTCCATGAGAAACAATATATAAGTAGTCGATGAAATAATCAAATACATCCCATTAAATCGTCTAACTCATATCGTCTCTATAATCAAGAGACCTCTTCACACCACACAGACTACCCATATGACCTGAATAACTTTGTACAAGAGAAAGAAAGATGAAATCAGATGTAATACGATTAAAAATGATTTAACGATAATTTAATTTATAATTTATCATAAAATTAAATTACCATGTGAGGATGCTCTGCATGCTCTAGTGCACCTGGACAAGAGAAAGAAAGTTGAAATTTGATATAAGACAATTAAAAATGATTTAATTCAATTTAATTTATCATTTATCATATTTAAATTTGACCATAAAAGGTTGTTGGGCATCATCTATTCCAGGACCTATCTCTACATGCTCAGCTACAAGACATGTCTCACGCTATAAAAGAAAAATAATTTAACATATATGAGCATATATATATTCAATCTCAAGTTTAATTTAAGTTATTCATAATGTATAATTTGTAATTGACTTTACATATAATAAAAAAATTAAATACCATATGAGGCTACTCTACATGTCCTAGTTGAGGTGGTGTGGCCTCATCAAAGCAAAAAGTGGCAATAACAAAGTCCTACAAGGTCATATTTAAAGCACATGTGTACTTGAATTAGGTTTATATATATATATATATTCAAGTGTGCACACATTGTGTAGAATTTTTTTAAACAACATGAAATTGGGATGTCTCTTGAGTTGTCACCACATCAAATGTGTGTATGATCCCCATTCTCATTGTTGTTTCAACCTACATACATAGACATAACTGTTACATTTCGTTTCATAGTTACCAAGTTACTTTTACCATTATAAGTGAAAATGTTGATAAATGTAAATTGTGACTTCAATATGTTTAATTTGTTAGGCAAATGAAATATGTGAATATGCAATAAGATGGCATTGATTTCAAAAGAATGAACATGTTTTGAATTAGTGGAATGCTATGTATTGAAAATGTTGGAAATAGGATGCCATTTAATTGCAAATCCTAAACATTAATTATTTCATGTATCTCCTAGATTCTTGGAATGTGTTCAACAACACTAAGATTAGGATGAGATTAATTATTTGGATAAAATAAATCATGAAATTGACATTTGTAGTTATTCCTAAATAATAGGAGCATGTGGGTGCACACATGGTAAGGTGAAACTCACCTTGTGTTCAGTTAACTATACAGAGTAAGAGTTAACACTTCTGAATGCATGTAAAGATCCTAGGAGTTAGGATTTGATGTTTGCATGCATGAAGTTCAGTTCAGTTCAGTTCAAATGAGTTCAGTTTAGTTCAGAATCAGTTTAGTTTAGTTCAGTTCAATTCAATTCAATTCAGTTCAATTTAGTTCAGTTATGGTTCAGTTATCTTCAGTTGCATGCAAGTGCATGTTGCATGCATGTTGGTTATTTTGAGTTGCATGTAGTTAGCTTCAGTTAACTTGGAATGCATGACTAATAACATTGAGTTGTATGACAGATAATAGGGACTACCTCTAGTTAACAAGGGATGACCATTCTTTGGGAATGGTGTTGAGTAAATGTTTTAGTTAACAAGAAATCACTTGGAGCTAACTTGGGCGCCCAATATGCTTTCTTGGAATTAACTCCAATGCATGATAAGATATTTCTAAAGGATCTGTTAAGTGGGACCCTCTTTTGGGCACCATCTTTGAGGAAGAGCTTTGTAATTATCACCAAAGTGAAGGATGAGTTGTAGCTTTAGTTTGGGATGCCCAAATGGGTAAAGCACATGTTCTAAGCTTTGTTCTTCAAGGTAGAACTCAACTTGAAGCAATATGGTGTACCTTTTCTAAGGCTTGAGCTTGTGCATTGTAATTATCACCATTTGGAGATTACAAGGTTGCATAATGTCTCTATATATCATTCAAGTTGAAGAGAGTTTTTGAGGGTTTTTTATTACAAGTTGTGAAGAAGATTGGTGAAGACAGAAGAAGCATTCTCAAGCAACAATTGGAGCTATTGTGATTCAGATATTGAATAATAGAATAATTCTTGGTGAATTTTTTTCCCGAAAGGGTTTCTCCACGGTATATCTTGTGTGATCTTTCTAATATCCTATCTAGTTCTTCTATCAACTTCTCTCTACATTCTACAACAGTAAAATGGATTAATCAAGATAATCACTTGCAAAGAATATATGTAACAAAGAAAAGATCTTACTTAGATCAGCAATATTAAAGTTTTACAGAGTATTAAGCTAAGAAAACACCTCATTTTTCAACAGAAATATGAACATTCTAATGCTTTGTTGATACAAATGTGTTATATGCAAATGGATTTACTATGATCATCTAACTACCTTGGTGTTGTACTAAGCTAGTTGCAAGGACATATTGAATCCTTCAAAAGAGAGAGGAAGTATCACTCAAGAGAAGTGATTGGTCGAGTAACACTTTATGAAACATAACTAGGCTATCACACACACTCACATTCCAATTTGGTCTACCTGAGTTGAGTTAGTACATGAATCAAGTAAGTGAACCCTTGGTCATAGTCTTGGCTTATTGAAATTGGTTGGTTGACTTGATTGATTATGATTTTGATTATGATCTTGTCTTTAATTTTTTTGACTATTTGATCAAGTTGCCATTATTGAATCCTTGAGTCTTTAAGCTCTCCGTATAGTTATCTTTATGTTGATTTGTATGTAAAATGTAGACATGTATATGGGTATATACATATTAATCTATGCATGAGAGCATAAGAATGTGCATATGTATATAAGTAGAAATGCTTATGAGTATACATACACGGGGAATCAAATATATATGTGTATATATGTATACACTTAATGTATATGCATGTCGACGAGGATATGAATATATGTGATTGATTGTATAATCAAATGCATATATATGAGATATATGCATATATACATATATATACACATGTCAATATATGTGTATGTGTTGAAAAATGGGAATGTCCATATGAGTATGTCAATATATGTATATGTACATATTCATGAATATGGATATGTATATACATACGATATTGTATATGAAATATTAACTTGATCTCATTTATTCAAATAAAAAATGGATTATTTAGACAAACTTATTGTCAAGAAATATATATATATATATAGATATATATACATATGTATATAAATAACATTTAATGCTATTAACAAAGACTATATACATATATATATATATATAAATGATAAGCCCGATATAATGTGAATATAGCACTTCGTATAATAGCACAATGCTAAGTAATTAAACTGCATATATTATCATTGATAAATGTGATGGAAATGAATAAGTTTATATCTGTTGTGCATAGTTTATAAGCATAATGTTAAAAGTGTTGTGCACTATACAAAGCAACGTGTAGAGTTAATCATAAACCAACATTATAAAGGGAAGTCGACTCATATGTTATGTGTTGAATGCTTTGGCAAAGACCAAGTTAGCTAAGTAAAACACACCCAAATGAGTATTGACTTATTCTTCTATGAACAACAAGCTAAATAATAGGGAATATGGTGAATTTTTGGTGCCATATTATGAACTCTATGATTCATTAGAAGTCTCTTAAGCCTGTAAGTTGATTTCTAGATTAGAACATGTGCAATATGAATCAATCAACATGTTGTTGGCAAGCAAAGAATCGACTTGTTGTCCTGTTTGGATGAGTATTGAGATAGGAATTTTCCACCATTTTATTATCAAGTTGAGTTGATCGAATTGAGTTGAGAAGTGTCATTTCACAAGCCTTGTTTCTAGCATGTAGATGCTATTTTTTGGGTATAAATAGAGGCACTCTTACCTCATTTGGATACACTTCTACTACGCATTATTACGCTTCTCCATTCTGCTGTATTTTATTTGCGAGGTTCATATTTTTCTAAGAGGTACCTTGTGAGGAAACATTAGTGAGAGGAATTCAAGGGGATTTGTTGCTAAGCTGATTTTAAGAGGGGGCCAAGCTAAAGAACTGATGAGTCAATTGGGTTTAAGCAATTAATAGGCATGATATTCTATTCTCTTTATGTTTATCTGATTAGTGAAAGATTAAATGTCTTATATGTTTTGTTTAGATTTACATTTAATATCTTGAAATAGAGTAATGATCCATTTGCTTATTGGAAAGGAAAAAATTTGGTTGTTATGATTTCCTTGTGGGTGTTTTTACATACTCCATATTAAGGAGTGGATGTCATCAATAGTATTAAATACTAGATTTTATGAAAGCATGAATAGCTTAAAGAAGTGATTTAATACTTTTATATACCCTATATGGGAATTTAGATGATGTTTCTATACATAAATAGTTTACACTACATGTATAATGTGAAACATGTATTAATGTAATGAAGTGACTTGACACCGTTATGTTATAATGATAGGAAGACTTAGGAATGATAAGGTTTAGCAATACATCAACAATGATAGTATGAAAGATATGATAGGATGAGACGTCATATTGCTAATCTATACTTGATCATTACTTTACTTTCGAATGAAAGCCTAGGTTGAAAGTAACCTATTTGGATTGAGAAGTATATTTGATTAATGATTGAAACCCTAGGTTAAGAATTACCTACTTGGTTGGGTTGTTTATTTGATCTTAGTTTGGAACACATAGGTTTAGATTAACCTACGTGATTAGAATGATGATTGTTCACTTTATCCTAGGATTAGGATATACCAAAGTTCAGACTCATTTATGTGATTAAGTTCATCACTTGAGTCTATGAATTGCTACTTGATTGGAGCCATAGGTGGGATTACCTATTGATTTTGAGTTGTTTGTTTGGTTGCTTTATACTCTTAATGTGAAGTGTCATATTGTTGACAAGATTCTACTCTTTGAATAACCCTTTTTACTAAGGAGATTACACTCTCAAATAGAAACATTTATTGATATGATTTCTCTTTGATTGAGGTCATTTATTAATGATATTATACTCTTGATGAGAATACTTTTTTTATGATATATTCCTGAATAGAGTTAGTTATTTATGAGTATTTATTCTATGATCAGAAGAAGCTTATGTAGTTACATTTTAGAATATAAGGTTATTCCTAGGATTAGTTTGTCCATTGAAGGGCATAGGTTATTCCTGGGATTAGATTGTCCAGTGAAGGGAATAGGTTAATCCTAGGAATAGATTGTCCAATGAAGGGAAAAGCTGGTATATGTGAATACTTGAGAGATGTATCTTTGTGATTTAGAAAGGGAATAGGTTGTTACCAAGGTTAATTATTAGCTATGGAAGGAAATTACCTAAGAATAGTATATGAATGGTTCTAATCCAAACCAAGCTATGGTAGTGTATGTGAATAGGATGACTATCACTCGAAGTACTAGGCGAGAACACTTTGGCCAAAGTAGTGTAATTTTCCACTAGTTGCACTATTAGTTCACTGTGTTCCTTTTATACATGCTAGTTCATGATTGTAGTGTCTACAAGTTCTAGTTATGTAGGACACAACACTAAGCTTAGATAGGCTATTGTTATGGGGTTTCACCAACCAATATATTCGTTGAAGGGTAGGGCCATCTTACCATATATGGTAGATGTGTGGGGGACCACATTTGAGTCTGTGGTTGGAAAAAATGTGCTTTAGTGATGCTTCTCTTCATCAGTTGGTAGTCGAGGTTTGAGGATGTTTTTGCCAGTATTGGGGACAAATAGAGTGTATGTACTAGGGAACGAGGACATCTATAATGTATGCACCAATGTGGTGACATCAAGACCAGTTGTATATCTATTGCCAATAAAGCTCAGGAGAGCTACACATGTATGTATCATGTACCCATTTATATGGAAGGATGTAATCATGAATAATAAACTTGAGTTTATTCAATATGAAATCTATGTTATGGAAAGATTTGTGAAATTACAATGAAATGCAATGGAAGTTTGGAATAGTGTTTATTTCACATGTGCATGTAATTTACATTATGGAAAAGAAATTTTTTTATTGCTATGTTATGGCATCATGGATCATTCACTTGAGGTGAAAACTTTTAAATTTTACTAAGTAGAACACCGGGGTTGTTACAATAATGCTTATAATATTTACTTGTACATGCACGTTTGATATATAGTGAATTCAAAATAAAAAAAAATTGTAAGTATATTAACTTTAAATAATTTACAATATACATGCACTTGCACCTCATGCGAGATGCCCGAAAATGGAGGAGAACTTAGTGACAACCCCTCAAGTGGAACCGATGTGCAAGTTGATTGACTCCCTTGAACCAACATAAATATTTAAAACATATGTTCATGATTGAATTACAAATTAAAAAGTCAAGTTAACAAATTATTTCATATTATTTAAAAAAATGAAATCAAAATACCCCATAAGGGTTACCGACTTGCAATAATGTCAATATATAAACTCAAGGACCAAATGATGCCCCTATGGTTAGTGCCATCTACACCAAAAAATTTGATTGTTAAAACATTACAATTTTTTTGATATATATGTTCATTAAAAATACATGTGATTAAAAAATTCCTATAAATTCAACATGTACATGCATATTTATACCTATGTTAAATTTTTTATAGGGTGATGCTCTGCAATAAGAAAATCTATGTATGAACTAATGCGACTAGATTCTCCACCAGAATCTCCATGTCCACCCAAACTAGGTGTAGCCTGATCAATTCCATAGCATACATGATGGAAATGGGTACATATGTGGGGTGTTGACACTTGTGGAGTGGTACTAGGACAAGCTCCATTGAATGTTCCTTCGTGGTCATGGTCTCTAGGCTCGCTAGCCATCATCACAAAAGTAAGATCATCAAGGTTTCTTTTGAGCATACTCAAAGATCTTAATGCAAATACCACTACACAATGATGCATAGGTGCAAGAATGACATGAGTAGGAGGATCTAAAAGAGGTTTGGCATGCACAGAGCATCAAGGATAAACCTGTACCCCTAACCTCTACTGTGGCATTCCATCACCAACACCCTGAAATGATTTTAAACCAAAATAATTGGGCTTGTGCTCCAAAACAAACTCTACATATAATTTCCTCAAAAGTTATAAAGGGACCTCCAAACTAGCATGTGGTGGATGGTCAAATACCATCCACCATCACTCCTAAAAAATATGCAATCATTTATGGATGTATGCACCACCTCATCGATATTCTAGGTTTATTTTTAGAATGGGTAGGTGAGTGACATGGTCGACAAAAAAGGTGCAAGATGGGATTTTTTTATTTTTAGGTCCAAATTTTGATTATAGGAGAGACCATCCTTTCACCAATGTCGATGCCTATCTAAGTCCACATCAATGGACCTAATGGCTTCAACAACATTTTGCATCATAGATGCAAAACACCTCACATGTGGCGGAATCAATGCTTCCTTTTGAATAGCATTGATTTGATTCTAAATGGATGCAATATTTTCATTTATCTGTGCTCGCAAGTGAGCCTCATAAAATCTTGGAGGTGGTGGAGGTGGGATGTTATGAGGTGGAGGGGGTGGAGGTGGAGATTGTTGAGGAGGTGGATTAAGGATATCATGTAACGCCCTACTAAGGAACCCCATAGGACAACACTAACTATGTCACAATAATGGAACAATTATTTTTTTGATGAAATAACAATAGTTTCCATAACATAATATTCTAAACCAAGTCCTATAAGGTTCCTTAACTATGCTACTTACAAACTAAATAATCAAAATAACTAGAATCATTTCATTATCTTATCAGATGACATGAGTTACCTAACATGCAAGATTCATTTAAGATCATAATATTAAATGCTTCTACATTAATTACTTCCATAACATGTCACATAATAATCAACATTGAATAAAACCATTTCTAGCCAACTAACATATGCAAGATATATCACATTGCAATATCCATTACAAGAGAGTACATCACTATTGATTACATCATTACAAATGTTACATCAATGCTTCCCTAAGTATATGAGGGAAGAATACATCAAATCACAACATAAGATACAACTGACAATACATATACACAAAGGTTGCCTTCTCAATAGGAACAAGAACTAGAGTCCACAACATCAAGAACAAATCTCCACGCACACAAACATGTAGCAAGAACACCCAATGGAAGAAAAGTGCCAACCTTCTAACCATGTGGAACCCTAAGGTCCACACCCCATGCTAGGAGATAACACAAGGACCCACATCATACAGATAGTCAAGAAGACAACAAGCTAACATAAAAAAGGGTCATACATGACTCCAAAACAACACTTCTCACATGCAACACTTACAACACTTCCAGAGGCACACACAATAGGGGGAGAAAACACAACTGGGGAATGAAAGACTACAATAGGGAGGAGTGTCATCACATAGCTTACTATGGGTTGTCCTAGGCAGATCTTCCTAGGCCCCGACCCCATCCTAGGTTGTCCTGGCAGCCTCTCCCAATCCCTGAACCCCATACAAACTCATGCGAAACCAACATACCTTTCATGAGGAAAATTCAGTTGATCTTGCCATTCTAGGCCTTCCCATCTCATCTCAAGCCTAAACGAGCACTTGAGCCATTAGTGAGGCACAACATTATCTTGATTAATGCGACAACTACCCATCCCCCTAATTTATTAGTAAAGTTATCACTGGATTAAGAAACTCTCCAATGGATTTTCCTGGACACCACTTTGGGATTCGACCCCCATTGGGAGCCACTCCCCCTACTTGCAATTATTAAACCCCCAAACATTAAGCAAGGCATTTACCATCTTGCATATAATCCACATAAATCCATATACAATGCAAGGAATTGCTAATCTTGCACACATATCATAATCACACGAATCTATACATAGTGCAAGGCATTGACCTTCTTGCACACTTATCACAATTACAAGAATCAATTCACTGTGCAAGGCATTGAGCTTCTTGCACACAACACACAACATTTACAAACCACATCCAAATTGAAACCATCAAAAGAACCATACAGACAAAAATAATCCCTCCCAAGCCTCTGGAAGCCCACTTAACCACATTGCACAAATGACTCCCACTTTTAAACAATAACCAAAAACACCCCAATATCAAAAATCAAGCACAATATTCAATACAAATGATCAAACAAACAATACGTATGTGAAAGAAATTATTTCCGCATCTCATGATACTCATTAACTTAGACACTAATTCACTTAATAAGCCATTTACCACAATAACAATTGTACTCAATAACTAATTACATGGTAAATTTACAATTTAACTATTAATTTCCAAATTCATTTATCTAACATAATTATTTAATCTCATAGGAAAAATTGTTCTTTTACTAAAACCATATATATATATATTACAAACATAAGGTAGTTTTCATTACAATATATTCACTAAAACATGACAAACATATTTATATTCATACATATATAAATATATACACATATATACATACATATACTTATATACATATATAAACAGTCAAATGCTGAACATAAGAGATATTTGCAAACATAATCACTGAATTCTAACCAAAATGTATATCCATCAAACATAGTATACCGAATTCCAAACAATATGTTTCCATCAAATACCAAAATATATTCAGCGACTACCAAAAATAACTTTCTTTCTACAAAGCATCGAATGAACTTTCATCAAACACTAAACATAATCCATATCCATCAGATAACACAGAAGCATCAAAATAAATGAAACAATAAAATATTCCATATTCAACAAATGCCAAAAATTAACATGTATAAAGAATTAAGTAATGATCACAAGCATGGTAGAGGTTCGGTTTATTACTAGGAAAATCGGTCACATTCAGAAAAGCAAAGGCAAGTGCACCATCGACCAATAGTCGTTGAGATTCAATATTGAAGTAAAGTCGAAATCAAGGGAATATGAAACGTCATTCAACAAGACTTTTGGGTAATGGCTGAATGCTTTCCAATATAGCCATCGAATGCTATAAGGTAAAGTCATCAATATAAGATCGATACACTTAGTATTGAATGCCAATATGTATATAAATTGCAGAATGAAGTATAAATTCACCTTTCAAGAATTAAATACCAATTATAAGGTATGACCATTGACCACCAAACAAGAAGAGTATACACTAAATATCATGCATAAGGGCTATCAAAATAAATTCGAAAGATTTGTATCAAATGTATAAAAATAGTAAACAATATCAAATTCAACCAAGCTATAATACAATTTATTAACCCATGATGTATAAAGATGCATATAATACATAATTGAATGGCCAACCCAAAACTATCGATTACCAAATATATTGCATGTAAATTGAATTCATTAAAATGAGATTGAGATATGTTCAATATCGAATATGAACCTCAGAGAGGAAAATCCTAGGAAGCATCAAATGCAAGGCATAGATTGTAGCCATTGAGAGGAATTCATAGCACATGGAATAAAATTTCCATAAGGAAATAATGGTAGCCAAGTGCGTTGAATTGAATATGGAAAAGGTATAAAAATCTCACAAAAATAATGCAATTGTCGGGATTAAATAGATGGCATGCAACAAAATGTGATAGCTTCAGATTGTGCACAAAAGTGCCAGAGAGCAATTGGTGAAGTAAATAGAAAATTATTCCAAAATAAAGAGTAGAAGATTTTGACAATGTTGCAGTTGCATTGCCCGATTTGATATGCAAAACAATTGAGGAAGCATAGAGAGAGTAATGAAATAAATAGAATACCCAAGAAATGGGGTTTCATGGTTGAAAAATATGCATGAAATGTTTTACAGAAAGAGGGTTTTGAATATCTTCAGAGAAGGAATTTAATAATTGTTTCAATTCAAAAATAAATAAACAAAGAAATGTTTTTTTTTTCAAACAACATAATCATTCAAACATTCATTTTCAAAAATAGAGATAGAATTCAGAAACAGACTAACCAAGAATTTATTACCTAGATCCAATCACTTGGTTGGGTTGGAGATTCGATGTCGAGCTTTAGCGTCCACTTGCGAATCCAGTTTCCCCAAAATCCCCAAACAATTTTTCCCCAAAAACCAATTCCCCAATCAATTTTCCAAGATTGCCAATTCCCACAAAATCACAGTATTTGAAATCTTTGCATATTGGTTACTCTTTTCGCAAAAACCCCCCATGAAAAATCTCCCAAAAGAACAAAATTTACAGAAAGAGGAGACTATTCATTTTCTGGGAAAACCAAGCAATTTTCCACGATTAACATTTAAATTTTGATTTATTAAATTAGTTTTCCCCTTCACACAATAATACTTTTTTAATTAATTAAAAGCCCTTTGATTTATCATATCATTTTTATTATTATTATAGCATCCCACTATAATTATATTTTATTATATATATTTATCAAGACATACTCCAACTTCATTTATATTTAATAATTAACTTTATAATTCACTTTTATAATATTTTATTTATCTCATCATTATTATTTATTAATCTTCATCTTAGCGTTATAATTTATTTTATCATAAGTTATAATTATATATAAGCATTTATATCTACTTATCAAAAGTACCTTATGTAGAGAAGGGGGATTTGCTACTCACAAGTTCTCTTCATTCATAGAGCCTCACGGGGCAAGCTACCCTAAACTACCTCAGGAATCAACATCGAGAGTTTCAAAATATGAAAGAGAAGGTCACAAAAATTTTCTAGATAAACGAACAAACACTCGACCAAAGGACATCAACACGAGATATGGAAAACAACGCGGTATGTTGGCATCTCGTACGGACCAGAGAACGAGTTTCTCATAGAAAATTCCTAAATGATTGCTAGCTATCTGATTGCTAAGAATTTACAGAATGCAATAAAGTAGTAGAATGCAATAGAACTAAAATAAATTGAAATAGAAATGTTAGCTTAGGAGAAGAAAGCAAAGAAGATGATCGCAATAATCCAAGTAATGAAGCCTCCAGCTAGTAGATATCTTCAATACCTACATCTGTAAGATTTGGAGAAAGTGTTGGGGTTGTATAGGGGTTTGCCTCAATAAAACCCCTGTTTTGGTGTTCCCACCTCCACAAACAACTAGATAGATAGAGAGAGTGTAACTGAAATGAAAAAGGCACCTGGTGAAATCAAAACCTGCTCAGGAGTAGAACCTGCACCACCAAGTATGAGTGATAAAAACAATCCCCGCTCAAGGAGGAGAACCTGTATTACAAAATAAAAATGCAATAAAATGGATATATGGAACCCCAAGATGCTCACAAGCATGAGATAGGGGAGAGGAGCTACAAGAGAACAGTGTTGCAAAAGGAGTTGTGAAATCTTTGGAAAATGTTATTGTAGCAAGCAATGGAGCTATGCAAGCAAGTGTAAGATGATAGAAGAAGAGGAGAAGTTAGGAGCAAAGCTAGAAGTTGGAAGAATGGAGCTAGAGATGGAGGAAGAGCTACAAATGAGGTGAAAAGACTACTTTTAAGGAGGGAAAAGAAGCTTCTTCAGCTATTACAAGGTGTCTCGGGCCGTTAACACCAAAAAAAGTTGACAAGTGGAAAGCATGCTCATAGATAGTTGTTTGAGCATTGAAAATGTCACAAGACACTAGTGCGGCATACAAACATCTGCACAGCGTGCTAGTGTTCGGACACATCACACTGTAAAATAGCATAAACAGGAAAAGCACAAGGTTTGAAGCAAAGCATACGCATAAGGGTAGCTATTGAAAAGGGGTGTTGGAGCATCCTGAGAGGGGAAGAAGGCTAATGCAGGGGCTAAAATGAGCCTACTCAAGATGCTAAGGGAGCAGACACTAAATTGGATGCAAGAATTTATGTGAAATTGCAAGGGGTGCAATTTTACGACTATACATTTTTCCCCCACTTTAGCAGGCATATGAATCTATAGTAATATGCATGCTAAAGGAAATATATGAAACACAAATAACATCATATGCCAAAAAGGATACTGTAGAGGAAGCAGATAACTCCTTGAACTAAGGAAGCATGCCCCCAGGCTGAAGACCTACAAAACTAATGCATTAGACAAGAAAATCCTACACCATAAAACAATGTTAGAATGTAAAAAGCTAAAGGATTTGAGTTAGCAAAGTAAAAGTGACCTCAATGTAGAAGGTTGTCTCAGTACTATGTGTCATCCCCAAATTAAGAAATAACACATGGAAGAATTATAAAATGAAGAGAGGAAGGGTATATACACAGGATGAAGAAGATGCAGATATTTGATCTGGTATATACAAAAGAGAAGAGAAGAGAGAATTTAAGAATTTAAGTGCCTCACATGCCTGTAGACTTGCAAGGAAGGTGTCCTCCAAGATCTCTCACATGAAGGATACACGAAAAAGTGTCTTACAAGCCCACATACCTGCAAGGAAGCATCCCCAAGATCTCTCACATGGATGAAGTTGGGAAAGCACCCTACAGACCCATAGACCTATAGGGAAGGTGTCCTTCAAGATCTCTCACATGAAGGAAACCCAAAGAAAGCACCCTACAAACCTGTAGACCTGTAAGGAAGGCGTCCTCCAAGATCTCTCACATGGAGGAAACCTAGAAAAGTGTCTTATAGGCCCACAAACCTATAAGGAAGTGTCCCCCAAGATATCTCACATGGACAAAGCTAGGAAATTTCCCTATAGACTCGTAGACCTACAAGGAAGGTGTCCTTCAAAATATCTCACATGAAGGAAACCCAAGAAAGTGCCCTACAAACCTACAAACCTATAGGTAGGTATCCCCCAAGATCTCTCACATGGAGAAAACCCAAAGAAAGCACCCTACAGACCCACAAACTTGCAAGGAAGCCACCCCAAGATCTCTTGCATGGAGGAAGCTCAAAAGAAGTGCCCTATAGGCCCACAGACCTATAGGGAGGTATCCCCCAAGATATCTCGCATGGAGGAAACCAAAGGAAGGGGACTTCGCAGAGTCGGAAAGCAACATCACAAGTGCACCTGTAAAGCGAAATTGGCCACGCAGGAAAGTAAGCAAGCAGTCATGCAGATCGTCAATAGATTGGAAATCTTTCAAAGGGATCTCTTAGGAACCCTTCAAAAGGAAAGGGGGGTCCACTCAAGGGACACATGGTTTGAAAGGAAAGGTCTAGTCAAGATGCCCCCATGCTAGATGCAAAGAATTCATTTGAGATAAAGACTTTCAAAGGGGGGTCCCTCAAGAACCCTTTAAAAGAAAAAGGGGTCCACTCAAGGGACACTTCATTTGAAAGACTAAGAAGAGAGGGGGTCCTTAGAAGGACACACATCTCCAAAGCAAGTTATCATTGCCCCCAACATACAAGGGAGGAGAACCATGCAAGATATTTAGAACATATAGGATAGAGGTAGACCTCAATATCACTTGTCATGTGAAGAAAAGGTAGGTGCATCAATCAAATGGGAGTTTGATGGCACCAAAATCACAAAGTTGTTGTATCTTATCCTTCAAGGCCTTACATTCACTAGTGGAATAGCCAGGCACTCGATGGTATGCACAGAAAGAATGTTTTTCTTTATCATGTTCATGAGAATTTTTGCATGTAGGAGAAGGAAGAGTAATTAAGCAGGCTTTTAGAAGCTGCAACAAAATACACTCTTGCTCAGATAAAGAATGACAAGCAAAAATCAACCCTTTCTCTTGTGGAAAAAAGTTTGACTGCTCACAAGAAGAAGATACGAAGGTAGCAGACGATGGAGGATCTACATGGAGAGTATTATTTCGGCAAAGGGAATCATACTCCTCTATGGGATCACCATCATTAGGACTATCAACATTATCCTCTTTAGCAGAAGTGTAATCATCTTCCTCAAAAGGAGGATCAACACTAAGAACATTACAATTTTCATTCACCTTATCCCGCGATACAAAAGAATGACCATCTTTGATAGCGGGTTTGGATGATGTTATTGGAAGGTCTGAGTGGATTGAGTTGAATTTATGTTCTCTAACCAAGGATTCTGTAAAGTCTAGAGAACCCCAATTATCACCAAGGTATGAATTGTTTTGAGAAGAAGAAAGAGTAGACTTAAGATTTCTTTCTTCAGGAGGATCTTCCTCAGGAACATCTATCTCAAGAGTATCCTTTGTAGAAGGTGTTGCTGGAGTAAACATTGACATAGTGGAAGAAATTGAAGGAATAAGAGTAGACACAACCGAAGCCTGACTGATAGTTG
Organism: Sequoia sempervirens; assembly: GCA_007258455.2. Classification (NCBI taxonomy): domain Eukaryota; kingdom Viridiplantae; phylum Streptophyta; class Pinopsida; order Cupressales; family Cupressaceae; genus Sequoia; species Sequoia sempervirens. The sequence continues at coordinate 203,499,262 of VDFB02000013.1, read as the reverse complement.
CCATCTCACATAAGTGCATAGCCTTAGGGTCAGCCTTGACTATGACTACTTCATTATTGCAAATGAACTTAATAGATTTATGCAAGGTAGATGGGACTACACCCATAGCATGAATCCACAGTCTACCAAGAAGAAGGTTATAAGGTAAGTTTTTAGACACAACATATACAAGGGTAGGTACGGTAACAGGTCCCAACCTAAAAGGAAAGACTATCGTTCCCAGGGCTTGTCGGCCGACATTATTGAACCCACGAATAACTATAGAAGAAGTATTAAGAGAAGATGAGTCAATATTAATCTTAGGCAATAGATCGATGCTACATACATTGAGCATTGAACTAGCATCAACAAGAGTACATTTAATACCAATTTTATTAATGTTAACTGTGATCATTAAAGGGTCTACTTGCTTTTGTACTTCTAGAGGTGGGAGTTCCTGTGGATAGAACATAATATTTGATGAATTTGCGCGAATATATGCCATCAACACATCAGCATCTTTTGGCCTAGTAGAAGAAGGCAAGAGGATCTTCTGCAAGGCTTCCTAAAGCATACCTTAATAAATCAGAGCAAACTAAAGCAAGTCCCACAATGAGATCTTGGCTAGAGTATCTTGAAGTTGCTCGACAAGATCATAATCGCCAGGTGCTTTAGTTGTAGGTTTAGGTGCTTGAGGAATTCTTGGTTGTTTATTCATTATATTCTCATAAGTATGGGTTATCGCTTTGTAAGAGGGATTCATAGAAAGATCAAGAGAATCTTTATCCAATGAAAAGCCATCAATAGAAAAAATCCTTTGAGGAGAAGGACTAGCTGGAGTCACAAAAATGACCGGTCTCTTAGGCCTTTGAGGGGTAGCAGAGACACAAATTACATTTACAGAATCATCACAACTAGTAAAATGATTATTTGAAGACATATCCTCAACATCGATCCAAACAGGATCAAATGTGGAAGGACATTTATCATTTGCTAATGCATCATCTCTAGAGGAGAGTAGATAAGAAATTTATCATTCAAGAATGCAACGTCTCTAAAAGAGGGTGCATTGGAAAGTATAAGAGATACATCATTCACAAATGCATCATCTCCAAAAGAGAGTGCATTGGAATGAATAGAAGGTAAAGTAACATTAAGAAAGGTATCAATGATTTCATCTTCTTGCGACAAAGTATCCTCTAAAATAAGAGGACTTCATGAGAAGGATCAAAGACACCAAGTGACATGGGTAAAGCCAAGTCACTATCACATGCATGAAATGGAATATCATTAAAATTTTGAACAAAATTAGATACTGAACTAATAAAAGAATATATTAAATTCATTACGATTTTTTTGGTATTTTCTATGTTCTAGTAATTTGCATTTTTCGGAGGTCTTCAGAGCGGAATTTGAAGTTGAAACTTGCGTCGGTCCCTAAAATTCAACTATCGAAGGCACTAGTATTTTAGGGACTGAACTACTTCTCTAGGAGACCTTTCCAACGATGCAAACAGTTCTATATTTTGAGCACCAAGTCAAAAGTTATGACCCCACCAAGTAGGGGTAAATAAATTCCTAGTTTTTTGAAAGATACACTCTTCACGTCATGTTCACCAAAATGTAGAGAAGGGGGATTCACTACTCACAAGTTCTCTTCATTTAGATATCTTCACAGGGTGAACTGCCTAAACTACCTTAGGAATCAAGGGTGAGAGTTTTAGAATCCGAAAGAGTAGGTCACAAATATTTTCTAGATAAATGGACAAGCACTTGGCTAAAGGACGTCAGCATTGGATATGGACAACAATGTGGCATGTTGGCATTCCAAAGGTGCACTAGCATCTCGTACAGACCAGAGAATGAGTTTCTCACGGAAAATGCCTAAATGACTACTAGCTATCTGATTGCTAAGAATTTATAGAATGCGATAAAGTAGTAGAATGCAATAGAACTAAAATAAAGTGAAATAGAAATGTTAGAGATAAGGAGAAGAAAGAAAATAAGATGCTTACAATAATCCAAGTAATGAAGCCTCCAACTAGTAGATATCATTAATACCTATGTATGTAAGATCTAGAGAAAGTGTTGGGGTTGTATAGGGGTTTGCCTCAGTCAAACCCCTGTTTTGGTGTTCCCACCTCCACGGATAGAAAATAGATAGAGAGAGTGTAACTAAAATAGAAAAAGTGTGTGGTGAAATCAAAACCCGCTCAGGAGTAGAACCCGCACCACCAAGTATGAGTGATAAAAGCAATCTCCAGTAGAGGAGAACCCATATCACAAAAGAGGTGATAAAAGAAATCTCCACTAGAGGAGAACCTGTATCACAAAATAAAAATGCAATAGAAGGCAAGCTATGGAACCCCAAGATGCTCACAAGCATGAGATAGGGGAGATGGAGCTGCAAGAGCCAAGAGTGTTACAAAAGGAGTTGTGAAAGATTTGGAGAATTTTGTTGTACCAAGCAATGGAGTTGTGCTAGCAAGAGTAAGATGGTAGAAGAAGAGGAGAAGTTAGAAGCAAAGCTAGAAGTTGGAAGAATGGAGCTAGAGATGGAGGAAGAGCTACAAATGAGGTGAAAAGATTGCTTTTAAGGAGGGAAAAGAAGCTTCTTCAGCTGTTACAAGGTGTCTCGGGCCATTGCCATTGACAAAAGGTGAGGACAAGTGGAAAGCATGCTTGGAGACAGATGTTTGAGCATTGAAAATTTCGTAGGACACTAGTGTGGCGCACAGACATTTGCACGATGCGCTAGTGTCTAGACACATCAAGCTACAAAATGACATAAACGGGAAAAGCACAAGGTTTGAAGCAAAGCTAACGCATAATGGTAGCTACTGAAAAGGGGTGTTGGAGCATCCTGAGAGGGGAAGAAGGCTAATGCAGGGGCTAAAATGAGCCTACTCAAGATGCTAAGGAAGCAGACACTAAAGCGGACACAAGAATGTATGTGAAATTGCAAGGGGTGCAATTTTACGACTATACACCTTATTAACTTAATAATTTTATGTTAATGTGACAATTAATCAACAACATTTATCAAAAAATTATAAATCAAATAACCAAATTCCAATCAATACCTGACCACTAAGCAAGGTCGAAAAGCAAGACCGCGGACAACACAGACTGAGCAATCTAACCATACTGACAACACTAATAGGGTGCAAAAATGGACACTAATCCTCTTCAAGGATGATGGCTAGGTTAGGGGACCAAGTGCTATCTCCAAAAAATTGTTCCATTAGGTTTAAGGCACACTCAGGCCTACCAATTTAGGTGGAGTTGATGCCTAGTACCTGCAACCTATAGCACACAATATATATAGATATAACCATCACATACCTAGTGAAGGGAAATCAAAACATCGTAGGATTCTCACAAGTGAGAAATACAACATCCTTCCCTTCACTCCTTAATAACATTTAAAAACATTATATAATATATCAAATAACATCTCACATAACATCCATAATAAGATAACACATTCTATTTCTAGTATATTCATAAGCATGTCATAATCATCATCTAAATAGTCAATGACTAATAAACATCTAACAAGTCTTGAGTATTACATCACCTATATAGTAACATGTCATTATAGATTTTCCTAACCACAAGCAAGACTATCTAAAAACACAACTGTTGTCAATCAGATTGCACCCGAACGCTTGAATGATTAAATTCAGCAATCTGTTGAAACATGGGAACTATCTTTAGGCTGTGGGTATTCCTATGGCGAAGATAGACCTCCATATTCTAGGTTGGTTCCTATATGATTATCTGATTATAGACTTGAAACTTTCATGGGAAAAGGGAAAAAACTTAATCTAATGCAAAACTGGAAAAGTTGAACTGTGGTGATGCACCTATTTGATTTAAAGAAAACATATTAAGTCACAACTGATTCATCATGAAGCTTACATTCACAACTATAATTAAACAATTTAACTACATTAATGATTCACAGACAGGCCTGATAATCCATTCTTTATGAAGGAAGAATTTATTGTCACAACTTTAAAGATATGGATATACTTGAGACACAATTTATGACCTGCAACTAAGATTGTTTCTTCGTGTACATGCATTCACCAACATTGATAGAAATTTAAAGGTTCTAATATCAAACACATTAAATTTGCATCCAAAATATTCACAAAACAAGACGCCTGAATCTAAGAAGGACAATATTTAACTTGAAATGACAAAAGAAGGAACACTCTACAAATGATACTCCAAGATAACCTGTAAAGACTGCTACATAATCTATTAAATTCTGAAAGTTGAGTTACAAGATAATTCACTTTGTAGAATGCAAAGGATGAAAAACAAGAACTAGTGAAAAAAGATAAACTTTTCCAATTAATACAATAAGATGCAACTCCAAAGTGCATGAAGGTGAAACTGAAAGTCAATTTCAGTATAGAAAAATGACAATTCAAAGGAAAATCCTGAGCAAAATAAAATATGGAAAATAAAAGCTCAAACTCATGCAAAAATGGGTGAACTTGGGCTCAAACTCGCAGTCACAATGTGTACAACTGAACTGCAACTCGAGCTGGCTCCAAAATGCATGAAAATAGCACAAAAATTTATCTGAAAGTGATAATATCTCCTCAAATCTCCATTCACGAGCAACAATGAAAATGCATAAAAAGAGGGCCCACCGATGTTGTTAACTGAGCTTCAACAACTCAGAACTCTGTCTCATACTATAGGTGACCAAGGTTGATCTCAAAACCACATAAAAACAGGATAAAAGCCTCTAGTTTTCCTTTGAATGCATGATTAGTTGATTTCCAAAAATAGAACTCCAGTATTTTAATCGTTCTTCATAAAAAAAACTCCAGCTGCAATTATGTTTATTGCATGTTTTGGAAAAGGTGGTAGCTTTAATTAAATATTAAAAACAATCATTTCCAATTATTTAAATATTTAATATGTTGAGTCTCTTCCTCATGCATTTTCATATTAAATATTAAGGTAATAGGAATATTACCATTTAATACTTAATTACTATAGTGACTTAGTCGAAATCATGCTAAGACTGAAGTGACACTGTGTAAATATCTCAAAAATCAAACATAAGTTTGAATTCCACCTAAAAATGGCACGGGTAAGGGAAAATCATCAGGTCTTATTAAATTTGAAATTCAACACCACAGTGACAAAAAGAATGAAATGATTTTATTTTTAAAACAAGGTCAAAAATGCCTATTATTCAACTTGAGCAAAGGAACCCTAAATCATTTCATTTTCACTTGTATCCCATCTTCTAGAGACCTTTCTGCCACACCGCAAATGAACAGGGTTTCAAGCTTGAGATGCAATATTTTCATGTTGTTTCTGATGGATTTCTGAAGATTGCTTTAGAGAAATGTAAGTTAAGTGCTTCTTCAACATAAATCTGAGCTTTTCTTTCATTTCAAAAGTGTTTTTCAAGCCTTATAGCCGCGGCTATGATGTTTTCCTGAAGCATTCTTATTTATTGTATTTTCCTGTTGATCTTTCATTACTATGGGCCGCCATTGGAGCCTTAGTCTGCATCTTGAGAGGAGAATTTTGAAAGAAACTTCATGGTATCTCATAAATTCCATGTTAGATCACACACTTCTTGTCTATAAAACTACTCGATTTGAGCTTCAGATAGTCATAAAATGACTAAAGTCTCTTTTATGCATATACCTCTCTCCATCAGCCCACGACTACATATTTATGCATCTAGGTATTCATTCTTTTGAGGGTTTCTTTTCCAACAGTATAAGTTCGGCCTCTAGCACTATGATTTTTGCTTCTCACTATAAAATACAAGGGTTGCCTCTATGATTATCTCCATTACCTCATATTTGAGATTTTATTCAAAAACCCCACGTGGGTTTAGTCTTTTGTAAGACAAAAGACTATCTTTGGTCGCGACTCTACTAAGTTTGATTGTATTCACCATCTCTTGCATTCTATAGCAGCACCTTGAAACAGAAACCTCATGCTCTCTGTCAAACTTCCCAGAAAATCAATGTGAAAGTAGATTGATCTTTACATTTATTATTGTTCTTTATCTTATTATTCATTGTTAAGAACATGCTTTACACATAACTGTGATATACATTCTGGTTGATTGTAACCTCCATGAACATGTAATTTTGATGCTTTGACTTGTGAAGATTATGATGAATATTGAACCTTTGCTTGCCTTGATAATTGCTCATTATCATTGTTGTTCTTTTAATCTATGACGGTTGTCATAATCTTGTATTGATGATTTTTCAAGTGTTTAATTGCTGCTCCATTAATGACTGTCAATGTCATGTTATACTGGTTATGGCGTTCATTAGTTATTGAAAGCTCTATTTATACCTACCTGATGGTACGTATAAATTCCTTTGTGGATGTCTTTATTAACTATACTTGCAATCTACTTTGTAAATATTGTCATCCTTCAGAAATATGCATCTGTTACTTGTCACTGAAAATTAATGATTGTCCTTTTATTTTCTCTAAACTCCATAGCCACTATTACATCCTTTTATCCTTTAGGACTGTCATTCTATTATCCTTTCAACCACCAAGGTTACTTTCAGCTTAAGATGGAAATGAAAGCAATTTTGACATTGATAGTCATAGTTACCATACCTTGCAAAGGTTGTCCACTTGACAATGTGATTGTTCTTGCACAACTATTCGTTGTGTTTCTAATACATGAGTTTTCTCTAAGGCTTTAATTGTTCACTCTTTAGTGTTATTCAATAAGCTACTATTGTCATTTCTTTTGAACTATGAGGTACCATGATTCATGCTATGGCTGATATTATTGCTACTCACTCAGCCATTGCATGACTTATTGTCTTTGTTGTTCAATCAACTGCATTTGATAAATTTCCTGTCATGTTGATTATACCTATAGCTTTTCCATTATTCTGAGTCACTGTTCTCATCAAGCTCCGGTGTTCTTGACAGTGCTTATGTCCTTTCCCTCCTTGACTTGATGAAAGATCTATGTTGATGTTGTGAGTATTAAGTTGATGTGACCTCTAACTGGTAGCATTCATTTGTTGAAACCTTGTAGCTGTGAATATATTATGCTATTCTAAGTGGAGCACTATCTTATCTTTGTCTTCTTTTAATGCTCTTCACAGCTTATCAAACTTTCATTTCTTTGAAGTTCATGGAACAATATTTTTTGCTTGAAAAAACATGTTGTTATGAATAACACACCTGATGGGGCAGTGTTATCATTATGAAATTGTTCAAGCTGGTTTAAACATGTTGAATTGAAAACTGTTGCTATGAGTTGCTTTTATGATAACTTTCTTATTTGATGACTATAATTAATATCAATGACTCTCATGTATGATGTGAATGAGAGGTGTCCTCCTGATATGTCGAGCTCAACCCTTGTGAGAGCTCATTTCACCCCACATATCTAATGAAATTAATCATAAATATAATGAATATGTTCCTACACATTTAAACAAACATGTTAGTAAAATAAATGAAGTTGAAAGCTTCTATTGAATTTATGTTCCTTGATGATCCATTTTTGATGAATAAATCATCTGATGAATGCCTAAATGAATGTATGACACATCTTTGTTGGTAATGTAGGCATAAGGAAGGACTTGTTTCTTCATTTCTCTAACACCACTTTTCAACAATCTTGCAGGAAACCTATGGAGCTTGGAACTGAACAATCTGGAGACACCGGAGTGGCGACAAGTGAAGGCTTCAAATGTGACAACGATTCATCATTCCAGGAAATGAAGAATCACTTTCTCTCTTATACCTATATTCTCTTCAGTTGTGTTGTGCACATTTCCTTTTTGTATTCATTATTTGATTTATAAAAATCAAATTGGATACTCCCGTGGCTTGTGCGGGACTTCAGTTTTTCCAATATGAATAAAACAACATTCTTTTATGCAAATTTATGAGTTCCTTTGTTACAAAAATTTGCATAATAACACTTGAAATTCACAAGTAATCAAATTCTGGAATGTAATGAACACTTGAAGCCAAAATTTTTTGTATTATCTTGTGATGAATGCAATTCAGCTCCACCTGTTTTGAGCTGTAGCTAAAAATAGGTAACAATTTGGTGATCTTTGAGGAGTGTTTGCCTGCTAAACACCATAGACCAGTATATAGGTTATCCATTGGGCATGGAGTCCATCTCTACTCTGTTCATACTTCTAAAAACCTTGTAACTCAGCTTCAAACCACACGAACTGAAAGAAACTACTGAAACTTTGTTTAAGACAGAGCTTGAAAACCACGTGCAACAACTGCACTTATTGAAAGCGAAACAATACTGAAATGAAACATCCCATGGGGCACTTATTGAAAGAATAATTGAGACTCTACCCTACCCTACACTAACCAATAGTGTTAGTGCTTAGACATGACCATTTACTGGCTATGAGAAATAGCTGCCCTTCCTTAAAAATAAAGGATGCTTCAAATCCTTAAGATCAATCAAAAAGAGATATGTAAATGATAAGTGTTCGATTAACTGCTATAGTGAAACTTGGAACATCTCAAAAGCCATACCTTCCTTGTTTGATTGACCACCAAAGAAGTTATTTTGAGGCATATAGCTAAGATTAACCTGTTGGTCCGCAGTTGCAATAACATGCTTTGGTAGAATCATGACTTGTAATTCTGTAGACTCTTTGTATGATAAATACCTGATTGGACACCCCTTTGAAAGGATAAAGCTTAGCCTCTTACTGTTGTCTTCAAGTTTATAAATTGTTGGCACTTCGTCTTGCTGATTAGACTGCTCCACTTGTAGTGTAAGATTTTCTTCCTTCCTTCTTATTGCCTCAATTTCAATCTGATCTACAAAAGTTGTTTCACATAAATGAAATGAAGGAATGTGTGGCTCTTTGATCTGAACAGGCTGATCACATGTTGTTGGCTCATATAATACTAGCTTATTATCTATGTTAGAGAAAAAAGTCTCTATGATGCCTGAAAACATATTCTCATCTAATTCAAGATCCTGAATTGGATTTAGATGAGTCTCATCACTCTACTGCTCAAAGGTAGACACTGATGTTAGTAAACATGTTTTGTCTTCATTTTCATTAACAAATTTGGGTAATTGCTCAAAAAAATTAGCTAAATCCTAATATTCAACCTCTATTTCCTTGTTTAAAACATGTTCAACCTGATGTTGATTGTCATCTAAGTTTCAAACAAAGGACTCAAGATCATTCCAAAATATGGCTTCTTCACAATCATCATTTGCATTACCTTCTGGAATTAGATGAGTAGCTTCCAACTTGTCACATTTGTTGACCTCAACCAGCAACTCATCACATTGTTTGACATCTTCCTGCTCAATAAAGGAAGGTAATTCACTAGATAATAACATGAAACATCTCCTTTCATACCTTTTTCAAGCTCCTCAACCTGCTGTCCTGATTGATCATGTTCGTTCATCTCCTGCTGCAAGTCTTCTTTTCCATCTTGTTCATCAGGTATAAGCATATCAATATCAAAAAATTCTTCCTGCTTCTCTTTAAAAACCTTTTCCTCTCTTGCATTATTTACCTTCAACTGATCATGCTCATCGAACCAATTATTTTGACAAGCAATTGACTCTCCTTTGAACAAAGAAATGGTATCAGGACATGCATACGCATGTTGGATCCCTTGAATAAGAACAGGTGAATGTTCATGAAGATTCATAGCTTGATTTGTTACAAGTACTTGACTTTGCAATAGAAGAGGATCTCTGAAACTTGGAATGGGAGCCTCTTGAACTAGATTTTGCATTTTGAAGTCAAGATGCTTGGTCCAAGAAGGCCGCCATGGTTGTTCAGTACCTTAATGATTTGGTTTAGGCTCTTGATATGATTGAAAATGAGGATTAATGGATTGGTTTGATAGATCTTGTTCATTCATGAGCTTATGTAGTGGTTGATCTTTGGCATCGGTATGAATATTATCCCTATAACTTGGAATGTCAAAATTGGAAAACTTACTTGGAGATTGGATAAAAACCTTGGAAACCTTCTCCTCTGTTGGTTGATGTTTTATGGAAGAAATTGATTGGGCCCCAACCAATATTCTAATCTGCTCTTCCTTAGCAGCAAGATCTTCTTCATATTGTTTCCTCTGCATCAGCAAGTCTTGCTCATAGAGATAGGCCTAATAGGCTATCTCTTCATGTTGATGATCATTTTCTTGCTGCCTCTTGAACTCTTCTATTTTTTTTGCAATGTCTAACAATATGTCTTTCATGTTATTCATGTTATTCTTCATATCATCAACCTCTTGGAGCTGATTTTGGACATATGAATATTGATCTGAAGGCTGAGTAGGGGTGGGTGGGAGGTAAGCATGTTGAGCATGCTGATAGGTTGTCATTGCATGGTTGTTTGGGATAAAACTAGCAGCATGATTGGCCCAATATGGCTGATAGGGTGATTGGTTGACAGGATTTTCATGAAATGGAAGTGGGTATACATGTTGACTATGAAAACCTGACATATTTACTCATATAATTAGCTAGAAATTAGAAATAAAGCTTGTGTTTGAAACATACCAGCACTGGGTCTTGTTGAAACTAGTAAATATGCTCAGAGTCACTAGGTATAAATTTGTAACTCTGAAAGGTAAAAATGTTGTTGTATATACCAACACAACAGCTTGTATCTTTGAATCTCTTCTTTGAAGTGAACTTCAGAGTCCCACTGGGCGTACCAAAAACTGTTGTCAATCAGATTGCACCCGAATGCTTGAATGATTAAATTCATCAATCTGTTGAAACATGGGAACTATCTTCAGGCTGTGGGTATTCCTATGGTGAAGATAACCTCCAAATTCTAGGCTAGTTTCTATATGATTATTTGCTTATAGACTTGAAACTTTGATGGGAAAAGGGAAAAAACTTAATCTAATGCAAAACTGGAAGAGTTGAATTGTGGTGATGCACCTATTTGATTTAAAGAAAACAAATTAACTCACAACTGATTCATCATGAAGCTTACATTCACAACTCAAATTAAACAATTTAACTGCATTAATGATTCACAGACAGGCCTGATAATCCATTCTTTATGAAGGAAGAATTTTGTTTTCACAACTTTAAAGATATGGATATACTTGAGACACAATTTATGACCTGTAGCTAAGATTTTTTCTTCATGTACATGCATTCATGAACGTTGATAGAAATTTAAAGGTTCTGATATCAAACACATTAAATTTGCATCCAAAACATTCACAAAACAAGACACCTGAATCTAAGAAGGATAATATTTAACTTGCAATGAAAAAAGAAGGAACACTCTACAAATGATATTCCAAGATAACCTATAAAGACTGTTGCATAATCTATTAAATTCTGAAAGTTGAGTTACAAGATAATTCACTTTGTAGAATACAAAGGCTGAAAAACAAGAACTAGTGAAAAAAGATAACTTTTCCAATATATACAATAAGATGCAACTCCAAATTGCATGAAGGTGAAAGTGAAAGTCAAATTCAGTATAGAAAAATGACAATTCCAAGGCAAATCTCGAGCAAAATAAAAATCTAGAAAATAAAAGCTCAAACTCATGCAAAAATGAGTCAACTCGGGCTCAAACTTGCAGTCACAATGTGTACAATTGAACTGCAACTCGAACTGGCTCCAGAATGCATGAAAATAGCACTGAAAGTGATCTAAAAGTAATAATATCTCCTCAAATCTCCATTCACGAGCAACAATGAAAATGCATAAAAAGAGGGCCCACTGATGTTGTTAACTAAGCTTCAACAACTCAGAACTCTGTCTCATACTATAGGTGACCAAGGTTGATCTCAAAACCGCATGAAAATAGGAAAAAAGCCTCTAGTTTTCCTTTCAATGCATGATCAGTTGATTTCCAAGAAATAGAACTCCAGTATTTTAATCGTTCTACATAAAAAAACTCCAGTTCCACTTATGTTTATTGCATGTTTTGGAAAAGGTGGTAGCTTTAATTAAATATTAAAAACAATCATTTCCAATTATTTAAATATTTAATATGTTGAGTCTCTTACTGGTGCATTTTCATATTAAATATTAAGGTAATAGGAATATTACCATTTAATACTTAATTACTATAGTGACTTAGTCAAAATTATGCTAAGACTGAAGTGACACTGTGTAAATATCTCAAAAATCAAACATAAGTTTGAATTCCACCTAAAAATGGCATGGGTAAGGGAAAATCATCAGGTCTTATTAAATTTGAAAGTCAACACCATAGTGACAAAAAGAATGAAATGATTTTATTTTAAAAAAAGGTCAAAAATTCCTATCATTCGACTTGAGCAAAGGAACCCTAAATCATTTCATTTTCACTTGTATCCCATCTTCTAGAGACCTTTCTGCCACGCCGCAAATGAACAAGGTTTCAAGCTTGAGATGCCATATTTTCATGTTGTTTCTAATGGATTTCTGAAGATTGCTTCAGAGAAATGTAAGGTAAGTGCTTCTTCAACAAAAACCTGAGCTTTTCTTTCATTTCAAAAGCATTTTTCAAGCCTTATAGCCAGGGATATGATGTTTTCCTGAAGCATTCTTATTTATTGTCTTTTCCTGTTGATCTTTCATTACTATGGGCCGCCATTGGAGCCTTAGTCTACATCTTGAGAGGATAAATTTGAAAGAAACTTCATGGTATCTCATAAATTCCATGTTAGATCACACACTTCTTGTCTATAAAACTGCTCGATTTGAGCTTCAGATAGTCATAAAATGACTGAAGTCTCCTTTATGCATATACCTCTCTCCATCAGCCCACGATTACATATTTATGCATTTGGGTATTCATTCTTTTGAGGGTTTCTTTTCTAGCAACATAAGTTCGGCCTCCAACACTATGATTTCTGCTTCTCACTATAAAATACAAGGGTTGTCTCTATGATTATCTCCATTACCTCATATTTGAGATTTTATTCAAAAACCCCATGTGGGTTTAGTCTTTTGTGAGACAAAAGACTATCTTTGGCCGTGACTCTACTGAGTTTGATTGTATTCACCATCTCTTGCATTCTATACCAGAACCTTGAAATAGAAACCTCATGCTTTCTCTGTCAAACTTCCTAGAAAATCAATGTGAAAGCAGAATTGATCTTTACATCTATTGTTGTTCTTTATCTTATTATTCATTGTTAAGAACATGCTTTACACATAACTGTGATATACATTCTGGTTGATTGTAACTTCCATGAACATGTAATTTTCATGCTTTGACTTGTGAAGATTATGATGACTATTGAACCTTTTCTTGCCTTGATAATTGCTCATTATCATTGTTGTGCTTTTAATCTCTAACGGTTGTCATACTCTTGTATTGATATTTTTTCAAGTGTTTAATTGTTGCTCCATTAATGACTGTCAATGTCATGTTATACTGGTTATGGCATTCATTAGTTATTGACAACTCTATTTATACCTGCCTGATGGTACATATAAATGCCTCTGTGGATGTCTTTATTAACTATACTTGCAATCTATTTTGTAAATACTGCCATCCTTCATAAATATGCATCTGTTACTTGTCACTGAAAATTAATGACTGTCCTTTTATTTTCTCTAAACTCCATATCCACTATTACATCCTTTAATCCTTTAAGACTGTCATTCTATTATCCTTTCAAGCACCAAGGTTACTTTTAGCTTAAGATGGAAATGAAAGCAATTTTGACATTGATAGTCATAGTTACCATACCTTGCAAAGGTTGTCCACTTGACAATGTGATTGTTCCTGCACAACTGTCCGTTGTGTTTCTAATACATGAGTTTTCTCTAAGGCTTTAATTGTTCACTCTTTAGTGTTATTCAATAAGCTACTATTGTCATTTCTTTTGAACTATCAGGTACCATGATTCATGTTATGGCTGATATTATTGCTACTCACTCAGCCATTGCATGACTTATTGTCTCTGTTGTTCAATCAACTGCATTTGATAAATTTCCTGTCATGTTGATTATACTTGTAGCTTTTCCATTATTCTAAGTCATTGTTCTCATCAAGCTCTGGTGTTCTTGACAGTGCTTATGTCCTTTCCCTCCTTGACTTGATGAAAGATCTATATTGATGTTGTGAGTATTAAGTTGATGTGACCTCTATCTAGAAACATTCATTTGTTCAGACCTTGTAGTTGTGAATACATTATGGTATTCTAAGTGGAGCACTATCTTATCTTTGTCTTCTTTTAATGCTCTTCATAGTTTATCAAACTTTCATTTCTTTGAAGTTCATGGAACAGTATTTTTGCTTGAAAAAACATGTTATGAATAACACACCTGATGGGGTAGTGTTATCATTATGAAATTGTTTAAACTGGTTTAAACATGTTGAATTGAAAACTATTGCTATGAGTTGCTTTTATGATAGCTTTCTTATTTCATGACTGTAATTGATATCAATGACTCTCATGTATGATGTGAATGAGAGGTGTCCTCCTGCTATGCTGAGCTCAACCCTTGTGAGAGCCCATTTCGCCCCACATATCTGATGAAATTAATCATAAATATAATGAACCTATTCCTACACATTTAAACAAACATGTTATTAAAATAAATGAAGCTGAAAGCTTCTATTGAATTTATGTTCCTTGATGATCCATTTTTGATGAATAAATCATCTGATGAATGCCTGAATGAATGTATACCACATCTTTGTTGGTAATGTAGGCATAAGGAAGGACTTGATTCTTCATTGCTCTAACACCACTTTTCAACAATCTTGTAAGAAACCTATGGAGCTTGGAACTGAACAATCTGGAGACACCGGAGTGGCAACAAGTGAAGGCTTCAAATGTGACAACGATTCATCATTACAGGCAATGACGAATCACTTTATCTCTTATACCTATATTCTCTTTAGTTGTGTTGTGCACATTTCCTTTTTGTATTCATTATTTGATTTATAAAAATCAAATTGGCTACTCACGCGGCTTGTGCGGGACTTCATTTTTTCCAATATGAATAAAACAACAATTTTTTATGCAAATTTATGAGTTTCTTTGTTACAAACATTTGCATAATAACACTTGAAATTCACAAGTAATCAAATTTTGGAACGTAATGAACACTTGAAGCAGAAATTTTGTGTACCTTCCTGTGATGAATGCAATTCAGCTCCACCTATTTTGAGTTGTAGCTAAAAATAGGTAACAACAACATAAATCCACTAGCATCTAACATAAGCATCATAAATGTTCAAACATGGAGGGGCACTACATATCATCAATACCAAATTGATCCATGATATATATAAGTGAACCTACATTAAATTGTACAAAATTAACAAACAAGTACAAAATTACAAGAGATAGTTAAATTTTAAATGTGCATGAATTTGTTTAAATAAGATACATACATATGCATGCACATGCATACATCATTCAACTTGACCATGTACATACAAATTTCAAAATTTAAGATACATGTTTAAAATTAAAAAAAATAGGATGTACAATGCATGCATACATCATTCAACTTGACCATGTGTACATAGAAATTTTAAAATTTAAGATCTATGCAATTTTAATACATGTACATACTAAAAAATAAACTTAAAACATACACAAAAAGCTCATTTATGTCTAAGGCGTGTAAATGAAAAAACAAATAATTGCTAATGTGATGTGAAATCTCATTAAAAATTACATTAATTTATTAGGATAAATTATGATGGATTAAGGTGTCCCCATAGGATGACTTAAGGGGCCGTAATAGGATGGCTTAAGGGGGTCTATGTATTAAGGTTGTAGGAGAAAATGATTGCTTAAGGGGATAAAATTTGGTGAAGTTGCCTAAGGCAACCAAATTTCATTAAGTTAAAATTATATTATTTTTTAAAATGTATATTTAGGAGACCTAATTAATAACATGTGGTGGCTTAAAAGGGGTCCTAAATATCTAATTTTAAAGGGATCTATGGCTTAACTTTCCTAGGAAAAAATGTGGCTTAAGGGGATAAAATTTGGTGAAGTTTCCCGAGGCAACCAAATTTCATTAAGTATATATTATTTTTTCAAATATACATTTAAAGGATGTAATTAATAATATATGATGGCTTTTAAGGGGTCCTAAGTATAGTGAATCAAAACAATCCTAAAAAAGTTCAAAATGTGTGAATGCAATCCATCATAGATATGTACCTCTAAAAATTAAAATTAAAAAAAAAAACACCAATTAAAAAGTCAATACAATATTAATTAATAGATTATTTAATATTTCTTATTTAATTTTTGTCTCATCATCATACTATTATATTTATAAATTCAACACTAAAAATATCCATCCAACCAAATTCTTTATAAAATATCCATCCAAGGTCAAATTCTTTATAAAAACAAGATCAAATTGTTGGTGTGAATTGCAAAATTCAATAAAATTCAGTAAGATGATTGTCTTAATAAAGTGTTGCAGCTCTCTACTACATCTATTCATTTCTCTATGTTTTCCTTTTTAGAATAGCGTTGTCTCTCCTCTATCCATCATTAATGCTCATCTAAGTCCACGTCAATGGACCTAATGACATCAATAATATTTTTCATCCTAAATGGATAAAAATGCCTCAAATGTGGTGGAATACATTCTTCATTCTAAATAGTGTTGATTTTATCCTAAATGGATATAACATTCACATTGATATGTGCTCGCAAGCGAGCACCATTAGATGCAGGTGGTGGAGGTGGGGGTTTATGAGGTGGAGGGGGTGGAGGTGAAGGTGGAGGGGGTGGAGATGGAGGGTGTGGAGGTGGATTGCAGATATTGTCAATATTGAATTGATCCATGATCTAGATATAAGTGAACCTGCATAAAATTTGTAATTTCAAAATGTAAGATACATGTTTAAAAATCCACTTAAACAATTCAATAAAAATGACCTAATTGAATACAAATAAAAAAATGTGTAACACTCATTTACATGTCCAAGGCATGTAAATGAAAAAACAAATAATTATTAATGTGATGTGAAATCTCATTAAAAATTACATTAAATTAGGAGAAATTATGATGGCTTAACGAGTCCTTGTAGGATGGCTTAAGGGGATCTATGAATTAAGGTTCTAGGACAAAATGATGGCTTAAGGGAATAAAATTTGGTGAAGTTTCCCAGGGAAACCAAATTAATTAAGGTCCTAGTACAAAATGATGGCTTTAGGGTTTAGAGTTTAGAGTTTAGAGTTTAGGGTTTTTATGGTTTAGGGTAATAGGATGGCTTAAGGGCATTTATGAATTAAGGTCCTAGGACAAAATGATGGCTTTAGGTTTTAGGGTTTAGGGTAATAGGATGGCTTAAGGGTATCTATGAAGTAAGGTCCTAGGAAAAAACATTTGATGGCTTAAGGGGATAAAATTTGGTGAAGTTCAAGATAGTGCTTCTAGCTTCAACTAATTTTTTTGCATCAATGTCAAACTAAATACATGGTAAATCATGAAGCACTATCTTTCTCAACACTATTTGTTCACTATAAGTTAATATTTTCAAGGGTTATTAAAAGGTTGTAA
This sequence comes from Sequoia sempervirens, assembly GCA_007258455.2. Lineage (NCBI taxonomy): Eukaryota > Viridiplantae > Streptophyta > Pinopsida > Cupressales > Cupressaceae > Sequoia > Sequoia sempervirens. Next base: position 203,481,777 of record VDFB02000013.1, on the reverse strand, counting down.
TGTTCTATAAAATTCTTATTATTTGACCTACTTATGATATAACTACAATGTTAGTTGCATTTTGAAACATAAAAGGCTTCTGAAATGAGTTCCTTCCAAATAATGGGCGTGGGAGAACCTAGAAATGTTGAAGCTTGGGTGGGCCCCTTGGCATAATGGACTTGAAAGTTAGTGAAAAAGGTAGTGTTTATGAAGGAATGAAAAATATGCATAGATCCTTTAAATTATACCCATACTCTGCAATGGCATTGAATCATTTAGCAAACCATTTTTTCTTCACAGAATAGCATTTTCTTATGAAACAGTTGATTAAGATAGCTCTTGTTTCGATTTACCACCCTCTTGTGAAATATCATTCATATTATAATCTTTCACGATCTTATCATGAGAATCCTTCATCCTCCCCTTCCATGAGAATCCTCTCTTGAAATGTTTGAGGCCTTAACACCCCTAACAAGAGGAAGGTGGGCAGGCTCTAGTCTATAGTTTAATCACTAAATATTGAATGTATATTATTGTTAAATTTGGTTTCCTTGGGCAACTTCACCAAAATTTGAGAACTTCTTTGATCCCCTTAAGACATGTCATATTAGGACCCCTTAAGACATCGATTTAGGGTTTAGGGTAATAGGATGGCTTAAGGGGGTCAATGTTTTTTATTCATCACATATGCAAGAACATTAGTTTATGAATGCTTTTGAATTTATGAATAGATTTTCTATTTCCTTAGATAACTTCTATGATTGAGGAATTAGGCACACAACTATAAATTAGCCCACTTTTGACAATTTAGGATAGTCTCTATGGTCTACCCTTGAATTTATAGAAATATGTATATTTAGAGAAAATAAAAAAGGTGTCTTGAAAAGTTGTTGGATCTACATCTTAAAATGGTTATTGAATCCTTGATTAGTATTGGTAATTTCTATTCCTTCCCTAATCATCTTTGAAGTCTATGAATAAAAGGAGTATTTGTAATGCAATCACCTATGGAAGGAGAAAGGTATTTCTTTATGTGGGAGAAAGTGATTGAATCAACCTCAGCATAATCATATGAAGAGGTGCAACACAATTCATTTCAAATAGATTAAATATTTTATTAAGAAGTATTATAAATTTATTACACACTCTCATTGATGTATATAAATTATAACTTTTACTTAAAATATTTCTATTTTTCTCTACATTTTTAATTTAATTTTTACTTTTATATCTATTTAAGATAACACTTAGATGAAATCAATCTATCCTAGAAGATAAATCAATCCTCTATCTCCCTTAGATCCCAAAGAGTTTCTTTCTCATTAATTTTCTTTTAGCTTCAACTCATTAATTTATTTAGAATAACGAACCCCGATTTCATGGCAAATATGGATTAATTTTAATTCACTGGAAACCATTCTTAAAATTTTGGTTGACTCTAGATCATTAATGCCACCATTTGGATAGTTTTTTAATATCTTCTTTGCATATGCTGATAGACAAAATGGTTCAATTGTTGCCTAAGAAGGTGGGAGGTTTTTGTCTAAATTCAACTTTTATCTTCAACAAGTTATATTAATTAGTTTGATTCCAAATTGATTGATTTGATAAAAATTTAGGTTAACCTTGTGAATTTTTAAACCTATATCATAAACCTAAGGTTCAAGGATTACTCTGATAGAAAACTATGTGTATGTTAAATATGTTACAGACTAGGTTTTTGTTAATATACAAATATATAATTAATAAATAAAATGTTGAACTTGATGAATATATACATAATCATGTAATGAAAATCTTATAGAGTCCAAGAATATAGAAAGCCACAATATAAATTTATTTAAATAATCTATACACCTCAATGGAAATAAATAAGAACATAATTGAAAAGTATGAAAACATCCCAAGCATATAAAAATCCACATATATGAATCCTAAATACATGATACATACAACTTGATGGTAATTTATAAAAATAACATCATTAGTAAGAATGATATAGTATAAAATACAAAATACATATCAAAATGAGGTACAAATTCCTAGAGCCTTATAATATGTATAAAATAGAGTTATTAAAGGTATCTAAGATCTAGGGGATCTCTAATTGTGTAATAATTATATACAATAGATGTTAGGTGTTGAAAGTCCCTATATAGTTCTTTGTCAAAGAACATATCACTAACATTAGAGTTAAATTGGGTAGAGAAAATTTTATGATTGATTTTTTTGTATTCATATTATCTAGCCATTACACATTCATAGAAGTTGGTCTAGGGTACATGTCCAACTAACCAATAATGACAAGATTTTGAATGTGATGAAATAAGGTCTCGGTGTAGTCAAGGATGGAGGGTTCAGGAATAGAACTGTCCAACCTTGCAGGAAGAGTAAACACAACAAAAGTTCAAAGAATTGGAATAACAATCACACATGGAAATATAGATGATGATCAATTACTCACTAGCAACATGCCCTACCTTTCAGCTTATAGGATTATAGAATGATGTGGCACTAAGCCCAAAAATACAATGCGGGTCAAAGCCCTTAAACCCTATCTCACTATATTTATCTTCACTGAATGCCTAATGCAACTACATGATGCCTATATATATCAAATCCAAGCTCCAAGAAAGGTTTTTGTCAGCCTCAAGAGATATCAAACCCTGAAGTTGATGAAACGTGTGAAGGGTCGACCAAAACATATGATTCTCTTTTGATTCTTGGAAAAACATGATGCAGATTAGAACTAAGGTTCCTTGATGAATGTGCATCCTTATGAAATGGTCTTCTAAGCTTTGCAAGTCACGGGATAAGTCTGCACACTTGAAAATACAAGACAAGTTAGTGAATGCTCTCTATCCAAATGCAGTTGATATTCTATTAGCAATAACTTCATACTGGAATCTCCAAAATACTTGAATTTTGGATGTGATGTAGATGTTGCAATGAAGATCATGCATCCTACTCCATGAGATTTGATGTTATAATGCAGTACAATGTGGTATGAAATATTGAGACTGGGTCTTGACAGCTAACTATTAAAAATGCTTAGAAACATGAATGCAAATATTTTTGGTTGATGCAAGATTGCCTAAAACCTGGGATGCTCCTACATCAGACACCTGAGGTTGAAGAAAATTGAGCCTCTCACTTTCTTGGGGCTAGGAAAAAACCAATTCGGTCCACCTCAGCCAAAGATATCCATGATGAATCTTCCTTCGGTCTTCCTTAACACTTGACTAGGTATTCCTTGTATTGCCTGCCTCTGGTACTATATCTCACTCTGATGTCTATAATTTACTCAATTTCCTCTAGATGATGTGCTATTTGGTCTAGAAAACCAATGTCTCTATCCTCCGGTGACTCTCCTTCATGATACTAATGTAGATATACAATGTTGAATATAGGTGATATTCCAAATTCCTCTGGTAGTTCCACTTCATATGCATTTCTAGAATCAAACTTTTTGATGATCTTACAAGGTCCAAACTTCTTCATCTTCAACTTATTATATGTCCCAACTGGAAATCTCTCTTTTCTCAAATATACCATTACTTCCTCTCCTACTACAAACTCCTTATGTCTTCTCTTCTTATGTGTTGTCTCCTTGTAGGTATTGTTCATCTTCTCCATATGCTCCTTGACTTGAGTATGCATTGTTTCCATGAATCCGCAAATTTTTCTACCTCTGCACTCCTTTTATTCTCCTTACTGATATCCCTTAATTCTACTACTCCTCTAGGTTGTTGTCTTGTCACAATTTTAAATGGTGTCTTCCCTATGCTCCATTTTACTAAATTTTTGTATGCAAATTTTTCTTACAGTAGTATTAATTCCCAATTTTATGCCTTACCTTCAGTTAAACACCTCAAAAAGTTCCCTAAACTCCTATTTAAAACTTCTATTTTTCCATCTATCTATGGGTGAAATGATGAACTATACTTCAGATCCATCTTCATCTTCTTCCATAATGTTTTCCAAAAATATCCAATGAATCTAGTGTCTCTGTCTGATACTATACTCTTTGGTAGTACATGTAATCTCACAATCTCCTTGAAAAATAGGTCTGCAACATGTATTGTATCATTGGTATTCTTACAAGGTATGAAATTCGTCATCTTAGAAAATCTATCCACAACCACAAATATATAGAGTCAAATCCTCTCGTTGTCCTTGGTAATCCCAACACAAAATCCATGCTAATATCCTCCCATGGTATCTTTGGTGCTATTAACAGTGTATGCTTCCCAGTGTTTTAACTATTTCCTTTTGCAACTTGACAAATCCTACAACTTTGAACATACTTCCTGACATCCTTATACAACTATTTCCAAAAGTTGTTCTCACTCACCAATGCTACAGTCTTATCAATTCCAAAATGTCCCACTAATCCTCTGTAATGATTTTCCTTGATCAAATTCTCTCTCATTGAACTTCTAGGGATACATAACGGATTGTTCTCGAACAACATACCTTCCTGAATGAAATAATCCAACCATTTTCTTCTATTTGTCTCTACCAATTCCTTGCAAGCCTTCCATGCCTCTGCAAAATCAATGTTCTCCTCATACATATGCTTCATTTCATCAAAACCTAATACTTCAATTCTCATCTTTATCAACAAACTCCTCCACCTGCTCAATGCATCTGCAACCTTATTTGACTTCCCTCTTCGGTGCTTCAACAAAAATGTGTAACTCTGCAAGAATTATACCCATCTCATGTGTCTCTGGTTCAACTTCCCTTAACTATTCAAATATTGCAAAGCTTGATAATCCATATAAAACACAATCGCCTTAGGTAACAAGTAATGTCTCCACTTCTTCAAGGCCTATACAATTGCATAGAATTCTTGATCATAAACTGAATATCTTCTCCTAGCATCATTCAATTTCTCACTAAAGTAGGCTACTGGTCTCCCTTCCTAACTTAACATAGTTCCTATTGCACTTCCACTAGCATCACAATCCACTTGGAATACCTTATCAAAGTCTAGTAATGCTAACACAAGTTGTTGTGTCACCTTTTGCTTCAATAACTCAAAACTCCTTTATGCTCTAGATGTCCACTTGAATTCCTTCTGATCACCCCTCATTTCTTTGTCATAGGTGTGCAAATACCACTGAAATTTCTGATGAACTTTTGGTAAAAGGTTTCTAGTCCATGAAATGATCTTACTTCTCCAACGTTCATAGGTGTAGACCATTCAACTATTTCTCTAACCTTCTCAAGGTCCATCTTCAATCCTTTCGCAGATATCACAAATCCAAAATACACTAGTTCCTCCTTCATGAAACTACACTTCTTGATGTTTATCAAAAACTTCTCTTCTTTTACCCTTTGAAATACTTGTCTGATATTCTCCAAATGTTCTTCCTTAGTCTTATTGAAAATCAAAATATCATCCAGATAAACAATGACAAACTTACTGAATAATCTCTTCAATACTTCATTCATCAACCTAATAAATGTACTAGGTGCATTTATTAGTCCAAATGGCATGACCAACCACTCATACTTTCCCTCATTTGTCTTGAAAGTAGTCTTCCATTCATCTCCCTCTCTAATCCTAATCTATTGGTATCTACTCTTTAGATCTATCTTGGTGAAATAATTTGCTCCACTTAGACTATCCATAATGTCATCCATCCTAGGCAATGGAAATCTATACTTCATTGTGATCTTATTGATATCCCTCGAATTTGTACACATCCTCCATTCTCCATCTTTCTTAGGTGCAAGTATAGCTAGTACCACACATGGGCTCATACTCTCTCTGATCAATCCCTTCTTTAGTAGTTCTTTTATTTGTCTGTTTAGCTCCACATTCTCTGTCGATGTCATCCAATGTGCAACTTTGTTAAGAAAATTGGCTCCTGGGATAAGATCTATATGATGAATGATACTCTAGATTGGTGGTAATCCTTCAGACACATTTTTTGATACAAGATCTTGGTATTATGTTATTAGTTTAGTGACTTCCTTCTCTGATGATTATTCTTTTCTTGTGATCTTCTCTACATCTAAGGCTTCACACTTCCTTGGAATCAAAGAAAAACACATGTTCTCATGTCTCAATCCATCTAAAAATTTCCTTCCATCTACCAAATTGATTCTAGTTGTACCACATACTTCACTTTTTGGTTCATCTTACAAAGGTTTCAAGGTGATTCTCTTTCCATTTGACATTATAGTATATCCATTCTTTCTCCCATCATGTATAGCTCTCTTATCATACTGGCAAGGTCTACCCAACAACATATGACACACATCCATTGGCATAATATCACAAAGTACTTCATCATGATATGATACTATTTTGAATTTCACTAGACATTGCTCACTTACTAATATCTTGTGCTCATCTTGAATCTAGGCTATCCTATAAGGTTTTAGATGTTTCCTCCTTTCCAAATTCAACTTTTTCACCATTTCCTTATAAACTAGGTTATACGTGCAACCACTATCAATGATAACTTGGCAACACTTACCTCCTTCTTTACATCTAGTTTAGAAAAAACTTTTCCTCTATGGTACTTCCTTGGGTACCTCTTTCTCTTGGATCAATGCTCCCCTTATGAATAATGACTCTCCTTTCTTAGGAATCCCTCTGGAACTTGGTGATTTCACTGGTTCTTCCTCTATATATCTGATTCTTACATTATTTTCATTCTTCTTTCCTTTTTGGCGACACTCAAATGCTTTATGTCATTCACCTCTGCACTTAAAATAGGTTCCTTTGAAAATTCTCTTATCATATCCTTTCTCATCTCTCTGGTATCCATCATTGTGGTAAGAATTGTAGCCTCCTCTATTGTGGAGGTAATAATTTTTTTCATCTCTCCCCTTATGGTATGAATTGGAATTCTTCTCTTCCTTACGGTATGAATCTTTGTCCTTTCATTGCTCTGCATATGGTTTCTCTCCTCCAGAATGTGACCTTCCTCTCTGAAATCTACCTCCTCTTCCTCTCTACCTCTACCCATGTCTTTTGTTTAGCTTGTCCTCCACCTTTAATGCAAACTGATATGCTTCCTCTACTGAATTTATCCTTACCAAACTCAACTCTTCCTAAATGTTCATCCTCAGCCCATTGATATATCTTGCCACTTTATCCTTGCTTGATTCACTATGTCCAGTCTTGATGATGATCTTATGAAATTCCTCAGTGTATTCCTTCACAATATTTTCCTTATTTCTCAATTTTTGCAATCTCTTCAACAGCTCCAACTCATAGTCCACAAGTATAAATTGGTTCTTTAATTTTGTCACCATTCTATCCCATTTCACAAGATTTTCTTTGCCTCTTCTATTTCTCTCCAATTGAACTTCCTTCCACCATATTGCAGTATGTCCTTTCATCTTAGTCTTTGCAAATCTCACTCTTTCTGAATCTTCAATTTCTTCATATTCAAAGTATTCTTCAATGTCATTTATCCAATCAATCAACTCTTCAGGGTTTAGATTACCATTATAGTTCAAAATCTCCATTCTAGGTCACTTTCCAATTTTTGAAATAGCCTTCAACATCTTCACCTAATCTAATTCTTCCTCTTCTGAGGTTTCTTCAACTCGATCTACAACTTGAACTTCATCATCATCACTTTCATTATTAGGTCTAGGGTTTAAGCATTTTCTTTGGTCTTCCTTGACAACATCCAATCTCACTTTCAGTGTTCACATCATTTCCATCATCAATTCCATCTTTCCAACAACATTAATAGTAGTATGAATTATCCTCGACGACATCTCTTCCTAGGATTTGGTGCAACTACCTCAAGTTGGCGATATGGCTACAGGGTCGCAACTACCTCACAATCAATGATCTATTGACAAACATAAGTAGGCTACCTCAATTCATAAATCTATCCACACAAAGATATTATGGATTCCTTGCTCAACTTCACTCTCCTCTTCCAAGGTTCGCAACTCGCTTTGCTCTCCCAATTTCCACAACCTTGCTTTGATACCACTTGGTGCAATCAAGGATGGAGGGTCTAGGAATAGGACTGTCCAACCTTACAACAAGAGTAAACACAATAGAAGCTCAAATAATTGGAATAACAATCACACATGGAAATATAGATGATGATCAATTACTCACTGGCAACATGCCCTGCCTTCCAACTTACAGAATTACAAAATGATATGGTGCTAAGCCCATAAATACAATGTGGTTTGAATCCCTTACACCCTATCTCACTATCTCTATCTTCACCGACTTTCTAATGCAACTAGATGATGCCTATATATATATCAATTCCCAACTCTAGAAAAGGTCTGTGTCGGCCTCAAGAGGTCTCAAACCCCGAAGTTGATGAAACATGTGAAAGGTCAAACAAAACATATAATTCTCTTTTGATTCTTGGACAAACATGATGCAAATCGGAACTAAGGTTCCTTGATGAATTTGCATCCTTATGAAATTGTCTCTTGAGCTCCATAAGTCACAAGATAGGTCCGCACACTTGAAAATCCAAGACAGGTCGATGAATGCTCTCTATCCAAATGCAGGTTATATTCTATTAGTGATAACTTCGTAGTTGAATCTTCAAAACACTTGAATTTTGGATATGATGTACATGTTGTAATGAAGATCATATATCTTGCTCCACTAGCTCTAATGTTATAATGTGGTACAATGCGGTATGAAATACTAAGACTAGGTCCTAACAACTAACTATTGAAAATGCTTATAAACATGAATGCAAATATTTTTGGTTGATGCAAGATTGCCTAAAACTTAGGATGATCCTGCATTAGGTCCTCTAATAGGTTTCTTAGACTATTATAGAAGAAGGTGAATTTTTTTCTCACCTAGTAGATGAGAAGGAAGTTTCTCTATGTTTCTTGAGGTTGTGGTTATATACATATACCTATACTTACATACAAAAAGATAAATGTACATATACCTATATACATATCTACATATATACAAATACACATACTTACATGTACATACATGCATACATACATACATACATACATGTATGCATACATATATGTATGTATGTATACATACATATATGTATGTATGTATACATACATATATGTATGTATGTATATGTATGTATACATACATATATGTATGTATGTATACATATAATTAAAAGAATATATGTATGTATGTACATGTGTATATGTATGTATGTATTTAATGTTCAATGAAAAAAATACATATACATATACCTATATACATCTACATATATGTAAAAATACACATACATACATACATGTACATACATACATATACACATGTACACACATACATACATTCTTAATTACATATATGTATGTATACATATATGCAATTAATAATGTATCTATGTATGTAAATGTGTGTATATATATATACACACATATGCATACATAGATACATTATTAATTGCATATATGTATACATACATATATGTAATTAAGAATGTATGTATGTGTGTACATGTGTATATGTATGTATGTGTATTTGTACATATATGTAGATATGTATATATGGGTGAAATCACAATATTGTGTCTCACTTTTTTCCTAAGATGGATATTTGCATCAATATTTTTAACTAAAACTTCATCTTCTAAGACCTACAGCAGCTAAACCGTTAAAAATTTGAAGATGATGTGAACTAGTGATTTGTGGCAATTCATGTGTAGATTCTAAATATATTTTAAAAAAAAAATTAAAATAAATCATGAATCTTTCAACATCTCCTTTAATAACTAGTTTCAAACAGAAAACAACATTTTCAGAAAATAACATTTGTGTCATACAACATAGCTTTTTTTCTATAAAGGATGTAATTCTAATTTTTGGAATATAGATTCTCAACATCAATATCTAGGGAAAGGATATTTTTTCATAATTTTTTGTTACATATATTTTTTTTAATTAATTTTTGAAGTCATTGTAACTATAATTTTGAAAGTGTTCATCTTGATCTATCAAAGCTATGGGTGCATCATCAGGTGGTGTTATGGTGGTCTCTTTGGTTGAAGGTAAGGATTTTTTGAATTTTGATAAGGTGGGAATCTGTGCCCAAGGCCTAGTGTTAATGGTGGAGGTAACGCTGACATTGGGAGGTTGGCTGACGGCATTTCATTGAATGGGACATCTTGTGGGACCTTGTTATTGGGTGTTTCACATGTTGTTTCTTCCTCTAGCGGTTTGGGTTAGGATGGTACTTCCTTTGAATAGGTGGGGTCTAATACTATGGCTCCCGAGGCAACTTTCATCCCTGAAGTTGCTAAGTTGGATTTGTCCTCGGTGGATGGTAAGGAGTGGTCTGCTTTATTCAGTGCTAAACTTAAGGAGAAAAGTTCCTCGCCTCCTGTAGACTTTTTGGCTAACCTATCAATGAATGATTATTTGATTTTGGTGCCTGATTTTATCATTGACAAGGGTATTCTTACCATGGACCAATTGCTAGTTGGCAAGTTTCTAGGACCTCGACCTAACATTGAAATGGTTTGTATGTTGGCTAAAAATTGTTGGCATCTGAAAGGCTAGGTTGAGATTGCGGCCCTAACTAAGGGTTTCTTTTTTTTTTCTTTTACTTGTGATGAGGATTTGCTAAGGGTTATGGTGGGGGGGTTGTGGCTTATTGGGAAATTGACTCTGGTGTTGAAAAAATGGGAGGTGGGCTTTTCCTCAAGATCATGTTTCTGTGATTCGGCTCCAATGTGGGTTCATTTTCCTGGGCTCCCTCTTGAATTTTGGGATGAACAAGTCTTCAAAGGCATAGCGTCAACTTTTAGACATTTTCTTTCTATTGATAGTCTTACTATTTCTAGGCGTAGGCTTGTTTATGCTCAGCTTTTTCTGATCCTGGACTAGGAAATGGATCTTCCTTCGATGATAAAAGATTAAATTGAAGTTGGGTGTGTGGGAGCAGGAAGTTGAATTTGAATCTATTCCTTTTGCCTGCTTCCACTGTAATAAAGTGGGGCATTGGGAAAAGAAATTCCCTCTGAAGCATGTGGTTCCTCCTAAAAAGAACTCGGTCCCTCAAACGGAGACCAAAGTTTGGAAGGAGGTTGGGAAGCTAAACGAAGTAGGTCTTGAGAAGGGCTTTGTGGATTCTGTGGAGGGAGTGGTGTCTGAGGATCCATCTCTTGGTGTATTTGTTGTTGTTCCTGGTACTTTCCCTATAGGGAAAGCTCCTTTGGGGGAAGGTTTGGAGAAGGATTCATGTTTTGATGAGCGATTTGTTATTCTGGTGGAGGAATTTGTTATTGGCTCATTGGCGTTGGTGGTTGTTGAGCCGAAGAAGGTGACTCATCTGAAAATGGTCTCTAAGGGGATGTTGTTAACTTCTAAGGAGGATTGTTCAGAGTCCCATCAAGTGGTTTCTATTTTGGGAAAAGAGGATTTATCCTCTGTTGAACCATTGGGTGATTTGGTAGATAAGAAGCTGGTGCTCACCTCTTCTATCATTGATTGTTCAAACTGTGCTTCTTAGGAGGAGGAGCCCTGGAATACTGTGATTTTTGCTTCTAATTCTCAAAATAAGAAGAAGCCAAACCCTCCTGGTTTGGGGATGGCTACTAGAAATTAGTTGAAGTTGGATTGTGGATTGGAACCAAGGGGTAGAGGAAGGCCTTCTCTACAGAAAATATGGGAGAGGGTTAGCAAATGTGATATTGTTGATGGATTGCAGTTTACTCTGCTTGAGATGGGTCTGAATGGTCCCTCACAGAATCCTTTATGAAGATCCTCTCTAGGAATATAAGAGGATTAAATAATCCTCATAAATAGGATCTTCTTGAAAACATTGTAAGAGATCATTGGCCTGATATTATTTTGATTTGGGAAACTAAGATGAGTGTTGAAAAAGTTGATAGAATTAAGAATAGGTTCTTTAAGAGTTGTAGTTGTCAAGCTATAGATTTTGATGGCGCTTCTAGAAGGGTGGCAACATTTTGGAATCCTAAGGTGGTTGTTGGCTCTGAGTTGTTTGCTTTTGAAAATCATGTGGTTACCTCTCTTTTTTGCTTCAGGGAAAAGTTCTCTTGAGTTATGTCTAATATCTATGCTCCTAAAACGAAAAGCTCTTGTAAGAATTTTTGGGAAAGATTGAACACTTTCAAGGCGCGGTTCTCTTTTCAGAATTGGCAAGTGATGGGGGATTTTAATACCCCGTTGAATGATGTTGATACATTTGGGGGTTCTCAAGTAGTTGATGATAGTCGTCTTGACCTCTTGAATTTTATTAATGATAATCTTTTGCTGGATCTGGAATTGGGGGTAGTGTCCTTTACTTAGTCCAATCGGCGTTCTGGGGATGATTTGATTCAGGTTAAGTTGGACCTAGCTCTTATTTCGCTTGATTGGTTGCATTTTTATGCTTTTTCCCTCTTTGCTTTAACAAGGCTTAGGTCAGATCATTTCCCAATTTTCTTGAGAGTTGAAGCCTTTGGTCAAAAGAAGGCTTTTCCTTTCAAGTTTGAGAAGATGTGGACTAGCCACCCTGATTTGCATTCTAAAATTTCTCAATGGTGGAATATTAATGTTGATGGGTCTACTTTGTATAGAGTTGCTAAGAAGTGGCCTCTGTTAAGTAGAATTTTATTTATTGGAATAAGGCCTCTTTTGGTAACATATTTGAGGAAAAATAAGATCTTAAGTCTAAGTTGGATATTGTGCAACAGAAAATACAGGTTTTTGGGTTTGATTCTGCACTTCTTCAGGAGGAAAGTGTTCTTTTGTCTAGTTTGCATAATATTGTGGCAAGAGAGGAGGATTTCTGGAAGCAAAGGTCAAGGGCTATTTGACTTCAAAGTGGGGATAAAAATACTCGGTTATTTCATCTTACGACTTTAAAGCATAGATCTTCTAATAGGATTTCTAAAGTTGTGGTGAATGATTCTTCGATTGAGGAGGATGATGATATTAGATCAGCAACATTGAGGGCCTTCTCTCAGAGGATCATCCGTTGGATCCTACTAGGCAACATGGTTTCCTTAATGTTATTCCTAACTTGGTTTCGGAGGAGGAAAATAACTTCTTGTCTGCCATTCCTTCAGATGAGGAGATCAGAAAGGATGTGTTTTCTTTTGAAGGGAATAAATCTTCGAGGTCGGATGGGTTCCCTATGTTATTTTTTCACTCTTTTTGGGAGATCATTTATAAAGATGTTATCAATGCCACTAAAGAATTGTTTGGAATTAGATAGCTTCTTAAGGAATTGAATTCCACTTTTATAGTGTTAATCCCTAAGAAGCCTAGGGCTGAGAACTTTGGAGATTTTAGACATATTAGTCTTTGTAAGTCCATTTACAAAAATTTTCTAAGGTGCTTGCTTCAAGGTTTCAAAGGGTGTTCTCCAAGATCATATATCCACAGCAGAATGGTTTTGTGCTAGGTTGGTAGGTTCTAGACTCTATCATATCGGTGCATGAAACATTCATTCTCTTAAAGTTAACAAAAAACTTGGTCTCATCTTGAAGCTTGATTTGGTCAAAGCCTATGACCGAGTGAATTGGAGTTTTCTGTGTAGTATTCTCAAGGTGTTTGGGTTTTTGAACAAGTTGATACAATTCATGTGGCAGTTAATCTCCTCTCCTTCTTTTGCAGTGTTGATCAATGGATCTCCCTTAGCCTTTTTCAAAAGCTCATGTGGCCTACATCAAGGGGATCCTATTTCTCCTTTTCTTTTTATCATAATGGTGGAGTCTTTGGGTAGGTATCTCATCCAGATGGTGTCTAATGGGGCCTTCAAAGGTCTTTATCCCTCTTCAAACTAGCTCTAATGCTCCCATCAACAATTTGTTGATGACACGATTATTCTTGTGGAAGCATTTGTGTCAGGGGCTAAATCTATATGTCTTATTCTTTAGCAATATGAGGATGATTCTGGTCAGAAGGTAAGTTTTCCTAAGAGTAATTTTTTTCTAAATACTCCAAAGCTTCGTCAATTGAGGATTGCTAGTATTCTTGAATGTGGTATTGGGGAGCTCCCGTCTATATATTTGGGGCTCCCTCTCTGTTCTAATGGTGTTCTTGATTCCTTTTGGAATAGTATCATTGATAAGTTTAATTTGAAACTTGTTGGCTAGAGGGGGCTTTGCTTAGCCAAGCCGACAACATTCAGTTAATTAAGTCGACTCTCCAGAATTTTCCAATTTATGCTTTAAGCTTGTTCCAAATTCCTATAAGATTTTGGGATAAGATTGAGGGCATTCAAGAAAGATTCTTGTGGTCTGGTGTGGAGGAGAAGAAAATATTACACTTTCTATCATGGGAGGAAGTGTGCAGATCTAAATCCCAAGGAGGTTTAGGATTGCGTAAATTGAAAGATTTCAATTCTTCCCTTTTGGATAAGCAGTTGTGGAACTTGCTAGTGTCTGATAAGGAGTGGACGTCTATTTTTTCTTCAAATTACTTGAGGGGAGTGGATAAATATAGAGATTTGTTCAGGGATAACTTTGTTCCTTCTTAAGGGTCGATCCTCTGGAATTTTATGATTTATGCTCGTTTGATTGTGGCTACTAGTTTGCAGTGGGTTTTGGGTAATGGTAGAAGGATCATGTTTTGGGATGATTGGTGGATTGGGCATGGGCCTTTGAAGGATGAATTTTGGGCTGCCCTTTTTAAAGATTTTTGTATCAGGGAATGGGGCATTTTTATTGTTGATTATATTTCCTAGAGGAGTTAGATTAGTCTTCATATGGTTAATAGGGACTTGAAGCCCCTTTTTGAGTTTCTTTCCTTGATTCATATTCTGGTGGATGCTCTTGAGGATATGGCTATCTAGCGGTTTACTCCTAATGACAATTTTTTTGTGGCTTCGGCCTTTTCCTTTTAGACTCGGATGGTTGGTCCTACTCCTTTCTGGGGTTGTTTGTGGAATGGGAAGCTCCTACCTAAAATCAATATTTTCTTTTGGCTTCTTTGTCAAGATAAGATTCTTACTCTAAATAATCTTGTGAAAAGGGGAATGTCTCTACCGAATAGGTGCTTCTTATGTAAACAAGTAGTTGATGATTGTCTTCACTTGGTGATTGGTTGCAATTATACTTGGGAAGTTTTGGCTCATATTTTTGAGTTCTAAGATATTGCATGGGTGTTCTCAGCCTCCTTTTCTAACTTATGGTCTCAATGGGTGGCTTCGTCTCTTAACCTGGCCCTCTCTTTGTTGTGGTCTCTTATATTTATGCATGTTGCTTGGGGTGTATGGAAGGAACGCAACAATTAGATTTTTTGTCAGCTAGAACTGTCGCCTTCTAGGTTAGCCTTTAAAATATATGATGTTGTCAGGGGAAATTTCTTGTCTGAGTTTTGGCGATTCCTTCTTTTAACATGAAAGTGAATGTTTATCCTTGTGATTTGCGTGTGGGAAAAATATGAAATCTTTCTTATGATCTTTCTAATCCGATGAAGAAGATAAAAGAACCCAAGGAGGGGGTTTGGTGGAAGGCTCCTTCTTCTAGTTGGTTTAAAGTTAATTTTGATGGAGCTTCTAAGGGAAATTTGGGTCCTACTGGTTGTGGGGGAGTGGTTAGAGATGAGAATGGTAGGTTTGTCTCTACAATGGTGCTCCCTTTGGGAATTTAGACAAACCACTTTGTAGAGGAAGTTGTAGCCTATCATGGCCTCATTTTGGAAAAGAATCTAGGGGTCTCCAAACTTTGGTTGGAAGGGGACTCAATTAATATAGTTAACTATCTATTGAGGAAGTGCTCGCCATCATGGTCTATTGCTCATCTTATTAATGATTCTCTCTCTATCATTAATACTTTTGAGGAGATTAGAATATCTCATGTTTTTAGAGAAGCTAACATGTTAGTTGACGGATTTGAAAACTTGGGAGTGGTGGCTAAATATGATTGGGATGCTTTTGAATCATTACCACACAATCTTAAATCTATTTACAATGATGACTAGGTGGCATGTTTTTAAGGTGGTTGATATGGGGGTAAGGTTCTTCATTATTTTTTTTAGTTGGATTTGGCACATTGAACCTTGGCGCTACCCATTTCATAATTACAACTTTGAGGCCCATAAAACTATGGTTTGGCTATGTAGGCAAGGATGTACTTTGAATGATATGCTCACACGTTTTGTGGGTATTACTTGTGTGGTTTTATGGATTGCAAGGCTTATTTTGTTTCTGCAGAATTTATTGGTGTTGTTGGGCTCCTACTCTTTACATGTTGCCATGGGTGGAGCTCACTGCAAGGTTGAACCAAGCTTGTGTTAGGAATTCCAAAGCAATAAAATAGAAAAGGGTGGGGTAACATAGTATATGCAAAGAATCCAAGGCCCTAATCCTGAAGCTATGGAATTTTTTGTAAAAGGTTGGAATGGTAGGACTTTGTAGTATAAAGGGGTGGAATTCAATATTGATGAGGATTTTATTGCAGAAGTCACTGGGCTTTCAGCATTTGGAAGGAAATTCTTGTTAGATGTTGTGGATGTGTTGTTGATATGTGGTTGTCATTGATGTCAACACTATTAGCATTTGGTATACTAGAGGTTGTATATGTCGAGGATATTGAGAAAATTGTAAAAGAAAGTGTTCCAGGTTCCCTATGGAACTATGTAGGTCTTGAAGGCCTTTTGTTCTTTACGTTGAAGTTCAGCTGCTATGGACTAAAGGGATTTTTGATGAGTGTATCTAGATCATCTTTCAAAATTTTTAGAGGTCCGTGTATATATTTGATCACATTGTGGTCTAACAATGTTTTTGTGGTCTTTGTTAGTGTTCCTAAGTGAATTTTAAATAATTTTGGTAATTCTAGTTGATGCGGATGTTTCTCTATTGTTTCTTGGTACTCTTGGATGCTTCTAGATCGTGCTCTATCTTTGTGGTACATCCACATTGATCGGTGTGCTCATGGTCAGAAATTTTTCATGTGTATGTTCGTTTTTCTTATTCTTGGCTGACATGTTGATGGTAGCGTGTTGTGGATCATCAAGGTGAAATTAATTGAAGTCTTTTTGTGATTGGAGTTTTAAATTTGAATCTCCACTATGTTGTGGTCGACCTTGGTGGATTTGCATTAAAATTTTATTTGTAAATTTGGGTCAACATTGCAAATATGTTTTATTTTCTTGGTCGACTAAGTTATTGATGAAATCTCATGTAGCGGATATTTAAGAGTGATTGTTTCATCAGTGTTGTATGTTGGAAAGGTGTTGAGTGTGCTCTTATGTGTGTATGTGTGAATATCATTCCATTACAAAGCAGAGTGTGAAGTAGTTTGTGAAGGATTTTTCTATGCCTAATTGGAATTTTAATCAAGCTTGTGGAGAAGCTATTCTTTCAGTTCATACCTTTCAGATT
Organism: Sequoia sempervirens; assembly: GCA_007258455.2. Classification (NCBI taxonomy): domain Eukaryota; kingdom Viridiplantae; phylum Streptophyta; class Pinopsida; order Cupressales; family Cupressaceae; genus Sequoia; species Sequoia sempervirens. The sequence goes on along the minus strand of VDFB02000013.1, from coordinate 203,464,514 downwards.
TTAATCCTATTTTGTATTGTTGGGTAGTGAGCCCCTTTTGTATTTGAGCAGTGAGCTCTAGGTAGTGTGCCTTGAATGCATGTGCATTCCCCTTATTATTTCTCTTTATACTTTTAACAGGGTATAATCTTGTGGACTAACATCCACCGTGGTTTTTACCCTAACAAGGTTTCCACATAAAAACCTTGGTGTTCTCTGTCTCTCTGATGTGTTAATTGCTTATTCATCATATATGAGATTAAGTTAAGTTTGAAAAGTTTATTATTTTGTGAAAACTAATTCAACCCCCCTCTTAGTTGTCTGTCCTTATTTTTCCAACAATTGGTATCAAAGCAGGTTCCTTGAAGAAGTTTGAAAGCTTGAGGTGATCTGGGATGGCAACATTCAAGAAGGACAGTCCAAGATTCGATGGAACTAACTACTCACTGTGGAAAGTCAGGATGTGATGTCACCTAAGGTGTATTGGTGAAGCCTACTGGAAGATTGCAAAAGATCCATATGTTATTCTTGAGAATGGTCCCTCCACTATTGATGAGATCAAAGATGCTGAAAATAATATCAGGGCTATAGAAGCCTTGGTGAGTGCTCTGACAGATTCGGAGATGGATAATGTGGTAGGACTGTATAAAGCTCATGAGATTTGAACAAATATAGAAACTTTATATGAAGGAGATGCACAGGTGAAGATGGCTAAGCTACAGAGTCTAAAATGCAAGTATGAAAATTTGAAGATTAGTGAAGATGAAAATATCGCCTCTTTTATGCAAAGAGTAAATGAAATAGTGATGGGTATTACATGTGTCGGTGGTTCTCTGGATGAGGATGAAATTGTGGCTAAGATACTTAGATCCTTGCCTCCCTCCTACAAAGTGAAGGCTCATTCTATTGAAGAGCTCAAATTAGTAACAAAGATGTCAAGAGACACGCTAGTTGGTAAGCTTGTTGCTTTTGAATTAAGTGAATTTGGTGAATCTATTCCAAAGACTGAATTTGCATTCAAGGCTACTGTATCTAGAAGCAAAAAGCAAAGATATAGTATGGGAGAGAGTTCCAGAAAGATATCCAAGTATGATGAAGAACTAAAGTAGCTTGAAGACAAAGAAAGAGAGGTAGAAGAATTGGAAGCACTGATTGTAAAGAAAGAAGGCAGAGGGAAAGGTAAGTATGAAGGAGTGTTACCTATTAAATGTTTTTCATGCAATAAAATAGGTCATTTTGCATCAATATGTACTAAAAGGGTCCCTAGAATTAAGCCTAACAAGTCTAGATTCCAAAAAAAATGTTACTTTGTTGAAGGAGTGTCTGATGATTAGTCTGATAAAGATACTAGAAATGAAGATGAATGGGTTTCACTGCTACCATTGAAAATAGTCTTGTGACTACTGAATCTACTAAATATGAGAAATCTCTTGCAGCCTGAGTTGAAGAAAAGGATGAGTGGGTTATTGACAGTGGATGCTCACATCATATGACTGGTGATAAAAACAAATTTGTAAGTCTAGAAAAATATGATGGTGGTGTTGTAAGATTTGGAGACAACGATGCTGGGGTGATTTGTGGCAGAGGTTCTATTTGTCTTGGTGGTAAGGATAACACTGATGATGTTCTTTATGTTGAAGGCTTAAAGCACAATCTTTTGAGTATTGGAAAAATGGTGGGAAAAGGCTATGATCTACAATTCAAAAATGGAAGATGCAAGATACATGGAAGTTCTGGCAATATGATTGCTACTGGTAAACAGACAAAAGGTAATATTTTTCACCTGAATACTGCTAGTGGGAGTTGTATAATTGCTCAAGTAGATGAAATTTGGTTGTGGAATAGAAGGTTGTGTCATGTAAATTTTGATAACATTGTCAAGGTAAGTTCCACTCAAGTAGTAAGAGATCTACCTAAGTGAAGCCTGCTAACACAGTTTGTAAAGAATGTCTGATGGGTAAACAAACTAGAGTCTCTTTCTAGAGAAAATAGTTTCATTCAAATGATTTATTGGAGTTGCTACATACTAACCTCTGTGGTCCCTTCAGAGTCAGAAGTATTCATGGAGAGAGGTACTTTATGTTAATTATTGATGATTATTCTAAAATGATATGGGTTTCCTTTTTAAGAGAAAAATGTGAAGCACTAGAAAAGTTCAAAAATTTCAAGGCTATGGCAGAGAATGAGAAAGGTCTGAAAATCAAGTGTTTGAGATCTGACAGAGGTGGTGAGTTCACCTCCAAGGAGTTCAACTCTTTTTGTGAAGAACACAGAATTAGAAGACAATTATTTGCTCCCTGAACCCCTCAATATAATGGAGTTGCAAAAAGAAAGAATAGAACAATTTTGGATGCTGCTAGAACAATGATGTTAGAAGGAAATGTGCCCCAGAGCTACTGGAGTGAAGTTGTAAGCACTTCTGTGTATACTTTAAACTGGGTAAATGTTAATGGAAATTCTAGTAAGACCCCTTTTGAGCTATGGTTTGGTTACAAGCCTACTGTTAAGTATTTCAAGATCTTTGGAAGCAAATGTTATATCAAGAGAGATGATGATAGAGGCAAGTTTGATGCACGAAGTGATGAAGGAATATTTTTAGGTTATTCTACTAAGACCAAGGCCTACTGATGCTATAACATAAGACTAAGAAAGATGGTTGAGAGTGCAAATGTCAAAGTTGATGAGGATTATGTCAAACCATCAAAATATTATGGATATGATTCTGATGAAGACAATACAAACAAAGGGAAGAATGTTTAGACACATAATCAACTTCAAATTGTGCCATATGTTCTAGTTGTTCTAGTTGTTCTGGTAAAGCAACCTCAATTCATTCTTGTAAGTCAAGGTAGTCAAGAACCAAAGACAAGTGCAAGTACTGAAGGAAGATTAGAAGAATTAGAAGTTCAAGAAAATTCCAAAACTCCAAGGTATGTAAAGCTAAACCATTCTGAAAGCCAAATTATAGGAGATAAGAATAAAGGAGTACAAACTGGAAGGAAGATTGCAGAAGAATACTGCCTAATTTCCAAGATTGAACCTAAAAATTTCACTGAAGCCTGTGAAGATGAACACTGGATGGAAGCTATGAAGGAAGAGCTGACACAAATTGAAAAGAATGACACATGGATACTAGTTCCCAGACCTAAAGACAAAAATGTGATTGGTACTAAATGGGTGTTTCAGAACAAGTTGAATGAACAAGGTGAAGTAGTCCAGAACAAAGCAAGACTGGTATGTAAAGGGTATTCTTAGATGGAAGGTGTTGATTTTGAAGAAACTTTTGCCCATGATGCTAGAATCGAAGCTATTAGATTATTTCTTGCTTATGCTGCATACAAGGACTACAAAGTCTATCAAATGGATGTAAAGTCAACATTTCTAAATGGAGAACTAGAAGAAGTATATATTGAACAGTCGGATGTATTTCAGCTTACTAACAAAGAAGATATGGTTTGTTGCTTGAAGAGAGCTCTATATGGACTCAAGAAACCCCCCAGAGCCTGGTATTCTAGATTGAACAAATACCTACTCAAGCTTGGATTCACTAAAGGTACTATTGATAGCAACTTATATTTCAAATCGGATCATGATAAAGAATTAATTATAGAAGTCTTTGTTGATGACATTATTTTTGGAGGAGATGATGGTTTGTGCATGAAGTTTGTTGATGAAATGAAGGATGAATTTGAGATGAGTATGATTGGAGAGATGAAGTTCTTTCTAGGATTACAAGTGACCTAGTTAGACAAAGGGACATTCATATCTCAGTCTAAATATGTGAGAGAGCTACTAAAGAAATTTGGGATGGAAGATTCAAAGCCTGTAGGTACTCCCATGGTGACCGAATGCAAGTTAACACAGAGTGATGATTCTACCAAAGAAAATCAAACTATATATAGGTCAATGATTAGTGGATTACTTTATTTAACTCAGACTAGACCAGATAATATGAATGTTGTATGTACATGGTTGCTAGATTTCAGGCTGATCCAAAAGAATCACATGTAACTATTAAGAGGATCTTTAGATATCTAAAAGGAATAGTTAACTTTGGAGTTTGGTATCCAAAGGATGATGATCTCACTCTGAGTGCATATACTAATACGGATTGGGCTAGTGATGTAGATGACAGAAAAAGTACTAGTGGTGGTGCTTTTTCCCTAGGGAAGAAGCTGGTGTCTTGGTTGAGAAAAAAGCAGAATTCCAATTCTCTATCTACTGTTGAAGCAAAGTATATTGTTGTTGCAAATAATTGTACTCAAGTGATATGGATGAAACAGATGTTGAAGGATATCAGGGTGATATATGAAGAGCCTATTGCCATATACTGTGATAATTCAAGTACAATAAATATTTCAAAGAATCTGGTACTACACTCTAAGACTAAGCATATATCAATCAAGTTTCATTTCTTGAGGGAGAAAGTGAATGAGAAAGAAGTCAGATTAGAATATGTACCTACACAAGAACAGATTGCAGACATCTTTACTAAACCGTTGCCGAAGGATAATTTTGAGTATCTCAGAGGAATGCTAGGGGTGATTACCCCTCCTGATAAGAACTAGAAGATGTATTTGCTTGCATCAATCTGAGAGCTACATTGCTATATTTTGATCTGGATTGATGTTTCCATGGATGCTACTCAGGGGGAGTAGTCAGATGTGCAGGTATGTGGTTCAGAGCGTGTATATGGAAAGTTCATGGTTACCTTTTCCATTGATGTCAAAGGGGGAGAAGTGCAATGTGAAAAATATTTCAAAGGAAAAGAGCCTAGTGGGGAGAAGTGCAATTGAGAAGAGTCAGTGTGTTGGGTTCATGGTATTTTTCACATCATGTGTTTCCATCAATTCCAAAGGGGGAGATTGTTGGATGTTGTGGATGTGTTGCTGATATATGATTGTCATTGATGTCAACACTATTAGCATTTGGTATACTAGATGTTGTATATGTTGAAGATATTGAGAAAATTGTAAAAGAAAGTGTTCCAGGTTCCCTGTGGAACTGTGCAGGTCTTGAAAGAATTTTGTTCTTTACTTTGAAGTTCATCTATTGTGGACTAAAGGGTTTTCTGATGAGTGTATCTAGATCATCTACTAGAAGTTCCAGAGGTCCGTGCATATATTTGATCATGTTGTGGTCTAACAGTGTTTTTGTGGTCTCTATCAGTGTTCCTGGGTGAAGTTTAAATAATTATGGTAATTCTAGTTGATGCAGATGTTTCTTTGTTGTTTCTTGGTGCTCTTGGATGCTTCTAGATCGCGCTCTATCTTTGTGGTATGTCCACATTGATCAGTGTTCTCATGGTTGGAAATTTTTCCTGCGTATGTTCATTTTTCTTGTTCATGGCCGACATGTTGATGGTAGCATGTTGTGGATCATCGAGGTGAAATTAATTGAATTTTTTTTGTGATTGGAGTTTTAAATTTGGGTCTCCACTATGTTGTGGCCGACCTTGGTGGATTCACATTAAAATTTTATTTGTAAATTTGGGCCGACATTGCAAATATGTTTTATTTTCCTGGCCGACTAAGTTATTGATGAAATCTCATGTAGCGGATATTTAAGAGCGATTGTTTCATTGGTGTTGTATGTTGGAAAGGTGCTAAATGTGCTCAAGATTATGCGTGTATGTGTGAATATCATTCGATTACAAAGAAGAGTGTGAAGAAGGTCGAGAAAAGTGTGAAGTAGTTTGTGAACGAGTTTTTTGTGCCTAATTGGACTGTAATCAGGCTTGTGGAGAAGCTATTCTTTCATTTCATACCCTTCAAATTTTAATGCTATTCTGTATTGTTGGGCAGTGAGCCCCTTTTGTATTTGAGCAGTGAGCTCTAGGTAGTGTGCCTAAATGCATGTGCATTCCCCTTATTATTTCTCTTTATACTTTTAACAGGGTATAATCTTGTGGACTAACATCCACCGTGGTTTTTCCCCTAACAGGGTTTCCATGTAAAAGTCTTGGTGCTCTGTGTCTCTCTGATGTGTTAATTGCTTATGGTTAATTTCTTATTCATCAGATCTGAGATTAAGTTAAGTTTGAAAAGTTTATTATTCTATGACAACTTATTCACCCCCACTCTCAGTTGTCTGTCCTTATTTTGCCAACAATTCTATCATGATAGAGTTGTTGCGAAGAAAGCCTTTCCTATTTTTTTCAAATTTGATGAGAAGAAGAAGTTCTGGGAGGTCGGGAGTATTGGGTATGCTTGTAAGTCTCTTAAGCCGTTGTGGAGGGATCTTGAGCTGGCAATTATGCATTATTTCACTTTGGAAGGTAGGTTCTTTGTCGTTTACATTTATCACTTTATGTTGTTGAATCACTTCCGTCATAAGGTTTTGGTCTCTTTTCATTTTTATCTTTTACTATTGATGGAAAACAGTATTGAGGACCACCGTAAAAACCCTAAGAAGGTCATTTTTCCTGAGGGCCTTATGAGTCTTTTGTTTGAACACATTAAGCTCAAATCAATTCCCGTTTCTCCTAAAACCCCGAGGGGTTAAGAATTATGGTTATGAGACAGGGGATTCACCTGGTGAATGGGAAGGGAGTTCTGAGGAAGTTGACTCAGATTTTGATGAAATGTCTATGGATGATGGTGGGTTTGAGGATGGTTTTGAAGTATCGGAGGTGTGGTCTAAAGGTTACAAAATAGACATTGATTTGAGAAATGCCATGGTGCAACTGGGTAAGAAGAGCTCTACAAGGAAATCTAAATGTCCCAAGAAAGACAAATTGTCTGCCAAGTGTAAAGTGGAGTTGGTGAAAGATGTGGATACTTTTGGTTTAGGTGTGAAGCCTACTCCGAGTCCTAGGAAGGTTGGTGTGGTGGATAATTCCCTTGTGACTGTTGCTAAGGGTCCTGAAATTGTGGGGGTTGAAATTAATGCCCCAATTGGAGATCTTAGTCCTAGTGTGGATGAAATGTTGCCTGGGTCCATGCCTATGGAGGTGCAGGGGATGCAGAGTGTTGAACATAACCTGGATCCCGATGTCTCTCATGCTATTCCTTTGCAAGATAAAGAGAAGTTTGTGAAGATGGAGTAGTTGGAAGCGTTGGCTGACTTGGCAAGCTTTTCAGACAAGCATAGGATAAAGGTGGAGGTGGTTGAGGTCAAGGATTCCCCTGTTGAGGAGGAATATGAGCAAAAAGAAGAGCGCAGGGAAGTTCTTAGTCACAACTTGGAGCCGAAGGAAGTGCCTCCTATCAACTAGGATGAGGTTAATATGGGTTTATTTTGCAAGATGGTTGAGGATGGTACGCGGAATTCGCTTTCTCTACTGAAATGGCTATTTTTCAGAGGTGAAGGAGCTCAATGTCTAGGTTAAGAACTGGAAGAATGTTTGCATGGAAATGATTTGGTGCAATCAGAAGGAATGGACTATAAAAGGTAAGGTAAAATCTATGAATGTTATGCTAGATAAATTAGTTGTTGATGTTGATCACCAGGGAGTTACTCATGAGGAGAGGATTTCTTCTTTGGAAATGATGGTTAATAAAGTTGTAGAGGAGAGATTTTTTAGAATTGAGGATAGAATTGGTAAGTTGTCTAGAACGACTTGAAACCCGTGGTCAACATAAGTAATAATTCATTGAATTCAACTGCTAAGGGCCTTGCGGTTTTAAATGAGAAAGCCCTCAATTAGACTGGCAAACCCCTAGAGTTGGGAGAAATTGAGAACACAGTTGATGGTGTGAACTGCTCAAACCTAGTAGATAAAAATGTGGAGTCTATTCTAGCTATGGAAAGGATGTGGAGGTCGGATCTTGTTTGAGGACTAGGAGTAAGATGAAGAAGCGGGCAATTGTATCTTTTGATGAGCTCAAAGAGGTTATGGAAATTTGCATGAAGGGGTCATAGAGGAAAATATGGCCTTGGTTAATGTCCTGGAAAAGATGTTGTAGTTGATGTTGACTCTTTTGCTTGATCAGCTGGGTTGCTAATGTTTTTTGATGTTGGTATGCTGATGGGTTTCTTTGGTTTTTTTTGTTGTCAGCATTTTGGCTTTTTGGGCTACTATTTTAATTGCTTAGTCTTTATTGTAGCTTTTCATCATTGTAAAGGGTTTTGGGGCCCCTTCAAAACCTGCTTTTCCTTATCAAAAACTATAATTTGGACATGTGTGTGTTGTACAACCTAACTTGTTGTGTATATATCAAAATTCATTTTTTCTTTTTTTAGTGAAACAAGGACATCAATACCTAGGGAAAGGGTATTTTTTGAAAAAAAATTACAATGGTTTACTATTTTTCCACCTTTGTAGAATGAAGAGCTTGATGTTCGAAGAAAAACCTATGTTCAATAAAAATTGAAAAGTAAACACAAATAAAATAAAATAAATCAATGCTATACTTGTTGGAAAGCTCATTTTGAGGGCTACAATCTTACAAAATATCATTTCTAAATGACGTTATTTAATCCCTCAAAAGTTAAAGTAAACGTGTTTTTTTGCCAGCATTTTGATAGGTACGAAGGAGACCCCATTGTGGGTATGATTTAATACTAGAGGGGTTCTATGCAAGGGGGTTTGATCTAAGGTGGTCTTATCTATCCCTCTTCAATTAAAACCCTTTAGATGGAACCTCTCAAGGCTAAAATCATTAGTTTTTCTAAAAAAATGTGATTTCAAACAAAAATCAACATGTCCCAAAAGTGAGACACACTATTATGGCAGCACCCATATCTTTTTGTCATTGAACATTAAATACATACACACATATGTACACATGTAATGCATGTATATATGTACATGTATATATAAGAATGCATGTATGTACATGTATATATGTATTTTGAAACCATCTTTCAATGGTTTCAAAATAGCTAAATTAAGGGTTTTTATTTCATATTTTAGAGTTGGAAAATATATGCATACATACATATGTACATACATACATACATATATATATACATACATATGTACATACATATATACATATGTACATACATACATACATATATACATATATACATACATATATATGTACATATATACATATATATACATACATATATACATGCATACATACATACATACATACATACATATATATGTACATGTATACATTTTTTTGGTTTGATTAGGGTTTAGGGTTTAATTTTTTTGTCTACATGTTTTTTGTTTATTTCCCACTAATGAGGGTTTCATTTCTTTTGCAGGTCTAAATTGAAATGAAAAATTCAACAAAACACAAAGAATGCAAAGAAAACCTTAAATTAGTCACTAATAATCAAAAAAATGAAATAAATGCAAAGAAAAGGTTGAATTACATACTTGAGGTCGTTGGAGGTCACTATCATCGCTCAATCGAGATCTCGAAATGTAAAAATGGGGTCAAGTTTGTTTTTTTTTTAAATAAATACCTTTACAAAATAGGATCCTCTTTCTTGCGAGGTGGCTCGAGACACCATTACAAAATAGGATCCCAATTTTTAAAAAATGGGATCCCTTTTAGATTTTCAGCTTGGGAGCCCGAACCTAAACAGGATCTCGTTTATTAAAAAATGAGATCTTGTTTATTAAAAAAAAAGATCTCGTTCTATTGAAGTTGATTTCACCTTTTTGTCTAAGGCCAAAACTTCCACCTTTTAAGTGGACTCATCTTTGTGTATCTACCCAATTACATGGTTATAATGCTATTAGAATTATACTTAGTTTGTTAGGACTATATGGATGTCCCATGAAAAGTGAAATGTGGAATATATTGCTATCTTGAAATTGTTAGCTTATGATGATAGGTAAACCTTTGTGGATAATGAGGTTAGCAACACAATGGAAATGATGGCATGATGGACATGTCATCATCAATAGGTTGTAATGTTATGTAAACCATGTTGATAGTCTATACTTCATTGATTACTCGTATCTCCTTGAAAGTAGGAAGAGAGTCTTTTCCCTAGGGTTAGGGTGTGTACTCAATGGTTATATCAATATTCAACAATAGGGTTGATAAAACTTATATTTTGATTATGTTATTTTCTTATTTATGATTAAGAGTCTATTCCTATTCATAGAATTATAGAAGAGGACTCACACTTTGGCAACCCAAAGTCGTATTGAGACGAGGACTTGAAGGTGCAGAAGCACAAAACTCTTCTCAAGTTGATAATGTCCTCCAAATTATATACAAATGTAGTGAACATTGTGAACATGTGAATATTTGAGTCATACTAAATGTAGAAGTTACTAAATTGTTTATGATCACTTGGTTGTTGATTATACTTTTGATTGGAGTTTATTTATTGATGAGATTATGCTTTTGATTGAGGTCTTGTATTGATGAGTTTATACTCTCGAATGAGGTCATTTATTGATGAGATTATACTTTAATTGAGGTCATTTATTTTTGAGATCATACTTTTAAATTGAAGCCATTTATTGATGAGATCATACTTTTTGAAATGGAGTCATTTAATGTTGTGACATTATGAATACCATATGGTTAACTTGGTTATTCTTGGGGTTAGGATAATCCATGGGAAAGGGTGTAACCTAGATAGTCAAGTTGTTATGTCATCACTTTATTTTTATATATGAAAAGAGTATGAATGGTCATAAACCAAATTGAGCTAGAAAGGTGGGTGAACGTGTGACCTCCACTCTAAATTCTAGGTGATGAATACTTTGTCCAAAGTAGTGTAAGTGGCCACTGTTTACACTGTCGGTTCACTGTGATCCAGTTTTGCATACTAGGCAGGTATTGTCATACATGTAGGTTGTAGTCACTATATGGAAGCTCTAGATATGTAGGACACAACACCAATCTCCAGGAAGGCTAGTATTATGAGGTTACCAATCTAATCTCGTCGTCGAAGGGTAGGGCCATCTTACTAGTTAGGTAGATATATAGGGGACCACAGTAATTTTGTGGTTGGCGAAAAAGCACTTGAGTGATGCTTTCCCTTATACATTTGGTGGCCAAGATTTGAGGATGTATGCACCAGTATTGGGGACAACTAGAATGCATGCACCAAAGAATGGGAAAATCTAGAATGTATGCACCAATGTTGGGACATCTAGACCATTTATATCTCTATATTAGTAAGCTCTTAGAAGCTATGTATTCATGTATCCATCTCTATGGAATTTATAAATGTGAAATGTTTTCTTTACATGGAATTATAAAATATGTCCAATCATTACTTGGGTTTTTGTAATGTTTCGTTATAGTGCAATGGGAAAGTTTGGAATAAAGTGATTTCAAATGTGCATATTGTTATTATGTTTGGAAAGAAAAAAATTATTGCTAAGTGTTGGCATCATAAATTATTCACTTGTGGGAAAAACATAGACAAAATCAAAGGGTAAAACTTTGGCTATGTTACAAATAGATAGATAGAGATATAAGGAGAGAGAGTGAGAGAGAGATAGAGATAAAGAGTGAGATAGATAGATAACGATATATAGATAGAGAGGGAGAGGGAGATATAAGGAGATATAAATAGGGGGGCAAGAGTGAGAGAGAAATGAGGTGATATAACTTGAGAGGAAGAGAGATAACGAGAGGGGGTAGAGATAAAGAGAGGGAGAGATATATCCCTCTATCTCTATTACTATTTCTTCTTATATTTATCTCTTTATATCTCTACGTCTCACTCTTCCTTTTTAAATCTTCTTATCTCTCCTTTTAGGTCTTGGTTTCATTTTTGCTTCACATAAATGCAAGTGCATTATAACACACTTCTATTAGTATTTGTTTTGGGTATTTCCATCACTTAGGATTAGATTTTCCTTGGTAAATTCAATCCAAAGGGTTGGACTTACATGTCAATGCCCAAAGACAAATTTGTTTTTTGTAAACTGTACAAAAATGACTAAATCTTGAGTGTGATCTCCATTATGTTTGTATGTCTTTCAATGTTGAGCTAAAAAACACCATAATAATGTTGATCTCTCTCTTACCTTTCTAACCATGTAATTTTTTCTATATTTCAAATATGTTAAGGTTTTGATCTTTAATTTCTTTTGCTAGTGTCTTCTTTTTTTGTCGAAAACCTATGTATAGTATTTTTCTTTTTCATTTTTATCCATTCGCCAAAGTTTAAAACAAATTACATTTTTATATTCTAGACTCTATTATATACACATTTTAAAAAATGATTTTTTATTAGCTTCCAAAAATATAGTAGTAAGCACACTCAATTTTTTATTTTTTAAGATGTGTCCAGTTCAAAATTAGTAAAAAAATCTCTTCATAGCAATTCGCCTATTAATTAGGCATGCTCTTGTTGAGCCCCATACAGAGCCATATTTTCCACCTCCCACTAATATTGCATCATCAGAAGAAAGCTCTTTTTAAATTCGATTAGTTACAAGGCATTTTGTGAAGTCGTCTTGTGTTTTTTTCTAACTTTTCTAGCTTCAACTGCTTTCTACAATTCGTTTCTTGCTCTTACTCAAAGCTTGTTGCTAAGTTTTCTTGGAAGTTTTTATTTTGGTATCTTGGAAGTTAAAATGTGCAGGTTTTATTGTTTCCTCTTGATGTGACTTCATGTATGTTCCTCTGGGATCGACTACAAACAGTTTTTGGTGTCTAAAGTGTTTCAGTTTCAGCAATATGGGTTTTGGTGTTTGAATACTTTTGGGAGCCTGGTGAATCATAATCTTTCTATATGGTTATGTCCTTCAAATAATTTGTAATTTTTTCTCTATCAGGATGAGCTCCTCTAACGTACAACTGAACACAAACTGTTCAATGTTGTTTTTGCCCTATCGGTTGGCAACCCCCTATTCTCACATATTATCCATTGGGTTGCATGTTTTTGACTATTTACTGTCCCCATTTTGCTTCACTAAAGCAGGACATGCTTGTTTATCAATATGTAATACGTGTAGATCTCGACTATCTCATGTAACCTTTTATTTGACTATATAATAAAATTTTGTGGCCTCACCACCTTTGTTTAAAAAAAAGTAAAAAATTCATATTTTTTTAAAAAATAGCAAAAAATTAGGCATAAACTACATGGTGTTAGCTAATTTTTCATCTAAGAAATTTTTAAAATACTAAAAAAAATTAATATTTTAGGGGGAGCATATTAGATGCTATGTTATATTTTTTTTATAAAAACATCACTTTGTATGCTCCCCCTATTTGAACCCCTTAATCTTCACCATTTTCAAAATAAATTATTAGTTTAGAAAGTAGATTCAAAGCACTACAAATCTTGTTCTTATCGCGTCTTCAAATTTTGAGTGTAACCATCTTCAATTTCTCATCCAAGATCAATTTTTGTAATTTCAAAAGAAGAAAAGGTGGCCACTTAAGACACCCTTTTGGTCCCCCATTTCTATGCACTTACCCGTTAGTAACTACTTATATTTCTAATGTTTAATGGTAAAAAACTCTTTAATGGTATTATTTATCACTACCTTGTAGATAGCTTCAAAATATCCATATAATGTAGACATAGAATAACATCTAACATCCACCTAGTTATAGTGAAGTGTTGTCCATGGAAAACCAAAAAAAATGAATGAATGATGCTCATAATAAATATAATCAATCAGAATAAGAATTTGATGTCATGTCATCAAAATGTTAAGCAAGAACTTTAGAGTAACATAAAAAATAAAAATTTATAAGTATATAATATTTTTTTAAAAGGATAATAAAATTTATATCAATTGATACAATATTCTTGCATATAGTAGGAACTAATAATTAAACAAGGTACATGGCCTTTAGTCTATTGATAAATTTGAATGACTTATCCTGGCTAATAAAAAACAATCACCAATAATCAAGTCTTATTGAATACAATGACTTGACAACCTAAAAATGTGATAATAGAATCAAGTCGTATTAAGTGCAATGCCCTGATTTATTCTAAAAAGTTGAGGTAATGATCACACCTTACTAAAAAGTGAAGGTCATGATCAATCTTTCTATTTATTATCAATAGCTTGCAAATGGCTTCAGACTATACATATAATGTAGATACAAAATAACATTTAATATCTACCTAATTGTAGTGGAAAGTCATCTATAGGAAACTAAAAAATTAATGAATGAAATCATAATAAATACAATAAATCAGAATAAAACTTGATGTCATGTCATCGAAATATTAAGCAACAATTTTAAAGAAACAAAAAAAATAAAAAAGTTATAAAGTAGATAATAATTTTAAAAACAATAATAATACAATTGTATAACAATTGATATTGTATTCTTTCATAGTAGGAACTAATAATTGAACAAGGTACATGGTTTTTAGTCTATTGATAAAATTGAATGGCTTACAAAAAAATCACCAATAAACAAGTCTTATTGAATATAATGATTTGACACCCTCAAAATATGATACTAGAATCAAGCTATATTAAGTGCAATAACCTAATATTCTTAAAACTTGAGACAAAAAAAAACTTTATTAAATACAATAACTTGGCACCCAAAAAAGGTGATATTAAGAAAGCTAATACAATTGCATATCAAGTATTATTATATTTCTATACATGAGAGAGACTAATAATGAAAGATATTAAAACTTCAACAACAGTCAAACCTTATAAATACAACAATTGAACACTTAAAAAGGTAAAACTAGAATCAAATTATATTAAATACAATAATCTAATGTTTAAGAGGAAGTGAGTGGAAGTGTCAAGAACATTAGTAACTACAAAATTATTTATTTCTCCTGTAAACCTCTTGAAAATATTTGCCTTTTTAATCCAATAAAAAAACTACTACATTATTTATTTCTAATGTTTAATAGTAGAAAAATCTTTAATGGTATTTATTATTACTGGTTTGTAGATGGCTTCAAACTATACATAAAATGTAGGCATAGAATAGCATTTAATATCCACCTAATAGTAGTGGAGAGTCGTCCAAACAAAACTAAAAAACTAATAAATAAGACTTGTAACAAATATAGTCAATAAAAATAAGAACTCGATGTTATGCCATCAAAGTATTAAGCCACAACTTTAGAGCAACATAAAAAATTAGAAAGTTATAAAGTAGATAATATGTTTTAAAATTAATAATAATAACACAATTGTATATCAAGTTCAATCCTTGTATTTAATAAAGCTTGATTATTGGTAAGCAATAGATTCTAGATCTCACACATTCTTTTATTATTAGTCTCTTTCGTGCAAATGAATATTATAATAATTTATATACAAATATATTATTAGCTTTTTATATCGTCCTTTGTGGTGTTGAGTTATTATATTTAGTAAGATGTGATCATGGTCTCATTTTTTAAGAATATTAGGTGATTGCACTTAATACACTTTGATTCCAATATCATCTTTTTAGGGTGTCAAGTCATTGTATTCAATAAGACTTGATTATTGGTGAGTTTTTTCATAAGCCATTCAACTTTATCAATTGACTAAAGACCATGTACCTTGTTTAATTATTAGTTCCTACTATGCAACAATAATCAAGTCTTATCGAATACAATGACTTGACACCCTAAAAAGATGATATTAGAATCAAGCCATATTAAGTGAAATGACCTAATATTCTAAAAAATCAAGATCATGATCACATCTTACTAAATATAATAACTCACAAAAGACTATATTAAAAAAGCTAATATAATTATATATATTATAATATTCATTTACAGTAAGAGACTAATAATAAAAGAATGTGTGAAATCTTGAATCTATTGCTCGTTGATCTCAAGGCCTAAGCCACCTCCAAACTTCAAAAATGACTACCCGTATAACTAGAATAACTAGAATTCCCAAACTACTTAGAACTACAATTAATGACATAGTAGGAACAGGTGGGATGGCTTAGCAGATTGGCTCCTAATTCCAACCCGTCCCTTACTTCCAATTAACTTCCCTTCTTTCTCAACCATACCAATAATCAAACTTTATTAAATACAAAGATTAGACACCTTGAAAAGATAAAAGGTAGAATCAAATCAGATCATATTAAATATGATAATCTAATACCCTAAAAGGTTAAAACTACAATCAAACCTAATACCCTAAAAAGTTTGAAACTGCAATGAAACTAAGTACAATAACTGAGCACCCAGAAAAGGCGAAAGGGAAGGCTGAATCAGCTCCACATAAATGAGCCCTCTTACACACTCTTCCCACCAACTCATAGCTTTCCAACTCTGTAACGAATTCTAGCCGTCCATTCCACGTCCTCACAGCCCATCGTAATAAAATGCACGAATATTCCTACGGCATCCCAAATCCGATCCCTTTCTCATCTCTGATAACATCCCACGTAGCATGTAATTCATGGTATATACTTACCTTACTACTCCTATCAATGCTTAGAAGCGCTATTTTCTAATTTGTATTAATAGCTGTGATTTTAGTGTAGGATATCAATTTTATAGGCAGTAGTGATTTTTTTATTGTATATTATTTATAAAGAATTTTTAGCTATTCGATATGGAGTAAAGTGTTTGGGTTGAAATTGTAGTGGAGTCTATTTGAAACCATTCGACTTTACCAGTAGACCAAGCTCATATGATGGGGTCTTGCATTTAAGAAGCTTTGATCCATAGTGGACTCATTGAAACTGTAGTGGACTCATTTGAAACCATTCAACTTTACCAGTAGACCAAGCTCATATGTTGGGGTGTTGCATTTAAGAAGCTTTGATCATCTGTAGTGGACTCATTTAAAACCATTCAACTTCACCAGTAGACCAAGCTCATATGTTGGGGTCTTGCATTTAAAAAGCTTTGATCCATAGTGGAATCATTTAAAACCATTCAACTTCCCCAGTAGACCAAGCTCATATGCTGGGGTCTTGCATTTAAGAAGCATTGATCCATAGTGGACTCATTTAAACCCATTCAACTTCACTAGTAGACCTAAGGCCCACTAATAGTATTATTTAGTGTTATTTAATGAACTGACTAATATTTATTTGAAGGGGAATTGATACTTTGACCTTTTTTAATAGATTATATATGATATAGATGTATATATAATGAGTATAATATATTTTGTCATATGGATAATCATTATTTCATTATGTATATATAATTAATATATTTTTTATATTAATTTAAAATCAAGATTTAAATTTAATAGTTATATGATTGTATTTAGGTATTTTTGTGTAAAATATAATTAAACTTTAAAAAAAAATATATCATTTGAAAGGAAACTTTTAAAGAGATTATCAAAAAAATTGTAGGATTATTTTATATGTATTTAATCTAATATATTTTTTTAAAATAAGTTTGTTTCAATATTTGAAGGGTAATTTTGAATAAATAATTATCATGAAACAAACAAGGTTGATCATCAAATTTAAACCATACTCACACTAACTAGACTTGAAATTTTAAATTAACCATATCTATATTAATAGTTAAAAAATTTCTTTCACTATCATTTTAGAAAAGTATATTAAGAATTTTATTATAAAGAACTTAATCTGGAAGTGTCTATTGTCTATAGCTTACACAAACTTCTTCCAAATTTTTAAATGAAGTACTTATAGTTGTAGATTTGTTAAAATAGATGACAAGGAAAATAAATGATTTATGCTCGTAATATGATTATTTCTTTTGATGTTTTATTAATATTCAATTACATTGTTTTGATTCAAACTTATTGACCAATATTTCTTAAGTAGTGGTTGACGCAAACATCTTTGTCATGGGCATGAATGTTCCACTTGGAGCTCATTGCATCTAGGCGATACTTATCCCATCTCTCATGAGCATTAATGTTCCACTTAACACTCATTGTATCTAGGTGATGCTCACATAAATCTGTCTCTTATGAGCATGGATGATCCCCTTAATACTTATTGCATCTAAATGATATTCAATGCATCTTTCATTAACATGAATGCTCCACTTGACACTCATTGAATCTATGTAATTTCCACAAGGGTGAACCATTGAAATATAGTTAATAAGTTGAACTCAAATATTGTGTAGTTAATTATTATTAGGAAAACAATTCAAATCACACTTTGTGATCCATCATGAGGATAAAGAGCTAGAGGAGGAAAATGGATGTTTGTAGACCAAGACAAGATAAAAAGAAAGGGGGAAAGTTGGAAAGCATGCACATAGTTCAAGGCATAAGGCAACAATTGGAAAGTAAAATTAAAAAGGCTAAAAATGGGATAACAGGAAAAAAAAACTAGAAAGAAAATGAGGGGAAGAAACAAATTGAGAATCTAAATGCAAAATAAGAAGAAGCATAAGATTAGATAAGGTTGAAAAAGGACAACATTATGAGTAAAAGAAATTAATATCACAATTGAATTCAAAAATTACATGTGTTAATCTTGCATTTGTCATTTTATAAAATAGAATCATGTTGCTCCTTTTGGCTTAAATTCCAAGTTCAAGTTTTAGATGGTTTTTAGAATAACCAACACTAAGTTAGGTGGTTTGGTCTTCAAGTGATAATAGATTCAAGGTTCATTTAGTCTTGAATAGAGTCATTAGTGCAACTATTAATAAGCACCAAAGACCTAAAATAATGGAGGAAATCATGGAAACCAAAGACATTGATTAGCCCCTAATCGAAAAATACATGTGGAGGGAAACCATGTGTTGGAAATGAGCAACAAAAGGAGTTAATGCTTTGGGCATATTTGTGAGCATGTGATAACATTACCTCTCCAATCTACAAATATTCTAGCTCAAAAAATTGTTGTGGTCCTCAAATATAGTTGTTGGCAATAAGCATCATTTTGTTCCCACACTTTGATCTTTCTTATAATTTAGACTTTGTAAATCAACATAGATCTAACATAGGAAACTAACTTACAAAGGAAGTGGACGGAAGTGTCTAGAACATTAGTAGCTTCTAGAAATATTTATATCTAATGGTTAATGGAAAAAAATCTTTAACAATATTGATTATCACTATATTTTGAATGGATTCAAATTATCCATATAATGTAAAAAAAAATAGTATTAAATATCCATCTAATCATAATAGAGAGTTGTCCATTAAAATAATAATAATGAATGGTACTCATAATAAATACAACCAATCAAAATGAGAACTTGATATCATGTGATTGGAATAATAAGCAACAACTTTAAAGTGACATAAAAAAGGAGAAAGTTATAAAGTAGTGAATAGTTTTTAACAAGAAAATGGAGTCATATCAATTACTTCACAACATGTAGACTAACAACTAAAACAAAGTATGCTTTCTTCAATCTTTTGATAAAGTTAAATGATTAATATATACTTATCAATAACCAAAGCTTTTTTAATATAATAACTTAGCATCTTAAAAAGATGAAACTAGAATCAACCCCTATCAAGTACAATGACCTAATACCTTAAAAAATTAAGACTATAATCAACCTTTACGACTATAATAACTCAACACCTTAAAAAGATAAAAGGTTAAAATCACAAAATATTTTATCTTCCAATGAAAAATAATCATTATGTAAACAACTAGATATATGAAAAAAGAAAAGTAAAAAGGTGAGAGGTAAGGCGCAAGCCCCACATATCTTATCCCTCTTTACAAACATTCTTCCCACCAATACCAATAACCAAAGTTTTTTTTTAATATAATAACTTAACATCTTAAAAAGATGAAACTAGAATCAACCCACATTAAGTACAATGACCTAATACCTTAAAAAATGAAGATTATAATTAACCTTAATGACTATAATAACTCACACCTTAAAAAGATAAAAGATTAAAATCACAAAATGTTTATCTTTGAATAAAAAATAATCAGTTTAGAAAAAACAGGCGCAAGCCCCACATATCTTAACCCTCTTTACAAACACTCTTGATGCTTTCACACTCCTAACGAAATATAGTCATCCATTCCATGTCTGCTACGCCCATCATAACGGATTATGGATGATAAAAAGCATGAGCATCCCATCCCTTTCTCATCTAACTCCTGTCTCTTCCGGTAACATCAATCCTGTACGCGTGGCAATTTTCTAGTTCACCGTTCCTACCCCGTTGGGATGCTACGTGGCATGTAATTCATGGCATATACCTATGCTTTAAACTATATTACTAAGCGGTCATTCTTCGTTTAAATCTCAAATGCATTTGTCAAAATAAAACACTCGTAACTATAGATTTGTCAGGAAAATAAATTACATCATGATTATATCTTCTGATATTCTAATCAGATTCAATTAGTGGGGTTTTAGTTTGGGGATTAAATTGTCTTAATAATATTTATTCATCAATTTTTAAATTATACTATATGATTGCAGATTAATTGACTTAGATGAGGGGTGGTTCTAGAATCAAAACGAATTCTTCTATCAATTTTTTTCATTTTGATTCTAGAGCCACCCCTATCTTCATTCTTCAATCAATTTTCTCACATTGATTCTAGAGCCACCTTTATCTCTATTCTTCCATCAATTTTCTCGCATTTGTTTTAGAGCCACCTATATCTTCATTCTCCAATCAATATTTTTACATTGATTCTAGAGCCACCCCTATCTTCATTCTCCAATCAATTTTCTCGCATTGATTCTAGAGCCACCCCTATCTTCGTTCTCCCATCAATTTTCTTGCATCAGTTTTAGAGCCACCCCTCCCCCCATCTATTTAGTCAACAGATTTGCTATACAACTATCCATTATCTTCTCTTGCTTATCATCCTAATGATGGATCATATAATGTGATCTGAAAATTTTCTCTTAATTATTATTCTGATGATAGAATCATACAATGTGATCAAAAACACTGATGAATAAAATATTATATACATTTTAATCCAAAAACTATAAATTCTAAAACCTAATTATATATTTATTGAGTCAAATTCATTCACCTATATTAAATAAATAATAATCTACACTACATTAAAAAAAAATACATCCTGCATACCAACTAAATGGAACCTTTCACTTACCATAATATATTTATTCCAAATTGTCTATTGTCCAGTCAATTTTAAAAATTAAGAACTCTGAACTTCTACTACACCCTGCAGTATCAAATCCCAAGGAAAAGAATTGCCGAACTTATGTATATTTTATTAGTAAACACTACTAGGGGAGAGGACCCAGTAGTGGAGCGTGTTCCAATAGTTGTGAATGTTTTTGTTAATATAATGCCCAATAGTTGTTTATATAATGTCAATAGTTGTTTATATAATGCCAATAGTTGTGACTTTACTACTCATAATTAAACAAAATGTATTCTTTTGATCTAAAAAGCAACCAATCACGTGATGCCACATCAGCGCTCAACTACTGGTGATGTGAATGCACAAGTATTGGTAAGGGGTCTAGACGGTGCCCTTTTTGACACCTTGACAAAAAGCATGCTGATGTGGCATCATATTTGATGATGTGGCCCCGAAACTTTTGTTATAAGCAGGGGACTTGCCAAGTAAGCTGCTGTAAAAAAATTGGAGTGATTTGAAATTTCCAAGTAGGATTTTGAGGGACGCGAAGTTAGGTGCACAACTACTGGGTCCTCTCCCCTACAATTATATTAAATAAAAAACAAACAACAATTTAAACTGTAAAATGCAACGACCATCATGGCCGCTGCATGGTAGCCGCCAATGGGCAGGGGCTTTAATGACGGCTCATAATTATCTTGCATTCTAACTTTGACTGCACGTGGGCGCGTTCATTACCGTCTGGCTATTCCCACGTACAAGACCAGTGAATTCAGAACAAAACAATATTTTCTGAATTTCGCAGAGTACGTAGAATTCCACAGAAAAATAGACACGTACGATGACGATAAATATGCAAGATTGTATGTGGCTGCTGTGGGGGTGGTGGCAGGGATATGATGTGTGGCGCATACTTCGGTAATTTCGGACTTCACTAAACTGGTGCAAATTGCAGATCCATTCCACGGAGCTTGGAGTGCATGTACGCCGTTCGTACATTCTGGGAACGTGCGCCACTCGTAATTCTATTGATGTTACGTAGATGTGGGACCCACTCGCAACTGAGCCCGACCCCACCACCTCTAGTGTGCTGACCGAGATAAGAATACATGTTCCCCCACTAAGTACCTAGTCTCGTGAATGTGTTCTGCTTGGACTATTTTGCACGTACCCCCACTTACGTGTTAAATATTCGTTTCTAATATGGCTTGGGATTTTTTTTTAATTGACAGCCATCAGCTCATCATAGGGATTTTTGTCCTTAGAATTTCTTTTAACAAGTGTTTTAGGTTAGTCAATTTTGATTTGTATTCTTAAAAAAAAAATCATTAAAGTTTTGGATCATATTCAATAATCCATCATTAGGATCATCTCTCTATCTTCATTTCATTCTGATGATGGATCATGGAGTATGATCCGAAACATTCATGGAGTATGATCTGAAACGTAGATGTAAAAAAAATTACACGGTTTCTATTTAGAAATATTCAGCACTATATTATCATGGACTATGAAAACTTCATGTTATTGATTGTCTTCTTTTAGTTTTGTTATCATAGATTTTTTGTTGTTTTTATTTTATATATTGAAGATTCGAACTTGACACCTTTTAGGTTTCTACAACACAACTCAGTCATTGCATTGCACGTCCATCAATGATTATCATAAATTTGACCTATTTTCTTATTTTTGTTTTTCTTCGCAAATTTGTCTTCTTTTAGTTCCTCCTTACAAATTTATCTACTTTTTCTTCTTGGTTGTAAATTTGTTTTATTTTTAAATAAATGTAAATGAGAATAACATCATTTTACATAAAATTGTCTCAGTTAATTAAATAATATAATTATACGCAATAAATTTAAATAAATAAATAGGATTTAGAATATTAAATATTAAATTAAATGTGGCATTTAGTCTGATTGTGAAGATGAAAAATGATATTGAAGATGTTAGGAATCAATTTATTATGATGTTAAAATTTTAGAGCATAATTTTTAAAAATTGTCTCAAAATCTACAAATTAGTTGTGCACTATTCTAGTCCACGTGCAAGTGCAGACCTAAAGCCTAGTGTGTGGGTCTAAGTTGTCATAGGAGTGAAGTAACAAAAAAATGAGTGATTGAAATTTGCACATTGTGATCTTCTAATGTCTAAATCTAAGGACTGACAAGATTTAAATACACCTTTTAGGAATTTGTTAAATTGTGGGGCTCATTTTCTCCTTAGTCAAACCTCTAGATGGATCAATCTAACAACTTTGGAATAAGGATTGAGGACAAAAAACATGTAATGGGCCTAGGATGATGCATGTTGATGTAACACTCTAATAATGGTTATGATGCTCTCATATATCTCTATAGTAATTCCCTTCAATGACTTCTAAGTTGCTTGAGTTGATCTCCATTAGAATGAATGGATGTCTTTAAAAATATTATATCCCACAAATTAATGCATGTATGTACTAGGTCAACTTACAACAACTACTAGACAAAATTTGATAAAGGCCTATATTTGATGGTTATATAGTTATATGTAGGGATGTTTGTGGTAAAATATAATTAAATATTTGGGAAGGGTATACAACATGAAAGGGGATATTTTGAATAGTTCATAAAAACTATATAGGATGTATTTAAATATATCACCAATCTATTATATTAATTTTTTAAATAATATTGGTCTTAATATTTGAAGGACAACTTTAAATAGATAATTGTTGTGCAAAAATATTTCTTGACAAGTAGGGTCAACTATCAAATTTAGGCCTTGTTGGTTCCCAAAACTATTGCTCTACTTGCTAGAACAAAATCTCACTTACAAATCCAAGGTTTTCATCATGCGAGTGAAAGCAACTCATCAAAAAATTGTGGAGGGTTTAAGGCCAACTCTATGAGAGTGGGTTTCATCTCTTGCTCTTTGAGCTCATCTTAGACTCAAGAGAGCATTCCTACGAGTATACCTTAACAAGTATTGCAATAAAAAAAAAAGAGCAACCAAACCAATAATTAGCCAAACCCAACTTCTTGACTTGATCCCAAAGCTTGTCACTAAACCAAGTACAAGTAGCTATCTCAAAACCCCTATATAGTTGTTGTAACTATGCAATCATAACCCACATGAGATAGGTTCATTTAGCAAGTCTCTTGAAGATAAATCCCTTTGGTTATATTACAAGGTCATGAAACAAAAATTCTCCTACTCATACACTACTAATTTGTGTTTTGTTTGATGATGTGAGATTGGTGCATGATCTCAGATTGGTGACTATTCATTGATTACAAAGTCACAAATAAAAAAATGAATTCGGAAGATAGAGACAACAACTATGCATTCATATACACCATAATGATATAAGTGCACTAAACATACTTAATCATCCATAAATATATAACATAAGTTCATTTGAGACATATAAAAGGTCATTACAAAGCTTGTAATATTTGGAATGTTGTTACATTCACCATTTTCATGTTACAATTTTACCAACAAGTGGGCTAAGACAAAATTTAATTAAGTAGAGTCTCTTGAAGATTTACAAGCATCCATGGAGACATTCATATACACATGCCACAAAACATTCGTATATGTCCTTGAAGAACACAAAATATTTCTCAAAATAGTTTGGATTAGCAAAGTTTGTGCCCTAAAATGTCTTGGCAGCTACACAAGCATCTGTAAACCACACAATAGCCAACCTCCCCTAAAAATTGTCATAATATTATTTATAACAACAATAGGGCATCAAGTTACAAAATTATAGAGAAAAGAAGATCCACAACCCAAATACACTCCTGCCCAAAATAAGCACCCCAAATTGAATCAACGACATTGGCAATAAATTATGGTAGGTAGGTGACCCTCTGCAATCATCGTGGGTTGATGGGACTAGATGTCATCATTAAGGTGAGTAGGTGCACAATGCCATTTTTTTGGTGTCATAGACTTCTTTGAACTTGTTTTCCTCCTTATCATGAGCTCCCTTTTGCTCAATGTCGAGTCTCCATAATGTGTGAACCATTGGATATCCATTTCCCATGATCAATGGACTGAAACCTCGACATCTCCTTGATATATAATGTGATCAATTGCCACTTATTTGGCAACAAATAGCCATTGGTGCAACAAAGATAATGTACTAGGTTCATCCCTTCTCGAAGGTAGCACAATTACACCAAGTGTATGTTTCCTTTAGCTTCTCCAATCTAAAGAAGATGAACCTGCCCATTTTTGAGTCATTTATTTGGATGAATGACACAATGTTATGAATGTGTCAGTGCTATCATCTTCAAATTCGCCTACCAAGATGACACTTGTCCTAGGGAAGAAACTCTATGCATTACCTTTTTTCCTTTATTTTTTGGACCCAATTAAACTAGCTCAGATTGGTTATAAACCTAGGTGGAGGCCAACAAAGGAAAAAAGTAGAAGGGACTCAAGAAAAATTAACACAACAGATTTGAGTCCCAACAGGCCTTGAGTGGGATTTATTTTTAATTTTAGTTTTAAAATCTTAGGATTTAAATCCATGGAAATGACTTTAGTCAAGTCCACATGTGCATATATGATCTAAGATGATGAATGGGGTATTTAGGGATTAGAATGAGATCTCTAGGGATACATGATAATGTAATTAGGATGTGGTGATGTCATAAGCCAAATTTATGCAAGAATATGTCAATTGTAGACTACTTATTGCATTAGAATACTTCGATCAAAGCAATCCCAAAACATAAGGGAAATGACATTGGCACGTGATTTTTACCATTACATTTTACATCCACTTTGATGTACACACAAACCACTAGAAAAATTGATGTCAAAGGGAACATGTAGTCAACATAAAAAATAAATATTTTTTGAACACTTAAAAGGAAATGAATCTACATAAAATATCTAGATCATTCTTGAATTCCTCTCACAATAAGTGCTCCATTGGAAACTTGCAAAGTAGATAAAAACATGCAGTGAGTAGCATTGGTCACATATGTAATAAGAAAAATCTTCAACTTCCTTGAAAAATTAAAAAGAATAAGGGCAAGAGATTCCACCTAATACAAAAGTGGTGAATCTTCAACTTAAAAAACTATAAAAGGACTTTAACTAAGTAGCTAAGATGAATAAAATTCTTCTTGATGTGAGAATATGACTGAGCATGTCACTATAAAAATTAACTTACAAAAAGGAATGTTAGTGATATATATGCCCCCTCCAATTGGTTGCATACAAAGGATGCAAGGAATTGAAGAGGAGAAAAATATGAGTGTGATAAGATATTTTAAACTGGTAAAAGATAACATCATATGATAATCATTTAATGATATAAGACATGTTTGTGAAGGCATATATAATAATGGAAAGGCAAGATGCTCCCAATGTTTCCTCCAATAAATGCAATAACATCATAGGGATAATTTTGGGATACTTCTTAAAATTATTAATATATATGTTTTCATATCCTTCAACTCACCCATGTTGGTGGCCAATTGATTGGAAATCTCAAATGTTAGAAGAAATAATAGGAATATGAGTGATCAAAGAGGAATTGTATTTGGATTGATGCATAAGGTTAGTATGGTTAGAGGGTGTGTGCAAGAAGTCCAGTCCACTTTTTGGCAAAAAAGTGGAAGTGTTTTCCCTGATTTTCAGAATTTGACACATTTGACCTTAAAATTTGAAGCACTTAGAGATGGAATCTTCAAAAAAGTCACTAATCATAAAATGTAGTACTCGGAGTCTAGTTTTCAAATATGTAATTTATTTTAATACCCAGACTGTAAAAGCTGAGTTTCAATAGGCGTTTCTAAAAACCACTGTTTAAAAGTCACTTTTTTATACCATACCATGCACGTGTACGACATCCATATTTTGACCTAAATTATCATATTTTTCTAAATCCTTTTGGGAAAATATTTGTGACCACTAAAGCTTGTTTTCGATATTTTTTGTAATTTTTTATTGAATATATTTTTTTAATTAAATTTTTATTAGGCATATTTGTCGTTTTGAAAAATCGTCGTGTACGACACACATAAGATGACCTAAACTTATCATTTTTTTATTTTTATTTTTTAAATTGAAAAGAATTGTCTGAAGTTTGTTCTCATGCAATCCGTTCATCAAAATGTTATGTTGATCAAAAGTTATTAAAATACTAAAAAAACATGATAATTCAAGTTTACGGACTAGTTTCATTAGAAATTAATTGAAAAATAGAAAAATTAATCAAATTATTTAAAAAATTACATATTTGGAATCTGCACTATCTCATCTATAATGGGTTTTAATTTTGTAAAAAAATTATGCAAAATAGGTCTTCAGACATATGTCCAATGTCACTATTTTCCTGCGACATTAACAGGTCCTTCAAATTGCAAGTCAAACCATGTCCAAAGCTTAAGTTCGGGTCCCCAAGCCATTTCCTAAACCAAAAAAAGCCAAAAACCTGCCCAAAAATTAATAATTTAAAAAACGGATCCCGTTTCATTAAAAAAAAACATTTTATGGTTCTATGAAAGCGGGATCCCGTTTTGAAAATTACCAAAATGGAAAATTTCCAAACATGGAGAGTTTTAAAAGCAGGATCCCGTTTTTAAAACTTTCCATTTTTGAAATTTCTGTTTTTAAAATTTCAAAACAGGATCCCATTTTGAAAATTTTCCAAAAGGAAATTTTAAAAAACAGGATCCCATTTTTTAAATTTAGGCTCGGGATCCCGAAACTAAACGGGATCCCATTTTTTGGAAGCCGATTTCTTTTTTTTGCCTAAGGCAAAAACTTCCACGTTTCGTGGACTAATCGTCTTGCATTTACCCTAGATATGAGTTTAAGAATGTAAGATGGGATTATGAATGTGTTAGAAAAGGGTTAACATGATGAGGGATGTGAGAAGAATGGTTACGGACATAAACATGAGGGCTGCAAGTAGACAAGGAGGATTGTTGGG
The DNA here is from genome assembly GCA_007258455.2 of Sequoia sempervirens. NCBI lineage: Eukaryota > Viridiplantae > Streptophyta > Pinopsida > Cupressales > Cupressaceae > Sequoia > Sequoia sempervirens. The sequence continues at coordinate 203,436,761 of VDFB02000013.1, read as the reverse complement.
GAGGATTTAATTAGAAGCTTACATATAACTTATGGGAAGGCAAATGATGGATAGAACTTAGTGGTTGAGAAAGAGAAGAGGAAAAATTGTTAGCCATATGAGGAGAATATGTATTTTTTTATTGATTTGTTATATAGAATTATTGTACACATATTGTCTCATTTAGTGAGAAGTATCTTAGTAGGAACATCAATACAAAGTGAAGTATACATATCATCATATATGCTAACAAGTTCATTTTTTAAAGACTCCACTATTTCAACCATCTTATTTTTCTTGAATGCAACATGTTATCCTCATAAGAGGTAAAAAAATGGCTAATCATGGAGGCAAGGTGAGGGCTCATTCTAGTGCTTCATTGAAGGGGACCTAAGGGTCTTAAGAGCTTCTTTGAAATGAAAAGATAAACACAATAGATTGACAAATAAAATTTATTAAAAAAATAATGCTAATAAATACTCAATTTTTTTCTTAAAAGGGTAGTTGTAGAAGTTACCGGTTCACCAAAATGTGATTAAAATTTGATGATTCTTCATGTTTATGTGATCTCTGGATATAATGCTAACTAATAATAAATCAAATTAAACTTGGAAAACAAGTGTCAAGTATTGAATAAATAAGAAAGAATAACACAATTTTTTTGTGTGATATCAATCTTAACCTTTTATTGAGTAATTGATGTCATTCTACAAAAGATTAAATTCTAGGATTTAACAATGGAATAAAAATTAATAATATGTGATAGATTAGATTCAAGGTTCCTATAATTGAGGATAAGATCATATTGTGTGTTGTAGTCTTGGACAAGGTTGCATTATGTGGCATGGTTCAAGCAACCCAACCAAATTTATTGTTGATGTGACATTATGCAATGTGTTCATTGGTGTCTTAGGTACCTATTGCTTAAAGGAATTATGTTAAAAAATAAAGTGGGGCTTGCTTTAAATTAGAGAGACGAATCTTGACTTGTCTCAATAATAGTCAAACCCCTTCAAAGTTGTGTTAACATAACATGTCAAGCAAGATTATAATTTTGATGTAATTGAGAGTAATGTGACCAAGACTAAAACTAATATAAATAAGACTAAATGATCTCGTAAGAAATATCATATAATCTTTGTGTCTTCTTGATGATCCTAATGACGTGTAAGATATTTATAAATTCATGTCCTTAAGCATTCAATTCATAATTCAATATCAAAATTTTCTAATATTATAATAGAATTATAAAATTAATATATTTTAATAAAAATATAATTATAATTATATGTAAAAAAATCTTAAGCTCTAATATTATATGATAAAGGTACTATGAAATATGTTGGATCTCATTACTTTAGCTACCATTTAAATTAAAATCATGATTTCAAAAAGAGAATTGTTAGTAGATACATTTAACTTATTGTAAATTTAAAAATTCGTGTAAAAATGTTAAACTCTAGGATGAAGATTAATTTTTTATTTTTTATAATGTTTTAATTGTTCTAATTATTAGTTTTATTTCTTTCTTAGAAATTTCTAGTGTTCAAATAGAGTTAAGAAAATCCAAAAGCGAATTTAAAAGTTAAAAATAAAGTTGAATACCTCACTTTACAAATTTTTATTGAACTTTCTAAATTTTATTTCACCTAGAATTATGATTAGATGTCTATAATTTGATTATAAGCTAACCAATACTAATAAAATAGACTCCATGTGTTTATAGAATAAAGAAAGGTAGGGTTAGAGATATAGATTTTTGGTTTCAATATTAGAATATTGGTTTTTAGTGTTTATTTTATAATAATGATATAATGTTTTGTTATATTAATAAAATTATATGCATTCACAATCTTTTATCTAAAAAATGTTGTGTTTAGATGGTAAGGCCACAAGATTCTTGAGATAGGGATCCAAGTTTTAAATCTCCATAAAAAAATATCACTAAAGAGAGGTAGGGTTAGAGATATAGATTTTTGGTTTCAATATTATATTGGTTTTGAATGTTTATTTTATAATAATGATAATGTTTTGTTATATTAATAAAATTATATGCGTTCACCATCTTTTATCTAAAAAATGTTGTGTTTAGACAATAAGGCCACAAGATTCTTGAGATAGCGATCTAAGTTTTAAATCTCCATAAAAAATATATAAAGATGGAATTTCAAGTGGTGACTCCTGAATTTTCATTATGACTTCCAAGTTGATTAAATGCTAGATATAAAACTTCTCAATTGATTAAATTTGATTGTGTTAAAGTGGATCTTATGTTAGGGGAAGAGGTCTCCTTCATGGACTCCAATAATGAGTTAGATTTAAATATAACAAGAGACTAAAGTGTTGCAAAGAATAAATTGATTTTAATTTAAGTGATCAAAACAAAATTTCCAATATTGTTAACATAAAAAATTAAATTGATATTAGCACCTACAATCTTAATTTATTAAAACTAGCCATAGGACCAACCAAAAGCATCTCGGGAGAGAAACTTTATAATTTTTGAATACTAATAAAGTTTAAGAAAAACATCATTATCTTTGGACTTGAACTTCATGAGGCAACTTCAGCTAATTTCACAATTTAACCATTTTTTAAAATGTCTTAAGCCTACAAAAATTAAAACAACTTGATGTTTTTATTTCCAATGTGTTTAAATATAAGATCAAAATAAAATAATGTTGAGTCATTTTCATAAATGTTACAATAGATACATGTGTTTATTTTCCTTTCTCTTTTTATTAAATTGATTGAAAGTTTAAAATATTGTACATAGAAAAATAAAGCATAGATTCAATTATAAGATCTAAATGTGACCATTAAACAAATAAGATACTCATCAATGATAAGATAATTTTATTAACATTAGCATAAAAATGAATCAATTGCAACAAATACTTTTAAATTTGTGAATAAACCTTACTAAGTAAACACAAAGATTAATTAAAAGATATAATTGATAAGAAGACCACAATTTCCACCAATAGAAACTATATCAATCTATAATAAGAAAACAAAATTATCTCTTAAAAAGTCTCCTACACCATATTGATACTTAACATATAAAACAAATAATTTTAAATTTGTGAATAAACCTTACTAAGTAAACACAAAGATGAACTAAAATACATAATTGATAGAAAAATCACAATCACTATCAATAGAAACTATATCAATCTATAATAAGAAAATAAAATTCTCTCTTAAAAAAATGGATATCTAACATATAAAACAAATTATTTTAAATTTGTAAATAAACCTTAGTAAGTAAACACAAAGATGAATTAAAAGACATAATTGATAAGAAAATCGCAATCGCCCTCAATAAAAACTATATCAATCTATAATTAGAAAATAAAATTCTCTCTTAAAATATCGATAGGGGAAAAGACTCAGTAGCCGTCAGGGCTAACTTCGCGCATTCGTGCAGAGTGCAAAATAGGTCCAATTTCTTTTCTTTTTTTTGGGCTTCTTCGTAAGCGAGTTAGGACCTTAAAAAGAAAAATTTGGCTTATGGGTATTTCAAATGTGCCTTGTGGAACCCGTAAAGCAAAAGGTGCTCAAAAAGGGTGTTTTTAAACCTCTGTCCCTGACATCTTTACCACTTCGCCAGTACCTGTTCATTTAGACACCAATAAAAAACCACAAAAAATTGAGATGTTTTCAATAGTTAAAAAGGTGTTTTCAATAGTTTTCAATGTGTTTTAATTTTTTTGGTCAACTACACATTCAGTAGTGAACATATATTGGTGTAATTTGTAAATTTTTATTGGCATAATTAAAACAATGTAATGACTAAAATGTAAACGGTTATTGGGGGGTCAGGTGAACAAGGAGTAAACAACAATTGGATCATGAACGGCAATTGGGGGTTTTCCCCTACCTAACATCTAAAATGACATATAAAATCTCCTCCACCAAATTGATATCTCACTTATCCTACCATAAAAAAAATACCTTGCATAAGAGTTCCAAGCTTACACCAAAGTTTAGGTATGACCCTAATCATATATGCATACAAAGGGGTACATGCTGCATGCAAGATGATGTCATGTAGTCCAAATCCTAACAAACTACTCATCAATGATCATCATATGCCATCATCATCTTGATCATGCTAATGAATGACCATCTTCTTCCACCATAGTACAACTAAATCTAAACTGACCAGTTTAGTCGGTGGAGAAATCCATGGGAGGCATTAATGGTAACTTTTCAAATCCACGTTCTTACCGCTTTGACCGGCTGCCATGATTTCCACGAGAATACTTTTTATACGCGCATAAATTATTTTTCACGCACATTTTTTAACACGCGGGTACTCGTCGCCTCAGATTTAGCCTACAAAATTGCATGCCGTCAGATTTGACGGCCGCAATTTGCCGTCATCTATTTTGAATACCGCCTTTTACCGTTGCTATATTTGTTTAATCAGTTATGAAGAATTTAATAGAATACAATAAAAGTGGAAATTTGGTACCGTTTTATAGGGCAATATTTCACGTGTTATGTTAGAGTTTGTGGAAATTTTGGTTTTGGTTTTTTTCAAAATTGAGCAGTTCTTTATATCGACATTTTTGTCGTCGTTTTATTTGTCTGATTTTGTTTTAAAATATAGTAATTGTAGGAGTTTTATTTATTAACTACTTTGTATAATTTTTAATCAATGAAAATAAATTGTTTTTATGTATAAAATTTTATGCAATGTTCAATTTGTGAAAGATAATTTTTAACCCAAAAAAAATCTAATTATTAGTTTACACATTTTGGGTGTTAGATGATTTAAATAAATATTCATATTAGATCAGAAGGAAATGGGTTGTCAAATCATAAATAATATTTTGTTAAGAAGTTCCATCTAAGATATATGTGTTCAACCAAATTTTACCTCTTACTTGTAACTAGTGTGTCATGTTTTACCCACTCTAACATAAGAGTAAGATAGAGGTCAAAACCTACCCATTATCTTTGACAATTGTTCTTCCTTTTTGGTAGGCCACAAGAATCGAGGTCATTGTCATTTTCTTACCTTACCAATAGGTCATAGGAATCTAGGTCTTTATTGTTTGAAATAGTTTTTGCTACACATGCTCATGTTTGGGTGGCCTACTATAGCTTTTCAATCTAATTTACTACTACTTTGGTTTAGTTTTGCTAAAAATATGTTAGTGCTTATTAGCCCTAGATTTGAATCTATGTATGGAATTTTCCATTATGTCCTTGGTTAGAATTTTGTCATTATATCCTTGGAGGTATCAACATACGATTGTTTTCTTGTATGCTCATGTTTGGATGGCTTTCTATAGATTTTCGATCTAATTCATTACTACTTTGAGGCAGTTTTGCTAAAAATATGTTAGTGCTTATTAACCATAGATTTGAATCTATACATGGACTTTGTCATCATGTCCTTGGTTATAATTTTGCCATTATATCCTTCGAGGTATCAACACATGCTTGTGCTTCCATATGTTCATGTTTGGATGACTTTCTATAGCTTTTCAATCTAATCCATTACTACTTTGAAATAGTTTTGCTAAAAATATGTTAGTAGTTATTAACCATAGATTTGAACCTATGTATGAAGTTTGTCATTATGTCATTGATTAGAATTTTGTCATTATATCCTTGAAAATATCAACATATGATTGTACACCCGTAACAAATAGAAAACAAACTCGTAAATGATATAAAATCCTTAAAAAACTCTCACAACTATTAAACATTGTTCAACTATAATGTTAAATTTGTTAATAAAATGTTAATACTCACCCATGAATAATTCCAACGTAGAACAACTTCTCTAATGTTTTTTTTATATTGGAGTAATCATAAAAATATTATTAATGTTTTTTTTATATTTTTTGAAAATATTATAAAAACTTCTCGACTAACTAACTACCTCACGGTGGGACCCACACCCAACAAGGCAAAATGAGACTCCAATCTTGTGGTCTGCCGCCCCTAGTAAATATTTCTTTAACTTTCCCAACTTTTCAGCACACGTGGGCATGCGGTCATACAAACTCCGGCCCTCTTTTCAACGGCGTTGCGCAAATTTCGAAACGCAAAACCCGGAGATTCAACCCAAAATTCTTGGAACGATTCCACAGAGCTCGGACTGAAATTTCACTGTTCTGACAACGAACTACGCCTATTCTAATTTCACCTAGGGCACAAAACCCTAAAAACAAAAATGAAAAATCCCCCATTAACCAGATTGCAATTGACAGTGAAATCCAGTCCACGGCATAAAACAAAAGAGGCACAGATATCCAGTGTCCATGATTACGAAGATTCGAGGTGTTCGTATTCTCCGGATGTATTCGAAAGCGGCAGATGGATTTGGGGCAAACTTTTCCAGACCACGTATGTGCGGGATCCACATTTACAGAGCCATGTGTGCTCTGATAATCTCGTGAATCTTTCTCAGGCCAATTTTCAACATGCTTTCATACAATTTCGTTCTTTAGTACTCAAAATTTCTGAAACGCGGAATCGTCATAAGCAGAGTGAGACATTCGGGGGAGAAGGTTTTGGAGCTTAGCATTTGAACCTGCTATTCTGATTCCACAGCACTTATAATAAAGGAAGGATTTCTGGATTAGGTTTGGTGTTGGCACTCATTTTTTTTGGACTCTTTGCTAGAACGTGTGTGGTGGAGCATTCTGTCAACAGCCTTTGTCTTTTCGGGAGTACTTTTATTGCTTTTATATTCAGTAGATTGTTCCGGGACGTACCTTGGTAGGCCCGTTGAAACTGGCAAACAGGTCAGCCTTTTCGTGGTGGCGGAGAGAGTCGAACCCGGGTCTTTGCGGTTGACGATTGATTGATGAAACACTGTTGTTAGCATAGTGTACTAGGAAAGGGATGAAATGAAATATGATGACCTGTTTACTTAGGACTAGTCCTTTATTGTTAGGTTTATGAGCTCTTTCGATAGGCTTCAGGCTATTCTATTCTAAGAGAGTTTTTTTTGGCCTTTGGAAGAAGATTTATATGGATGATGATCTCATACGAATCTAGTATGAAGAGTTGAAAAGATAATGGATTGAAGATGGTTGAAGATAGGATGTAGGGGAAGAGGGCAACTATTTGGAATGGTAGGCTATGGATTATGAATGTACCTTCTTAGGTTTGTCTACACTATGACTACCTTGGTATTCTTCAATCTTTCTTGTGATGTCATATCTTGAGAAGCTCATGAGACCAATGAAAGGTTATTGTCCACTTTTCTAAGATACTCTTGGATATCATGCATTGGTCTACACACCATTTTGGCTTCAAGAAATCGAGTCAAATTGCATGCTTATACCCCCTCTATTTAGATGTATTCTTATGGATGTTGTTGAAGACACTTACCCTGGCTATTCATTGGTACTTTAAATTAATTTCCTCCACACTCATCCTCAATAAAAAAAATTAAATATCTAAGACTTCATTTTTAGATCTACAACTACAAATAATAAGATTTTCCTCTCAGTAATGTTTTGTTTAATGGTTATGTCAATACTTGCATTGGTTACATGTAGTGTTCTAGATATGGCACCTACTTATATCCTATAATGACTTGATTAGTGGACATGCAAAGTCAAGGTCTTTGATGCAATTCTTCAAATATGTGAAGCACTTGATTAGCTTGGGGAACTCAAGTGGCTTGGTGATGCTCAATGGTACTAACTAGTCAATTTTTGTGATATGGTGGCTTCACATTCATCCCTTATATTGATGACTTTTTATATGTGAATTACATATTTGCTAATAAACATCTTATGTTAGTGATTCTAGACCTCCAGGCTGCATCCTTGCCCCTTCTTCCTGACAATTATGCCTTATAATTTATGTTACCATTTTACTTCTCCAGTTATAATTCCTAACATTGTTAAATGCCACAAACCTAATTTTATATATTTCAACCACCAATATGATGAAAATACACGAGTATCCCCAAAACTAGACTTTGTTTAGAGTATGATATTTATAGCCCAATTGAGTATGTTAGCTTCTTCACCCATGCAATTTTTTTCTCAACCTTGTAGGCCTTTCCCCATTCCACCCATTTGACTCATTAACCTAGTGCTAGTAATTTACTTAGTAATGATTGGTTTGAAACCAATTGTAGGAATATCTGTAGGCTAACAAATGTTCATGAATAGGGTACAAGTGACACAATGAAATATCCAAAAAATAATGAATCAATCCAATAAAGCATGTGATTAAGCTAATAAAATTAATACATCAATGAAGAAGAAAGTAACAAATGCAAACCATATGAAAACAATTATGTGGATAAACCCTTGTAGGAAAAAATTTGTTGGACCAAAGAGACCTAACCTTGTATTGGACTCAAGAAAGATTATACACCAATAAAATCACAATATTACTTACAAAAGAACCATGCCATCCTCTATATTATGTGTCCAATAAAAATAAAAATATAAACTAGAAACCATCACGTAGTTTCCAAAACTGAGTCAAAACCATGAGATATAGATGAAATCTAATGCCCCATAGTCATTATCAAGCGACTCGAATAATAAGTAACTCCTCTTACAAAGATTACACAACTTACAACTCTTTTACATGTCTTATATTCTTTCATAGCATTCAAATTGACCTCATAATTAAATACAATTCACAAGAATTAGGATTTGCAAGGTGAATGGAATGCCTAATCCTAACATTGTTCCACTTGACATGTACATTACAAAGACATAAAGGGGAACTAAAAATAAATCATGTGCTAGAGAAGGAAAATCTATGGCCTCTTTGTACCAATTGAATTTCTTGATGCTCATTGGTTTAGTGAGAGAACCTATAACATTAGTCAAAGTACCAACATTCCATATAATGACTTTCCCCACCCTCAACTATCTTGTAGACAAAGTGATAATGAACATCTATATGCTCCATATGAACATGGTATATTGGGTTCTTTACCAAATAGAGAACACTCTATCACATCTAATCTTAACGTATCTACACTTAAATCCAATACTTGAACATAATATTTGTAACTAAACTACCTCTTTATAGTCATGCATCACAAACATGTACTCTACTTCTATAGTGGACAATGCAACTATTGGTTGTCACTTACTCATCCAGCTAACAACTCCTCCAAATAGAGTGAACAATACCACTTGTGGACCTCCTATTATCTAAATCACTAGTCCAATCTCAATCAACAAAGCCATGTATATCAAGCAACTTTCCCACATCATCAATTTCATGATAGAAAATATGATTATGAGAAGTTCTTTGTAGATATTTAAAAACTCTTTTCACAATATTTTAATCCTCTCTATTAGGATCAAGTATAAAATCGCTAAGAACTCTTGTTGCTTGGACAATATTTATTCTTGTATAGACCATAGTTATATTATGCTAGATCTATAACAAAATGTAAGAAATTAAAATCATATTTGTTTATAGCATAAGAAATTGTCACTCTTGACAATTTCACACTATGTTTTGCCCCCCCCCCCCTATGTGCTTGGACCTAACTATGCATGTAATTGCTCGTTTTAAAATATTTATCAAAAAATCAAAAATGGGAAATCAAAGTACACATTTAATATTTCCCCCCCGACACTTTGGGTCCCTAAAATGTAGGAATCTCGTCTAGGGTGCAGGGTACCCTAGACTGCTTATTTAGGTTCCACATTTAAACATGTTGATTTAAGTGATTTATTATTTGAAATTCAAATTTTAATTGTCAACTATTGGGATTTAGTTTTTGGTAAATTAGATTAGTTGCATATAAAGACATAGTATTTTCATAATTTTGATATATGGAAGAAAATAAGGAAATTCACTAGTAATTGTTATGCTTCAAAAATCAGTCTAAGAGCAGTCAAGAGCAGAATTTTTAGAATTATTGCAACATTTTATCATTCAAGCATCATGTCAAGCTTTATGTGATTTTTGTTCATGTTTTGCATGCATTTCATTTTGAGCACCAACACTTTTAGGTCTTCAAATCAAATCAAGTCAAGCAACAATTGATCCTTGAAGGTGATGAGTGAAACTTCACTCCATCAAGGAGATCAAATATGAGTGGTGATTTGCATCAAAGTGTCAATTCATTATTTGTTTACCATTTATCCTCTATCCATCAAAAGGACAAGCTCTCTTTTATCATCAATTTTTCCCTTGTGGAGGTAGAAATACCAACACAAGGTTTGACTTAGGAAAGCCCTAATATGACACAACCCTTCCCCTCTCTTCATGTATGCAGGTTGTGGATCTAAAGTGAATTGGAGAAAGATTGAAGGTTATTTTTTCATCCTTGCACTTAAACCCTAAAAGTCGTCAAATCATAGAATCTGCATTATTTGATCAATATATGAAGTTCCAACAACCAAACCTCAAAGACAAAAGCTATTGACTAGGGACCTTAGGCTTGTGAAACCAGTTTTCAAGAACCAAGTCCTCAGTCTAGAGCATCCTTGCGCCTTATACCATCAAGATTCAACCCAAATTTAAACTCTAGGTTCTTTTATGTCTGCCTATTTTTGGATTCCAATTTTGTGTACTTGTTTTCAGTTTCTCAAAATTCATTATAGAATGCCACATTTTCATAGTTTAGATAGTTACATCATTGCATCACATCAAAAATCTAAATCTAAATCACACACATCCCAAAAAATTTAGATCTAGGGTTGATTAACTCACCTTTTAGGTTACAAATTGATCTCACATCCTTGTCGATCTAGATTCGCCCAATGTTTTTGGAAAAGGATTGGTTTTAGTGATCTACTCGTTAGACCTAGGATCTCCTTTCCAAGGAAACATTTTGGTGAACCCAACTATTTTTGCACAATACATCTTCTAAAATCTTAATCATATCATCTTAGATCTAAGTTTACTTTTGCTTTGTTTTGCATTCACCATTTAGGCATCCATCATTTTATGAAAAACATTGAAAAAAATAAAAAAGTGCATAGCATATTGCATTCGAAGTTCAAATAGGGTTAATTTCAGTCATTATAAGCTAGATCTACATCATAATTGCATTTACAAAACTACATTAAGACATATTAGATATGAAATCAAATTTGAAAGTGTTCAAAGCATTCATTTAGGCATATGCATATAGTGAAAAAGTGAAAAGGTGTATTGTTATTATTGTAAAATCATACAAGATTTTAATTTTTAGATTTGTCAACATAATATTAGTCAATTTTTGCACTTTAAATCTGAAAATTGTATTGCACTCACTATTTGAACATTTTGAATTGCTTGCATAATCATTTACATTACAAAATCACAAATCTATAAAATTTTGGAAATTTATTTACTCTCAGACTTGCATAGTCATCGAGTAGGACACCTAAAAACTATACAACACATCCAAACTTTTATTTTCGTGAAAGAAACTTGCCAGTCTAGGGCATCCTTGTTCCCTAGACCAACAAAATTCAGCTAAAATTTTGGTCACAGATTTATTTTTGTCTTTTATGTGGCTTTGCTTTATGATTTTACACTCTATGTAGTTTATTGTGATTTTCTTGAACCTTTCTTAGATAGTAGACTTAATTTAGTGTTGTGGAACTCATATGAGCTTCACGACCTAGTGTCCTATTGCTAATACCCCTATGAGATGAAGTTGCAGAATTATGGCATACTGCATTGTAGCTACATCCTTTGTGGAGCCTGAGTCCTCTAACTCTTTCACAAAAGGTATGGCTTCAACCCAATCCATTTTGGATTCCATTCATCACCATACATTACCCATCACTACCTTGCAATCTAACATTAGTGTGGACTTAGAAATTTATATTGCCCATGTTCCTAAAGATAAACTAAAATAATTAGAAAAAGATTTAGAGGGTTTTCAAGATTACTTAAGCACTAAATCCTTAGTGGGACAAATGGTACCTATTGTGGATAACCTTAGGAAGTTGATAAATGATGCTCAGTGAGTAGAAGTGTTGTGTAGTCTAGCTAGCATAGTAGATTCTAGCACCCCTATTTCAACTAGTTGCACTCAAGCATTCACAAATTCTCAAAACCAAGGAGGAAAAAAAGTTTCCTTTCCCACAACCATACCTTCTATTCCCACATTTACACTAGCAATAGTAGCATCAACCATACATTACACCAGTGGCCTCACTCCAAGCTTAGGGATTCCTAGTGGGAATCCTTATAGTTTTGTCACATCAAGTCCATAACACCTCCATATTCGTCACCTCTCATAAAAATGCAACATAGTAGCCCATCAGTCACTTACACAACTTCACCATATTCAAAAAAACTCTCAAAAACATGCCAAACAATGATCTAGTCATAAACCAACTTTTGCAAAATGTGACATCACTTCAAAAACAAATTTCTACATTAAATTAGAATCAAAATGGTAAACCTATCAATATCTCACATGAAACCCATTATCAATTGCTATCCTCAAAACACCTATATTTTAAGACATGGAAACGCCTCAATTTGAGAAGTATAATGGTAAGGGAGATCCTAACAACCATGTATCAACTTTTGTTGCATTGTGTAGTGAATTTATTTTTGAAGATAAGCTCCTAGCTAAACTATTTCCTAGATCATTGAAAGACATGGCCTTGGAATGGTTTTTCTCATTGCCGAATAAAATAAATTTATTCACCAAAATTGTTAGCACATTTCTCCAACATTTTTAAGAAAACATTGGTCCTCAAGTGATGTTAACTGACTTAGTGCATTGTAATCAAAGACCTAAGGAATGGATAACAAAATTTATAAGATTATACTAATTTCTCTACTCACAAATCTCCTATAGTCTTCCTGATGCCGATGTTCAAAGGGTGTTTATAGTAAATTTGCAACCTAATATTCAAGAAAATATATTTTTGATGAAGTATCCATCCTTTCAAAACTTGTGTATGGATCTTCATGATTATTAGATATTGGTTAGTGAATATGATGGTACACCTTCATCAACTCCTGCTAATCAATCTGAATCCATACCTCAAAACAATTACCAATCATTCAAAAAGTGAGTGTTTCTAAGATCGCCAATAAGAGGACCAACCTCCTCAAGAGTAACACGAGCCCATCGTGGCCTAGTGGGTGGATTAGGAGGAGGTGGATCGAGACCATCATCAGAATCTTCCTCAAGGATAAAAATATCCTCAATTGAAGAAGATTGAGTAGGTTGTGATGAAGAAGAAGTGGAAGGAGGATCTATCTATGTGAAAGGCTCACAAAACTGAACATCATAATGAAAATGAACCTCTTATGTGTCAGAATCAAACAATTTGTATGCCTTCACATCCTCACAATAGAACACAAAAATGAGTTGTTGACTCTTCTTCTCCATTGATTTATGTCAAGCATCCAAAATGAATGACCAAGCCTCACTACTGAATACTCTGAAGAAGGATACATTAGGATTATGATGAGACTAAGCCTCCTTAGGATTCATATTCCACATTGCCTTGTGGGGCATATGGTTTTGAATATAATTGGCACAATTGATAGCTTCGACCCAAAATGTTGAAGCCATGGACCTAGAGTGAATCATACAATTGACCATCTCACATAGAGTCCTATTCTTTCTCTCCACCACACCATTATATTCAGGAGTGTAAGGAACTGTGTGTTGATGAAGAATACCATGCTCACTACAAAAATCCTAAAATACTTGATTGACATACTCCCCCCATTATCTATGTGTATCCATCAAAGAGAAAAACTTAACAGCTTCACAAATGTTTTGAAGGTCTTAAAGATGGTGAGAACCTCACTCTTGAGCTTCAAAAATTAGACCCATGTGCATCGAAAAAAATCATTGATGAAAGTGAGCACATACTTAGCCCCTGAAAAAGGAGTTGGGAATGACATGAGATCACTATGGACCAACTCAAGGGGTGTGGTTGCGCATGTAGCTTGACCCTTAGGATAAGGATCTTGATGTTGTTTTCCAAGAACACAACCTTGACACACACCATCTATGCAAGATATCTTAGGAAGACCAACCACTAAGTTATGTGTGTGCATCTATTGAACATATCTATAGTTCAAGTGCCCAAATATTTCATGCCAAATCTTGCTCATTGAATCAACATGAGCAATAAAACATGAACCCGATGAAGACTCAAAGCCATCAAATCGATAAAAATGATTCTCATGATCAACTATTCATGTAGCAACAACCTTCTCAGGATCCTGCAACTGTCTAATAGTCACATTTTGTGGAGTAAATCAACTGGCATTCCATCTCCAAAATGACAAATTTGATATATGGAAAGTAGATTCACTGAATATCCTCAATGAACTCATCTAGCATTTGAACAGATCATGTCCCCAAAACTGGAATTTGTGAAGAGTTTCCAACTACAATCTAACAAGTAGAATTATGAGCAATAGAATCAAGAAGATCACATGAATTGGTCATATGATGTGAATCACCTAAATCGAGAATCCAACTATCAGAAGATGAATGAATGGCATGTGTTGAAAGATCTTGCCATTTTCCCATGAAAGAGGACTTAGGCACTAAAATATTATGTTTCCTCATAGCTTCCTCCAAGGCTTCTAGTCTCTTGAAATAATGAGACTCGTCATGCCCAATTTTTCCATAAAATAAACAAGGATCTCCTTTCTTTTTCCTTGGAACAAGAATCTATAGAGGTAGAAGAAGAAGGAGATGGAGTGGACTTCTGGTTGTTCTTCTGCTTCGGTTTGGAGGGAGACTCACTACCTGAAGATGACTATGTCTTAGGTTTCTTCTTATTATTCCCTTTATCCTTGGAAGATTGAGCCATTAGAGCTTGATTCTTAGAACTAGGTAGTGCATCCAACTGAACCAGCTTGGCATGCTCCCTAGTAAGAATTCCACAAAACAACTCAAAAGAAGGTATTTTATAATCTTTCTCCATGGCATCCATAGTAGAATAGAATGTAGAAGAAAACACTTGATAAGGGCCTCTTAACTTAGACAAAATCAATAAGATACATTCATCATCAGATTTATCATGCCCACATCCTTTTAATTGTGACAAAATTAATATGAATTGAGCAAGAAAATCCTGAATAAAAGAAAATGCATCTAGAGAGTGATTTTAGATCTACTTGAAGTTGCAAGATTATGAACTAATTGAATTTTCCATATAATTCTTCAATTTTGTCTCAAACATTCTTAGGTGTTTTACACTCTACAATATGAAACAACAAGTTATCAGATACATGTAAGCCAATGAGCCCTTTTGCTTCATCCATTTTACATCTATGGGTAAATTTTTTATATTCCCTTGTGAGATCAGGTTGTTCTACAACTAACATTTTCCATAGACTCATAGATTGTAACAATTGAGTCATTTTTAGATTCCATGTATGATAATTGTGTGGAGTGAGTCATTCAATTTGTCTTAGATTTGCCATGTTGGACAGAAGAACACCAAGAGACAGAAGAAAATGTTGCATTTAAATTGTTCCTTTCACCCCCTAGAATGTATTAAAACTCAATTTGAAACCCCGCAACAAATTACAATGAATAAGTTTTGCAATTTGTACAAGTGACAAATACAAATCAACCGTTTATAGTTCATGGTATTTTTTATAATTTTGGAAAAAAAGGCTTGTCAAAACTGAAAATAGAAGTTACAAACAGATTCCTTACGATTTTCTAAGCAATTTCAAAAACAAATTACCAAATTTTGACTTTGTATGGAAAAGTTATGCCAGTTACAAGTAATAAATGCACATGTACCATCCTATTGAAAAAATTGGCAAAAAACGGAAAAATGTGCAAAATTAACCTAAACCACTATGAAGTTTGTCGAACCACCTTTTTTATGGTATCTCATTTGCAAAAAGTGGACACCATAGGGAATAGTTATGAATTTTTGAAAAACTGGCTAAAATTAGGCATGTAGTGACAACCCACTAGCAAAATAAAAAATTTCCAAAAACCAAATTAGTCTAAAATAGACAAATTTTATATGAGAATAGGGGTTTTTAGCCCTTCTGAACACAATGGCAAGGTTCATTTCGGCCAAAAATGCTCTAGTAAAAAGTTTTTCACCAAATCTGAGCTTCAAACCATTGTTTGCTAAAGTTGCAAATGGTGACCAAATCAAGTGGAACAAAAGCCAAATCTGACTTTCTCGAGCCTCCTAGATGCAATGGGATAGCCAAAAATACTACCACTATATCCAAAAAAAAATCAATCACTAGATCTCACCAAAAAGCATACATGCAATATAGGATTACCAGATCTATGCAAATCCTTTTTTATTCTCAAGATCGTATTGAAACACAAGAGAAGAGCATACAAGAATTTACAAGATCATAAAAGAAACTAAAATCATAATAGAAAACTTGATGGTAGAAACTCTCTAAGAAAAAAGGAAGGGGCTTGTAAAATTCAAAGCTCTAATACCATGTTGAAGTGAGCAACCAAGATCTTCAATTTGCAACATAAAATAACCTCCACAAGAAATAGAGAGAAGAAAAAATGAAATATCTTATTCCACCAAACAAGAATTGCAATATGATAAAATATGATCAAGATGCAAAATATGCTAGAGATTTCTTGCTTATAAAGGCAAGGTGAGAGATAGGATTAGACAAGATGGTGACAAGTGTCTTAATCCTATCCCATGAGACAACTAACTCATAACTACCTAGGATAATGTAAATATAGATAAGACAACTAAGACTTCTAGAAGAAAGCTTATATCCTAAGTAAACTTAACATGTGAGTAAGTCCCCTAAGTCCCCTGTAAATAATTAACTAGGTACAATACTTTATTCACACCAACAATTTCAACCTCGTAAAGGTCAACCCACTTTGTTACTTGATATTTCTTTTACACATATTGATGCATCCATACGTGCACTTGATGTTCCTCTCTATATCACTGGTTGTATTAATGGCCAACCTATACTAGGGATACTCATTGATCCTACGTGTCTAGAGAATGTGATCATGGAAGAATTCTTATATGTGCATGAACTTTATAAAGAATTATGAACAATTAAAAGCATGGCTAAAAACTCATGATGGTTTCATTTGCCCTAAAATAGGTTCAATAACTCTCCCACTCAAATTTGGACCAAAAAAATTGGATGTTTCATTCACCATCATCCTGACGTCAGACCAATTTTATGTGAAGCTAGGTTATCCATGGCTACGCTCCATGAATGCAGTTCTATTGATAATTCACAAATTCATAAAGTTTCTATTTGAAAATGAAATATATACAACTCATCATAATGGATTTAAACCTTTGGTTTCCCATGGAAACTTTTCATTGGATTATTTTTTGCCACAACCTATGGAACCTATCAAGCTTCGTGAGGATTTCTTTTTTATATCATATCAAAAGTTTAAATCTAAGCGTATAGTTGAGTTATCCCTTAGTAACATCCCACTTGACGATGATTGATCTATGGAGACTTCTATAGTTGTTCCTCCCACCCCATAGGTCATGGATGAACCTATTTTTGAATTGAATATCCTCTCGAGTACAACAGACATATATGTTACGGTTCCACCTCTGATATCATATAAAAAACCAAGAGATAACCATATACTTACCTTTATGCCTCTGAAAGAAAAACAAATTTATAAACCTAAGAATATGGTAGCTTCCTAAACCCTGGTGGTCCCTTCAGTTCCTCCTCCAAAGGAAGAAAAGAGACTGATGGTGGAGAAACCCTCTCTTACCCCTTCACAAATTTAAACCCATGTAAGAAAAAATAGAAGTGCTAAGGAGTGTAAGTGTAGACTTCATGTCATTGCTCACCAGTTGGTTGAAAATAATAAAGCACCACCTAATGACCAACTACCTATCCAAGAAAACCTTGATGAATTACCTCCCACCCATCCATCCTCATCATCATCTGACCTCACCTCACCTCCCTCACCCAACCATTCCATTGAACTTTAAATTTATCAACCTAAAAAAGGAATGAAGCATGAACATATGACTAATATTGTCCTATAACCACCCATTATGATAAATTTGGATAGTGAAGATGAAGATGCCAAAATCAAGGAACAAGTGCATAATGAATAATCTTTGTTGTTCTCGAAATCTATGGATTTAGATGGGGGAAACCATGATGATCCTCCTGCTAAGAGTGATCCACCACATGTTGAACTTGGTGATACTCCTTGTATGACACTTTCTATAGTCCCTTTGGCTATTTGTCCACCTTCCATATATGATGAGCAAGATTTGGATGTAAATGATCTACTTTAGATCGAATCCCATGTGCAATACCATTTATATATGATTTATGTCTTTAGTGTGTTTTTTTCCATGTGATGTGATCTCCCACATTCTATTGCTTGGTGTGTCTTTATATGTTAGTTTTCTTTGGATGACCCACTACATAGTGATCCCCTCTACATATAAACCATCTTGTAGTTGGTCCTCTTTTCCCTATGGTTTCTCCAGACTTGTTGGTATTTTCCTTAACCTTCTTGGTATTACCCATGCTAGAATCATTCCTTTTTTGATCTCTTATGTTCTCTTTTCCATTCTTGCAGAATATTTTCCCTTTTTTCCTTGGAAAATTTTGAGCAAATTCCTCCTTTGGAACTATCTTGTTAGGAACTTCCACATCCTTCTTTTTCTCTTTTCCTTCTTGTCGAGTGGAATTAGCTTTAAGCTTTTGTTCCTGCTTAATTGCTTTTTCATATACAAGATCCATTGTTGTTGGACCATGCATATCTACTTCCCCTCCAATTTGACTGTTTAGTCCCATTATAAATTTCCTAATATGAAAACATTCATCCTTGTGATACATGGGAACATAGCGCAAAAGTCAGGTAAACTTCTCCTAGTATTCATCGACTGTCATGTTACCTTGTATTAAACCCTAGAAATCTGAGAGTTTCTGATCATAGAAAATTTGTGGTAGCCATATTTTGCAGAAAATCTCCACAAATACTCTCCAAGTTAATTTCCATGAGTTAATGTTAAGTTCCAACTTCTTGTTCATCCACCAGTTAGAGGCTTCTCCCACTAACTAATACACACCCCATGCGGCTTTAGTAACCTCATCATAGTTTCGTATTTCAAAATACTTTTCCATTTGAACAAGCCATACTACAACCTCATCACCTCCAACACTTCCATCAAACTTGGGTGGAATTATCTTCTTCATGTCCCTCGAAAGTTGGGAAGACACAATCTTATTATTCCTTTCAATAGATGGTGTAGCTGATTTTTCCTTCTCATGATTATGGTTTTCACCATGCCCATGGGAAGAATTTTCTCCCTCATGATCATTAATGAGTACTTCCTTTTCTACCCTATCCTTAACTCTTCCTTGTTCAAGGTTAGCCAACCTTGCCAAGATTTGGTCAAGCCTAGCCTCCACTCTAGTTCTTCCTTGTCCAACCTTTTGACTTCCACCGAAATTAGTTTGTGTCCTCATATATGTCTTCACCATGCTTATGTGATTGGTTTTTACCTGAATGTTTATCCATGTTAGACTAAGTTATGTTATCAATTATCTTGTGGAAAATAAAGCATTCATATGCACACACGAGAATTCCATATAAGATTAAGCACATGTTTTTTGATAAACACATAATTTTATTCTTTCCTTGAGGATTTCAATATCCTTTCAATTACATGGAATGAATATTCAAATAGTCAAGCGGAGAGTATTCTTCAAATTCACTCTCAGACACATAACTTAAAGGAGTATAAAATACAGACTGAGAAAATTGTTGTTCCCTATCTTTTTGTTCATCTCTCATTTGTTCATACCTATCCCAAAAAGGATAATAACTTTTGGATTTATCATCTGATACATAGTTACGAGAAGCAATGTCAATATGGTGTTCATCAACAATGTAGTCTACACTTTTTGCAAACATTTTTTCATGAGACCATTTCTCGTCTTATTATGTCCTTTGTATATATCCCTCAGACTCTTTACTCGAAGAAATTGCTATTGCTTCAGCGAGTGGTAGAACCCTAGGATCCCTAAAGATGAATGCAGGACTAACACTTTCTTCTGAAGACATATCCTTGGAAAGTGGTAATGACTCAGAATTACTGGTGAGATGGTTGGTAGGTAATTGTACATAGCCTCCATCTTCATCTTCCTCTTCACATCACTAATCCAAAAAAGTGCATGACTAAATATTTCAGTGTCACTCAACCAAATAACATTATCATAGTTGGTTCCTTCTATGGTTCTAACAATGGCTTATTTTTCCTTCTTGGTCATGTGGTAGCGCTCGTTTCTGATTATTGATTTATGATCCGTTAATTTGAGATGCACCATCTTGACACAATAATATTCACAAAATTAGATAATGTTGGATGGAAAAATGACAAGCTCATAGGTTGCAGAGTTAAACCGGGTAGCTCTGATACCACATCTAACGTACTAACCCTTCTAAGAAGTAAAAATTTATAATTTTACACCAAACGAGTAAATAAAACAAGAAACATGCCATTGCAAATAAAAAAAAATCATTTAAGTAAATTAGGAAAATAGGGGGACATTATATATTGTGGAAAATATTTAATTAGGGGATGTATATTGTGCGAGTTTTGGTGGTGGGTTGATGGGTACTAAAGCATTGAATGCATGTTTGTTGCATTAAATGCAAACTTTGCGATATGTGTTGGACAACTGGTGTGAACACAAGAAAATAATGCATATATAATTCATGAAATATGAGGCGAGTGTTGGTTTCTACTTATTGTTTGTTGAGAAGCTTGCGTGTTTTTGGCTGTGGGTTTTCGTCTTTGACATTTTTCATTCTATGCAGTGCTTGAATGAGGGAGGAGCCATAAGAACAGCATGCAGCTGGTGAGTGGCTCGTCTATTTGTTTTTTATACTTGATAGCTAGAAGCGTTACAGGGGAAACTGAATGGTTTGAGCAAGGTCTTGTGGACCATGGATGCATTGAAAGCATTAACTATGTGTTTATTGCTTGAGTGGCCATTAGTCTATCAACAAATCTTGCAAAGAAAATTGTTAGAGATGTGTTGGAGGGTTGGTGTGTACACATGTAGTGAATGCATAGTTAGTTCATGAAATCTTAGGTGAGCATTGGGTTTTATTTGTGCTTATTCTAACGTATAAATTAAATAAAACAAGTAATTATTTTACACCAAATGAGTAAATAAAACTAGCGTGTTATTGCGAATAAAAAAAAAAAATTCTTTATTGATAATTTCCAATCAAGATGTAAAACAAATATAATATAGAATCCTTTTTATTTCATAAATCCATCTATGTAAGAAAGCATACAATTACATACATAGCTCAAAGATATTTAGAACAAATAGTTGTAAGACGGTCCAAGATCATTCCTTTCAAATCTTGGTTCTTCTGTCGCCTACTATGGAGGAGAAGCATCACTCAAGTGCTTTTCCATGAACCACATACTCTTAATGCAGTCCCTCGCACATCTATCATTCGATAGATGGCCCTTCCCTTCGACAAAGAGATTGGTAGAGTAACCACTAACGGCAACCAACTAATCATAGTGTTGTTTCCTATATAACTAGAACTTGTAATCCCACAATCTTGAACTAGCATGTAATATTGGATCACGGTGAACTAACAGTGTAGTCTTAGTAGTCACACAATCTATAGTGGAGTCTCAGACATTATACTACTTCGGCCAAAGTGTTACATTCAGTAAACGACTAAGATTCATCTATCACATACACTACTCAAGTCCGATTTGACTTAAGGATATCTTAAGCTACACATAGCTATTGTCCTTCAATGGATATTCTATCACCCCAGACTAACCTATCACCATTTTAATCTACTTGAAATGAATATATTTAACAAGTACACAAGCTCCCTCCCATACTAGGTTAACTATCCTAGGAGTAACACAAGCTTTCCTAGTTAAATCAATAACTTAGTTGGGTGTACCTCAAGTGACTCTTGCATTCAATCAAGCCTAGTATATAATAACTATGATATACACCAATCTCCTATTATGGAGTTCTTACAAGTACAATATAAAAACAACATAAAAGCTTAAATTCCATTTTTCAAAGTTACTCTCAATTACTTATATTTCACATATTGAAAGACATTTGAAGCAAACATAGAAAACATAATAATAATAATAATAATAATAAGAGATCCTCATGCCTATTATCGCTTATCCAAATTAATGGTAGTAGTGCAACCTTCTCCTACAACAATTAGCTTTTCACAAACAACTTTATCTCACTTGTTGATAGCTTACTTATCTCAAACAATAATGATACCTCTTACTCACAATAGATCACTCTATTTATCACTCATAAAATCAAGACAAATATGGCTGGTAATAACTTAGAAGTAATGAGCTGCAAAAGACATATAGTCTCTTGGGAAAGAATG
This sequence comes from Sequoia sempervirens, assembly GCA_007258455.2. Taxonomy (NCBI): domain Eukaryota; kingdom Viridiplantae; phylum Streptophyta; class Pinopsida; order Cupressales; family Cupressaceae; genus Sequoia; species Sequoia sempervirens. Next base: position 203,414,458 of record VDFB02000013.1, on the reverse strand, counting down.
TGTTTATCTCAAGTGAAATGGTTCAGCTATTTATAGAGCTGCGCCAAGCAAACTGCAAATCCTACAGTTTAGGCATGTAAAATGAAAACAAGCTTCATGCAAAGAAATTAAGCAATAAGGCAACGATAAAACAAGCTCAGACTCAACAAAACCTCCTATAGATCGACTTACATCTTTGACAACAATTCAAAGACCAATTCAAAATGCACATGGAGAATTCAAATTATGCTCCAACAAAGAAATCTATAGGAAATCGTTTCAAGAGGTGGCACCAAAGCCTCTCTTCTAATATCAAGTTGGCACGGTTTCAGGAAGAGTGAAATAGTCAATAATAAATCTGCAACACTTAGCCTGTATCGATTGAATTAAAGGGACGAATCGATTTAACCAATTAAAGATGTTGGAAAAATTCCATGTTACTCTTTTTCATTGCATCAACCAAGTCAAAGTTAACAGTTAAAATGTATTCATACGTTTTCACATATATGTGACATGGTGAGTGAAACGCAACTTACACAGTCGTAAGCATTTCCAAATTGACTTCCAATTTTATAATCATTGATGATTATTATTGACCTTTATTGTCATGGTAATTAACATCTAAAGTAGCCTTTATAAATTGACTTCTTATTGAATAAGAATTAGTCGAATTCTAATTTAACATAAAAATAATATGTTAAATATATATATAGTATATATTATATACATATATTTAAATACCTTAACGTATTTATATATATGGGAAAACCCACAAAACTGGTTTACAATTCCAGTGAGGAAAGAAAATTGCAAAAAATGCCCCCATGGAAAAAAAAATGGGTTTTGGGGGTTTTAACGAACATTTGGTTCAAGGGAACCCAAAGGCTTCGCTAGAACCCCCCTTCGAGCGAACCCATTAAATGTTGGGTCCCTCATTTCCAGGGGAAAAAAACAAAAGATAACTTTGTGGAAAGGGGGTTCGCTCAAACCCCCCTTTTGCCTTGTTCTCCCCCTCTGGCACCAAAAATCTCTAGAATTTTTCCCTTCAAAGCTCGAGTTGAGAATGAAAATGGAGACTTCACAGACCCAATTGGAAGATGGTAGTCCTTGGAACAAGCTATCCAACAAATATAATTTTAATATGTTTTGGTTTTATTATGTATTTGTTCTTTTAGTTTGATTAAACATAGGTTTTTCATCAAAAATCAAGTTCTTTGTTCTACACGTGGAAAAATAAGAGATTATCAAAAAAAATTTTAAAATATCAGTGCACTAGATATTGATGTCCTTGATCCAACAATTTTTTTTTTGAATTTTGATACATACAAAAAAAATTATGTTGTATACGGTCCGCCTATGTCTAAATTGTAATTGGTTTGGCTTCGAAACTAGATTAAGGAAAAAATATTCAATAAAATGTTATGAAACCAATTCCATACACTAGATATCGTAGTTACAAATCTAAATTCAAAAAAAATAGAATTTTATCCTTCATGGAAAAAAATTATGTTGTATACAGTGAGCATCACTCCTTAAAAATGGTGTTTACTGAAAAAAAACTAGTTTTCGAAGGAGATGGAAAACGAAGTGCAATCTGATTCCAAAACTTTTGAAAAAAATATATTTAGAATCTACAAAAAAAATGTCATGATGAGTTTAAATAATGGCTCAATTTTGATAGGGTTTATCATATATTTGTTGTTGTTATTATGGACTTGGGCACCTGGTTATTGACACTCTCCATGTTATTTCCCTAAATTTATGAACCTTGGGCATGAAATTATCCTTGTGACTTTTGATAATATTAACATGCTATGTGAATTATCTATATTAATTTTACATGTGGTTGAATGGATGTTACTTTAAGGTAATTATGGATATACAATTGCTTTGTGTGTGCCAATGTCATTATGCAGGTTCACATCAAGATGCAGATATAAATGAAGCTTGCAAATTGGAAGATGTTCATGCCAGCTGGTTGGTTGCTAAGGAAGTCAAAAAGATGGTCATTAAAGAGGTCAATGGAGGGAAACTTCCAATGAAGGGAAAGTCCTAGCTTGTATGGAAGTTGTAACTACCTTTTAAATGATCATGTTTGTTAGTTGAGCAAATCTAGGAAGTGTTGTAGTGTTGGATCCTCATTGAGGCAAGTCTGCTTTGACTAAATCAGGCGCATGCATAACTTCCTCCCTCTATTTTCTATGCTTTCAATAAATGGCATCCTCCTATTTTGTTGGAGTCGTCTGCCTAGTTAGTTAGGGTTAATTAGAAGGTTTTCCCTCTATAAATAATGGTCAGATGCCCCTTTTCATAAGGTTGGATGTTCTGATATTGTACTTGAATTTTTAGTTTCAAGTAATATAGTCATATTGTTGATATGATGCAATCATGCTTTCAATGAATAAAATGATATTCTGATTCACTGCATCTGATTTAGCTTAAGGAAAACTCACTTAAGGGGGCCCACTTGGTGAGAATTCCACCCATTTAGTTTAAAAGTTATTTTTTTGTTCAGTAATTAGTTTTGGCCTCAACAGTTGTATGTTCTTGAAGCCATTGGAACTTTGTTCTATGACTGTTCCTACATCCAAGGCAGACAGAGTAACTTCCTGTCTGTTTGCTGAGATTTCTATTTCTGTCATCCATTCCAGTTTAGTTTTTGATGCTTAGTGTAGCTATTGATTCATGCTCAAAGCTTATGTTAATTTATTTCCAACATTTTATTTTTAGTATTGTTTCTTTTCTAGTTTAAGGATGACTACAGTTGAGTCCTAGTGCACATACAATGCTAAACCATTTCAAGTTTACGTCCCTGGGTTGAAAATGAAATGAACCTTCATGATGAGCAAGATAACTACTTAGTGAATATGTCTAATCTCTAAGTTACAACTTTAAGGGCTTAGTTATTGAACCATTAGAGGATGCCAACATTTTTGGTGCCATTGCCAGGGATGGTGTCAAACTAGGAAGTTTCTTGGAGTCATTTTCAGTTTCTTTTCTATTTTAGTATCTTTAGAGTTTGTTCCTAGAATACCAATCATTTGAGAAAAGTAATGATCTACTATTCTTTCACCAATTATTTGTGTGAGTTAGCTGATATTGAGTTGATGCCGCATGCATAGAGGTAGGAGAAGAGATGCTCATGGGAGATTCCTTCCTAATGACCCTAATCCTGATAACCAACTAGTTGAGTTTCAAAATTTTCCAAGAGACGAAGAAGAAGAGGAGGAAAATCCTTTTGCTAATACATTTCCCAATTTGACCAGTTTTGAAACTTCATCTGAAGAGAAAGCTTCCCAAAACCTAATTGAGGATCCATTTTCTTTGGCACTCCATCAAGCAGATATGGTTGATGCAAATCTAAATAGACCTAACCAACCATCTTTTCCATTTCCTATCACTCATCATAATGAAGTTGATAATCTCAAGAACATCCCTACTTCAGTTCTTCCTAAGTTTTATGGGCTTGACACAGAAGACCCTGACACTTATTTGTTTGAGTTTGATATCCTCTGTAGAAGCTATGACTATACTACTGATGCTCATAGGCTTAAATTATTTGCTACCACCTTGAAAGAAGTTGTATTAAGATGGTTTATGAGCTTAGGTAGGAATATTGTGGAGACTTGGGATGATATGAAAACAAAGTTTCTTAAGAAGTATAAAGAATATTGTAGGGGCAATGATATGAGAGGAGATGATATCTTCATGATGCAGTAGAAGGAAGATGAAAGTTTGGAGGACTATATTTCAAAGTTCATGTTTTTCCTACAGAAAACTCCACATCATGCACTCAATGAAGAGTCTCAAAAGTTGCTCTTCCTTAGAGGGATCAATGAGAGATGCATTGATGCTCTGGACCTAATGGGAGGAGGAGATATCACCCAAGTTCCCTGGGATGATATTAAGAAGATGTGCCAGAATTATTCCAAGGCAGCTCTAAAGAAAGGAAGAGGTTACCAATCCTCTATGGGTAAATCCTCCACTACTAGAGTCTCAAGGATTGAAATCACCCATTTTTTGGCCAATTTCAAGTAGGATATCATAAACAATATGAATAACTAGCTATACACTCTTCAAGCAAAGAAGAAACAAGAGGAGGCAGAGGCAATGCTAACAGAATATTGTCCTCATTGTAGACAAAAGAAGAAGGATTGCAAATGCAAAATGGTAGCCAACATTAACAGCAAGCAAATTCCACTAGAATTCAGGCCAGTTCAGGTTGATGATGATCATGTTTTCTATATTGCATGAAGAAGACCATGGGCTCCAAGACAAGGTATGCCACCAGAGCCATTATCTTTTAGTGGACCTTATTTCAATTCCTATGCATCTGGTAATCAATGGCAACCCCCATACCCATCCAACTATGGAGGATATCCACCTCAACCTTGGAACAACCCTCCAAACACCTGGCCCAATTACCAAAACTCTCCACCCTAGTGGCAACAATCCCAAGGGAATTGGCAGCCACCTCCAGGAAACTCACAGTAGACATCCCAATCAAGGGGACCACAACAATGGCCAAACCAGGCAACTGGTTACATGCAACCACCTCCACAACCTCAGCAGCCTGCCATAATGCCTCCTCCTACTAGCTCAATTTCTAGCACACCTAGACCTACTTAGTTACCAGCTCAACCCAAACCTAACCCAAATAACAAACCACAACAACAACTAGTCTACTCTACAAATTCTAATCAATTTTCTACATATGTTGTGAGTGTAAGTGATATTCATCTGCATTCAAGAACCACTTTTCCAAATCCTTCCACTCCTATCATCACCGAGCTACCTATGGAAGAAGAGGAGCATCAAAATGTCCCTATTTAGTCAAGTGTGCCTAAGATTCTTGAACTAGTTCAGTAGTCTGGCCAAGACCCACCATTTCCTCAAAGGTTAGAAGTTTTTAAACAAAAGAAAGAGAAAGAAGAAACAACCTTTGATATTTTGGATCAGTTGAAACACATATGTATTAAGATACCTTTGTTCCAGGCCATAAAAGATGTCCCCATATATAGCAAGGCAATCAAGGAAGCATGTCTCAAAAAGGAAAGGCGTAAAAAGAAAGACCCCACTACCATTCATGTGGTGGGACAGTTGGAAGATATCATTCTTGGGAAAGTTACTGCTCCTAAATACACTAACCCAGGTAGTCATGTGGTAGGAGAAATTATAAATGGAATCCAAGTAAAGAATGCTCAAATATACTTGGAACCAACGATCAATGTGATGACTAAGGATGTCCTACAACAATTGAATGTTGCAAATATGAGACATACTCCTAATGTCATGTAGCTTGTTGATAGTTCCACTATCAAACTAGATGGTATAGTAGAAGACCTTGTTGTAACTCTAGACTCTTGGGAGTACCCAACAGATTTCATGATCCTTTCCCCTAAAGCCATATTGGGAGGGTATCCCATTATTTTGGGTAGGCTTTGGTTAGCTACAACAGATGCTTACATTGGATGCTTGTTAGGGGACATGACTATTTCTAGTGGGAGAAGCACTAAAAAGCTTGTTCTATATCCTCCTGCCCAACCATCCCATGATATGGATAACACCATATGGCCACATGTTGGAGAAGAGGCCGAGGAAGTCAATTCAATGGCACAACTCATGATGATAGGTAGAAGTCCTTTCATCCAACTTCAGGAAGAAGATGAAATATTATCCCATATAATTCAAAACCATTGTGAAGTGCATGAAGAATCATCCAGTTCTGCATGTCCATTACAGACACTTCTGCCCACTCTTCCTACACTTGAACTTCCTGTAGCAACAGACATGATTCATACATTATTACCACATGAACTAAAAATGCCAAGCATCAGTGAAACAACCATGATTGAGTTGACCACACAAGTACAAGTTTCAAAAGGGGAACATTTGAATATTGACAAGTTGAGTCAAGAGCAACAATTGTCCCTAGAAAACATCTTGAAGTTACATCAGCATGCATTTGCATGGGATTACCATGACATGAAACGATTGGATCCCAAGCTCTGTACTCATAGGATCTACATTAGAGATGACTGCACACCGGTAAGGCAACCACATAAGAGAATCAACCCTGCATTGAGGGAGATTTTAAAAGGGGAACTACATAAGTTATTGGATGCAGTATTTATCTACCCTATCTCAAACAACCAATGGGTGTCTCCATTGGTAATTGTGCCTAAAAAGGGAGGTAAATGGAGAGTTTGTGTTGACTATAGAGAACTAAACTCTACCACCAAAAAGGATCATTTACCCCTTCCTTTTATAGACCAAGTATTAGATTCACTTGTAGGTAAGCAGCATTTTTCTTTCCTAGATGGATTTAGTGTGTATTTAATCAGATATAGATTGCACCTAAAGATCAAGAGAATACAATTTTTACCTATCCCTGGTAGACTAATGCCTATTCAATACTTCCATTTGGTTTATGTAATGCACTTGCAACCTTTCAAAGAGCAGTTATTAGTATATTTTTAGATATCTCACATGATTGTATGGAGATCTACATGGATGATTTTACTACTTATGGTGCTTATTTTGCATAAGCATTAGAAAACCTAAAGAAAAATTTGCAGAGATGTGAGGACCATAATCTATCCCTGAATAGTGAGAAATGCTTTATGATGATGCAGGAAGGAGTAGTCCTTGGCCATTATATTTCTCAAAAAGGAATTCAAGTGGACCCAACCACAATTGAGGTGATTACCAATCTTTCTATTCCTACCAAGCAAAATGATGTTAGAAGTTTCCTGGGACATACAGGATACTATAGGTGCTTCATAAAATATTTTAGTAAGATGGAAACACCATTGTATAATCTTCTAACTAAAGATGTTGATTTCTAGTAGATAGAAGATTGTGATAAAGTATTCTCTGATTTAAAAATAGCCTTAACTCATGCCCCTATGCTCAAGGGCCCTAATTGGGAACTCCCTTTTCATATTCACACAAATTCATTTGATTATGCTATAGGGGTTGTCTTAGGGAAAAAAGGAGCAATTGAGAATGCAATCTACTTTGTCAACAAGAACCTACAAGGAGCTGAGTTTAACTACATAGTGATAGAGAAGGAGATGTTGGCAGTCATCTATGCTCTTAACAAGTTTAGGTATCATATAACAAGATATCAGATCTTTTCCATACAGACCACACATCCTTAAGATACTTTATGAATAAGCCCTTGATTTCAGGTAGGCTAGCAAGGTGGTTGTTGTTAATGCAAGAATTTGATATCACCATTGTTGAAAAACCGGGTAAGGAAAATGTTGTAGCAGACTTTATGTCCAAATTGACTACATCAAAGGACACTCAAGTCATTCATGACTCCTTCCTTGATGAAAATTTGTTTTTCATTAGTGTGCACACACCTTGGTATGTAGATATAGTCAATTATTTGGTTACAAGGAGAGTTCCCCCTCATTTCTCTCCAAAAGAGAGAAGGGTTCTTATTGAGAAAATTTTCCTTTCTCATGGATTGTAGGATGTTTATTCTACACTAGACCAGACCATGTGATGAGAAGATGTGTAAGAGAGGATGAAACCTATGATATACTACATGCATGTCATAATGAACCCTGTGGAGGAAACTTTGCAGCTAAGAGGACAACAATGGAAATTCTTAATAAAGGGTATTACTGGCCCACACTTTATAAGGATGTAGGTAAGTATACTAGGAAGTGTGATAGATATTAGAGGATGGGCCGACCAACTAAATCCGATGAGATGTCTTTATACCCTTAGGTAGTCATCACACCATTTGATAAATGGGGACTTGATTTTGTAGGTCCAATTGATCCACCATCAAATGACAAATATTACATCTTGGTTTGCACTGACTATGTGACCAAGTGGGTTGAGGTCAAAGCTATGGAACATGCAAGAGATAATAAAGTTGTAGAATTCCTCTATGAAGAAATCTTCACACATTATGGAATCCCTAGGGAGATAGTTACAGATCAAGGGGCTCAATTTACATCAACTCTTGTTACAACATTGGTTAATGAATATATTGTAAGGCATAGGAAATCCACCCCCTATCACCCTCAAGCCAATGGCCAGTCTGAGGTGACAAATAGGAAAATAGAGGCTATTTTGACCAAAACAGTGTCTATTCACAGGAAATATTGGGAAAATAGGTTGCCAGAAGTTGTTTGGGCTTATAGAACCACTTGGAAGACAACCATTGGTTTCACTCCTTTTGAATTATTGTATGGAAAAATAACCATGCTGCCTATAGAGTTTGAGCATAAAACTCTTAGAATTACACTAGATCTTGGGATAGACATGTCTAAAGCACATAAGGATAGGATCATGCAACTGAATTCCTTGGATGAAATGAGAAAGTCAACTCTTCATCATGCTAAGATGGTGAAAAATTAGAGAATCAGATGGCATGACAACTACATAAAGGAAAAGAAGTTCCAGCCAAGTGACTGGGCACTCCTTTATATTCCAGGTATCAAGATAATGTAATAAAACTATAGACTAGGTGGTTGGGACCATATGAAGTAGCCAAAGTCTTCTCCAACAGTGTTGTTGAACTCACAACCATTGACCCTATCAGATTCAAGCTCTCGGTCAATAGTCACCGTCTCAGGTTATACCATAAACCAAGTTCCAAATAAGAATTCATGCAGAAATTTATTCAACACCAAACCTCTGAAGTTCCTATAGTTGAAGGAAGAAAAACTAGAGTCCATCCTTCTGACTAGTCAAAGTATGCATGCAATCACAATAAAGATTTCCACTTTTGTGGGAGTCAATTTCTCCATCAATAAATCCAGCTGCCCATCCATCTCTATCCTTTCTCTCTCTTCCATAACTCCACCATCACTTCACTCCATCATCACTTCATTTAATTGCTCAACTGTACTTTTAAAGCAACCTGTACTTCCTTCCACATTCTTTGCAAACTACACTCCAAATTTTTAGGTACGTGTATAACAACTTACTATATCTTAGTTATCTTAAATGCATTTTTTTAATTACTATATATTAATGTTGATATTTCACATAGCACATATTTGTACTCTATCATGTCACCCCATAATTACACCCTAGCCTGTGCAGAAACATGCTCTAATTTAGGTTGGGGGGGAGTGTGAACCCACATGTCGACGTTTCATACATGTCATCCATGTGCCAACATGGCAGGAAATTTGAAATGAGCTAATATAGTTTAAATGACGACTCACATGTATGATATGACACTGAACCAGCGCCATTTTCCTTGATGATACCCCTCATTTATGCTTTCTTTACTTCCTTAGTCATAGTCATAACGTCACCAAAAAGGTAAATTGAAGAGTCACATGACATTGGTGTTAGTACTGAAGAAGAGTTGCATGAAGCAGAAGAAATTGGGGTTTCAGAAGAAGGATTGCAAGAAAGAAAACTTTGTAGAAGTGTTTGCCTCATTGTGGGTAGAAGTAATGGGAGGTCAGCTAATCAGAAATGAACCTACAGTTCATCAGGTGATACTACAGTATGCACTCTCTCTGGCTGAATTCAAAAATTGTCGATGGTTGGACTACTTTCTGAAACTAGATATTTTTAATGAGGACATTTCTTTGTAATTTGCACAAACACTTTCTGATGGTAAGGCAATGGTAAAAGGGCTAGAAGTGATAGCCATTGAGGAGATAATTGTTGAGGTAATGGGTTTTCCTATTGAAGGAGAGCCCTACCTTGCTTCCAGGGATGCAAGGTCAGCTAGGGCAGATTTCATTGAGCCTAGTGATCCTCCACTTATTGTAGATAAGCAAGGAACAAGGAGAACTTCCCTACCAAAAAAGTGGAAACAAGTTGTTGTCTACATTATTAAATACATTACCTATGAGGGTCGCCAGTCATGCCTTCATTCTGTGCATTTTAAGCTCCTGAAAAATATGAGACATGGCAGAAGGATGAATGTGCCCAATGTGCTATACAACCTTCTTGCAATCATGGAAGCTGAAACACAAAAAGGTAGGGACAATTATGTCTCCTATCACTATTTGATAAAATTGTTAGTAGAAAAATCTTTACAAGAAGTTTAAGGTATGTCATGGGAAGAATTTTTAAGCATTGATTAGTTCAAAGTGGAAAATGCGGGTCCTAAAGGTTAGCCTAAAGCTTGTAGGGATAGTAGGGGTGGGAGGGTTGATAAAACCACTCATGGAGCTTCAACCTCTAGCACAAACCCTAGCATAAACCCTCCTGCAGTCGAATCAACAATAGAAATTTGATCCTCTGAATCAGAGTATTCAGATGAAGAAAGTTCATCCTTAGACCCTAATGCCAATGTTCTCCCTAAAACTCCAATTTGTACTAGGGCTGCCATTAGAAAAGAGGAAGCACAAATGAGAGAGGTAGAAATTAGAAAAGGGAAGGAAAAGAAGCAAATATGAGAAAAAGTAACACCAAACCCTAGGAAATGGAAAGTTGATGACACTGGTCATCTTGTAGCCGTTGAGAAACATAAGAGACCTCCAAAGAAATCAAAACCATTTGAGCTAGCTATTGATATGCCTCCAAAAAGAAGCCCTAGACTCGGAAGAACGCCTAGGAAGGAGACAAAAGATCCTAAGGGGCAGGTAAATGTTGAGGTGGAAGACATTTTTGAGGAACAAGAAAACATAGGATTAGCAGAGCTTGTTGCCGTTGCAGAGCAGGTTGAAAATCAAGAACCACTACAACCAGAGCAAGATGAACAAAAGAACCACTACAACTAGAGCAATTTGAACAACATGAGTCAGTGAGAGGAAAGATCTTGGTATGGAAACATAAACCTCCCACTTTTTCATGGAATCTCATAGCCCTGAACTTATGGAATGAAATGCAAAAGAAAGAGGAGGAGTGGAAAAAGGAAAGACTCAAGCTACAGGAAGAAATCATAAAGAAAAATGCAAGAATTAAGGGAAAGAATGTAGAGATTGTTGCATTGAAGGATAAGGTAGATAATTTGGTGGCACTGGTACCACAAATGATGGCATGCAAAAATCCTCCAAGAGTATATGCACTACATTTGAAGGAGTGTCATCTTTCTTTCTAGCTGTCAAGGGTTATTTTTGGTTTAAACCATTCTATTGAAACCCCACATGAGTTCTTCCAAGCCTACCAATACTCTCCTCTTGAAGCTAAAAATTTGTTGTGTGAATTGTACTTGCATAATTATGTTGTTCCTAATGATCATGATTGGAACCCATTATTATACATTGGAGATATCCATTTGAGGGCATTCATGTCATGGATCAAAAATGAAATTAGCTGGGGGAAACAATTTAAAATATACACACACAGAGAACTCCATACCCCCCTTGTCTCTCAAAGCTAAATCCAGTAACCCTTCAAACATTTACTACACATGGCACAAAATTCTCTATAATTCAAACTACAAAAATAGGATTATGCCTATTAGGGATGAAGCATACCGAGAATGAGTAGGTAGTTGCTACTACAGGGAAAACAATATTGGGGTACCTATCACAGAGATGGAATAGTTTATCGGATAGGTTAAAACATGATGAACCCCATTCTTTGCAAAATTATGCTGCAGCATGTAAAAAGAGCACTAGGTACATACAACTTGGAAGGCTGAAGAAGCACTATTGGCTTCCATTGACATTCCAACCACCTACTCTATTGTGCCTAGTACCAGATTACAGATACTATCAATATGACATAGATACAGAGAGGCCAAGGTGGAGCAGATTGGAAAACAAGTAGGGATTCTACTGGGATCCAAATTCAGATACTGTAGAGATTGATTTGGGACAGTTAGCAATTGGTGACTTCAGAGCTTTGACAAGGAAAAGGAATAGAGCTCCCTCTGCTAGAGGACCAACAGATCATTAGGTTGGGGGAGATGATGAGTCTAAATAATGGCTCAATTTTGATAGGGTTTATCATATATTTGTTGTTGTTATTATGGACTTTGGCCCCTAGTTATTAACACTCTCCATGTTATTTCCCTAAATTTATGAACCTTGGGCATGAACTTATCCTTGTGACTTTTGACGATATTAACATGCTATGTGAACTATCTATATTAATTTTACATGTGGTTGAATGGATGTTACTTTAAGGTAATTATAGATATGCAATTGTTTTGTGTGTGCTAATGTCATTATGCAGTTTCACATCAATATGCAGATATAGATGAAGCTTGCAAAATGGAAGAAGTTCATGCCAGCTAGTCGTTTGCTAAGGAATTCAAAAAGATGGTCATTAAAGAGGTCAGTGGAGGGAAACTCTCTGTGATAGGTCGAATATATGCATTAGAAAACGAGCAGCAAACTAAAGAGTGCAAATAAACACCAAAACAACCTACACCTCAAGATTAGCCTAAGTTGGAATCAACACAAGATAAAAAGCAACAAATGGAACATTATACCTTGTCTCGAATCGATCCTTTGGTTGGCCCTTCGATCTTTGATGTGTATGCTCCTTGGATGGCAAGATATGCAAGCTAGATGATTATGTGAGGATGGATGAAAATGGATGAAAACATGAAAATGGCTAAGTATAGATTGAGAAATAAAATTGCAAGAGTTTGGCTAGCAAAATGATCTCTCTCCCAAAATGAGAGAAAAGAGGGGGGATTTATAGAAATTTTGAGAATTCCTAGAAGAAATGGACGGTTGAGATTGAGCCACCAATGATCAAGATGTAGGGCTAAGGTGAGTTGAGAACTCACAAGCCCTCACATCTTGACATGTGGCATGTGATATAGCCCTAAAAGGTGAAGTGGACATGAGGTGTAAGAGAAGTACATGACATGGATGGGGGTACAAAGTACCTTGGGATTGGACAAGATCTCCTCATAAAGGAGGTCCTTGTCCCCATGCGGGTGAGCCAGAAATGTGATAGGTTGAATATATGCGTTAGAAAATGAGCAACAAACAAAAAGAGTGCAAATAAACACCAAAACAACCTACACCTCAAGATTAGCCTAAGTTGGAATCAACACAAGATAAAAGAAACAAATGGAACTTTATACCTTGTCTCGAATTGATCCTTTGGTTGGCCCTTCGATCTTTGATGTGTATGCTCCTTGGATGGAAAGATATGCAAACTAGATGATGATGTGAGGATGGATGGAAATGGATGAAAGCATGAAAATGGCTAAGTGTAGATTGAGAAATAAAATTGCAAGAGTTTGGCTAGCAAAATGATCTCTCCAAAATGAGAGAAAAGAGGGGGGATTTATAGGAATTTTGAGAATTCCTAGAAGAAATGGACAGTTGAGATTGAGCCACCAATGATCAAGATGTAGGGCTAAGGTGAGTTGAGAACTCACAAGCCCTCACATCTTGACATGTGGCATGTGATATAGCCCTAAAAGGTGAAGTGGACATGAGGTGTAAGAGAAGTACATGACATGGAGGGGGTACAAAGTACCTTGGGATTGGACAAGATCTCCTCATAAAGGAGGTCCTTGTCCCCATGTGGGTGAGAGGACAAGTGGGGAATTAAAAATTCCTCAAATATCCTTATGGGGATGAGAGAAGGAATTTAAAATTCCTTAAATGCATTGGGGATTAAATGTGAATTAAAAATTCACATGGGGAAGGAGATGCCTTGTCAAAAGAAAAGCATTTAATAGGGTTGACTCAAGGACACATGTCATAAAGGACATGGGGAAGAGAAAAGGAATTTAATATTCCTTGGAAGGATAAAAGGAATTAAAAATTCCTTGAGAGGTTGATTAGGCTAGTTAGTGAAGGATTAGAGGATGGTTAGGTGGCTAAGAGAGATTAGAGGCCAACTTGCAAAAGTTGGAGGATGTGACACCTCCTAATCAAGGATTAGGCATGTGCACATCCTAATGATGAGATTAGAAGATGGATTAAGATTAGATAATAAAAGATGGAGGATGTGACATAAAGGAAATTAAATAAATGACATATTTATTTAATTCATTTGATGAAAGGAGGATTAAAGAGATAAGGTATTCTTGATTAAATACCTTAGGGATTTGGCAGAATTAAAGATATTAATTAAATAATAGCAGTATTACTTAATTAACGAAAATAAGACAAAAGGGGATGAATTTGGATAAATTAAGTGTCCAAATTTAGACGTCTACACTCTCAATGGAGGGAAATTCCTAGCTTGTATGGAAGTTGTAACTACCTTTTAAATGATCATGTTTGTTACTTGAGGAAATCTAGGAAGTGTTGTTGTGTTGGATCCTCGTTGAGGCAAGTCTTCTTTGACTAAATTAGGCACATGCATAACTTCCTCCCTCTCTTTTCTATGCTTTCAATAAATGGCATCCTCCTATTTTGTTGGAGTTGACTGCCTAGTTAGTTAGGGTTAATTAGAAGCTTTTCCCTCTATAAATAATTGTCAGATGCTCCTTTTAATAAGGTTGGATGTTCTGAGATTGTACTTGCATTTTCAGTTTCAAGTAATATAGTCATATTGTTGATATGATATAATCATGCTTTCAATGGATAAAATGATATTCTGATTCACTACATCTGAGTTAGCTTAAGGAAGACTCACTCAAGGGGCCCACTTGGTGAGAATTCCACCCATTTAGTTTAAAAGTTATTCTTTTGTTCAGTAATTAGTTTTAGCCTCAATAGTTGTCTATTCCTACAACCATTGGAACTTTGTTCTGTGACTGTTCTTGCAACCAAGGCAGACAGAGTAACTTCCTATCTGTTTGCTGAGATTTTTTATTCTGTCATCCATTCCAGTTGAGTTGTTGATGCTTAGTGTAGTTCTTGATTCATGCTCAGTGCTTATGTTAATTTCTTTCCAACATTTTATTTTTAGTACTGTTTCTTTCCTAGTTTAAGGATGACTACAGTTGAGTCCTAGTGCACATATAGTTCTAACCCATTTCAAGTTTACATCCCTAGGTTGACAATGAAATGAACCTTCATGATGAGCAAGATAACTACTTAGTGCAGATGTCTAATCTCTAATTTACAGCTTTAAGGGCTTAGTTGTTGAACCATTAGAGGAGGCCAACAACTAGTTTGCATCATCTTCAAATTTCTCACGGTTTAGCCGCTATAGGTGCCCGAAAGTGAAGATTTAGTTACAAAAAATTAGTTTAGTGTCCAGTTTGGCCAAAAATTATAAACCAATATTGTGGGATCACCCGCTATATGTATGTATATATATATAATCATTTAATATATATTTACATATAATATATAGATATATCATAAGCCAATAGTGTCAGCATACATCCAATACATATGTATATATATATGAATATATATAAGAGTACATGGAATATAGTATATAATAAACAAATTATACATGATGTATGCATATATATATATGTATAAATGTATATGCCTCTATGTACACGTATATATAGGTATATTATATCGATGCATCCATATAAGCATTTTCTTTTTCCAACGTATGCTTGTATCAATATACATATACATATGGATATGTGTATATACTATACATATATATATGTTCACATCCAATTCACATACAACCAAACACAATTACTATCATATTGATAAGTGTTTACATGTGGTACATCTATACATGTGCATATACTTGTCGTTGGATCCTATTGACATGCATGTGCATATATATATACATATACTCCACGTACATCTCGGTTGTCAATATAATATAAATAGTATAAGAAATATCTCAAAACCTTGGGTAGATAAACATCTCCCAAAAATGCATGCAGTAGTAACTAGACTCTCAAATGCAAACTTACTAGCTAAGGATGACTTACCTATTACTTGCAATTGACTCAATTCAATCATTCTAATGTTGTGTGTGTATGCTCAAATAGTTTACTTTTACCGGTTACTCGACCAAGATCTTCTCCTGAGTGATACTTACCCTCTGTCTGGAGGAAAGGATCACATACTTGCATCCACTAACACATGCACATAGTAGTGAATTGTTCATAACATATGTACTATACATAAACATCTCCAGAATTAGAATAATTATAATTCAATAACCTTTCATTCACATAAATGCATTATTTCACCATGAATAACATCAATTGAGATAACGTCAAATGAGATAACCATCAAATGATATAACATTCATATTGATAACAAGGTACAAGCATATTTTATTCATCTCAAAATTCACATTACATCCATATTTACCCTATGTAGTAATAGTAAATAGTAACTATACAATTGGGGTGTAACATACTCCACCCCTTATGAACCATCATCCCCGATGACCTAAGGTATTATTCAAAACATAAAAAATAGCATTACATTATTCAACATTCTCAAAAGCATCAAGAATATCAGGATAATTCTTCTAAATTTCCACATTGTCCTTCAAAGTACCTGAGTCTTCCGTGTACTAGTCCCATTGGAATTTTCACTGCAAAACCTCTTTGTTACGCAAGCATAGCTTACATGTTCCTAGCACCTTGATGGGATTGAGAGTTACTACTCTAGGGTTTCTTACCTATAAATCAGTCCAATCAATTACATGATTATCCCCTAGTACATACTTTTTAAGGTAGGACACATGAAAGACATTATTCATTTAGGAAAGAGCTAGTGGAAATACAATCTGATAGGCTATTGGATTCACTTCCTCTAGAATCTTAAAAGGTCCAACATAATGCAGGGCTAACTTATAAGACTTTCCAAATTTAATGGAGCTCTTGTGAGATTTCACTCTCAAGAATACTTTGTCACCTAAGGAAAAATTATAGGGCACTCTCTTAACATCAACATAACTTTTTTGTCAATTGTTGGCTTCAGCTAACCTTTGCTTAATAATCTTAACTTACTCTTCCATTTCAGCCAAATTTCTGGCCCAAGACTCACTCGATCCTCAAGTTTATCTCAACTTATAGAAGTTTGACACTTTCAGCCATACAAAGCCTCGAAAGGAGCCATCTTAATTTCATAATAATACAAGTTATTGTAAGCAAATTCAACTAAGGGTAAGTAATCTTCCCACTTGTACTATTGATCTATGCAATACATCCTAAGTAGATCCTCCAACACTTGGTTTACCCTTTCCATTTTCCCATCTATTTTTGGATGATATGTTGAGCTTATATTCAACTGAGTCCCTAGTATAGAAAACAAAGTTTTCCAAAACCTAGAAGTGACTTGTGCATCCCTATCTAAAATAATCTTTTTAGGAATCCCATGCAATCTAAACATAACCTGTACAAATTTTCTTGCTATGATAGGTGCTCCATTAGTTAGGTTCCCTGGTATAAAATGTGCCACTTTCATAAGCTTATCTACAACCACCAGTATGGCACTTTGCTTATTCCCTGAGATAGGCAATCCTTGCAAAAAGTCCATACTTATGACTTTCCATTTCCTTTTTGGTATATCGTGTGGGTATAACAAGCCTGCAGGATGATGATGCTCAACTTTCACCCTTTGACACTCAAGACACCTAGCCACAAAACTAGGGGATCTCCTTTCATTCCCTTCCAGAAGTATAATGGCTTTACATTAGCCATCATTTTCGTCACTCTAGGATGTTTAGAATATGGTGCTTCGTGTATTTCCCTCCGTACCAAATTTCTCGATTCCTTTACATCAGGTACATACATTCTACCTTTGTATCTAAGTAATCCATTAGGTTCAAATTGAAAACCTTTGTACCTAGAATCTTGAGGATTATCCGTGAGTGCTTGCTTAACTTGCAAATAATACTCATCCTCCTTGCACTTTTGGAGTATTTTCCCCTTGAAATCGGTTTGGATTGTTACTATTGAAGCAATTTTTTATCTTCGACTTAATGCGTTGGCAACTTGATTTTCCTTTCCCTTAATATAACTGATATTAAAATAATAGTCAGCTATCAACTCTGACCATCTTCTTTGTCTTGCATTCAAATTAGGTTGAGTAAAAAGGTACTTTAACCCATTATGGTTAGTTTTCAACTCAAAGGGTTTTCCTAGCAAATAGTGCCTCCACATTTGCAATGCATGAACTAAAGCTACCAACTCTAAATCATGCGATGCATTAATCATCTCATATGGTTTCAGCTTTCTAGATTCATAGGCTATTACTTGCCCATCTTGCACTAGTTTCCCTCCTAATCCTTCTTCGCATGCATCCATGATAACCATAAAGTCACCTTCGGGATCTGGTACCTTTAAGATTGGTGCGGTGGTTAATTTCTCCTTGAGTGGGTCAAAAGCTTCTTGACACTTCTCATTCCATTCAAATCTCTTTCCTTTCTTTTGTAAAGAAGTAATTGGAAAAGTGATGTTAGAATTTTTTGCGACAAACTTCCTATAATATCCCACCAAACCCATAAAACTTCTTACTTCTAACATATTTTTGGGTATAGGCCACTCAATTACTGATTTGATCTTCATTGGATCTACAACAGTTTCATCCGTCAAAATCACACGACCTAGATAATGTACCCTCCTTTGAAAGAATGTACACTTGGAAAGTTTACCATACAACCTATTCTCTCTCAAATGTTGTAGGACCATTTCGAAATGCTTGCAATGTTCTTCCGCATTTCTACAACAAATCAAAATATCATCTAGAAAAACTAGTACAAATTTGTCAAGGTAATCCCTAAACACACTATTCATTAGGTTCATGAATGTTGCAGGTGCATTTGTTAAATCAAAAGGTAAAACAGTGAACTCATAGTTTCCATATCTAGTTTTGAATGCAGTTTTAAAGATATCTTCATCTTTAACCCTCAATTGGTGATATCCAAATCTCAAATCTATTTTAGAGAATATGGAGGCACCTCTCATTTGATCAAAAATATTGTCAATGTGTGGCAATGGATACTTGTTCTTAACCATAGCTTTGTTAAGCATATGATAGTCGATGCATAAACGCAATGTACGATCCTTCTTCTTAACAAAGATGACTAGCGCTCCCCAAGGTGATACACTTGGTCTTATCAGTCCTTTCGACAACAATTCATCTTATTTTGTCTTAAGTTCCATAAGTTCAATGGTTGTCATCCTATAGGGTACCTTAGAAATAGGTTCTAACCCTTTAACTATATCAATAAAGAAATCAAATATTCTTTTCGGAGGTAACCATGGTAACTCATCTGGAAACACATTCAAAAATTTCCTCAATATTGGATACTTCTCCATATCCGATTTTCTAGTTTCATCTATTTCACCATCTTCTAGTTCCTGCAAACTATGGTATGTTGAATCATCACTATCCTTCCCAAGTTCTTCAATCTTTATGGCAAATATTTTACACCCTTTCTCCTTAGCTCTTATAAGTTGCATTTCTATAATTTGTTGAATCCTAACCTCTCTAGGTATTCCTTGGAATTTAACTTGATTTCCAAAATCATCTAGGCATTATATAGTATTTGCATGGCAATCTACTTTATCCCTATGTTTCCACAAACAATTCATTCCCAAGATAATATCATATGATCCTAGAGGTGTAACATAAAGGTTTACTTCTGTAGAAAAACTAGGTAGTTCTATCCTATCCTCAAATAAACATTGATCCACCTTTTCTCTTGTCTGGTTTTTATACTCTACATCCCAAGAAATTGTCATGTGTCCTGCCTTCCTAGGTAATTGTTTAGCTATTCTAGGTGAAATGAAAATTTTAGTTGTACTAGTATTGATAAGAACATAAATAGGTAGCCAAACAAAATACTTGGTGTTT
This sequence comes from Sequoia sempervirens, assembly GCA_007258455.2. Lineage (NCBI taxonomy): Eukaryota > Viridiplantae > Streptophyta > Pinopsida > Cupressales > Cupressaceae > Sequoia > Sequoia sempervirens. The sequence goes on along the minus strand of VDFB02000013.1, from coordinate 203,394,884 downwards.
CAACTAGAGTTACTTGGTAATTTTCCTATTGATCATCCATAGCCACATGTATCCTTTATTGAAACATTGCTTGTTGGGTGGGTAATGGATTACCATATGGTTGCAATCTAGAAATTTTATTGGGCCATGCATTTGCTTAGTGATCCCCTCTGCATATAAAACATCCTATAGTTGGTCCTCTTTTCCCTATGGTTTCTCCAGACTTGTTGGTATTTTCCTTAACCTTCTTGGTATTACCCACGCTAGAATCATTCCTTTTTTTATCTCTTTTGATCTCTTTTCCATTATCGCAGAATCTTTTCCCTTTTTTCCTTTGAAAATTTTGGGCAGATCCCTCCTTCTTTGGAACTATCTTGTTAGGAACTTTCACATCCTTCTTTTTCTCCTTTTTTCTTGTCGAGTGGAATTAGCTTTAAGCTTTTGTTCCTGCTTAATTGATTTTTTATATACAAGATCCATTGTTTTTGGACCATGCATATCCACTTCCCCTCCAATATGACTGTTTAGTCCCATTATAAATTTCCTAATACAGAAAAACTCATCCTTGTGATATATGGGAACATAGCGCAGAAGTTGAGTAAACTTCTCCCAGTATTCATTGACTATCATGTTACCTTGTATTAAACCCTAGAAATCTGAGAGTTTTTGGTCATAGAAAAGTTGTGGTAGCTATATTTTGTGGAAAACCTCCACAAATTCTCCCCAAGTTAATTTCCATGAGTTAATGTTAAGTTCCAACTTCCTGTTCCAGTTAGAGGCTTCTCCCGCTAACTGATACACACCCCATGTGGCTTTAGTAACCTCATCATAGTTTCGTATTTCAAAATACTTTTCCATTTGAACAAGCCATACTTTAGCCTCATCACCTCCAACACTTTTGTCAAACTTGGGTGGAATTATCTTCTTCATGTCCCTTGAAAGTTGGAAAGACACAATCTTCTTATTTCTTTCAATAGATGGTGTGGGTGATTTTTCTTTCTCATGATTATGGTTTTCACCATGCCCATGGGAAGAATTTTCTCCCTCATGATCATTAATGAGTACTTCCTTTTCTACCCTATCCTTAACTCTTCCTTGTTCAAGGTTAGCCATCCTTGCCAAGATTTGGTCAAGCTTAACCTCTACTCCAGTGGTTTCTTTTCCAACATCCTAACTTCCACCAGGATTAGTTCGTGTCCTCATATATATCTTCACCATGCTTATGTGATTGGCTTTTACCTGAATTTTTATCCATGTTAGACTAAGTTATGTTATAAATTATCTTATGGAAAATAAAACATTCATATGCACACACAAGAATTCCATATGAGATTAAGCACACGCTTTTTGATAAACACATAATTTTATTCTTTCCTTGAGGATTTCAATATCCTTTCGATTACATGGAATGACTATTCAGATATTCAAGTGGGGAGTATCCTTCCGATTTACTCTCAAACACATAACTTAAAGGAGTATAACCTATAGACTGAGAAAATTGTTGTTCCCTATCTTTCTGTTCATCTCTCATCTGTTCATACATATCCCAAAAAGGATAATAACCTTCAAAGTTGTCATCTGATACATAGTTACGAGAAGCAATGTCAATATGGTGTTCATCAACAATGTAGTCTACACTTTTCACAGACATTTATTCATGAGACCATTTCTCATTTAGCAGTCTCCTTGGTACATATCCCTTGGATTCTTTACTTGAAGAAATTCCTATTGCTTTAGCCAATGGCAGAACCCTAGGATCCCTAAAGATGAATACAAGACTAACACTTTCTTCTAAAGGAATACCTTTGGAAAGTGGTAATGACTCAGACTTTCTGGTGAGATGGTTGGTAGGTAATTGTACATAGCCTCCATCTTCATCTTCCTCTTCACATCACTAATCTGAGAAAGTGTGTGACTAGAAATTTTGGTGTCACTCAACCAGATAGCATTATCGTAGTTGGTTCCTTCTATGGTTCTAACGATGGCGTTGATGCCTAAAATTGTTAGGAAAACAACCTTATGGGAAACTCAATTAATGGGGGGACCAATTGCGCTAAACTGAGTAACCTCTGGGGTTAAAAGAAGCCGGATCTTTTAGTATTTATGGGGTTGGAAAGGGAAAAGGAAACAAATATATGAAATTAAATCTAATCTAAGGCCATGCGCCAAGATTTAAGTATTTAGGCATAGGAAATCTTCCTCTTGAATGAGATTTGAGGGCCCATTCAACAATCTACATGTTAAAAAATAACAGAATGCATAGATGAAAAACCTAAGAAGCCCATCAAATAACATAACATAACTTCCATACACATTCACTGAACAAGAAGAGTTCAAGACATGATCTGAATCAACAAATTTATATTGAAATTATAGAAGTATTGCAAATAAACTACTCAGTAAAAGAAACAACACAATATAATGTCTTATCAATTAACTAAGAAACAAAGAGTTTGAACAAATTGGCATAGTTTGTGAGTCTTAATACAATAATTAAAAATAATACAAAGGCCTACAACCTTTTAGTCCTTTTTTTGTGTATTTTTTGAACCCTTTTTTAGAGAGTCAAAATAGTATATATAGATCCCTCCACCGCTTGAAAGCCAATAAGTGAAAATTTTCTTTAGGCATGGGTTATGCCGCCTGCTGTAATGATTCTCTAAGACTATTGCAATAGAAAGATTCTAAAATGTGGTATTCAGTTTCCTTGAACATAATGCGCCCTCTTGCAATGATGAATGTGGTCCGAAAGCGAAACTAGCAAAAATATCCATATGACACATGTCATCCATCCATAGAGTTGGTTAGGACATGTGGCGCAGTGATGGGGCTTCACATTCATTCATCCTTCCCTTGCGATCAAAATCCATGCGGAGAAGACACGTGGCACAATGAATGCATTAAGCTTTGACTGTGGGGCCCACCCAAAAAGGTTCCCATGACAGGATGCAATGTGGCACATGAGCGGAGCTTGGAGGAGAAGCAAAATGGAGAGGATCTTCAAAGGCATGCGTTGCATACACATGGCTCAAGGGAAAAGCTCAAAGGATGAAGCAAGGGAAGAAAAAATTCAAAGGTGTGTGGTGGACACATGGCGCAAGCATATGAAGGTGCTACAAAAGGGGGCCCAAAAATATTAAAACGTATGAAGCGTAGGTCAAGGCCGATACAAAATCAACAATAACCACCCAAAGGGAACTTTAAGGATTTTAAATCCACAACTTTTGGCAACTATTAGGGGCATTTCACCTACAGAATGGGAACCCAAATTTATTGGCTCAAAGACCAGAGCCTTATCCATTGGGAAATAGTTAGAGCTTTGAAAGTGTGGTCTACAGAGGTAGCCAGTTAGTCTCAGATGGCATCAATAAGGCATGTAGATTCTCTTGCGCCTCATGTAGATCGATAATTTCTTTAAATGGTAGCTCCATAGAGATCCATGTCCTAGACTCAAGCTGAAAAAGAAGTCACGCTATCTGTTGGGTGGTGCTTTCAATATTCACTGTTGTGGGAGGTTGACTGAATGATTGGAAAGAAAATAGATCTTGCTACTTTTCCTTGATCTTTGCTGCAATGTGCTACATCATGGCCACTGAGTCATTAGAGAGAAAGGGGGATGACAAGCCCATTTGAGTCAATTTGGAGAATTGCATCTGCATATTATTCAGGTCTGACTCAGTATTACCAAGAAATTGCTAGCCTAGAGGATGGATGCATGACAAGGGATGAATACCTTCACCTTTTTGGTTGCTAACCTCCGATCATCAATCCCTGCCTTTACCAAGTTTTCATTTTCCACAGTGTATAATTTTTCCAACAACTTCTCGGCATCAAGCACCTTTTCAACAATGATCTATGGAACCCACTCAATCGTTCCACGAACTTCCCTACTTAAATTTTCCACATCCGCCATGAATTGGAGTGTTGGTTGTAGGGTCAAACAAAAAGACTTGAATTTCTCCTAGTATGAGGCATATAACTACTGAGCCACCCAAAGGAGATCTGATTGAGGAACAGAGGGTTGGGAAGGAATTTTCAAAAGATTTATCTCCAACTCCTTAGACCTGATCTCTTCCATCAACTCACTAATTTTCTTGGTAGATGTGGTGAGTTTTTCTTGTAGAGTTCCCAACTCAATATCTTTTCTTTTCAATAGCTCCTCAACTTGACCTTGGGTTCCAAATTCCTTTTCTAGGGAGAGCTTAATTTCTTAGATCTCCTTTTCGAATTGAGCCTGTCGGTCCTGGAGCTCCTTGTCCTTTTGTTGCATTTCTCTCTCCACTTGAGCCAACTGGTCTTGAAGCTCCTGGTTTTTCTTCTACAGTCAGGTAACCAAGTTGGGATCCTGGGACTAGAACCTTGCAAGGTCCTCCTAGATTTTGTCCTTTTCTTCTTGCGCTTGTTGAGAAAAGCGTACAATTTCAACATCCTTAGCCTTTTACCTTTTCTATAAGATCTCCACTCTTTCCTTAATGTTCTTAAGTTCCTCTTCCCTCTTTTTCAGTTAGTGACTATGCTTCAAAAATTCTGCAGTCACCACTCATTGAGTCTCCTCCATTAGCTCAACTTTGTCTTGTGGACGGGTTGCATGCAGATCAATCCCTACAACATGGATTGTATAATCCTAAGGTTGCATCTACCCTTACAGTTTGGTGATGTTAGGAGTCATGGTTGCAAATTTTAATGACCCCTGAACTTCATTAAAGAGGGTCTACATGCATGGCTCAGCAGGCTTCACTACATCTTTTTCTTTTCTCTTATGGGCTTTTATAGCCCATGCTGCCTTAGTCCTGATATTTTCCCAATAAATTTTGTTGGCGAACTAATCAATTCACTGACGAAGGGTGCACTGGGAGGAAGAGAAAAAGGGAATGAAATATTGCGGTCTCAAATGATGTTTTCTTTGGTAGAGCGGCTGTCAATGGGGAGAAAGGGGGAATGTTATGTCAAGGTCCAGTTGGGGAGCAATAGAAGGACTCATAGGGAGTGGTGGCGGTAGTGGAGACACAAAGGTTACCATCTGTTGAGCAAGCTAAGTCAGAACTGACATGGAAAAAGCAAAGGGGTTAGCAATGGAAAGTCCATATTGGGCCCCAATAAAAGATGGAACAAACCGCAAGGGAGTAAAAGGTGTTTGTCCGGTTGGAGAGAAGGGAGATTGAGGGAAGCCTCCCATGGGTGCAGAAGCAGAAAATGATAGGCTGACACTCAAAGTAATTGGGGATGCAGATGCAATAGGGTTAACCAAAGACTAAGAAGCAAGAAGAGAGGGAGAGAAAGATACCAGAGTTGTTTAGGACTTTGATCCTTGGCCTGTTGCAAGTACTTGCAAGCTTTCTCCAAGAGTTGCATCGGTGTGCAACCTCTTCTCAAGTGGAGAATTCTCCACCTCTATGACCTCCTAAGATTGTTGGGATGCTTTGGGTCTCTTTGAAGTCCATGTATGTGGTAGCATAGCCATCGAATGGGATGCAATCACTTGTGCACTCAGTGGAGCTTCGTCGGGTTGTTCCACTGCTTTTCCACCTCTCTATATCGAGGCCTTCTATGCCTCTTTTATTTTCATTATTACAGTCGCTTCCTATAGGTCTACATCCTCATATTTGCTTGCATCAATATCATCATGCTCTCTATTCTAGAGATCATCAAATTTGTCATCCATTTCAGGCTTCTGGAACATGGTATCAAGGCATTTGGTCTCTTGATGATAAATCCAGAATTGAGCAATCTTTTCCTCACTCCACTGGTATTTCTTGGCCAATTGGCCCCAATTTTACACTTGTTACTAAGCTTGGCCAAAGGAAAATAGAAAGATAGCCAGGGAAGCCTCTTATAATCAGTGGGAACATAGGCCAAGTCCATAAAGAGATTCAACTCCCCTAACTTCAGACTTCGTCGAGCTTCCCAATAGGGCCGAGAGCTATGAGTCACTTTAACATTCAGAATTGCTAAGTCATTATTGGGATTATAATCCCATTTATCACAAATCTATACTAGACCCAGACGAGCAACCTTCATAGCTAGCAAACCATGTGTCTGCTTCTTTTCCATTATTACTGTACTAAAGCTTAAGGGGCATTTGAAAAAACCTTTCTTATTCTTCCCCCCACAAAACATGAAATCTATAATCGCCAGTTGCCAAAATATTTCAAGGGCCAACACCTTGTTTGTGACACAAACCAAGAGCCGGAATGGTTCCTTGGTAAAACCATGCAACCTAACAAATGAAAAATCCTCCACAAGGAACCAGTCGCAAGGAGGAACAAAATCCTGCATCCACCTTACTTGCTTGTTGGAGAATTGATAACAACCACCCTCACCTTCCTTATTAAAGTCTTGCAAAATTGAAGGAAAAACTAAAAAAATGCATAGTTATCATGAGTTACAGAAAGGAGAGGAGTCCATGCAGAAACCAGCTTCCTTGCCCCACATTCATCAAAGACAAACAAACCCATACGATTCCTAAAGAAATCAAGGTTTTGGTGAAAAAACATGTGATCAAGGAAAGAAGAAAACCTAAACCTATACAGTGTGTGATATTCCTTGAATTGGTCCAGCATCTCCCGAACAATGACCTCCGTGAAGTCATACTAGAATAAAGAATGTTGTCTTCTTAACCGAAACCCCAAATCCATTTGGAACTCTTGAACCTCCTTGTCACTATCCATGCCACAAATAAAAGCCAACATAGAAAAGACATTCTTGAAAAAATTGTGCCCAACCGGAAACTGTGGTGGGCGATTATCTTCCTTAGGCCTTTTTGTTCCTTGATTATAAAAGCTTAGATCACATTTTCTAGTTCTCTAGAAATTTTTTGAGCTAGCTACAATGAATCTCTTTGACACACCTATCCCTTGTCTTGTAGCAATGCATAGCATATCCCTTATAGCTTCAACACTGATTGCCACCCTTAGGTTCTAGCCTTCTATGACGCCGGTATCTGAATTGAAATTTGAGCGCATTCATGAACTAGTTCCAGGCAGTGATGCACCAAGGGGACCATATACCGCAGAAGACAGCAAAACCACAACTTGTATTCCAAAGACTCTTGGTTATTAGTCTTTTTCATTCTCTCGGTTGCTTCCGTAAGACTCTTAGGGTTGGTTTTGTGTTCGGGATCAATATTGTCCCAATCTTCCATGATTTGGGCTTTTCTCCTATGTGGTTTTTCTTTTGCATGGCCTACATGTGAAGCCATTTTGGCTTTTTCGGCATCCCAGGCAAAGCATAAGATATGTTATTGAAAAAATTGGTCATTGGCGCCATCAAGATGACATTAGAAAGGCTCCCATCTACTTCTCCTTGTGCCTCCATCTCAGGATTCTTGGCCATTTCAGGATTCTGTAGACTTTTGTGAATAGTCAACCTCTCTACAATTCTCACTTGGGCTCTTTCACAACAAAGTTTGCACCCAAAACTCTTCATAGTGTTGTTATTTTGCATGCAACACTAACATTTTCTTGAATTGGAGTTGGAGACAACGGTTGCCTTTTTGCAATAAATTCGGCATGTACTGCCGACTCTTTCGTTCATGCGAAATGAATTCCTACCTTTTGAAAAGATAATATTTCATAATGACAATTAGCCATTATGTCCTACGACACCATCTCTTGGGAAATTGAGTCAATAATTATAGGTATACAAAACCTTTCACATATTTTTTCATTTAATAACTTATAAAGAATGATTAAACAAAAGGGCATAATGAGTACACAAAATATTTTAGTTCATCCTTGGAGACTGAAAAGCATCCACAACATGACACTTAGCACCTAACTGTGTAGACTATCACTTGCGCTTGCCAGGTCAGTTTTAGCTGATTAATTACCTCTTCTTAATTTGCACGCAACAATTCATACGCAACAAACACAACCTAGTGGGATTTTCAAGTTTGCACCTGGTGGGATTTTTGAGTTTGCTCTTCAATCAACATCATGCTTATCACACGCATTGTACCCCAACTACATCTATAAATAGACCTAAGGATAACAACAAAATTTACACTTGGTAATTGGGATTATTAATAGACGTAATGAACACTCCCATTAGGCTAACTAGCAATAGGTCTCAGGCAACTTTCCTAGGGGAAATTTCCAGTAGGCATTTAAAATGCACGACAAAGAATAAGCATTATTTGGCCATAATTGCAATGAAATGGGTACTAGGGAGGGACTATATAGAGTATGAGGACAAGTATCATGTGAACATTGATATTTATTCTCATTTCGTTGCCTCTTTGCTCGACATTTAGTTACCAAAGGCAATGATACTAAGGCTTACCATGGAAATCTTCCCAAAGCGCTACCTTAGAGGCCATGGTGAAGTTGTGACTAATGCAGTATATGGCCTTGGTATTTCGACAACAAGTGATCTTTGTCGACATATTGAAGAGGATGTGGTGGTGCCTTGGGTGCCATTCTTGAGCGAATTTTGTATCATAACCATTGGGGAACATCGCCAAAGGGTTTCATGTGCCTGCCACTTCTTGTTGAGATGCTACAATGTAGTGCTTTTCTATGACGTGGAGTGGTATACTAACTTTAGAAACCTGGTTTTTCCTCCTCCACTTGCTATTGCTGTTGTCGATGGTCCTGTTGCCCGTACTGCTATTCCTGTTATTGTTCTTGTGGTTGCCCCTGCTGCTATTCCTATTGAACCTACTCGAAAAACATGGCCCAAGAGCCATTTTGAATTCTAATATCACAAAGTATATATTACCATATGTAGACATCTAAATTTGGACACTTAATTTATCCAAATTCATCCCCTTTCATCTTATTTTCATTAATTAAGTAATACTGCTATTATTTAATTAATATCTTTAATTCTGCCAAATCCCTAAGGTATTTAATCAATAATACCTTATCTCTTTAATCCTCCTTTCATCAAATGAATTAAATAAATATCACATTTATTTAATTCCTCACATGTCACATCCTCCATATTTTATTATCTAATCTTAATCCTTCTTCTAATCTCATCATTAGATGTGCACATGCCTAATCCTTGATTAAGAGGTGTCACATCCTCCAACTTTTGCAAGTTGGCCTCTAATCTCTCTTAGCCACCTAACCTTCCTCTAACCCCTCATCAACTTGTCTAATCACCCCCTTTAGTCAACTCTTCCCATCCCCCAAGGAATTTTTAATTCCTTTTGTCTTCCCAAAGTCCTTTGAGGAATTTTTAATTCCACTCTCATCTTTCAAGGAATATTAAATTCCTTTTCTCTTCCCCATGTCCTTTATGACATGTGTCCTTGGTCAACCTTATTAAAGGCTTTCTCCTTTTGGGCAAGGCACTCCACTTCCCCATGTGAATTTTTAATTCACTTTTTAATCCCCCAATGCACTCAAAAGGAATTTTTAATTCCTTCACTCCTTCCCACATGTCCTCTCTTTATTCTTTATTCTTTCCCATCTGCCCATGAGAATATTTGAGAATTTTAATTCCTCACATGTCCTCTCACCCACATGGGGACAAGGACCTCCTTTATGAGGAGATCTTGTCCAATCCCAAGGTACTTTGTACCCTCCATGTCATGTACTTCTCTTACACCTTATCTCCACCTCATCTTTCTTAAGCCTCTCTCCATGCCACATGTCAAAATGTGAGGGCTTGTGAGTTCTTAACTCACCTTAGCCCTACATCTTGATATTTGGTGGCTCAATCTTGGCCATACATCTCTTCTAAGAATTCTCAAAATTCCTATAAATACACCCTCTTTTCTCTCATTTTGGGGGAGATCATTTTGCTAGCCAAACTCTTGCAATTTTATTTCTCAATCTACACTTAGCCATTTTCATGCTTTTGTCCATTTCCATCCATCCTCACATCATATTTAGCTTGCATCTTTCCATCCAAGGAGCATACACATCAAAGATCGAAGGGCCAACCAAAGGATCGATTCAACACAAGGTATAAAGTTCCATTTGTTGCTTTTATCTTATGTTGATTCCAACTTAGGCTAATCTTGAGGTGTAGGTTGTTTTGGTGTTTATTTGCACTCTTTAGTTTGCTGCTCATTTTCTAACGCATAAATTCGGCCTATCACACCATATAATGAATATACAACTCTTCTGTCAATTTTCTATCTCTTTTGCTTTCTCTACTTCTTGCATCATGGGTTTTACCTATAAAGACTCGACCGAACAAAACACCCAAAAAATACTTACATAATTACTTATTTACACTGGTAAATGATTAATAAAGCTAATTAAACAATTTTAGGTGAATTCCATCAATAGGAATTCCCAATGCTTCTTTTTCCATGTTCTCTAATTCAAATGAATTATGTTGCTTGTATTGAATAATTCAAAAAGGGCCTTCCCATAGACTATCAATTTTTTTGTGTTGGCCAAGCTTTGCGGCTCTCTCATTGAATTTTAGAACTAAGTCTTCACATTTAAGACCCTGGTTGGAGGTTTTCTTGTCAAACCACTTCTTAAATCACCTATTGACGGTTACACATGGTCTTCAAGGCTTTTTGTCTTTTCTCTTATACCTCCAACAACTTAGCCAACCAGACCTCCATGGCTCTGTTTTGTTCAATCTCTAGAGACTTGAGCAATTGTAATGCAGGAATTTCCATAAATATAGGTAATAGCGCTTCCTTCTCATATACTAGCTTGTATGACAAAGTATTTAAGACTTGCTTTGGGGTTATGTGGTATGCCCAGAGTGTTGCTTTAAGGTTTAAATGCCACTCCCTCAAGTGCTTCAACCTTATTCTTTTGGTGAGTTGGACTAACTTTTTATTAGTCGACTCAGCTAAACCATTTCCTTGTGGGTAATAGTTCAAAGATGTCTTTAGGAATATGCCACGCTTAAGTGAAAATTGGCATACCTTCAAACCTAGAAAGGCTTTCGCGTTGTCGAAGATGATGGTCTTTGGCAGGCCGAACCTTGTTACCAGTTCCTCGAGGAAATTCACAATCTTTGCCTCAGTTTCATTCTTCAAGGGCATGGACTTTGCCCATCAGGGGAAATAATTTGTGGCCATGAGGATCCACTTATGTCTAGCACTAGAGGTGGGGTTAATCATCCCGATAAAATCAAGGCCCCATTGTGCAAAGGGTTCCTCAGCCACTATCGGATTAAGAGGAATTGCCAAGTTCTTCCTCCTTCCTATGAAGAATTGGCATTCTTTGTAGGATTTTACTAGAGAATGTGAGTCATTGAAAAGTGTAGGCTAGAAATATTCCGCACACATAATTTTGATGGTGGTGGTCTTTGTAGAGAAATTTCCACCTCCAGGACTACTATGAAATATATCCAAAAAAATTTGTGCCTGCTCTAGAGATACACATCGTAGAAGAACACCATTGAAGCTCCTTTTGAAAAGGACCCCTTCAATAAGTACATATCCGCTTTTCTAAGAAGGAAGGCCTAACTGATATTTTCTTGTCTACATAAAGCTCATTCTATCTGCTAACTAGTAGCCTTTGAACTCATATTCATTCAGTGGAACTAGCTCGGGTTGTTCTTCCTCAACTGCCACTTCTTCGCCACATGCCAGATATTCACATAATCCTCTCCCACACACAGTCTTTGTAGGCCTAACCTCAATGTCATATATGAGGATATTAGTTATCTAGTTGGCCCTTTTTTTGGTGATATATCCTTCCATAATGTACTCGCGCACATTGGAATGTGAGATATATACAACCATCTTGTTGCAAGATATGAGGTGTCAAAAAAAATTTAAGCCCTTTAACGATGGCAGACACTTGCCACTCAAAAAATTTATAGTTCATCTCATAATCCTTTAAGGTCTGGGAGTGGAAGGCTATCAGATGTTCTCCCTTTCCTTCATCATACTTCTAGGTTAAAATAGTAGTGATGCTAGATTTACTACTGAACACATACATTATGAAGTCCTTTGATAGGTTTGGCTTTACCGGAATAGGAGCTGAAGAAATAGCATCCTTAACTTCTCAAAGGCTTCTCTCACCTCCTTTTTCCATTTGAACAACTGATCCTTCATGAGCATCAGGGTGATAGGTCTAATTAAACCTACAAAATATGAGATGAATTTCCTTACAAGATTTACCTTTCCCATGAAGGACTAAACTCCCTTTTTGTTGACTGGTAGGGTAAGTTCCTCAATTTCTTTCACCCACTCTAGATTGATTGCAATTCCATCTTTAGACACTACATGTCCCAATAGTTTTCCTTGTGGCACTCCAAAAATACTTTTTTTTAGGTTCAGGGATATCCCAAACTCCTGGAAATTTTTAAAAACCATTTCAAGATGATCAAAATGATAATATTTTGACTTAGAGAATACTATAAGATCATCCAAATAGATCAAGATGATCTTATTGATCATTTTTCTAAAGGAAATGTCCATTGCTCATTGGAAGGTAGCTCCCACATTTGAGAGGCCAAAGGGAATTTTTGCATAAGAAAACATTCCCCACTTGGTAGTGAATGTTGTTTTATGTTGGTCCTCCTCTTTGACCCAGATTTGGTTGTAACCAGAGAAGCCATCTAACAAAGAAAACATTTTTGAGCTAGCCACTATTTGCAAGATTGACTTCGTGGAAGGCAAGGGGTAGTAGTCCTTTAGGGATTCTCTATTCACATCCTGTAAATTAACGCATAGGCGGATGTCTCCATTGTTCTTTCGGACAACAACCAGGTTGGACACCCATGTGTTGTGCTTGATTGAGAAGACGATCCAAGAGTGAATTGGCTTTATCAACTCTTGTGCCATTAATGCCTCAATCTTTGGATTTAATGGTCTCTACTTCTGGAAGATAGGTTTTTCTCCTTCCGTCAGTTCTATAGTATGCTAGATGACTTCGGGATCATATCCCTTTAGGTCATCATATGACTAGGCTACTACTCCATATTTTTCACAAAGATGTATGAGCCTTTCTTTATCATGTTGTGGAACATCTTTTTGACCTTAGCTTCCTCTTATCACTGACCTAAAGATCTGCATAGTCGCCCTTATCCGCTACAAACTTCCTCTTGTCATTCCTTGCATTGTCAGAATGGAATAGATTTTTGAGAGTGACCAGTCCTTTTGAAAGCTTGTTGGACCTTAGCTGAATAGTTTTCTCTTCATAAGCTTCTGCAATTTTTGGTTGGAGTTGGTCATCGAACTCTCTGGATTGTTGAATGAATGAGGTGATGTGTTCATCACTTTCAAACACTTTCCAACTTTGGTCATTATCTAGGATTGCAGGTTGGACAATCACTCGCACAGATTATACATTATCAATTAGGTTAGAAACAGGGTCAAACTGAGATCCTATTTCCACCATGTGATCCACAATAGCATTCTATTCTTTGGGGACCATTTGGATATTAAAGGCTTCAAATCTTTCAATCAGGTCCAAGAATCTATGTCTATAAGATCTCATGTGGACATTCTTTGCTGTAGAGACCCCTTAGACTTGATTGACTATTAGCTCGGAGTCTACAAACACCATTATTTTTTTTAACGTCCATCTGCTCCACAATACTTAGACCTTGTACGAGGCCTTCATATTCAACTTTATTATTTGAACAAGAAAATTGAAAGTGAAAAGATCTGAGTGTCTTTTCATTAGATGGGGATGCCAAACATATCCCGACTCCTGCACCAACTTTACATCTTGCTCTGTCAAAATAAAGTGTCCACAGATCTAAGGCTTGTCCACCCTCAAATTCCTTCTTCACCTTCGAAATCACTTGATCCTCATCATAGATGGCATAAGTTCCCAATCCAGTGGCATGATAATTTTTGAAAGGATCAATGTCTATAAATTCACTCAAGAGGACCTATTCTTGATTAGTCCAGTCTTCGATCACCTTCTCATCCGAAAGTAACTCATTACAATACATCTCATCTTTGATGATAGAGGTATGAGTAGCCTCAAAATTTATCATGGCTTCATCGACTACATGTTTTGAATGCAAAGGTTCGAACATTATCTTCATCTTAGCTCCATGCTTGGTCCTAAGAATAAAATGTCCAACCAATCTAAGGAAAGATATCTACCTATCTTGGCAGTGAACTCTCGGGATAAGAAAATCCCGAACATGGGAGGAACATCAATGATCACAGTATCTTGTGGAACAATGATACTAGGGCAGGAGAATAGAGTCAAGGGGAGGTACTTAATGACACCTACAGTTTCAACCTTATTCCCATCAAGTTGCATAACCCCTATGTTTAAAGGTTCATAGCTAAGTCCTAAGGCTTCAACTATCTGCTTGGGCATGAATGTGGTACTAGCACCAGAGTTAATCATAGAATTATGCAACAATTTCTCACCCACTATGAGAGTCAAGAAGAAGGGTTTTGGTTTTTCTTTAACTTTACTTTCAGTAGAGGCTTCCTCTCCATTGTTTGTGAGGACTTTGGCTTGAGGTGATGAATCAACAGCCTTTCCCTTGGATGGTTTCTCTATTGGTTCTATGCTTGCATCTTCTAGTAGGGCCCTCCGTAGTAACGACTTCTGCTTCAAAATAGCTAAGATTTCCATAAAAGATACATTAGCAGAGGCTTTCTTCAATTGTTCTACCACATTAAATGGTGGCAGATTTGAAGGCTTATATTCCCTAGACCTTGTTATAACAATCTCCTCGCATGGTTGAGATTGTTGTGTAATTAGGGAGGTCCTAGGAGCTTGGTCGGGAACACTTTTGGGCTGCTGAGCGACCGGTTCACCCATGAATCTCCTCTTTGAGTGAGTGCTATAATCTGATTGCACTTTTTGGGCCTTTGATGTGGATGCATCATTTGCAAACATTGCCTCTTCTTCTTCCATCTACTAGTTATTTCATTTCAGAAGTTCTATAACAACTCCTTGATGTCACTCATTTCATCTTTTGAGGAGTTTGATGTAGAAGCAATGTTTTGTGGTGCGCTCAAATATATATACATAGATTGGGGAGGAGTAGACGCTCTAGTAGAAGCTATCTTTTGGGCGGGAATTGACAACTCTACAAATATAGGAATAGTGGGCCAAGGTGATAACTTTATGTTGTCAATCAAATTATTCTCTACCTTAACAACAATGTTATATGCATTTGACAAGGTGTTCCCACCACGGGACTGGATCATCACCGAAATGTCAGCATTGAGAGACTTTAGAAAGAACAAGAATGCAAAATTGGTAGGTAGATAGATAGCAGGTTGGATCCTTTGTCGAGTTCTGTGAAACTGGGCATTCAAGTTAGTCATGGCCTCCTATTGAGCTTGCTTTATGGTCGCCAGCTATTGAAGTAGTGAAGACTAATCTCCATTGTTTGAAAAATGCTCGTAACAAGGATCTCCGAGCAGATCCCAGGTACCGATAGTATTGGCTTCCAAAGTGTGGTACCAATCTAGTGCCTTTCCTTTGAAAGAGGCTGCAAGCAATCTTAATGCTACATTTTGATTGGCTACACCATGCACCAAACACACATTTGCCACATCTTATATATGATCAGATGGTGATTTGAGCCTTCCTTGGTGAATTTTGGTACAACTTTTAAAGAAAAGGTTGGGATAGGAGCCCAAACGACCAGTGCTACTGGTGCCATGAGAGGAATTCCTGTGTCCCATGCTACAAAATTTCTATTAGCCATTGGTAGCGGGATCGGTGGAGGATTCAAGACGTTTACTGGACGGGTTCTTGCTTGTACTGTTACTAGTGGTGGCACTAGTAGGCCAATGTTGTTCACTTTCTGGGATCTAGTAATAGGTCTATGGCTCATATACCCATTTTAAATTTAGATACATTCAAACAGGTCCCATTGGGTGTGCTAGAAAAAGAACTATTGATGCCTAAAATTGCTAGGAAAATAGCCTTATGGGAAACTCAGTTAATGTGGGGACCAATTGTGCTAAAGTGAGTAACCTTTGGGTTTTAAACAAGTTTGCTCTTCCAGTATTTGAGGGGTTGGAAAGGGAAGAGGAAGCAGGTATATAAAATAAAATCTAATCTAAGGTGATGCACCAAGATTTAAGTATGTAGGCATGAGAAATCTTCCTCTCGGATGAGATTTGAGGGTTTGTTCAACAATCTACATGTCCAAAAATAACATAAAGCATAGATGAAAATGTTGAAAATGAAGGTGAAATTGTAGCTTAAAACTTGTAAACCTATGTGACTATAGATTTAATTAAGTATTCTTTGTCACAATTCTTTGTGCATGATTAATCTATTTAGATCAATTTTACCAATTGTAGAAAGAGACAGAAGATTATAGAAGAATGAGACAAGAAGATAGGAGTGACATAACATATACGTGGAGAAACCCTTTCGGGAAAAAACTCCACCACTAGAATCAATAGTGCTTGTATTATTTGACCTTAGAACAAGATTAAAATAATAATGTATCAATCCTTGATTCATATTTTCCTTCAACAATCCTTCTTCATAACCTGCACAAAACTCTCATACACTTTTTGCAGCACATGCTATCCATGCATTCCATGTGACCAAGCATGAATCCACACATCCCATGCCATGCTTCAAACCCTCACACATGAACAAGCTCAACTTGCTAACCTGCAATACACTCTAATGCAATTTGCTGCAATAAATAAACAATTAATGAGCATGTAAACTCATAAGAGTTATAAAATACAAGAGCATAAAGCTCCTCACAAAAAACCATCCCTAGATTATGCAAGTAGAGTTCCACACTGTAACATGAAGTCAAAACCAAAGTATCCTCAATTTAGGTGCCCCAAACTAAACACTTAACTGATCGTTGGTCAAGAAAATATCTTGCAAGCATCACCTCAAAGTTGGTTCCCAAGAATGGGCCCACTTAACTAAGCCTTGTAAATATCTTCTCATGCAAAAGGTGCTCACTCAAAGATGCCAACTCGGGTGCCCAAGGTGGGTCCAAGTTAATCTTACTCAACTAAAACATATCTCTCCACAAATTCATGTAAACATTATGCATCATTGATCATCCCCACTAAATCAAAAGTATCCACTTGTTATCTATAATGCAACTGAAGTCATTAGTCATGCAACTCAAATCAACTGAAATCAACTAGCATTCAACTCAAACTAACTACACACAACTGAAGATAACTAAACCATAAATGAACTAAACTGAACTAAAAATGAACTAAATTGAATTGAATTAAACTGAACTCCACTCATGTAAATATCAATCCCTAACTTGTAGGATCTTTAGATGCATTACTAAAGTGTTATCAATCCTCCAAACAGTTAAGTTAAGCAAGGTGGGTTCCACCTTCCATGTGGGCACCCTATGTGATCCTATTTTTTAGGAGCTCTTCTTGGGCGTCCCCACACATTCCTATCATTTAGGAATAATTACAAATGTCAATTTACAAGTTCATTTCATTCGAAATTAATCTCTTTCTAATCCTAGTGTTGGGGAACACTTTCCAAGGACTTGGGAGATACATGAAATATGTTTAGGATTGCAATTAAATGGCATCCTATTCCCAACATTCTCCCACTTGACATTATACAATGCAATTATTCTAAAAAGGAATCATTATTATAAATCAAGTACAAGACTCAAGGCCAATGGCCGCCTCCTACACTAAGAGAACTTATCTGCAACATTGATCGAAGTGTCAATTTTCACAATCAATACCTTTCCCAAGTCTACAAACAAGTCCCTATATATCCACCATCCTACAAAATAAGACTTCAAGGTAATAACACACATAGACATGCGATAAAAAAACCTCTAAAGTAACTCACTATAGTAAAGTGTAACCAGTCCAAGAGAGGTGCCCCTCTCATACAAAACACATATACCTTTTAGAACTACCACTACACAGGTAATGTAAAATCTGAAAACAAGATCACAACATTAACAAGTCCTCCTATAGCATTTTACATAGAGGATGTGGCTAACTCCTCTATCATAGTGTCAAAGAAGCATACAATGATATGCAAAATACATTTCTCATAACATAAGTGTTGGTGTAAATAAAGTCTTGTACCTAGTTAATTCATTACTAGGGGACTTATTTACACATGTTAACTTTACTTAGGTCCTAGGAAGGAATCTTTCTAGAAGGTGTTAGCTATCATTAGTTGTTATCTTATCTTTTGACTTGTAACACATGTGAACCTAGGTAAGTGTGATAAGTTGTCTCATGTCATATGATTAAGACACTTGTCATAATCCTATGACATCTTGTATCTCACCTTGGCTATATAACCAAGGGGTTGCTCATTGTGCACATCATCTCATAACATTGAATCATACTGATGAGAATACAATTTATTCTTGTCACATTCTATTCTCTCTTCTTGTGCTTTCCATTTGGTCTCAAGATCTTGGCAGCCACAGCCAATTCTAACATGGTATTAGAGCGGGTTGCGTGCCATTGGAGAGTCTTTTTTTGAAGAGAGATACAAGATTTGCTGGTGTTCCATTTTTGGATCTTTATTGCAAGTTCAAATTGGAGCTTTCTGGTGCAAATCTAAGCTCACCATTGCATTTGAAAGGTTCGAGAAATTCAAAATTTCCTTTTGTTTCATCCAAATCGGACATACAAGGCCAAATCTATGAGGGTTTCAAGCTGAAGAGTGGTTGCCAAATCCAAAAGGTAGCTGCATTTTTGGAGAATTTTGGGTCAAATCCAACCCTTCCATCATGTCCAAAAGGGCCTAAAACCCTAAGATCAATTGTCAATTCATCCAAATTGGAGTAGTTGTCCGGTGAGGCAAAAAAAATTTGCCCAGAGAGTCGTACGACCCCCCCAGTCATCATAATTGCGTATGATACGATTTTTGAAAAAAATAATAATTTATTTCGATTGAAAATTTTTTGAAATTTTTTTTAAAGAAATTTCATATTTCAATCGTTGTAAAAGTTCAAAAAAAATTATATTAAAAATTAAAAAAAACAAAAGATTTTTCAAGATTTTTTATTTTTTGTAAAGTATTGTAGTACTGCAAGCTAGTGGAATAAAGCCACGTGATAGCTTGTTGTTGGGCCACATGGCTAGGCCGGAGCCACCTCCCACATTCAACTTGGGTGGTCACATCAAAAGTAAATCAGTGGCTCATTTCTATAAATCATTACCGACAACCTCAAATCATTACCGGCGGTCAACCATTTAAATTGGCGGTCTACAGAATTGTACCGTGGCTAGGGTATGAGTATCTCTTCCGCCTACCATGTGCCAGTTGGTAATTATCCGTTGCATCCCTCCAATCTAGCGAACACATTTAAAAATCCGACGACCAGTGTTTTTCCAACCTGTGGCAAGAAGAAGGAATATTCTGTTTTGAGCATATTCCACTAGCTCGAGGCATATTCTTTTTTGACAGTCTAGTACACGTCAAATTTAATCTCATAGTTTGCTGACATTAGCCTGCATTAGCACAATTTTGAAATTTTCTACCCCCTTCATGGATGTGCTATTCATTTGGAGCTTCATAACTTGGGCATACAACCTCCTTTTTCAATGCAATTTTTTTTATTTGGGCTAATTTTTCATGCTCTATATAGTGGTGCAATCGGTTTTTGGTTTTGGTGTCTGGATTTTCTAGAAATTGTAGATTCTCACAGGTGTTGCTACTTCATCCTCAATATGGGAACTTCAGGAGCTCATATCTTGCTCCTACGGTAACATTTTTGTGTGCAATTTTTTTTTGAAAGTGCATAATTTTTTGTGAACTTCTCAGTGGTATGATCAGATTGATCTCATTTTGTACCAAAAACTATACTTGAGCCTATGGCCTATTTTTGACATTTGCATGTACCAAGATCAAAGTCCACTTCGCTATTTTTGGCAAGTGGCAACTGTAAATGCACTAAATATAAAGTGCCAAATCATATATTGCTTTGGGGGGTTTCTTGATTAAGTGATTTGGTGGGGTAATCTTGTAGTGGTTGCTTGCATTATTTTGCTTGGCTTGTGTTCTTGCAATGGGGAAATCTCAAATTGAACTCCTAACTCCACATAATTATGCTACATGGAGAAAATTAGTATGGCACTATCTCATGATGAAAGGTCTAATAGGTGATCTAAAGGAAACCAATCAACAACCTACTGATGCTAAAGAATTGGCAAGGTTGGAGATTGATCGTGAGAAAACACTTGGATGCATATGTTCATTAGTCTCATTTGATTTACAATTTCATATTAAATAATGCAAAACACCTAAAGAGGCTTGGAATACTTTTGAAAAACTGTATGGTAAAATAGATAAGATTAGGGGATATCAAATTGATAATGATTTGATGAATCTTGATCCTAAATTTTTTTGACCACATCCAAGACTACATCTCCAAAATCAAGCAACTAAGAACACAGTTGAAGGAATGCAACATTGAGAAAGAGGATTTACAATTGATTTTGAATGTGTTATCCAAGCTTGGTTCTGAGTATTCAGTGTTTGTTTCTGGCTTTCATTCCCATCAACTCTCTATGGGAGCATCATATGTTGATCCTAAGTTTGATGACTTTGCATATCTAGTAATCCAAGAGTAAGCTAAGTTAATGAACATGGGTCTAATAAAGTCTTCCAAGTCACAAGCATTGGTGGCAAGTGAGTCTAAAGTACAGAAAGAATCATTGAATCTTGATAAGAAGCAAAAGAAGAAAAAGAACAAGCCACATAAAGAATCAGAATCCTCATCCTCAAAAGGAGAATCATCTAAGAAGAAGAGGCCTTTTTGTGCATATTGCAAGAAGGATGGACATGAAGAACACTATTGTTATAAGAAGGATATTGATGAGTCAAAAAATATTCTCAAAAAGAATCACATTGATTTTCCTTCTAGAATGTTAGAATCTTCTTTTCCTTCTACTTCAAAATAATCTAAAAAGGAAAAAGGTCAAGCATCTACATCAAGATATAAAGGAAAAGCTCTATATTCTCTTTCAAGTCTAGGATTAGGGAGATGACTTCTAGATTCAGGAGCATCTCATCATATGACATCTTCACAATCTATATTCTCTTATTTTCAACCTTGTACTATGTCTCCTATCTTGATGGGAAACAATACATACATGAGTGTAATTGGGAAGGGATCTATTAGTTTTGGGGACAACACTTTCCAAGATGTCTTGTGTGTTCCTCATTTTATGAACTACCTTCTTTTTATATATCAGATTACACATGGTGGAGATGGGAGAACTGTGGAGTTCACACTTGATTTGGTCATCATTCGAGACATGGAGACTCGAGAGATCATTTCTACTGGGGTGGTTGATCATTCATCTCGGTTGTATACCTTTGCATATTTTACTTCTGATGGTGACATTGTTCCTATGATTGTTGATCACATCTCTAGCATGAACCATGATTTAGAGACATTTGTATTTTTGAACATGGGAGTACTCACATCAGATCCAATACTTGAGCCATGCATTCTATCTTCTCCACCTACTATTGCAGTTGATAATGCTTATGTTTCCATAGTTTTGGTTCCCTATGATTCAGTGCAGTAGGAAATACATTGTATTTCAAATTTGGATACTTGAGATGGCTTCTTGATAGGTATTGCAGACTTGTTTTTGGAGTCTCATCTTGCAGATTTGGGAGACATCATCAATAGAATTCATCTTCTCTTTGATGGAGAAGAACCTTCTTCAATTTTTGTGAGGGAACACCTTGACCCTATTGTTCATTCTCTACATGATCATTCTTCAAAGTTTGACATGAGTGTGGATACTTTTGGACAACATTTGGAGGAGGATACTTTATCTTCAAAGGGGATATCACTATTCAAAGGGGATATCACTATCTTTGAATCATGTTCTACATTCATCTCTACTAGATTCTGGATTGTCCTCTTTAGCACTGTGGCCTAGAATGTTGTTCGGAGTGTGTTAGCTTTTGGCATTGGCATGGGGACACTTGAACATGCTTCATAGATATCATACATCATACATATTCTTGAAATCCTACATACATCCATGGTTTTGTTTCTTCCTAAGGGGAGGAACATTTTTTGATAGTGTTGGATCATCTTCCGCATTCAATGTCGAGCTTCTACCATTATTGCAGGAGACTCAACATTGAGGGGGGGGTTGGATTGTCTCTCTTCTACTTCTCTCTTATGGAGGGGTCTTTTTCCTTACATGGTGTTTTTACCTTCTCATTCTTCATTGAGAGCATTTCTATTTTGTATCTTCTATCTCTCTTTTGGGGAGGAGTTTTTTCCCATTGGGTTTTCTCCTTTTCTCTATTTGTGAGAGATTTCTTTGCATTGTACATGGGTACCTAACATGGCCTCGTAGCTAGGACCCATATTTGTGTCATTGCATAATAATTTGCTACTCCCTAAGTTTCACTTAAAGGGGGGTGTTGGTGTAAATAAAGTCTTGTACCTAGTTAATTCATTACTAGGGGACTTATTTACACATGTTAACTTTACTTAGGTCCTAGGAAGGAATCTTTATAGAAGGTGTTAGTTGTCATTAGTTGTTATCTTATCTTTTGACTTGTAACACATGTGAACCTAGGTAAGTGTGATTAGTTGTCTCATGTCATATGATTAAGACACTTGTCATAATCCTATGACATCTTGTATCTCACCTTGGCTATATAACCAAGGGGTTTGTCATTGTACACATCATCTCATATCATTGAATCATACTGATGAGAATACAATTTATTCTTGTCACATTCTATTCTCTATTCTTGTGCTTTCCATTTGGTCTCAAGATCTTGGCAGCCATAGCCAATTCTAACATGGTATTAGAGCTATATCTATATTCTAACAATAAGAACCTTCAAGAAGAAGACGATATTCCCACAAAGAGAGAACTTGCAAATCAGACCATGTTCTTATACCACACTAACATGTGCCAAACTGTGTAAAGTAAGATCTCCTTCAACACTCCCAAATTGAAAGGATATCAACATCTAACCATTCAACTATAATGAAACATGGCAGAAATTAGATGTAAACCTCTCACAGAAGTAGATCAAACTTAGCCAAACATTCCCACAACAAAATGGAATATGCCCAAAGCCACTATCTCCCATACCTCTCCAACCCAAATCCTTAGAACTATCTCAAGTTCAAGATTGCAAAGAGAACAGTGGAAATACATAAAATCATGCATCTACTTCTCAATAATCCCTCAGAAATCAATTTTCAAGACTAATGCATAAGAGAAGACAAGATACATATAAATAATGCATCTAATAATCAGGTGGGCAACACCTCTTAGATCATTTACTTTCCAAGTAGACCAAGAGTGGGATACAAGATTGTCCTATGCATACAACACCAAGCAATATAGGATTTCATTAAAGAAAACCTTCTCATCAGGTCTATGATGGACTCACATCCATTTCTAGGTGTAGGCTCCTTGGTCTTTATTGTTGAAATTTTCTTATAACAATTAACCATTCCAACAAATATCTCTTAACATAAGAAATATTCGGCCTAACCCAAGTCTCTCTAGTATCAATGAGCACCCAACAATCAATCCATGCCAACTTGAAATGCAACCTACATAATCATAAAGCTCCAAGAAAATGATTAATACTCAAAACCAAAAAGAACTACATCCTCTCCAAAGGAAGAATAATAACACCTTTACCAAAGACTCTAAGAGTCCTCCATGAAACAAGATGTTAAAACCTCTTCAAATTACATGAAGATAACCATATCCTACCAAAGCTCCCACTGAACTATGATACCGAGCTATACATGGCAACAAGATAAACATCAAACCATCACCGCCAAAAATCTCCCACTGAAACATGTAACCAAGCTATCCATGTCATTGTGATAACCATCTCCTAATTAGATCCATTGAATCTTTCAATATCTAGACAAGAAGTAGAACTCATTGTAACATACCTCTTATACAAATCTATAATAACACGATAGTACAAGCTCCCACTATAGCCAAAAAACCTTCAAATTTTTAAGAGAAAGGTGTCCCAATCTCTACCCAACTATTAGCTATGATACAAAATGTTAAAAAGGAAGGTGAAATTATAGCTTAAAACTTGTAAACCTATGTGACTATAGATTTAATTAAGTGTTTTTTGCCACAATTCTTTATGCATGATTAATCTATTTAGATCAATTTTACCAATTGTAGAAAGAGATAGAAGATTGTAGAAGAATGAGACAAGAAGATAGAAGTGACATAGCATATATGTGGAGAAATCCTTTCGGGAAGGAACTCAACCACCAGAATCAATAGTGCTTGTATTATTTAACCTTAGAACAAGATTACAATAATACTAAATCAATCCTTGATTGATATGCTTCCTTGCCTTCAACAATCCTTCTTCATAATAACCTGCACAAAACTCTCATACACTTTCTACAACATAAGTTATCCATGCATTCCATGTGACCAAGCATGAATCCACACATCCCATGACATGCTTCAAACCCTCACACATGCACAAGCTCAACCTGCTAACGTGCAATAAACTATGATGCAATTTGCTACAATAAATAGACAATTAATGAGAATGTAAACTCATAAGAGTTATGAAATACAAGAGCATAAATATCCTCACAAAAAACCATGCCTAGATTGTGCAAGTAGAGTTCCACACTGTAACATGAAGTCAAAACCAAAGTCTCCTCAATTTAGGCACCCAAAAATGAAAACTTAACTGATCGTTGTTCAAGAAAATATCTTGCAAGCATCACCTCAAAGTTGGCGCCCAAGAATGGGCCCACTTAACTGAGCCTTGTAAATATCTTCTCATGCAAAAGGTGTTAACTCAAAGATGCCAACTTGGGTGCCCAAGGTGGGTCCAAGTCAATCTTAGTCAACTAAAACATATCTGTCCACCAATTCATGCAAACATTATGCATGATTGATCATCCCCACTTAAATGAAAGTATCCACCTATTATCTGTCATGAAACTAAAGTCATTAGTCATGCAACTCAATTCAACTGAAGTCAACTATTATTCAACTCAAACTAACTACATGCAACTGAAGATAACTAAACCATAACTGAACTTAACTAAATTGAACTGAACTAAACTAAACTGAATTGAAACTAAACTAAACTAAATTAAATTGAACTCCACTCATGCAAATATCAATCCCTAACTTGTAGGATCTATACGTGCATTACTGAAGTGTTATCAATCCTCCAAACAATTAACTTAAGCAAGGTGATTCCACCTTCCATGTGGGCACCCCATGTGCTCCTATTTTGTAAGAGCTCTTCTTGGGTGTCCCCGCATGTTTCTATCATTTAGGAATAATTACAACTTTCAATTTACATGTTCATTTCATTCAAATTTAATCTCTTTCTAATCCTAGTGTTGGGGTACA
This sequence comes from Sequoia sempervirens, assembly GCA_007258455.2. Lineage (NCBI taxonomy): Eukaryota > Viridiplantae > Streptophyta > Pinopsida > Cupressales > Cupressaceae > Sequoia > Sequoia sempervirens. The sequence continues at coordinate 203,369,695 of VDFB02000013.1, read as the reverse complement.
CTTTCCAAGGACTTAGGTGATACATGAAATATGTTTAGGATTGCAATTAAATGGCATCCTATTCTGAATAGAAAAACCTAAGAAGTCCATCAAATAACATAACATAACTTCCATACACATTCATTGAACAAGAAGAGTTCAAGACATGATTTGAATCAGCAAATTTATTTTGAAATTATAGAATTCTTGTAGTTAAACTACTCAGTACAAGAAACAACATAGTATAATGTCTTATCAATTAACTAAGAAATAGAGAGGCCAAAAAAATTGGCACAGTCTATGAGTCTTAATACAATAATTAAAAACAATATAAAGGCCTACAGTCTTTCAGTCCTTTTTTCTATGTATTTTTTGAACCCTTTTTCAGAGAGTCAAAACATTATATATAGATCCCTCCACTGTTTGAAAGCCAATAACTGAAAAGATTCCCTAGGCACGAGCTATAATGCTCATCGCAATGATTCTCTAAGACTTGCAACAAAAAGATTCTGAAACGTGGTATTTAGTTGCCTCGAACAAAATGAGCCCTACTACAATGATGAATGCATTGCGAAAGCAAAAGCAACAGAAATCTCCAAATGACATGTGTCACCTGCCCATAGAGTTGGTTAGGACATGTGGCATAGCAACAGGGCTTCACATTCATTCATTATTCCCTTGTGATCAAAATCCCCATGAGAAGACACGTGGCACAACGAATGCATTAAGCTTTGACTGTGGGGCCCACCCAAAAATGTGCTTGCGACAAGATGCAATGTGGCATACGGGCGGAGCTCGAAGGAGAAGAAAAAGGGAGAGGATCTTCAAAGGCACGCGTTGTAGACACATGGCTCAAGGTAGGAGCTCAAAGGATGAATCAAGGGAAGAAAACTTTCAAAGGTGCATGTGACAGACACGTGGCACAAGCAAATGAAGGTGCTACAAAAGGGGGCCCAGAAATATTCAAACATATGAAGCATGGGCTGGGGCTGATGCAAAATCAACAATAACCACCTGGAGGGACCTTTAAGGATTTTAAATCCATAGATGGCTTCTTTTTCCTTCTTGGCCTTGAGGTAGTGCTCGTTTTCGATTACTGACTTTCGAGCCATTAATTTGAGACGCACCATCCTGACACAGGAATTTTCACAACATTAGATAATATTGGACAAAAAAATTGTGAGCTCATAGGTTTCAGAGTTAAACCTGGTAGCTTTGATACCACATGTAATGTACTAACCCTTCTAAGAAGTAAAAATTTGTTATTTTACTCCAAACGAGCAAGTAAAACAAGCATCATGCCATTGCAAATAATTTTTTTTCTTTTCTTTATTGATAATTTCTAATCAAGATGTAAAACAAATACAATATGAATTCCTTTTTATTTCATAAATACATCAATGTTAGAACAAATAGTTGTAAGACGATCCATGATCCTTCCTTTCAAATCTTGGTTTTTCTGTCACCTGCTGTGGAGGAGAAGCATCACTCAAACGCTTTTCCGCCAACCACAAACTCTTAATATGGTCCCCTACACATCTATCATTTGATAGATGCCCCTTCCATTCTACGAAGAGATTAGTAGAGTAACCGATAAAAACAACTAATTGAGCATAGTGATGTGTCCTACATACTATAACTTGTAATCTGACAATCTCGAACTAGCATGTAATACTGGATCATAGTGAACTAACAATATAGTCTCGATAGTCACACAATCTATAGTCTTAGACATTACACTACTCTGGCCAAAGTGTTACATTCAATAAACAACTAAGAGTCATCTATCACATACAGTACTCAGGGCCGCTTTAACTTAAGGCTATCTTAAGCTACGCATAGGTATTGTCCTTCAAAGGATATTCTGTCACCCTAGATTAACTTATCACCATTTTAATCTACTTGAAATGAATCTATTTAACAAGTACACAAGCTCCCTCCCATACTGGATTAACTATCCTAGGAGTAACACAAGATTTCCTAATTAAATCAATAACTTAGTTGGGTGTACCTCAAGTGACTCTTGCATTCAATCAAGCCTAGTATATAATAACAATGATATACACCAATGTCCTATTATGGAGTTCTTACAAGCACAATATAAAAACAACATAAAAGCTTAAATTCCCTTTTTCAAAGACACTCTCAATTACTTTGACTTCACATACTGAAAGACATTTCAAGCAAACATAGAAAACATAATAATAATAAGAAGAAGAGATCCTCATGCCTGTTATTTCCTATCCAAATTAATGGTAGCAGTGTAGCCTTCTCCTACAACAATCAACTTTTCACAAACAACTTTGTCTCACTTATTGATAGCTTACTTCTCCTACAACAATCAACTTTTCACAAACAACTTTGTCTCACTTATTGATAGCTTACTTATCTCAAAAAATAATGATACCTCTTACTCACAATAGACCACTCTATTTCTCACTCATAAAATCAAGACAAATATGGCTTGTAATAACTCAGAAGTAATGAACTGCAAAAGACGTATAGTCTCTTGGGAAAGAATATGTTTTTCTCAAGTGAAATGGTTCAACTATTTATAGAGAAACCAAGCAAACTGCAAAGCCTATAGTTTAGGCATGTAAAATGACAACAAGATTCATGCAAAGCAACTGAGCAATACAATGGCGATAAAATAAGCTCAAACTTAGCAAAACCTCCTACAAATCGACTTACATCTTTGACGGCAATTCATAGACCAATTCAAAATGCATATGGAGAATTTGAATTATACTCCAACAAAGAACTCTACAGGAAATCGTTTCAAGAGGTGGTACCAAAGCCTCTCTTCTAATATCATGTTGGCACAGTTTCAAGAAGAGTGAAACAGTCAATAATAAATCCGCAACACTTAGCTTGTATTGACTGAAGTAAAGGGAAGAGTTGATTTAACCAATTAAAGACTTTGGACAAATTCCACATTACTTTTTTTCATTGCGTCAACCAAGTCAAAGTTAACAGTTAGAATGTATTCATACGTTTTCACATACGTGACATGGCGAGTGAAACACAACTTTACTTACATAGTTGTAAGCATTTCCAAATCGACTTCCAATTTCATAGTTGTTGATGACTATTATCGACCTTTATTGCCATGGCCATTAACGTCTAAAGTATCCTTTATAATTCAACTTCTTATTGAATAAGAATTAGTCGAATTCTAATAACATAAAAATAATATGTTAAACATATATCATTATTATATATATATAGTCTATATTATAGACATATATATATTTAAATACCTTAACATATTTATATATAGGTTTGTATATATATATATATATATATATATCTCAATATATATAGTCATTTAATATATAATTACATATAATATATATCGTTTAGCCAATAGTGTTAGCATACATCCAATATATATATATATACATACACATATATATACATATATATATGCATATATACATACATACATACATACATATACATATATATATATATATATATGTATATATATATATGTATATATATATATGTATATATATAAGAGTACAAGCAATATAGTATATAATAAACACATTAAACTAGATGTATGCATATATATGTATAAATGTATATGCCTCTATGTACACGTATATATAGGTATATTATATCGATGCATCTATATGAGCATGTCCTTTTTCCAACATACACTTGTATCGATATACATATACATATGGATACATGTATATACTATATATATATATATATGTTCACATCCAATTCACATACAACAAATCACAATTACTATCATATTGATAAGTGTTTACGTGTGGTACATCTATACATGTGCATATACTTGTCATAGGATCCTATTGACATGCATGTGCATATATATACATATACCCCATGTACATCCTGCTTGTCAATATAATAGCAATAGTACAAGAAATATCTCAAAAGCTCAAATAGATAAACATCTTCCAAAAATGCATGCAGTAGTAACTAGACTGTCAAACACAAACTTACTAGCTAAAGATGACTTACCTATTACCCACAATTGACTCAATTCAATCATTCTAATGTGGCATGTGTATGCTTAGATAGTTTACTTTTACCGGTTACTTGACCAAGATCTTCTCCCGGGTGATACTTCCCTCTGCTTGGAGGAATGGAAAACATACCTGCATCCACTAAAACATGCACATGACAGTCAATTTTTCATAACATATGTAGTATACATAAACATCTCCAAACTTAGAATAATTATAATTCAATAACCTTTCATTCACATAAATGTAGTATTTCACCATGAATAACATCAACTGAGACTAGTTATCAAGAATTCAAGGAGTGATGAGCGGGAGCGAGTGTTCAGGCAGGAGCGGGGGTTTGATTTCTAAGAAGGGTAGGAGCGGGGATGATGATGATATAGATGGTGTTGTTCGTTGGCTTCTAGCACCTCTTGAGGAGCTATTGGAGGTCATTTCTAGATCTCCTTTCATCTTTTCTTGTTCTTTGGGTGTTGTGAGGTGGAGCAGGAGGAGCTCGTTCTCTGTTGAAAATTGAATGGAGTAGATAGGTGGGAATAGATACTCCTTTGAGGTTGGTGACACTGGAGAGGGAAAAGATGCTTTGAGGGCTCTCTATTTTTTGGCTTCCTTTTCTCTAGGGTTTCTTTGGGAGGCTCTGGATTTTTTTGGGGTCTTTCTCTTGGATGCCCTAGGAGATGCGTTCTTCCCGTTTGGAGCTGGTTGTGTGTCCTAGCTCTTATCTTTGCTGCAGTGGTTGGGGCTCACTTTTGGAGTTATTAGTGTTGCTTATGGTGGTTGGAATTTTTCTATTAGTGTTTTCTTTGTGGCTAGGGCCTTTCCTCTCTGGCTTGTGGTTCTCTTTCCTTCAATGATGGGCTCCTGTCTTGGAGTGTATTTTACTGTGCTTCTTTCATGGGCTTGCCTTATCTTGTTGATCTGGCATTGTTGTGGATGTGGTGGTTCTTCTGAGCAGTGCTTGTTTGTGCTTTTTGGTGCAGTGTTGGGAAGGGATGGAATCTCTTCTGAGATTATTGGTTTTTCTGACCATAGCCTCTTTTTGTTTCTTGGGCTCTCTTTGAGATATTTTGGATACCCATTGCGGGGTTTCTCTATTGTCGAAGAATGTGTTTTTGAAGATGAAGTCTCGGTGGTGCCTGCTAGAAGTTGGGTCTCTTTGGCTTCTCGTGTTGCTCTGGTTCTTCCTGGGTTTAGAGCTTTTAGGTACCCTTTGTGGTTGACTTGGATATCTTTCTCAAAGGGGGTTATCGTTTGTTCTTGGCCCTGGGTCCTCTCTTGGAGGAGCTCTCTATTTTTGGGTCTGACATTTATTAGGTTCGGTGTGGTTGATGTTTCTCATGGCATGTTGGGAGGAGGCTTTTCTCCTCTTAAGGCTTTTGGTGCTGGGTTGGGAAGGGGTGGATCTTCTCTTGGATTGGAGAAGCCCTTTCTTTCTACTGTTGAGAGAAGGATCTTCTTGGCTTTAGTGGATGTTTAGGATAAGCCTTTGTTGTTGGAGGTGTGGCACATGCTTGTGTTGTAGGGATCTTGGAGTCTGTTTTTGTTTCTTGGGCTCTCTTTCAGAGCTTTTGGGCACCCATTAAGGGTTCTCTCTGCCGAGGAAAGTGTTTTTGATGATGGTGTTTCAGTGGTGCCTGCTAGGAGATGGTGGAGTGGAGAGCCTTTCCCTCTTGCTCCCTTGGAGTTTCCTGCTGGTTTGGGTGTGATATTTCTCTTGGAGCTCCTACATGCTCAGCCAAAGGATGGTGTGGCTCCCCATTCTTCTGGAGCTTTGACTCTTTTCCATTTCCTATGCACTATGTCTTATGTTGAGGCGAAGACAACTCTTGATGGTCAGGAGTCATTTCCTATTGAGTTGGAGGTGGGTGTGTTGGATGTGGATGGTTGTCCTCTTTTTTGGTTTCCTCTAGTGGTGTTCCTATTAAGGTGGAGGCCGAGGTTGCTAAAGAGGTGTGCTCTTGGTTTTTTGGGTTTTCATAGTATCCTCTCCTATAAAGTGGAGCTCAATCCTCTTGAGGTGGATTTGGAGTTGGTCTGTGGTGCGCTTGGGATCTTCAAGGGGTGTCTCTCCTCTTGTGTGCTAGTGTTTTTGATTACGAGGTTGGGTTTAATGGCGGTCTTTACCATTAAATCTCCTTTTTTTTTGTTGCATTATGGTTTGTTGTTTTTGAGTAGATGGTTGGCTATTGCTGTGTTGGTTTGTTGCCTGATGGTTTCAAGTGGTTTTTTAAGTCAAAACTTAGGTGGGGTTTTGGTCTCGGATAAAACCAGGTTGTATCTGGGCTTTAGGCCCATGCTTGCGTGTCTTTTGTAGCCTGTGATATCTTGATTATCTGTTAGTGGCTGGTGGTGGTTTGTGAGTTATCTTTTTTATTAGCTTGCTATTGTTGGGTTGATTTATGCTTACTATTGTTATCTTGAGTTTCAGTTATCTTATTTTGTAAAGGGTTCTGAGCCCCTTTAAAACCCATTTTTTACCCCTAATCAAAACATCAAATGAGATAACCATCAAATGAGATAACAAACAAGGTACAAGCATATTTTATTCATCTTAGAATTCACATTACATCCGTATTTACCCTATGCAGTAATAGTAAATAGTATCTATACAATTGGGGTGTAATAGGAGAGGGAGGGACATGTAGGGAGAGATGGGTGAGATAGAGAGAAAGAGAGTAGAGAGGGAAGGAGAGAGAAAAAGAGTGGAGAGGGAAGGAGAGAGAGAGAGAGAGAGGTAAGGAGGAAGGTAGAGAGATTGAGAGAGAAAGACAGATGTAGGGGTAGGTTAGATAGAGAGATGTAGAGTGCGAAGGTTGGTGGAAGGAAGAGAGAGATAGAGAGACAGAGAGATACACAAAGAGACAAAGAGAGGTAGAGACAGACAGAGAGAGACTAAGAGAGAGAGATATAGAGATAGAGATAAAGACAGAGAGACCTAGATAGAGAGAGAGAATTGAGATATATAGGAGAGAGAGAGAGTGAAGGAGGGAGGGAGAGAGAGAGAGAGAAAGAGGTATATAGTGGTAGGTTAGATAGAGAGGTTGAGAATGTGAAGGATGGAGGTGGAGAGAAAGAGGTAGATAGGAGTAGGTTAGATAGAGAGATGTAGAGAGCGAAGGTTGGTGGAAGGAAGAGAGAGAGAGAGAGGAGGACGGTAGAGAGATTGAGAGAGTGAAGGGGGGAGGGAGAGAGAAAGAGGTATATAGGGGTAGGTTAGATAGAGAGATGCATAGAGCAAAGGTTTGTGGAAGGAAGAGAGAGATAGAGAGGTAAAGAGGGATAGTTATAAGGAGGAAGGTAGATCTAGATTGAGAGAGTGAAGGAGGGATGGAGAGAGAAAGAGGTATATAGGGGTAGGTTAGATAGAGAGATGTAGAGAGAGAAGGTTGGTGGAAGAGAGAGAGGTAAAGAGATAAAGAGGGATAGGTAAAGAGGGATAGTTATAAGGAGGAAGGTAGATCTAGATTGAGAGAGTGAAGGAGGGATGGAGAGAGAAAGAGGTATATAGGGGTAGGTTAGATAGAGAGATGTAGAGAGAGAAGGTTGGTGGAAGAGAGAGAGGTAAAGAGATAAAGAGGGATAGTTGAGATAAAAGGAGATTGAGAGAGTGAAGGAGAGAGGGAGAGAGAGATTAGATAGAGAGATGTAGAGAGTGAAGGTTGGTGGAAGGAAGAGAGAGAGAGAGAGAGAGAGAGAGAGAGAGAGAGAGAGAGAGAGAGAGAGAGAGAGAGAGAGAGAGAGAGGGCGGACGGAGAGACACAAAGAGGGGGAGGAGAGAGGAGGAGAGACAGAGCCATGGAGGAGGAGGAGAGACAGAGAGACAACCAGGAGGAGGGAGAGAGAGCTGACACAGAGAGAGAGAGAATCAGAGACAGAGAGAGGTGACAAAGAGGATGGACAGGAAAGAGGAAGGTGGAGATGAGGGAGGAGAGAGAAACAGCCGAACAGAGAGAGAGAGATGAGATGAGAAAGAGAGAGGGAGACAAAGAGAGGAGAGAGGATGAGGAGAGAGAGAGAGAGAGAGAGAGAGAGAGAGAGAGAGAGAGAGAGAGAGAGAGAGAGAGAGAGAGAGAGAGAGAGAGAGAGAGAGAGAGAGAGAGAAGGACAGAGAGAGAGAACAAGGAGACAGGAGAGGAAGGAGGAGACAGAGAAGGAGACAGAGAGTGAGAGACACAGGAGGAAGGAGAGGGAGAGGAGACAGGAAGAGAGAGAGAGATGGACATGAGAGGTGGTGAGAGAGAGAAAGGGATGGAGATAGGAGAGAGAGAGAGGTCAGAGCATAAGAGGTGAAAATGAGTGAGATAAAGAGAGACAAAGATGCTACAACTTGTTGATTACTGGAATTTGACCTCTTGATTACTAAAGTTTGACATGCTAATTACTAAAATTTAACTAAGTTTGAAAAATTATAAGATCTTCCAAAAACTAGAATTTGCATTATAAATCCAAGAGATCTTAAACCACTCTCAAACATCCTGAACCTATATACATGAAATATAAATTAAAGTATAAGAAAGTAAATTATGCCCATATGTAAATGTCAAATTATTTCATGTCTATAGTTTTCTTGAGAGAGAAAGAGAAAAAGAAAGAGTTCACAAAATAAACATTATAAAAAGTCATGCTTCCCATTTGGCACTCAAAAAATGTGTTGCATTAGGAAATACCAACCCAAAGGATTGGATTTTGCCTTGGGCATCCAACCCTTTTCATGCCAAGGACATGATTTTTTGAAAGGGTAACAAAATTTCATGGATTTTTGGCTGTGCTAACCATCAGGTTTGCACATCTTTCAATGCAAGTTTATAAAAAACCATGATGACATTAGGATCACTCTTACCTATATAACCATATATATTTTTTAACTTTTTTATTATGTTAAGGTTTTCATCCATAACTTCTCTTGTTAGTGCCTTCTTTTTTGTCAAAAACCAAGATGTGTTAGTTTTAGTATAGATTTTTACTTGTTCATCAAATTTTGAAACAAATTATATTTTTATAAACAAGACTCCATTCTATACATAATGAAAAAAGAAAAAATGATTTTTGATTAGTTTTCAAAAATTTTAGGGGGGGCACACTCAAATTTTAGCAAATTCATAAAATATTATATATTCATTAAAAATAGCCGAAAGAGTTGGGATAAGCTACACAGTGTTAGCTAATTTCTCACCATTCAAATTTTTGAAATTCTAAAAAAATGTTAATGAAAAAGGGAGGCCACAACAGACTTGTGTTGTTCTTTTATAAATCAAGACCACTTTTGGTGGCCCCCATTTTTGAAACCCTTAATCTTTATTATTTAAAAAAAAATCAGTAGCTTAGAAAGTAGACTCATAGAACTTAACTCTTGTTCTTGTTGCATCTTCAAATTTTGAGCATAACTATCTTCATTTTCTTGTGAACATCAGACTTTGCTGATTTTAGAAAAAAATAGCATCTTAAGAGCCATTTTTGTATCAGGGTGAAGCCACAATAGTGGTTTACAATTTGATGGAGGAAGGAAAACTGAGAAAAAATGACCCCATGGAAAAATAATTGGTTTTAGGGGTTTGAATGAACCTACAAGTTCGACCGAACCAAAAAGGGGTTCAACCGAACTAGGGTTCGCACGAACCCATTAATTACTAGGCCCACATTTCCCGCCCAAAACATAAAAGAAAAATGCATATTGAAGGGGGTTCAAATGAACCTTGGTTCGCTCAAATCCCTAGGGGTTCACTAGAACCCCCCTTTTCCTTGATTTTTGACCTTGTTCATTAAAAAAACCTAATTTTTTACACTTCGAAGCTCGGGTTGAGGATGAAAATGGAGGAGTCTTCATAAACCCAACTAGAATCAACTTGTCCTCGAAACGAGCTATCCAATGAATATAATTTTAATATGTTTTGGTTTTATTATGTATTTGTTTTTTAGTTTTATTAAGCAGGTTTTTCCTCGAAAATGAAGGTCTCTATTCTGCACATGTGGAAAAATACCAAATTATCAAAAAAAAAATTGAAAAATATGAGTGCACCATATATTGAAGTCCTTGATCCAACAAAAAAAAAAGAATTTTGATATATAGAAAAAAATTTATGCATTATACGATCGCGCTATGTTTAAATTGTAATTGGTTTGACTTCGAAACTTGATTAAAGAAAAAATATTCAATAAAAAACTATCTAACCAAGTGGAAGCACTAGATATCGGAGTTATAAATTTAAATTCAAAAGAATTAGAATTTTATCCTTCATGGAAAAAAAGTTATGCGTTATACGATGTGGGTCACTTTTTTAAAATGTTGTTTTCTAAAAAAAACTAATTTTCGTGGGAGATGGAAAAAGAAGTGCAATCTGATTCCAAAAATTTTGAAAAAAATATTTTTAGAATTTACAGACAAAATGTGACGAGACTCTAGTTTGTATCGTCTTCAAATTCCTCATGGTTTAGCCACTATAGGTGCCAAAATGTGAAAATTTAGTTAAAAATAATAATTTAAGTGTCCAGTTTGGCCAAAAATTGTAAACCACTATTGTGGGATCACCCATCACAACTTGGTGCACTTACCCATTTTTAAAATTCAATTGGTGAAAATACATCTAAGAGTGAGTACTACAAGTTGTATATATCATTTATATTTTTTTGTTATTTTTTTAAAGTGAATGCATCCTAAAAATTACATCACTAAATGTGCATGTCACATAATTTGCATAAAACTATACAAAAATGTAAATTATTATTTTTGAATATGTATAGAATGAAGCATAAAACAAACCTATATTAAAAAAATTCAAATTTGGATAATTAGGTCAAAAGTTATGAAAAAATCAACACATACATATGAGAGGAATGTGAAGGCACTCTTCAAAGAAAATACAAATAAATATCTTAACTTATTTAGAATATTAAAATAAAATTGTATGGCTAGAACATGAAGAAGTAGTTCTTCCTTTTGATGGTGGTTTCATAAAAAATATTGTAAAACATATAAACTTGATGTATTTGAAGCTCAAGTCCAAGTTGTTTTATGTTAAAAACACAAACTTAGGAGCCACAAGAGAAATTCCTAAATGAGTGGAATCATAAAAAAATTGAATTCAAGACACTAAAAGATGTATGTGTTAAAACAAAAACATGTTATGTCTTTCATAATGCAATAAATTTTGCTAAAAATCTCAAGGTTGGCCACTATTATGTCTCTCATTTCCTTGCACTCACCCTAGGTACAAGATATTTATCAAGCTAGAACACATGAATTCCACACCTTATCATTTTGTATGTTCTACATGCTAGATACATGATGCATTGCTTATGTTATTACTTTATTTGATTTATATACTTACACACTTATGTTTATACTACATTTATTTTCATGTATTCCCCCCCTCTCCTCTAATCCTTACATCCTACCTATACAACCAATTATAGGGGGCATACATTGCCACTAACATTCCTAGGTTCGGGTTTTGATGTAGTAAAACGGGTGACATAGACACTAATAATAATGACTAGACAAGGCTCATACCATGTGACAATCATCCATATCTTTTCTCAAATACTCCTGGAAATTTCTCTGTGTATTTCTTTCTTTTCCTATTTCATAGATAGTTAAAAAATATTGTGTTTTGTGTCTAGTTTTCACTTGTGATACAAAAGCTACTCATTATATTTTTTCTTTATTTTGTAGGTTTTCATGCAACACGTGCATGATGATGTTTCATAGGATACATTACTTTCTATGGACTTGAGTATCTTTTTATGTCCAAATATTTACTTTGCATGCATGCTTATATGTACTACATACTTTAAGATACATGATCATTCTATAGTTCACATGTACCTGTCTCAAAGTGGGGGAGAAATATAATGGTGAAATTTGTACCCATATTATTTCCCATTTAGTTTTGTGTCCATTTTTAGAGAGTAAATTAATACATTCAAACATCTATTTTTATGTATCTATTTATACAAACTACATTGATTGCACCTATCATGATCAGACATTCATTGTGTGGAAAATATTTGTTGTTTCATCATCTTGGGTAATTTTTGCAAGTATGAGATCAATCCCACCTCCATACATTTGATTCTAGAATCTCCAAATTTCTATTTCTAACTTTCGCTAACTCCTACCCCATTTCATTAGGCATTGCAAACCAACCAAACACATGTTTGTGTGATTGATTTCTATGTGTGTATTTAAAGGAATTTAATTGCATTCATTTTACCATCCACAAGCATCATTCATATGTGATCTACAAATTCAAGGAGTATCCTAGGAACACATTATTTTGGTGCACTAAAAGGGACAACATTTACATCAATAACTTCATCTAAAAAATCTACACAATTACTTGAGCTAACTATTGACGATTTCTACCACTCTAAAGCTAGCTTTTTTAGGGGTTGACCAAGAAGAGTGTGTATCCTAACAATCCAACAATAGTCTAAAGGTATTTTTAAATATTGTTAGTTTGGATAGTAGAGAAAGAAATAATGAAACTAATAAATTAAGAAGTAGAAGCATACATCTGGTAGAATTAGATTTATGCATCCAAAGACAAATTTGAGGATGTAAAAGTGATGTATAGGCATGAATTCAACCTAGACAAAGACACATTTATTACAAAAAATCTAAGACAATATACAATCAAAGAGATCATATTTCTAATTTTAAGATAATCCAAACTACAAAATTATAACAAAATTAATCCTCTCCAAACTTAAAAACAAACTATGTTAACCTTCTTCACATTTACTTTTCTATTATTAGTTCTTAAATTAAAATTATATACACATACATATAAACAAAAATTTGGTTACATCATTGCGAATACAAAAAAAAAAAATCATATTAACAATTACTTTCAAAATTAGAAATAAATCAAAATACATCAAAGACTAAAATGACCCATAATAATAGCATATAATGTAATTTATGTGAATAATTCACTTTAATAAAAAATATAATGTAATTTAAAGGCATCGAAGTCATGATGGCCATTATTATTGGTTTTAGAGACTAATAAAACATAATTTTGAAATAGTAAGATAAAATATTTGCATTGGAGATGCAACATAAAGGGTGTGAAAAGCCTCCATCATTAATAAAGTTTGTTTCTAATAAGTAATGATTACATACATATCTAGACATTTCTGCTTGACTTTTTAAATAAAATATCTAGATATTTCGACTTAACTTTTAAAAATATCTAAAATTTTCTACTTAAATTTTATAAATATCTAGAAATTTGGGCTTCACTTTTAAAATTAATTATTTAATAAATATTTATAATGAAATTAGAAGTTAAATTTATATTGTATAGAGGGTGGAGTGGGTTTTTATTAATAACTTTTGGATTCAAACTTTTTTAATTTTTTAAATAATTTTAAAAAAAGAAGATGGTTCATAGTATACAAATTGAAATTTTAAATTTGTTATAAGTTGTTTTTTTTTTTTTTAATTAAGAGTTTGCTTTCAATGATATTTATTTTATTAAAAAATAGATTGTTAAATAAAATGTTGTATACAAATTAAAATATTTTTAATAGTGGTTCGACAAAATATTTTTGTTTTACATTTCTTTATATAAATAAAATTTAAAATATTATATAAATAGTATTGCTTTTAGAAACAGAATGACATTTTTTCATGGGGTGCACGGTATATGAGGATATTCGTAGTTGATTTGAAGGTAATTTGAAGATCGACAAACTGCACGAGCTATTTGACGAAGAAAAGATCAACAAGACTGCTAGTTTTTTTTATCAAAATTCATAGTAGAAGATCCAGCATCGAAAAGAATTTGAAGATTTCGTAGTTTTGTGGTTCTCAGTCCCTTAAAATTTTGATCTCGTGGACGACATTAAAATCCCTCATTCATTCATACCCCTGTATGAGTTTCACCAAACTACCCTAATTTTTGTAGTTGTTCATATGCTCTTAAAGCAAAAGACTTTCTTTGAGATCTCAAGCTTATAAGAAATCTTATGGATTATATAGTTATCCTTAGACTACTTCAAAATCTCAATGTCAAAGATTACTATTGTTATATGTCATACCTGCTAATCTACAGTTATTTCATGTTCTGTTTTATGGTGTTGTAAAGATTTCTTGCTCAGTGTTTGACAGTCTGCAATTTTTATGCAGCTAGCTGACCAGGCCATGGTCAGCCCATTCTGCTGTTCTGTGTTTTGTTTCTGATGCTGTAATTATTTTTCATTTTTTGTTTAAATTATTTATGGAAAGTTAAATTTGGATCAATTGTAAGATCTTTTATTATTTTATATAATTTTTTTTAAGAATTGGTTGTGTTAGATGTATGAGTTTTTCATAATCTATGAAGTAGTATATGATAGTTTTTGGTTTGAACTGTTCAATCAATGTTTCCGCTCACTCTCTTTTCTTGATAATAGATTACTTAATGTGGGTCACTCTTTTGTTCTTGATAATAGATTCCTAAATGTAATTCAAAATATCGATTGAAAAATATAAAATTAAAAACAAAAACTATCAGCTAACTTAAGATAATTGTTCTATAGATCCTTGAACAAAGTTTAACCGGATGGCTGCAGTCAAAAACTGTGGACAAATTGTTGAAACCCATGATGCACAAAGATCCATGTTGCAGACAAAATGTACACTTTAAAAAAAAAGAGTGAAGAATCTATAAACACTGTTTAATGATGCTGACTGGTAAGGTAGCTCAATGCAGAACAAAACAACCACCAAAAAATTTCAAAAAAGTTTTTTTCACTTAATCACATGAACTCTGAAAATCTCATGTTCATGATGTTATGGAAGATGTATCCCATAACATTTGAAAAAAATAGGTTTGAAATTGCGTGCAGGAACAAAACTATCACTTTGTACAGCTAAAAAGTCTAATGGCTTCAACCCCTTTTCACACTGAATACATCCTAGCTTGGAGAATTTGTCTGTGTTCATTGAAAACCGTAGGCCATTCTGGATTGCATCAAACTCAATCTGTTGAAAAACAGACACAAACTTCCGTAAACAGTTAAACTAGCATGTCTTTTCTTTTGTCCATACAAAATGCCCACTTGTTTGAAAGTTTTTGAGAGAAAAAGCTTTTTAACACTGTTCAAAGATGCTGACTGCTCAAGTGCTTCACATATGATGCAGAAAAAATACCCACAATTTTTTTTCAAAACAGCTGTCATTTGATCATATGAATTGTGAAAACCTTATCTTGATGATATCATTTATAATAAAATGGGTCTGAAATTACTTGCAGGAACAATAATATCACATAAAAATATTAGATTTCTGTAGTTCATGATTTTCTATGATGGCAACTGTCATTTGATCACATGAACTGTGATAATCTTATCTTGATGATGTATTTTATAATAAGATGGATCTGAAATTACTTACAGGAACAAGAATATCATTTAAAGATATTAAATTTTCATTGCTCATGATGTTGTATGATGATATTTTTAGATTTGAATATCGATTTTTTTATAGAAATCGATACAGTCAAATCCAAAAACATCATTATACAAAAATATCAAAGTATTGATCAAAAGTCTAATGACTTTAAGATCTTTTGACATTGACTGCATCTAGATTGGAGAATTTGTCTCTGATAACTGAAAACCACAGAAATTATTATATTAAATCTGCCTGACTTCTGGATTGTATCAAACTCAATCAGTTGAAAACCAAGCTTGAACTTCCGTAATCTGTAAAACCAGCATCTTTTCTTTTAATCCATTTAAATATGTTTCTCCATCGTACATAACTTCATGCATTACGTCACTCCACCGTGAGGTAATGTCTATCCAGGGTGCTAGAAGATAATACAGAGCACTTGTGTATGAGGATTTTTATTAATTTCAACTTAATGTTATGCTAATCATTGTACCTCATTTGGCACGGAGACCTATGAGGAAAGTTGCTTTCGAATTTATTGTTTGTACTTATAAATATATGGTTTTCAGAGATTTTGTACCTGGAATATTTTCAGATGTGCTGTAAAATTTTAAAAATGAAAATGGCATCCTGCAAAATGTGCTTTCTGGCAAAGCAAATAGGTATGTCATGATGTGTGTGCTTAGTTCTTTGACGGAAGCTACAGAGGGGAAAGTATTCAGAAGTTATCTACCTTAATTTTATATATAAGTTTTCTTTGAGAGTTTGTGGAGACTTCAATTCAAGGGGCTATTGAATAGGGTGAGGTCATTTTTGAGTCTAGGTAATAGCAACCAACTATAGTGCTATATTTTTTTTTTTATTACAACAGGGTGTCCCCGCGGCCCTCCGCCCAGCGTCACCTAGAGGCGAGCGGGGGGGCGAGACTAGTCCCTGCGAGTGTTTGCAGCGCCGGCCACCACAACCACCAGGTAAGTACCAAGAGCGGAATCGAACCCGAGACCATGAGGAGCCATCCCATAGCCTCAAGCCAATCCCGCTACCTGAGCCGGCAGGTCATAGTGCTATATTACTATTATAGCAATTTTCTACTTAATTTACATCACTTCATCTATCATAACATATTTGTGATGAAGCTTTGTGTGAAAAGTGGGTCAATTTTTCGCACTAAAAGTTGCTTGTTATTTAGCATGAAGCCCTCTTTTGCTTGGAGAGCCCTCTTTTTGTTAGTAGAGCCTATTTTTTTTTGTTGAGTAGTGGTTTTGACATATGATTTTTGGGTATGAAATTTGTGTACATGTAAATTTTAATCTTCTTAGTTAGTCTTTGTTTGATAAGTAGGAGGTATTTTCCACAACGTGTCAAATTGTGATATTGCTATCCGGATTCAACCGTGTAGTTTTACGAGTCAGACTCATTGACCCGTGTTTCATGAGTAGTGATTCACAAGAACCCATCTCTCATGATAATGAATGGTCCACTTAGCACTCATTGTATCTAGGTGATGCCCATAGAGGTGAAGCATTGGGCCTTCCCGAGAGGTCACCCATCCTAGTACTACTCTAGCTTAAGCACACTTAACCACAGAGTTTTCCCCAAGGTTAAGCCCACTTAGCTTGCAACCCCATTTGTTATCAGGATTCAACCGTCTTATATGATGAATTATTTCACCTTTACAAGAACTTTTGTGGGAATGGCCTTATCCAAGAAGTTAAATGAAGAAATTATTTCTCTTACCTTTTCTCCAAATAGTTACAAAGGCATTATCTGAATATTCACCAAATCAAACCATCTTTCTTTACAATTTCTTTCAGTCATCTCTATTTTGTAGTAATTTGCTATAGTAGGCTCTTCTAATAGACCCTCCCTTTGATAGAACTATAGTATTTTTATTTTGGAGATGAGAATTTTCATCTTTTTAGTGTAGTATTGTTAAGTGGATTTGAGGCACTTGATCCATATCAAGTCATTTATGCCCTTGATTGATTGGAAGAGGATTTAAAGGGAAACATATGGCAACTAAATTCTTTTGGGTTTTATGTCAACAAACTAGTGTCCTTTAGCCTAAATTATTGCAACTATTGCACCCTTTTCTTTAATTCTCAACCATTGATTAGAATCTATTATTGTTTTTAATCAATTTCTAGAATATAAATACAATAAGTGTTTGAAAAGAATATATGTATGTGTATTATATATATATTTATTTATTTATATATATATATATATATATGTATATTATATATATATATTTATTTATTTATTTATTTATTTTAAAAATAATAAATAACAATTTTATGTAATATTTTAGATTTAAATTAAATACTTTAAATAACACATTTAAAAAAATAAAATTAAAACATTAAAATTATAAATAAGAATAAACATAAAATGAAAATATAAATAATATATAAAAATGTATAAAAATAAATTATAATATATTATTTCAAAAATAATTTATATTTTATAAAAAATAATATATAATAATATAATTAAGTTCTTATATTTTTGGATTAAAATTGTGTAAATTTTTATATCAACTATCACACTCAATAAAAAAGAGAAAAGAATGTAAGAAGGTAGCAACTTGGTAGGCTAAATAGGTGAGGAGATTGAGAAGACAAGAGGAGTACATGCTGAAAATGCTCAATCACAACCGAATAAACTAAAAAGATAAAAAAGAAAGGATAGTTAAAAATAGCTAACCAACACAATAAGAGAACTAAATAAAAGAGGATAATAAATACAACCAAGAAAAGTAGAAAAAATGAAATTAATAAAGAACTAAATGAAATCAAGAAAAAAATATAATATTTAATACCATAATATTAAATGATAATATTATGATATTAAATATTACAAAAAAAAATTAAAAAAATAAAATGAAATTTTAAAACAAATTACTAAATCACAAATTAGGAAGAAATTTATAATCAATTATTATTATTATTTAGTTCATATTAAATGATAATCAATATAATTGAACATGAAGAGGAAGAAAACATAATTTTCAAAAAAATTGAACATATATTAAATGCCCTTAATATATTGATTGCCTTATTATAATAATATAATTTTTTTTTAAAATAATAAATAACAATTTTATGTAATATTTAGATTTAAATTAAATATATTAAATCATACATTTTACAATTTATTTTCAAAACATTAAAATTATAAATTAAAAAAAGGAAAATAAATAAAATTGAAATTTAGAAACAAATTACTAAATGACAAAAAAAATAAAGAAATGAATAACCAAATAATATTATTATTTAGTTCATATTAAATGATATAAATATAATTGAACATTAAGAGGAGAAAAACATAATTCTAAAAAAAATGAACATATATTAAATGCGCTCAATATATTATCATTTGATATATTGATTGCCCTCTTATAATAATATATTTCTTTTAAAAAATAATAAATAACAATATTATGTAATATTTAGATTTAAATTAAACATATTAAATAACAGTAAATAATTTTGGAAAGGATGAAGGCGGTCCCACTGTGCATTACCAATATTCGCCCCGATATTAAATGCATTGAAGTTACACCCGCTGCATTTTTTTGGAAAGGATGAAGGCGGTAAAAAAGACGGACAAAAAAATGAACGCCCAAGATTACTTTCATCATGCACGGAAAGATTAGACGGATGAAACCATTTGTATGGTCTCCCGAAGATTGTCAGCCGTTGATAGCCAAAAACAGGTTCGCTCAGTCATCGGGAAACGGTGAAAAACAGCCGAGAAGTGGTGAAAAATGATGGACGGCTGTGAATCGTTTCCTACTCTAAAACCCTCGTCGAAACTTTATTTTCCCCGTGCAAGGAGCGGACCGTTAGCGGCGGGGAAAGCAGAAAGGCACGGCGACTGAAAAGCACGGCGGGAAAACAAAAAACACGGCGGCGAAAAACAGTCGGGAAACGGTAAAAAACAGCCGAGAAGTGGCGGACTGGCTCAACGGCTGCGATCATTACAATAGTCTCCAGGATGATCTCAACCGTAGGGCGTAAAAAACAGTTTCGCTCACTTCATAGTAGGATTCGGCGTAAAAATATATGGTTTTCAGAGATTTTGGAATATTTTCAGATGTGCTGTAAAATTTAAAAAATGAAAACATCCTGCAAAATGTGCTTTATGGCAAAGCAAATGTATGTCATGATGTGTGTGCTTAGTTCTTTGATGGAAGCTACATAGGGGAGAGTATTCAGGAGTTATCTAGGGGAGGCATTGAATAGGGTGAGGTCATTTTTGAGAGTAATAGAGATCATATTTTAGGTCATAGGGTATATTACTAATATAGCAATTTTCTACTTAATTTACATTACTTCATCTATCATAACATATTTGTGATGAAGCTTTGTGTGAAAAGTGGATCAATTTTTCGCACTAAAAGTTGCTCGTTATTTAGCGTAAAGCCTTCTTTTGCTTGGAGAGCCTTTTTTGTTAGTAGAGCCTTTTTTTTTTTGGTTGAGTAGTGGTTTTGACATATGATTTTTGGGTATGAAATTTGTGTACATGTAAATTTTAATCTTCTTAGTTAGTCTTTGTTTGATAAGTAGGAGGTATTTTCCACAACGTGTCAAATTGTGATATTGCTATCCGGATTCAACCGTGTAGTTTTACGAGTCAAACTCATTGACCCGTGTTTCATGAGTAGTGATTCACAAGAACCCATCTCTCATGATAATGAATGGTCCACTTAGCACTCATTGTATCTAGGTGATGCCCATAGAGGTGAAGCATTGGGCCTTCCCGAGAGGTCACCCATCCTAGTACTACTCTAGCTTAAGCGCACTTAACCACAGAGTTTTCCCCAAGGTTAAGCCCACTTAGCTTGCAACCCCATTTGTTATCAGGATTCAACCGTCTTATATGATGAATTATTTCACCTTTACAAGAACTTTTGTGGGAATGGCCTTATCCAAGAAGTTAAATGAAGAAATTTGTTTAAAGGTTGGAAAAAGAATTTAGATGCAACTTCTCAAGGAATTGCTTTTATTTGTAGATCATGTTTTGTTAGGGCTATATCACAATAGAGTGTCTAATATCTTCTCCTATAGAAAAATGACTTGGGTAGGTTAATTGGTGAAAAGGGGCTAAACTGTAGCACTAGGTGATTTCTTCTAATAATCCTTTAGTAGACTATTTTGCTAATAGGGCTTCTTTGGATTCTCAAGATTTAAAGTCCCCTCTTCTTAGGACAAGTTTTGCATTCAACCCAAGGTCAAGGAGGTTTCTCCCTTCATCCAACCTAGGCCTAACAAAGCTTCCTCTGCCACCAATTTTGAGGTTTTTTTCCCTCTAAGGGGATTCAATGTTGTTTTTTAGAGATTATATCGACAACCATTCAATTGAAAATTTTAAAATGCCAATTACCATTAAAAAGGTCTTTCTTTACAAATGTAAATAATTACATTAAGATTATTCTTAAATCCCATCTTAGATTTTTTAATCAAACTTAGCTTTAGTTTAAAAATTTGTACCTCTTTCATTTATGAAGCATATTTTGTCTTTGTAATTTAAAGTGTGTTCAAATATATTACTCTTTAAAAGAAGAAAATTGAT
Source organism: Sequoia sempervirens (assembly GCA_007258455.2). Classification (NCBI taxonomy): domain Eukaryota; kingdom Viridiplantae; phylum Streptophyta; class Pinopsida; order Cupressales; family Cupressaceae; genus Sequoia; species Sequoia sempervirens. The sequence goes on along the minus strand of VDFB02000013.1, from coordinate 203,348,755 downwards.
GAGAGACCCTACTCCCTTATACAAAAAGTTAACAAATTAAATTATTAATTTTTTATTATATAATTTGTGATTAGATTTTCAATCTTATAATAAAAAATTTGTTGATTTCATTTATGAAAATTTTCAAATATTAAGATAAATATTAGTATGAAGAAGGATAGATGAATAAAGATTTTTTTTAGATAATCAATGATTTTGTGTGTTCTCAAAGAGTTCTATTATCTCATTGTGTCATGGTATGCATAATAAAAAGCACAAGATACTTCAAATTTTAAGTGCAATCATGACTTTAAAGTGCATAGAAGAAATATAAGGAATCAATGAAATGGTGCAAATTGTCACTCATAACATCAAAAAAATGTTAATTTAAATGTGAAATATAAATTTAATATTTTTAAAATAATTATTAAAGGAAACATTGTCTTCAATTTTCATTAATAATTAGTAGGAAAAATATTTTGTGAAAAGTAGCATAATTAAGAATAGAATTATGAAAATACTTTTCAAAGTTTTTTTTTTATATTAAAGTTGTTATTCTTAACTATTAAACAATGTTCGCTCAGAAGTAATATGTTATTTATTTAAAAATAGTAACATTACTTTTTAGATTTTAATTAGATAAATGAAATGATAGAGTTGAGCTTGAAGGTATTGGGTAAGAGGTTTGGAGAAGGCTATACAAGATTGAAACATTGGTTAGAGAATGTATCAAATGTGCATAGAGATTTTTGGGGACATTAGTGCCATCCTTAGTGTTTTGGTGTTTAAATAGGGCGCTTATGCCCTATTATAGATGGTGGTGTTTAATTCCTAACATTACCTATACTCGTCAACACCTAGATGACCTATTCTTATGGTTGGAATAAATAGTTGTAGAAATGGTAAAAGCTCTTAGGGAGGAATATTTGTCTCTCTAGGGCATGCTTAGGAGCTTCCCTTAATCAAACCCCTATTTGATATGTTCCAACATGGTTGAAAGTGTACATGATCTTTTGTGGAGTTGTAAGAATGGTTGTGTGCATTAAAATGGTGGCCTTCCAAAATATAATGTATAGGAAGGTGCAAAATGATGGAAAAAAGAATAAAGGAGAGACAAACCCTTTTAAAAGTGAAAAGTTTCCCTAAATAGATACACCTTTGAAAGCATATTAAAATTAGGTTTGGAAAAGTGTTAACCATTAGATAAGAAAATTAACAAAATGTCACCAAACACCAACATATATGCACCTTAATGTCTTTGAGATGACACATAAGTACAAATAGAATATAAACAATATATCAATCAATATAAAAGATCATATTTTGATAAAATAATAATATATATTTTTAACTTTATAAAAATATTATTAAATAAAAAATAAATTCATATAAATATTAAAATACACAATTTTTAAAATAATAAAATATTTAGTATAAATTTTAGAGACAATAATTCTCTAAATAAATAATGCTTGTATAAATAATCTTAAAACTTAATAATATTACTTAAATAATTAAACTATTTAACTTTTATTCATAGTTAATAATTTTAAAATAAAAATTTAAAATTTATAGGTCAATTTAAAATTATAATATATATTTTAAAAATTTGTAGAAATTTAAAGTAATTATTTTTAAATTTATGGATAGTAAATTTATATAATTTTTTTACAATTTCAATTATATATTTATGAAGTAATTATATATATATAATTATAATTTTAAATTTTATTATAAAATAATTTAATTATTATAATATTTATTAAAATGATATTACATTAATGATAAATATTTTAATATAAATTTATGTAGAGGAAAATCTACTATTTTTAGATAAGTTTGTGTGATGTGACTAATTTAACTTAACACTTTCTATCTAAAATTATAAATAAATAAATAAATATATCAGTTTTACATTGTAATAATTTGTATTCATGAAGATGTTTGTCCTTTTTAATTTGTATGTGTCTTTGTAATATAATTTTTTTTTAAGTAAATATTCATAAATATAATAGAGTTAATTAAATTTTTGGTAGAAACATTTGTGTATATTTAATTTTCATTAATGTTTTGAGATTTAATGTTCATTAATATGTTTTTGATAAGATAAGCAACATTTACAGGGTGTTGTACCCTTTACACAAAAAGCCCAAGGATCCAAAAAAAAAAGAAGCAAGTTCAAATAGGAATGAACTTAGGAAAAGAGGACAATACACACATAGAAACAACTAAAAGATAGTTGTTGGAACACAGACAAGGACTTAGACAACCCTTGAATCTGAGGGGACCAATCTGACTCCCTTAACTCGATCCGCAAGGATGCGACATATCGAGGGAGTCCCTTCTTCTTTCTCAGCACAACAGACTAGGAAGACTTGGGATCCAAGTCCACCGATCGAGGTGAGAGAAGCGGATCAACCAAAGCCACCAAGGGCAAAGAGCCACCACACAACGAAAACAATGCAGGGGAGGAAATAGGAACAAACAATGGACCAACAACAGTAATCAACAAAGTTTGGGCAAGCTCAGACAGAACAATGTTAGCAGAACAAGCCAACTAAGGTTCCACAAAAAGGATAGCCGAAATAGGAGTAGCTATAGGTTCCCGAGAAGAAACAATAGGGTCAACATCCTTAGAAGAAACTTTCAAAGGAGGAGAACCCATCATGAGGTGATCCGAGAGAGCATCCTTCCACCAAGTAACAACACCCTTGCAGCAGGCTTGAGGGCAACAAGAGGCCAAATGACCCACATCAAAACATCTCCTACACCGAAAGGGGAGGCCCTCATAGTCCAGAAGTTGTTTCCAAGGTTTGTCCTCCACCATCAAGACCACATCACCATGGAGAGGCTTGGAGATGTCCAAATCGATTAAAATACGAGCCACCATAGTATGCCCAAGATCGTGAGATGTAGAATCCACCTTCAAAAAGCTACCAATAGCCTCGAAACAAGAATCCTCCCAAAACTAGAGGGGGAGATTTGGCAGACGAACCCAAACTGGTCTGATATTTAGTGGCTACGTAAGAGGGTTGAACGAGCGAGACCAAGGCTGAATGAATAGCAAATGGACACCCCACATCCACACCCAGTCAAGCACTCAATCACGATCCTCAAGGAAAGTAAATGTTGCAAAGAAAAAGCCTCTAGCACTGGGATAAAGGTCAATCAGTCTAGTAACAATAGGTTTCCAGGAAAGGGAAACCCACCCATGGAGATTCGGGAGGGAGGGCCACAAGCCATTGAACCTACAGACCACACCTTGGCACATATAAAAATCCTCATTCTCAGCAATCTCAGGCCCACAAACCACCACAAGGGAGGCACAGGCACAAGGCAAAGGCCAAACCCTAGCCTGAGCAGGAGGCATGGCACGAGTAGCATAAAAAAAGGATTTCAGTTTATGAGGAACAAGGACCAAATCCACACAGCCCTGTATAGCACCAACAACACCAACGCCAAACAAAGGAGGAATAGATCCAAGATCCGCTCGTAATGTAGGGATTTCACAGCCAACGACATGAGCAACAAATCTCCTGCCCAGCTTCTCACCCGCGTTCACTCCATCCCCCCCAGGAAGAGGAACCCCATCCGCAACAGATGGCAGAGGAGCCTCGTCAATAGCAACCAAAGCCCCAACCGTAACCCTGCACAACATTATTAAAAAAAAATTCTCGTTGGGCATCGCTTCCGCTCTCATTAGTCAAATGTTTGAGAAGATTTTATGTTCATTAATATGTTAAAGGATATTAATATATATATAAAAGAATAAATGATTTAATTTTAATGATATTTAATGGATTAATTAAAATGAAAAGGAGAAACTTTACCATAGGAAGTGAGATTTCATATTTTTTTGGCTTTACTATTTTATTATAATTACAATAGATTAATTTAGCGTCTTTAAAATTAAAAAACAAATTGTATTGTTCTTTTTTATTTCAAAAGATTATTATCTTCTCAATAGATATTGATAGAGTAATACATTTGAAATTTTAAAAATGACAAAATGAATTTTTAATGAAGGTATTGTTCTTAAGACTCAAAATAATTTATATAAAATGTAGCTTTAAAATTATAATAAATTTAATGTATTTTAGATGGATATTGTTGATATAGTTAAATTGATTTATATTTTGATATAAAATTATAAAATATTGTTATATAAATTGATTAAATGATTTTAAGAAAATTAATTCTATTTATAAAAAATGTATTTCTTTGACAAAATATTTAAAATATATTTATAAAGAATTCAAATTTAAGACAACATAATTTATAAATTACTTTTTCTTTTATAAAATATGAAATTCTATTTTATTTAAGAAAATCACTTTATAATTTTTTTCTCTATTAAAAAAAATATATAAAATAATTAATTAATAAAAACAAATATAACTTACAAATTAATTATAATTATCTATATAACCTACTTTATATTCAATTGTTATTTTAATATAATTTTTAACTTTATGTTAAAAAACAATCATAATTGGACACAACCTTATAAATTATTTGTCAAAATAGAATATTAAATGGTTAACTAACATAATTCCTATGTTAAAATAGAGTATTAAATGATCAACTAACATTCAAAGATTACATGATATTTGTCAAATGATAAGATTGCAATCACATCTTCCAAAGAATATAGTCAAATTATAATAGTGCTCTAATATGTTATAATTGAGTTTTCTAAATAATAGTATAATTATTTTATTTAACTGAAATATTATTATATTTAAAGAAATTAAAATATAAAAATTAGTTATTAACTTAATACAGATGAAAACAAAAAATTAATGGTACTTATGATTTTTATTATTTCTTTAAGGTTTTTACATGGAACTATCATTTTTGGATTCATTTATATTTTTGAAAGTCGTAGTATTTATGGGCTAAGATTCATTTCCTTTAGCTATCCTTTTAGATGGATTAAGTGTCATTAGTGCCACAACATAGGACATGATATTAAGGGGTTTACAATTGAATTCCTAAAATATTATTATATTTAAAGAAATTAAAATATAGAAATTAATTATTAATTTAATGCAAATAAAAATAAAGAATTAATGGTACTTACGATTTCTATTATTTCTTTAAGGTTTTTACATGCAACTATCATTTTTGGACCTCATTTACATTTTTGAAAGTCGTAGTATTTATGTGCCAAGATTCATTGCCTTTAGCTATCCCTTTAGATGGATTGTCATTAGTGACACAACATAGGACATGATATTAGGGGGTTGGCAAATGAATTCCTCTAATGTATAAATGGTGAGAGAGGTTTCAAAATATGTGAATGTTCTCCTTCTCAAAGAAAGGTTATTTTTGTTATTGTGGGTTCCTTTTGACTTGGTTAGCTTCAAGAGGTCCTTTGATAGGTAGGGGAGCTTTTGTTACTATTGTTGAGGGGTGTAGACCTATTACAGAGAAAATAACATGGCTTTCTTTATAGATAATGTGCAAATACGATCTTACACCAATGGTTGTCATGGGTACAAAGGCGGAAGAGGAGGTTGAGCAATAATTTGAGCTAGGCCTTCTTTATTGATTTCAACATTTCTAATTGAGCTTAGATGAGTTGCATATCAAGGTCTGCAAGTCTCATAAGCCCTTATTGTCTAAAGATCTATTTCTTTACCCTAGCACCCAAAGTTTCTTTATTGATGCTTGGGACTTGGAGGAAGCTCAACAAATCCTTTTGAAAGCAAGTTCATGACATTGGGGCTCAACATTACTTGTATGAAGCCATAGTTTCTGAACCTTGTTCCTTCTTTAGTTACCTTTGCTCTAGTCCCTATTTGGATTTGAAGGTTGATTATTCTACTTTTGATTTGGCATTGTTATAGTTTGACTTCTTTTGGTGATGCTTTAGGAAGATTCATCGCAATCATCTTAGAATAGTTTGTGCTCCTTTTTAGCCTATGCTTAGTTGCTTATTGAGTTGGACCTTTTCTAGCAGTCTATTAAAGGAGATCAATTTGCAAGTTGGGAACCATATTTGGAAGCAAGCTCTCAATCTATTAAAAAATTATTTTTTGATGTAGATCATTGTTCACTTATGGTCATTTGGTTGAAGATTGCGCACACAAAACGTTGAAGGGGTGCTCTTCTTCCACTTGGTGGATTGAAGTGAAGTGTCACCATCAATTGGTTTGAGCTAACCCTCTTAAAATTCCCTCATCTTGTTACTCTTATTGTCGATCCCTCTACTTGTGCAAAGCTTGTTTATGGGTCTCCTTTTTTTAATGTAGTGCGCTCTTTGCTTCTATCTATGATAGAGCAAAAATGTTTGTTAGAAAATGAGCAGCAAACAAAAGAGTGTTAATAACAACTATAAATACCCTACACCTCAAGATTAGCCTAGTTGGATTCAAAACAAAATAAAAACAACAAATAGAGTGAATTCACCTTGTCTTGAATCGATCCTTTGGTTGACCCTTCGATCTTTGATGTTGTATGCTCCTTTGGTGGCAATAGATGCAGGTATGATAATTTGGCTAAGTATGGCTCAAGAGAAAATTTTGTAAGAGTTTGGCTAGCATAAATGATTTCCTTTCAAATGAAAGAAAAGAAGGGCTATTTATAAAGAATTTGGAATTCTCCAAGGAAATGAGCAGTTGAGATTGAGCCACCAAGATCAAAATGTAGGGCTAAAGTGAGTTGAGAATTCATAAGCCTTCACATCTTGACATGTCGCATGTGAAGTGGCTTGAAAAGGATGATGTGTATATGAGTTGGAAGGAGAGTATATGACATAGAGGTAGTACATAGTACTTTAGGAATGGGACAAGATCTCCTCATAAAGGAGGTCTTTGTCCCCATGTGGGTGAGAAGACATGTGAGGAATTAAAAATTCTTCAAATATCCTCATGGGGATGAGAGAAGAAATTTAAAATTCCTTGAAATGCATTGGGGGTAAATGTGAATTAAAAATTCACATGGGGAATGAAGTGCCTTCTCCAAAAGGAAAAAACCTTTAAGAAGGTTGACTTAGGACACATTTCATAAATGATATGGGGATTAGGTTGACCTAATTGAATGATTAAGGTTGTGCAAGTACTTAATTAAACAAATTAATGACAAATTAAAGGCAAGTGGGAAATTATGGAGGATGTGACCCTAATAATGATTAGGAGTGTGCACATCTTAATCATAAATTAATTATGATTAAGAAAGAGGGTTAGATTGTTAAGAGGGATTAGAGACCAACTTGCAAAAGTTGGAGGATGTAACAATGAGAGAGAAAGTGAGGAATTAAAAATAAATTTAAAATTCCAATACCTGTAATATGACTAAATTAAATAAATATATGACTAATTTAGAGAAGGAAAAGGGGAAAAGTATTTATTAAATTAAATACTTTGGAAACCTTATGTAGGACACAGAATATTAATTAAATGAATGATTTAATTAATATCGGCAAAGAGGATGAAGTAGATGAGCAAAAGGATGGTTAAGGAGACGTCTTTGACCATATGGAAGTGGTCAAATTTAGATATCTACATTTTTTCCCTCTTCAAAACACTATTAGGATTATAGGGTTTTGAAGAAAAATAAAGATACAGATGACTCTATAGAGGAAGCGACCAGAAAAGAGATGCCCCAGCATGGGAGAGTTTGTATGAGCTGCCTGAACGGAGGGGAATTAAAGGGGATGCCCCAGTCTCACAAAAGAAGGTTTATGGTGGAAAATCGAGAGAGAATGGTAGGGTATGCCCCCTCGAGAAGGCGGACGAGGAAGGAAAAGGGGCTCCAGAAAACTTCTTGAAAGTATGTAGTGGTACATGTTGCCAGATAAAGCACGAAAAACTAAGGAGATTGGTATTTGAACGGAGGAAAACGAGTATACAATGTGCAAATGACGGCCCCGGGAAGATAAAAGGTGAAAGAATTAGGTGGGGGGGAAAAAGGTTAAATAAAGGGAAAAAATTCCCTTTATTTTAAAAGGTAAAAAAGGGAGGGAAAAGGCTATAAAAGGTAATTCTAAGAATTACCTCTCCTCATTTGGACAGATGTCAAGTGAGAAGGAGAGGGAGAAAATAAGAGGGTGAGAGGGAAGGTGCACGATGCCGAAGTACGATACCAACATTATCCACCGGGGGGGATGAGGGACGACGATTCTTCAGCGAGTGTGTTGTGCCACATTAGGTTAGCTCCAAAACTGACTTTGTGATTTTTGTCATTTCATTTAAATTTAAAAAAAATGAAAATATGGATTTTGCTGGGGAGGGTGGTATGAAAAATGGGTAGATGGAAAAAAAAAAGGGATTTTGAGGAATTTTTCCCATTCCCCACGAAGGAGCGGAGCCATCTGTGCCCAGGAAAATCTGCCCATGAACAAGGGCGGGTCTGCCCGTGCATGGGCGAGTCCACCCGTGTGTAGGTGAGTCCAACCACGGAAGCGGGTGGGTTCGCCTGCACTCAGGCATGTCCGCCTGCTAAGTGGGGCGAGTTCACCCGTGCTCGGGCGAAGCTGGCCGCACTTCGGCGGACACCCACTTAAGAGCTTGGGCGGGTCCACCCAGGCTCGGGCAGAGCCACTTGTGCTCGAGTTGACGCCCAGCTGAGAGCTCGGGCAGGTCTGCCTGCAGCCAGGTGGAAGCCCGCCCGGGAGCTCGGGCGGGTCCGCCCAAGGACCAGGGCGAATCCATTGAAAGTCCCAGGCAAAGTCAGGGTTTTGGGTGGGGATCCGGGAGGACCGAGAAAAGGAGAAAGATAGAAAGGTAAGGGAAAAGGGAGGAAAGAGGTAGGATTCTGAAGGGAAATCCCAGGGCGGGAAGAAGAAAGATAAAAAAAGGGGGGACAAAATGACGCCAAGGGAAACTAACATAGTGTTTATGTTATGGATGCAGAATGTTAAGAGCTTGCGGATGTGGGAGAGACGATATGAGGTGCTGAGGAGATGTATGGCGACAATGACGGGCGCAGATCACCAAAGATTAGTAGAGGTAGGATTGTTCCACATGCTATTGTACCCGACGATTAAGGCCCACAGGGCCATGCTGACAGCCCTAGTAAAGCATTGGGACTTGGCAACATCTACATTTCAGCTATCGACTAGGGAGATGAAAGTGACTCTAGAGGATGTTTGGCAGATTTTGAGGCTCCCCATAGCAGGGCTTGCGGTTAGTGAGTGTTGGGTAGCGAGCGACGCATTGGATGAGTCTGTGCAGGTTGTATTTGGCGATAACGAGCTACTAATTCAATGGAAATAGCTGGACATGGACAAATGCTTATCTTGCAGAGTATTGACATTGTCATTTTATCTAGCGAGGCTAATTAGTGGGATATTGGTGCCAGATCAGAGTGGTCGATTCTTGCATCTCAAGTTTGTCGAGGTGATCCGGCACATCATCGAGGGTCGAGAGGGTCAGTTTGCGTAGGGGACCTATATGTTGGCATAGATGTACTAGGATATGCATGGGGTATGTTATCGATAGTCATTGAGTGTGACAGATGTCACACTACTACAAGTGTGGGCTTGGGAGCACATCAAGGTGACAAGCCGGTCGTGTGGAGAGCATGAGAGCAGGATGGCAGAGAGGTCATAGCCTAGGGATGGGGGCAGAGGCGAGAGCGATACTGTGATATCGAGATGTCAGAGATGTGGATGTGTGGAGGAGATGACTGGATGATGTGCAGGCAGAAATGGTAGTATGGCATCCGTATATGTTGTAGCGCTTGAAGGGCTAGAAGGACGATGGGGAGGCACATAGTGGTTACTTCTTTACTCGTTGTTATATTATTGGGAGAGGTCCGCGTGTAGTGGAGTTGCACAGACCCGATTGGGTGACGCAGCAGTTTAGAGTGAGGTAGCATATTCCTGTGGGGTGAGTGATGTTCTGACGATTGACGCGAGAGAGGCCATGGGGGCTGAGCTAGATCTGGATGTAGTGTGGGAGGAGTTGGAGGCACTGTAATTTGTGCCATACCCAGGTAGGCAGGAGGGGCTGATAGATGCAGGGATGACAGATCGATATGGTCAGTGGTTCAGGCAACATCTGCCTCCACGGATTACACCAACGGTGCCGATTGAGGGGGCATTAGGTTTTGGGTTAGAGGATGAGAGATGGCTAAGGGCGGAGGGACAGGTTCCACAAGGATGAAACAGAGGAGGACAACGGGGAGGGGGGAAGAAGGTGGTTGGAGGAGCCGAGGGGCCAGTGAGGGTAGGCAGGAGGAGGAGACAACAACACAGAGCTCGAGGAGATGATGGAGCAGAGGAGGGAGAGGATGAGGCCAGGGGTATAGTGCAACATGATAGGGGATAGGATGTCCAGAGAGGGAGGAGAAAGGAGGCATGTGCATCCTTAGGAGGGTGGCAGTAGGAGAGAGAGGAGGAGGCTGAGGCCAGCGGAGCGCGGGAGAGAAAGGAGGCAGATGTGATCACAGGAGGGCAGTAGCGGCAAAGACAGGAGAAGGTCGAGGCCAGTGGAGAGCAGGAGAGGCAGGGGGTAGACGTGATCATAGGAGGGTAGCAGTGGCAGAGATAGGAGGAGGTTGAGGCCAGTGGAGAGTAGGAGAGGATGACGGGGGGAGGGGGAGCCCCTATGGTGATTGAGGTGGACGAGATGGAGGTGTCGACAGAGAGTGAGGGGTATGAGCCGTGGGAGATGGACATTGATTATGATGTGCATGACATTGCACCACTATCGACAGCACCACCTAGAGGAGAGGGTCCAGCGGTGGTATTGAGAGGGACCCTAGAGAGACTGTGACTCAGTGAGTAGCGATTACGGCAGATAGAGGCAAAACAGGTCAAATTAGAGAAAGAGATGAGTGAGCTATAGTCACGATTCACCTAGGGTGAGGGGGACTACTTAGATCTAGCCACGATGGTGACAGAGGTGGAGAGGAGATTATTGAGAGAGAGGGATGAGGCATGAGATGAGGTTGTTGACCTGTGAGCAGAGGTAGAGAGGTTGCGAGCAGAGGTGGCTAGGGATCATGAGGAGGGGGGTGCAGTGAGATGGGAGAGAGACTGTTTGGTGGCGAAGGTGTTGATACGATAGGTTGTTGGAGGAGGGACAGGGCAGGATTTGTCAGAGATTGGGGCAGGGACTACAGGAGATATTGAGGGTTTGCGGGGACAGCTAGAGCAGTTATGGAGAGAGAGGAGATCTGCACCAGGAGCGGGCTGAGCTCAAAGATAGAGTGTACTGTTTAGAGCAGATAGTTGGGGATATGGGATTGATGCAATAGAGAGGAGGAGATGAGGAGAGAGATACGCATGCTGCAGACAAAGAGAGACATGGCACAGGCACAGGTGCAGGTCATAGAGGTAGAGAGGGACGTGGTACAGGCACATGCTCAGGTGTTACAACCTGAGAGGCAGGTGGTAGAGGCAGAGGTTCAGTCTCTTCAGAGAGAGAGGGATGCAGTAGTGTCATAGGTGTCAGGTCTTCGGCAAGAGCGAGATGTTGTCGAGTTGAGACTTCAAGCACTGCAGAGTGACGGGGATGCAGTGGAGGCTTGGGCACAGACCGTGCATAGGGAGAGAGATTCCACAGAGGTACAGATGCAGACATTGTAGAGTGAGCAGGACACAATACAGGCTCAGTTGCAGGTAGCGCATGGTGAGGGGGGAGTCAGAGGTAGAGGTATAGGGGTTACGTGCACAGTTGCAGGCTATAGAGGCTGAGAGGGATAGGGCCATAGAGTAGGTACAACAACTGGCATTAGCACAGGAGGCCTAGGGACAGGAGCAGAGAGCTATTAGTGGAGATCGAGACAGGTATAGACATGAGCGGAATGCCACTAGGCATCAGGCTGTGTAGAGAGATGATTATATGCAGGAAGCGAGTTACTGGAAGTGTGTGTATGAGCATGTTGTTCCAGATCCAGCGCAGCGTACAGTGTGCCACATCAGACAGGCACCATAGATGCCAGCACCGTCTTAGTCATTAGGAACATGTACCAGAGGGTATAGTGACTACCAACAGACTCCTCCTTACGGTAGTTACCAAGGGACTCCCACCCGCGATTTTTAGGGGGCTCCCATGCACAGAGGGTCAGTGCCTGACTTTTCACAAAGATCAGACATGGGAAGCTCACAATAGAGCAGTCAGAGAGCAGATGACAAGCTACTAGTTTTTTGACAGAGACATTATGGAGGTTTAGTACTTATCGACAGAGATCAGAAGTGCTCTACATCTTTGGATTTTGTACCTTATTTGATGATATATGATGGATATGTGGTTGATTATGCTTGAGACATTATGACAAGATGTACATTGTATTATTTTGATTATGATATGCGACAACCCTTATTGACACTATGCATTATGTTTTTTGTGATGGATGATGATATTTCATGCTTATGTGGATGGATGATTTGGTTATGATGTTTTCATGCTTATGTGGATGGATGCTTTGGTTTATGTATGCACATGTTTACGTGGATGGATGATCTAGTTTATGTATGCACATGTTTATGATACTTCATTCTTATGTGGATGGATGATTATGCATATATTAATGTTGGTAATGTAGGATGATATGAATATTTGGTATGAAATGTAATTAGGATGTATCCAACAATATGCTTTTGCAGGTGGTAATGCATGTATCTAAATTTGACCAATATTAATATGGACATGTATGGGTTAAATGAAACTATGATGCTTAATCTAACCAGTCTATGAACTATGAAATATATTGAATCTATAATGTAACATGAAATATGAATGAAAGATGAGTTCCTACAATGCAAACCTAAGTGTTAGCAAGGACTTGCATGGGAATGCAGATAGGCGATAGGTGTACTGTGGGTGTGATACTGCCCCTGTCAAAAAACCATTAGTACCCTGAGAGGAAAAACAAGAGGGAAAATAGTCAAAGATTTGCACAACCTAAATCACAAGTCATGGGTCATGAACAAGGCTGAATGAAGGGTGTATGTAGTGAAATGAAATGCAGTCCAGAATGCAATTTTCCATCTTCAGAGCATTGATTTTTGCTATAGCATATGATACCGAATACCCTGATATGTAAGACCAAGGCGAGTTGGCATCCAATGCATGAAACAAACACAATAAACAAAAAGGCTATCCTGACACCCCAAGGTCATGATGACCTTGGTCAGGCCAGGTATTGGGATAACCACAAACACACAAGGATGCCCCAGCGTAACACAAGACCTCAGGGATCTTAGTGGGTACTACGTGGGACAACTGAGAAGACAACAACAAAGAAAAGATCAAGATACGCCCCTATGTTGATGATTCAAAGCACACCATGATATGATGGATCAAGGCGACCATGACAAGTGATGATAGGGAGATCAAATGATAAACGAAATCCAAAAGCATCAAAAAATGACAATCAACTTCAAACATCCTTTGTCATAGGATCAAGAGGATGGATGGGATTGATGTGGTCTGCTAGGAAGGATGCATCCTATTGAGACCAATGATGGATACTAAACTAGAATGACCCAGTAGACGCAAGATGTTTTCCATTAACTAGATATCTTGACCCTAGGGGATTTTGTTTGTGAAGAATGAGTCAAATGAAATGACACACCCTATAGACCTAGGGGCTTAGGGGTTGATCAAAGATTATCCTTGCCTACGTGAAAACGCAGAGCCCTTGTAGTTCAGGAAAGACCATGGATAAAGCGGAAAGAGGACGATTTAGGCAGGTGATGGATAACCAACACAGGATGGTTAGAATACCTTGGGGGTAGATCAAATGATCCACCTTGCCTACGTGATAGCACAGGGGCAACATAGTTCGACTAAAGACATGACAGGGTGAGATCTAGATGGAGACCGACATGATGGGGGGCTATATGAAGACATAAACCGACCGATGATCAGACAAACGACATAAGCTCAGAGTGAGATACTGAAAAGCGCAGGATGAGGGATAGCCAAGATGGATCGTCAACACTTAATCAAGAGATATACTAAGCGGCTGAGGATGGGATGGGTGAGGATGATAGGGCGGATGAAAGCATAAAATAACTAGGATGCCAAGTAGATAATGATTAATCCCTCTACGGATGACGCATGTTACCAGGTTTTCACCACCCGTACTTATCCATGGCGCCACCAAAAAGTGATTTTCACCATAGGAAGAATTTATTTCTCTTTACTATTTTTGGATTTTTTTGATGTTTTTGATCCTTTTTTTTTTTTTGATTTTTTGATAGGTGGGGTTACCAAGCAGACTCAAGTGTAGAACCTCTTTAGATGCATGATATTGATAGGTTCTTCGAGGAGCTCTACTTCAAGGGTGGAAAGTCTGTATGCCCTAGATCCATATTTAGCAATTATGATGTAAGGACCCAACCAGTTTGCCTCAAATTTTCCTTTTTTTATCACGGTCCTGCTGGGTGCGTTGGTTCTCTTTAAGGACAAGATCACCAACCTGGAACTGTCGAGGCTGAACCTTCTTATTGTAGTTACGCTTAAGGTGGTTTTGGTATGCTTGCAGATGATCATAAGCTTTGATTCTTCTTTCATCAAGTAACTCCAGTTGTGCAAGTCGTGCAACACGAGCATCCTCCTCAATGATAAGGTTCTTCAGAGAAATCCTCAATGATGGGAGCTCAACTTTGATTGGAAAGATGGCTTCGGCACCATAAAATAAAGAATAGGGGGTGGTGCCTATAGGGGTGTGGATGGATGTGCGATATGCCCAAAGGGTGGGATGAATATGGAGGTGCCAATCTCAACCAGTGTTATTGATCACCTTTTTTAGGATGCGGATAAGGGTCTTGTTGGTTGCTTCTGTCTAACCATTACCCTGGGGGTAATAAGGCGTTGACTAATGATGCTGGATATGAAAGGTGTCGCAAAGATGTTTCATGGCATGGTTTTTAAAAGGTCTTCCATTATCAAAGAGGATAGTGGATGGAATACCATATCTATAGACAATATGGTAAAGGATGAATTTTGAAATTTGAGTACCAGTGATCTGTGAGAGTGGCATTGCTTCCACCCACTTGGTGAAGTACTTAGTAGCAGTAATTATGAATGTGTGGCCGTCGAAAGATGGTGGGTAAATCTTGCCAATCAAGTCAAAACCCCATTGAGAGAAGGGCCACGGTGCTAGGAGGGGCTGAAGGTCCTGTGCTAGAGCATGAATCAAATCTGCGTGTTGCTGGCAGGGAAGACATTTCACGAACGCACAAGCATCATGTTCTAATGTAGGCCAATAATATCCAGCTCAGAGAATCCTTTTGGCCATAGCCATACCATTTGAATGAGCCCCACAAACACCACTATGTACTTTCGTTAGTGCAGTATGGGTTTCAGTCTCATTCAAACATCTAAAGAGGATTCCATCATACCCATGATGATAAAGTGTATCACCAACGATAATGTATCAGGAAGAGTGATGAAAGAAGAATTTGTGTTTATTGCATGTAATATCTGGAGGGAGAATATTATCATGCAGATAGGCATATATGTCTTGGTACCATGGCGAAGTGGGAACCACAATGTCGCACAGCATGTCAGTCTCAGGGATATCATACGCTGGGATTAGAAGTTGTTCCACAAGGAACTCGCACTCTATTCAATCTTTAGGCATGTCAATCAGGGAGCCAATGGTAGCCATTGCATTAGCTGCTTTGTTCTGTGTTCTAGGAATTTGGTCAAATTGTATGAAGGTGAAATATTTCTTGAAATCATCGATTATGCACTTATAGGGTAATAGCTTATCATCTTTTGTTAGGAATTCATCATTAACTTGCTTGATGACCAACAATGAATCACCAAAGACTCTCAAGTGAGTTATGTGCCATTGCTTTGCAATTCAGAGGCCTATGAGGAGAGCTTCATACTTAGCTATGTTGTTAGTACATGGGAATGCTATCCTGAATGATTTTGGAATGTAGTCACCTTGAGGGGTAACCAACATAATTCCTGCGCCTGATCCATTATGAGTATATGAACCGTCAAAATATAATATCCAGACAGGTGCTTCTATGACTGTGAAAAATTCTTCATCTGGAAATTCAATGAGTAGAGGGTAAGCATCCACTAATGCTGCCTCATCTAACTAATCGGCTATGACTTGTCCATTTATGGCTTTGCAATCCACGTACTCTATATCAAATTCACTTAGGAGCATGACCCACTTAGCCATGCGACTAGTTGGAGTGGTTCTGGATAACAAATAGTTTAGTGGATCAATTTTTGCCATTAATTTGATTGGATGGCTGAGCATGTAATGTCAAATTTTCTGTGTGCTGAAGACTACCGCAAGGTAGGCTTTCTCCATGGGAGAGTAGTTTAATTCATAGTCGACCAGTGTTCGACTGATGTAATAGATTGCTCTTTCTTTTGACGATTCATCATGTTGTGCCAACAATGCCCCCAGTGCGACTGAAGTGGCAAAGATGTAAAGTAGGAGGGGCTTCCCTAGAATAGGTGGCATCAAGATCGGTGGATGAGCTAAGTATTCCTTGATTTTATCGAAACCTGTTTGACACTGTTAGTTCCATTGAAAGGTAGTCTTTTTTCAGAAGATGGGTGAATGACTGACACTTATCCGCAAGTTGGGCTATGAACTGATGGATGGATTGCATCTTCCCTTGGAGACTTCTTAATTGTTTCAGACTACGCAAGGGTGGCATGTCCAGAATAGCTTTCACCTTGGCGGGATCAACCTCAATACCCCTTCGAGAGACTATGAAACCCAATAGTTTTCCTGATGTAACACCAAAGACACTTTTTTGGATTTAGTCGCAGCTTGTAATGTTCTAACCGCTTGAAGATCTTTTTCAAGATGACAGGATGCTCTGCTCAGGTTCTGGATTTTCCTAGCAAGTCATCGACATGATCCTCCATGATAATATGGATGAGGTCATGGAAGATGACAGTCATTGCCCTATGATATGTCACCCCCGCATTCTCGAGACCAAAGGGCATAACATTATAACAAAAGTACCCCAAGGTGTCGTAAAGGCGGTCTTGTGTTGGTCTTCAGGTGCAATTCTGATTTGATTGTAACTAGAGAAACCATCCATAAGGGATAACATCTCATGTCCCACAGTCAGGTCGACCAGCATGTCAATATTGGGAAGCAAGAAGTCATCTTTTGGATAGACTTTGTTAAGGTCCTGAAAGTTTGTACAAATCTGAATGTCTTCGTTTGGTTTGGCAACAGGCACTATGTTGGAGATCCACTCAGAGAAGTCAATGGTTATGATAAAACCAGCATCCAGTAGTTTCTCCAATTC
Source organism: Sequoia sempervirens (assembly GCA_007258455.2). NCBI lineage: Eukaryota > Viridiplantae > Streptophyta > Pinopsida > Cupressales > Cupressaceae > Sequoia > Sequoia sempervirens. The sequence goes on along the minus strand of VDFB02000013.1, from coordinate 203,331,576 downwards.
CTTCTTGACTAATAATGCTACCTATGGATGCATCTTGTGGAGCTTCTATTTGACAAGCTTGGCATCTGGGCGGACATCCAGATGATGAACTACTAAAGCAGGATCTAAGCCTGGCATGTATGAGTATGACCAAGAAAATTTAATGATACCATCTTGGAGTAGCTAAACAATGACTGAATATTCTTGTTGTGATAAAGATTTGGCCACATAAGTGATATTAGGGTTTTCTGCATTACCTAGATTAACTTCTTGAGTTTATTCAATTAGGATGGATGAGCTTGTGGATAATTGAGTTCCCACAAGGGGAAGATGAACATCTCCATCCTCCAGCACCTCTTCGAGGTTTTCGCTGTTAGATGCGTCCTTTATTTTTACTTTTTCAAGGTTAGGAAGTGCCTCGGGGAGGTTTTCACTAGATGACCACTTTTTATTTTTCTTGTTCTTATTTTTGCAACTGGAGTGTTCATCTTCCCCCAATCCCATGAGGTTGATATATGTATCCGCAGAGATATTGACAGGTGCGCTGTCACGTAGGTCCCAATCAATAAGCTTAGGATGATGAAGGGATAGGCTAATGGTACAAATAAATAGGCATTTGAACATGGATGACAGGTCTATGTGATCAACGCCATCATATGCGCGTATGATGGATTCCTCCTCAGGTATGTCTTCCAATGAGCCATTGTCCATAGTAACACTATTGGAAGTATTAGATGATGTTGTAGGACCTTTCTACTTTTTGTCATATTTGAGGCCTATATTCTTTGGCAGCTTTGATGTATCAATAGGTTGCAACTGCCCCTGTTCTTCTTTACCTAAGCCCCTGCCTTGGTAGTTGTACTTTTCTGCGAACTTAGCTAACCAAGGGTATACTTCTTAGAAGTATTCCTTTAGGGGTGGATCCGGTTGGGGTTCTTCACGGTATACCCACTAACTAATATCTTCTTCTGGTGCATTTGTCTTTATACTAGGGGACTAGAAAGTGGTGGTGGTGATGTTTTTAACATTGAAGGTGACAGTCTTGTCTTCTTTTGGAGTAGCCTGCGAAGGTTGGCCATACATGTGTGGTGACCCACTGACTAATATCTTCTTTTGGTGCATTTGTCTTTATACTAGGGGACTGGAAGTGGTGGTGGGGATGTTTTTAACATTGAAGGTGACAGTCTTGTCTTCTTTTGGAGTAGCCTGCAAAGGTTGGCCATACATGTGTGGTCACCACATTTAGGGTTGTATGCATTTGATATTCACCCCACCACTTGTCAATGATCTGGACTTTGGTGACAGAAGGATTGGCAGTGGGAGATGGAGTGGTTGTCGTGGTGGATGGTGGATTGGAGGATGATGACTGGGATGCCCCCATTTCAACCCCATGACAATAATGTAAATGGGGAAATGACGCTTCTAGAGCGTGACAATATTCAAATGGTTGGGGGTCGACATAAATGGTGATCTCTTGTCCATTAACAAGGAATTTCGGGCACTAATGGTACGTGGAGGGGATGGCTTGAATAGCATGGAGCCACAGGTGGCCAAGGAGGAGATTATATGGTAAGTCTAGATCAAGGACATGACAGGTAGTGTACTGAACTACAGGTCCAACCTGGATAGGAAGACTAATAATTCCTTCTGAATTTCTTTCTGCATCATCATAAGCCTTGATCATGATGATTTGATTACATAAATCTAATTGAGTATACCCCACTTGTTTTATAAATTTCAGAGTACATAGATTGAGGGCAGAGCTATTATCTACCAAGACCCTTTTTATTTTATGACAGACAACCAGGACTTCGATATGCAAGGGACGGTTGTGATTGGAATCAATATTTGGCATGTCATTCTGGCTAAAGTGTAGTTGGTAAGATAATGCCAAATGTCCTACTAAAGCTTGAAACCGTGTGGGATTGATGTCATTAGGTACATGGGTTTCCTGTAAAGCTCTGTTGAGGATTTCTTGATGTACAGGAGAAGACTTAAGCAAATTTAAGATTGAGATATGAGCAGGGGTCTTTCCTAAGTGATCAAGAATGTTGTACTGAGAGTTTACAGGATTAGATGGAGTGGATGTGGAGGCTGTCGGGACAGTAATGCGGGATCGTCATGTAGTAATAGCACATTGAGGATCTTTAGCTTTAACATGTATCATAGACACATGGGGTTCTACCTGCTCAATGTAATGGACAATGCCATCATAATTGAGGGGTACATTTTATAGCTTATATTATTTATGTTGTTGTCTTGGGGATTGCTGCTAGAGGTGCTTGCACCTTGATTATGGTTAGGGAAGGCGTTTCGGTATATCTGCAATTGAGCATTAGACGATGAAGCTTGACTAGTGTCGACTTTGATATCTCCTCGATCGATAAGATCTTGGACATAGTTTTTGAGACCTTGACACTTATTCAGAGTGTGTCCTTTGATTTTATGGAATTCACAATATTCATTCTCCCTAAACCAAGCAGGTTTAGGCTTGGATTCATCAAGTGGTTTGGTGATAGGGTAGGTGATCAGATAGTTGACCTGTAACAACTTATTGAAGATGACACTCAAGGGTTCTCCTAATTGAGCATATTGGCGTTTGTCGTTTCCTTGACTATTCTAGTTTGGCTGTTGAGGAGGACGAGATGCCCTCTATGGCACGCATATGGCATTAGGTACAGATGGTTGTTGTCTTTGGGATGTATTGGACACCTGAACATGTTTAGTGTCAGTGACACCATCATTCATTGCATTTTTGTTCTTATTCCAAAAGCGAGACTTATCACCGGATGGCCTTTCTCTGTCATAGTGGTGTATCTTGATGTGCCCTTTGGCAATAAGGGCGTGTTCGAGGATGGGTCCCTTTTCCACTATCTCAGCGAATGTGGTGACATAGTGTAACCTAAAATTATGGGCCATGTTGGGATGAGAGTTCTCCATGAAGAGGGTGACCATGTCTTTCTCTTTGAGAGGGGTTTTCATTCAGCTTGCTAGTGCACGCCACCTCTGAAGGTAGCTAGAAAAGGTTTCACCTTCTCGTTGTTTCTCATTGAGGAGATCCAATGTATCAGTGTCCTCCAAATTGAAGGAAAAGTAAGAAACAATTTTTTTCTGAAAGATTGACGAAGGATTTTATGGATCCTCGTTCTAGACCCATGAACCATTCTAGGGCATTGTTTGTCAGGCTCCATGGGAATAGGCGCAAGAGATAGTTGTCATTGTGCATAACTTCCTGACATTGGGAGAAAAACTCTTGCAAGTGGGCCTTAGGATCTTTGTTTCTCTTGTATTTGTCAAATTTTGGTATTTCGAAATGTTTAGGGAAGGGGATCAATGAGATGGAGGGATCAAATGGATAGGGACATATGTCTTCGAATTTGAATGATTGTTTGTTAGTCCCAGCTTGAAGATCTTTCAGAGCGACTTTGATTTCTAACAGATCTGAGTTGACTAGTGGCACAGGAGCCAAGGATGGGTTAGATGGATATGGATGATAGGCCGATGAAAGATCTTGTTGAGACAGTGTCTGAAGGTTGAGGTATGGATTTTGATAGTGAGATGACGATATTCCTTGTTGGTATGCCGAGGGATTTTGTTGGTGTTGGGGTTGTTGCGGGATATAGTACGGATTTGTTTGATAAAAATGTGCGGTGGGATGCGAAGGAGCTTGAATGTGATGTTGCAGATTGGCTTGCTGGTACTAAAGGTATTGTTGTGACTGCTGGGAGGCCACATAAGGTGGCTATTGGTTAGGATAGTAATAATGTTGGGGAGGTTGTTGATGTGATGTGAGGTGTTGTGTGGGCCAAGATGGGATGTTGTATTGTGATTGGATTTGAGGACATAGAATGGATGCAAGGAACAGGGATATGGTCTAGGCAGGAGGTCGGGACAGATTGCCTTGCAATTGGTGTGAGGGGTGCTGTGAAGAGATCTTGGGGTTATGTAGAGGTTGTTACTGATGAGGCGGTTGGGATAATGTAGAGGTGTTCTGCAACGAAGGCTGTTGGGTACCAAAGGGGACATTCGGTTGGGATGTACCTTGTGGCAGTAATGGAGGAAGTATGTTAGATTAGGGAAGCTGTTGAGATGTGTACGAAGGCGATGGTAGGTTTGTGGCCCCAAGAGGTGGAGATAATGCAGTAAAAGGGGTGCCCCCAACATTGATAGGAGGTTGATTTGAAAGGGGTGGTGCTGTTAGCATTAATGGCGATGGTTGTGAGACGTTTTGTGGCATGCCATAGGCAAAAGGATCATTGGGATCAGCTGCTTGAGGAGCCCCCATGACCGAGATTGCAGGATGTGGGGGATTATTAATAGGATACATAGCGGCGTTACCAAATTCAAGTTGATACCAACCTTCCACTGGAGGAACATTGGGGTCGTACGAACCACCTAGTGCATTTTGTGAGCCTTGGGGTATGTTAGATGTGGAACTGCCATACTTGGATAGGTTGATACCTGATGGCAGCTTGACACCTTTTTCAATTAAGTGGGCCAAGATTTCTTCCCCATGTTTTTTGAGAAGGCGATCTGTCATTTGCACATTGACATGGTTACTAAAGTGTTCCTCAAATGTAAGTTTGGGTTGAATGACCATGTTTTCATCCCCGGGTGGTGATGTGTTTTGACTGTCAATATTGGATTGTGATGATGTACCGTTATGAGGATCTCGAGGGATATTCGTACCGTTAGTGGGATCTTGCAAGACATTAGCTAGGTTGTTGGGATCTTGAAGAATGTTTGGTTGGGCTTGTTGCTCAGCCATTTTCCTTGTTTGTGACCAGGTCTAAACGTGCATGCAAGATGATATGATAGACTAGGATGCTAGGATGACCTTGGTGATGAAAGGATTGATTTGATTCGATGATTGATTAGCCGACAAGGATGTGGCTTGATAGGATTGATTTGGATGATTGATTCGACTGAAGTGGATTTGTTTGATGAGACCAGATTGGGTCAATTAGTAGACAATTGGTCAACCTAAGTTCGATGATATGAGGATTTGATTTGGATTGATGATCAATTAGGATGAATGATAATGACCGAAATCTAAAACTGAGTTCAAGAGTGATCCTTGGTAACGCTAGGTGTTGATTAATCGACTAAAGGGTGGATGTATGATAACGACACCAAAGCCAACTTGAGATAGAAGTGGATTGATTAGGCCGACAAGGATGACCGACTTAGGATGGATGACAATCCTAAGTTGGTTGTGATAGATAACGATTAGAGACAAACACCTAGGTCAATTTAGACAACTGCTTTAACGAAGTTTAACAAAATACCGGTGATCTGAAATGGGGAAATGATAACCAGAATGTGGGTTCGAAATGGGTAAATGAGGACTCTAAATGGGTGAATGGATGCTCGAACTGAGGGGATGAACGTTTAGGATGGCAGATGGACTTTCAAAACGGGGAGACGAATGATGGGAATGGCGAAACAGGCACGCAAAACGGTGAAATGGGTGTCCTGAATGACGAATGGATGATACAACTGACCAGTCAAGGGTCAAGTCGACCCCTGTAGAGGGCAGGTCCGCCTGTCCAGAGGTCAGGTTCGCCTATTGGGAGGGCAGGTCCGCCTATGGAGCAAAAGTTGGTCAAACTTGGCTAAAACAAGCTAGAAAAGGCTAGTTCAAAAGTCAGGTCCACCCCTGGATGGGTCAAGTCCACCTGTCTAGAGGTCAGGTCTTCCTATCGGGAGGACAGGTCCACCTATGGAGCAAAAGTTGGTCAAACTTAGCTAAAATAGGCTGAAAAAGGCTGATTCAAAGGTCAGGTTCGCCCTTGGATGGGTCAGGTCCACCCCTGGAGGTCAGGTTTGCTTGTCCAGAGGTTAAGTCCGCTTGTAGGGAGGGTAGGTTTTCCTATGGAGCAAAAGTTGGTCAAACTTGGCTAAAATAGGCTAAAAAATGCTGGTTCAAAGGTCAGGTTCGCCCCTAGAGGTTAGGTCCGCCTGTCTAGAGGTCAGGTCTACCTGTCGAGAGGTTTAAACTTGACTTTTGAAAAGATGACTAAGGAAAATGACCCAAAACAGAGCAAACATCAATCAAAAGGATATGGCTGAACAAAAAATCACTGGTATTGCATAAAAAAAATAATTCAAACATCACAATCGTAAGATTAGTAGAAAGGGTATGGTCGATAAAGTCTTCTATTCTAGGATGAACATGGTTGCTAAGGAGTCCTTGATATACACCCGGTACGTGAGGCCCAAACCATGAACACCAACCCATTACAAGCATGAGTCGAGAACCTTAGCGAGATACTAGAGGCTCAAACCAACTCTTCACGTCATCCCGACGCTTCACCAATTACAACATAGTTGGATTGAGGTACAACTTTTTCCCTTCCCTTTTATATACCTCGCCAATACGCATGGTTGGAATCGTCCCTTGGGGTGATGAAATCCTCAAGTAGGTCCTGCTAAGAAAGGGAAAAAGGGAGACACAAAAATTTGGAAAGTTATGATTTCTCGTCACCCAGGATTGCCAAATGGCGCAAAGGGATTGGATACGTCAAATAGCTCACCAACAAGCACAACAAACAAGATTGATTGACACCCCTAGTTAAACTATGTGCCTAAGTTAGGGGGTTAAAAACACTTAAAACAACCAAAAAGAGTACTAAAAACTAAAATTTTACCTTATGGAAAAAGCTGTCTAGGTCAGGTCCGCTTGTCTAGAGGGCATGTCTGCCTATTTGGAGGGCAGGTTCGCCTATTTGGAGGGCAGGTCTGCCTGTCTGTCAGGTCAGGTCCGCCCCTGGGCAAGGTCGGGTCTGCCCCTGTAAGTCAGGTCTGCCTGTGCAGAGGTCAGGTTCGCCTGTTTGCAGGTCAGGTCCACCCCTCTACAACCTGCACTTGCAAAAAGTGAAAAAACAACAAACATGAAAGAAAGAGACTTGTTTGTGAGTCCCACCGGGCGTGCCAGAAATGTGATAGAGTGAAAATGCTTGTTAGAAAATGAGCAGCAAACAAAAGAGTGCTAATAACAACTATAAACACCCTACACCTCAATATTTGCCTTGTTGGATTCAAAACAAAATAAAAACAACAAATAGAGTGAATTCACCTTGTCTTGAATCGATCCTTTGGTTGGCCCTTCAATTTTTGATGTTGTATGCTCCTTTGGTGGCAGTAGATGCAGGTATGAGAATTTGGCTAAATATGGCTCAAGAGAAAATTTTGCAAGAGTTTGGCTAGCATAAATGATCTCCTTTAAAATGAGAGAAAAAATGGGGTATTTATAGAGAACTTGGAATTCTCTAGGGAAATGAGTGGTTGAGATTGAGCCACCAAGATCAAGATGTAGGGCTAAAGTGAGTTGAAAACTCACAAGCCCTCACATCTTGACATGTGGCATGTGAAGTGGCTTGAAAAGAATGATGTGTACATGAGTTGGAAGGAGAGTACATGACATGGAGGTAGTACATAGTACTTTGGGATTGGGACAAGATCTCCTCATAAAGGAGGTCCTTGTCCCCATGTGGGTGAGAAGACGTGAGGAATTAAAAACTCATTGAAATGTATTGAGGGATTAAATGTGAATTAAAAATTCACATGGGGAATGGAGTGCCTTCTCCAAAAGGAAAAAGCTTTTAAGAAGGTTGACTTAGGACACATTCCATAAATGATATGGGGATTAGGTTGACCTAATTGAGTGATTAAGGTTGTGCAAGTACTTGATTAAACAAATTAATGACAAATTAAAGACAAGTGGGGAATTATGGAAGATGTGACCTTAATGATGATTAGGAGTGTGCACATTTTAATCATAAATTAATTATGATTAAGAAAGAGGGTTAGATTGTTAAGAGGGATTAGAAACCAACTTGCAAAAGTTGGAGGATGTGACAATGAGAGAGAAAGTGAGGAATTAAAAATAAATTTAAAATTCCAATAGGTAATATGACTAAATTAAATAAAGTGATATATTTATTTAATTTAAAGAGGGAAAAAGGGAAAAGTATTTATTAAATTAAATATTTTGAAAACCTTATGTAGAACACAAAATATTAATTATATGAATGATTTAATTAATACTGGCAAAGAGGATGAAGTAGATGAGCAAAATGATGGTTAAGGAGACGTCTTTGACCATATGGAAGTGGTCAAATTTAGATGTCTACACCCTCTGTTGTGGTCCCTTCTCTAGTGATGGATCCTCTCAATTCTCTTCCTCAACTCTCTATTGTGGTTCCTTCTCTAGTGATGGATCTTCTCAATTCTCTTCCTCAACTCTCTATTGTGGTCCCTTCATGGTCCCTTCTCTAGTGATGGATCCTCTCAATTCTCAATCCTCTATTGTGATCCTTTATCTAGTGTTGGCCACCCCTTGGGTGCTCAATAGTTTATGGGGACTGGGGCTTCAAGTGATGTGGTTTTGCAGTCTTGATTCTTAAGATATTGTGATATCCCCTTATTCCCAAAAATCTCTCTAAATAATTTTGGATTGTTTGAATCATGTTATTCAAAAGTGGTTTGATGGATGAACTCCTATTTCTAATAAAAAATCAACTTCAAAGAATTTTTTAGTCATATAATCTTTTGATCTTGTAGAAAGAGGAGATTAACCCAATTTCTTGATTGTAACATTTATTTGATTTTTTATTGAATAAAATATAAAAAAACTACATGAACAAGAAGCTTTTGACAGCAGTCAAGAAGCCAAAATCCCTCTATTAAAATCAAATACTTTATTGTATTTCTTGACTAAAGACCTTAAAAGAAAACATTTTCTATATAGATGCAAACAATAAATTACAAATATAAAAGAATCATGTTTAAAAAAAATACAAAACTATTAAGAAACAACTTTTCCCTAAAGTTCCATCGGTTGGATGTTTTTAACAGGGCTCCCAAAGATTTGCAAAGCCAAAAGGAAAATCTCTATTATGAGTGCCATTACATTTATGAGTGCTGTCAATCTGTAGCCATTTTCAAGGACTTTGCATGTTGGAAGTACACAACAATCCTATATATATCAAATACTGAGCCCAATTCAAATATAATATAGTCTATAACCCCACTGTGCCCACCTTCGAGAACCCTCCTCATGGAAAGTCTTTGATGAATGAAAGAAAGGGCCCATGTTGTCTTGTTCTAACCAGATTAGAAAAGCTCATGATTTTGACCTTAAAACACTTTGCAAAAATTCTTGAGCACCCCCAAAAGTCTTACAGGTTTATGAATCTTGATTTATTAAGAATATAAAACTTCGTTGCAGTTCCCGACACAAGTAATCACCACATAAGAACAGAAAGGGATATGAGGTGGAGAGTAAATGAAACTGTCTAAAATGTTTGTTTAATCTAGGATTTAGATTATTAAATGGGGAAGGGTCGAACCATGCGTTGATCCATGCATCATGCATGATGATGGCGCCCTTGTCATCATCATATCATCTTGGATCATCTCATGAGTGTAATGAATTGGGCCATTGTGATTAATGACAAGCTTGTCTGGATAAGTAAGGATAAAAAAATTAGTTGGGGTTAAAAACTGAATAAAAAAATAATACGGTCTTGTCAATTCCGCCTTCCTACTGTGTAGTTTCTATGAATTTATATCGGTTCGGGGTTGGGCACTCAAATAGAGAGAGAGAGGTCGATTCATTTTTAAAAAGTGGTAAAGCACATCAATGGAACTATTCACTGTGGATGATATCAAACAAGGAATAAAGAATTTAGCAAGTGGTAAAGCACAGGACATAGATGGGTTGCAGGCTGAATTCTTAAAATGGGGGATCGAGACTCTTGCTCCTTACATAAAAAGAATTTTCAATAATGTCAATCAAGAGGGATTTCCTATGGAGTGGACCACTAGTGTGGTCATTCCTCTATTCAAAAGTGGTGATATCAACAATCCATCTAACTACCGTACGATTATGGTCAATCCTATCTTTGGCAAGCTCTTTGGGAGCATGATTGAGCGTAGGATCAGCAGTTGGGCAGAAAATGAGGGCAAAAGAGCAAAGGGACAGGCAGGCTTTAGGTCAAGACACTCTACCATTGATCACTGCATCACCCTTAGGCATTTGGTTGAGAAAGTTTGGAACACTCAGGGCGAGGAAGCTTATTGCTGTTTTGTTGATTTCAAGAAAGCTTTTGACACGGTACCTAGAGACAAACTATGGAATAGAATGGAGGAATTAGGCATCCCAAATGTATATAGAGCAGCTGTTCACAGATTGTACGAGAATGTTAGAGCTAAAATCAGAACAAGGGATGGTATGTCAGAATGTTTTGGTAGCGACATTGGAGTTAAACAGGGCTGTCCTCTATCTCCCACGCTTTTTGGGTTATACATTGATAAGTTGGAAGCTTGGTTAAGCAAGACGGATGGGGATGGTATTCAATTGGCAGGTTATGTGGTGAAGCTACTCTTATATGCTGATGATCTTATCCTAATTTCAAAAACAGCACATGGGTTAAGAGAACATCTGAAAGGTCTAGAACTCTTTTGTCATGAGGTTGGGATGCAAGTGAATATCACCAAGACCAAAATCATGATTTTCTCATTGAATAGAAAAGATAACCAGAATACCTTTCTTTTTGAAGGCAGCCCGCTTGAAATAGTCAAAGAATACAAGTACCTTGGGATTGACTTTCATTATAAGCTCAGTTGGGAGACTTGTCGGACGAAAAGGATACAGGGAGGTTGGAAAGCTTCTTACCTTCTACAAAATAGGTGTAGAAAAGCCGAGCTTTGGGATTGGAAAACCAAGAAAACCCTTTTTGGTTTGCTTGTTGCTCCGGTTGTACTTTATGGGTGTGAGGTATGGGGAAATAGTATGTCAAAATGCAGTTGGAGACAACTAGAAAGAATTCAAAAACATCTAATAACAAGCAGTCTCAAAGTCAAAACCACTGTCCCCTATGAAATTCTTTTAGCTGAAACAGGGTCTTTTCCATTGGAAGCATCGGCTTTAATCCGGTTGATAAGCTATTTAAAGAAGGTTGAAAACATGGATAACCACCGTTGGCCCAAAACAGCTATGAAGGAGACGCTAGAACGTAGGAAGAAAACTTGGATGAAACAAAACCACAAGTGGATGAACAAGTGGGACATCAATTTGCATGAGTGTCCTAGCACCAATAGTGAAATAAAAAGCTATGTGACTGAAAAATTCAGAACTGCCATGTGGACAAACCAGATTGGGCGAAAAAAAGCATACTACATCAAAGAGTTTAACCCGACAAAGGATCATGGTGAAAAAACTTATTTAGGTGCAGATATTAAAGGGAAAGCGAGGTTGTTAGTGGCACAATTGAGGACGGGATCACATCACCTTAGGTGTGAGACCGGTAGGTGGAAGATACCCAAGGAAACTTGGGAAGAAAGAACTTGTATTTTCTGCAATAAAGGGGTTGTGGAAACAGAATGGCACTTCATCATGGAATGCATTGCTTACGAGGATATCCGCACTCAACATGAAAATAGTTTGAAAGTGGACAATATGCACCAGCTATTTGAGGAAGATAAGATTAATCAGACGGCTAGCCTTCTAGTCAAACTTAACAGCAGGAGATCTGACTTGGAAAAGAGTATGAAGACAAATTAGGCCTGTTTTGTCTCGGTCCCATAGACTGTTTGGTCTCGCGGACGTCATTAAAATCTTTCATTCATTCATTCATTTCATCTTCTAGTTCAGGTTCATTGGTATTGCCTGAGTTTTGCATTGGGAATTATTGCTAAAAATGGGAGAGGTGAGTTATGGTGCTAATATCCCCCTAATGCCTGGTTTTAGTTAGGATTGTGTGCTTCTCATGGCCTTTTGGATGGCATTTGCCTTGTTGGGTATTGAGATCTGCATTGGTAAATGGAAAAGCTTTTATTTAATGTTGGTATTGGTTATGAGAATGATGTGTTTTTTGGTTGCAGCAGAAGGAGGAGAAAACAGAGGAGAAGAAGGAGAAGAAGGGAGGTGGTGAGAAGAAGGACGATGGACCTGTTCCAGTTGTTATCAAGGTGGACATGCATTGTGAAGGCTGTGCAAGGAAGGTCAAGAAATCTGTCAAGGATCTCCAAGGTAATTTTTGAGTTTTGGTTTAAAATCCGTTTTGGGTGTTGAGGATTGGGATTTGGTTTTTCTTTTTTTTATTGAAATCTGTTGTGGGTGTTGAGGATTGGGATTTTGGTGTGTGCTTAGTAAACGTTTCAATCAAAATTGTATGTGGTTGCAGGTGTGGATGATGTCAAGGTTGATTTAGTCGCCAATAAGTTGACTGTTATTGGTAAGGTTGATCCCAAGACGGTGTGTGAGAGGGTGCAGAAGAAGGTCCAGAAGAAGGTTGAACTTATTTCTCCTCTGCCCAAGAAGGAAGAGGGGGAGAAGAAGAAAGAGCAGAAGCCAGAGGAGAAGGAAAAAAAGCCAGATGAGAAGAAGGAAAAGGAGGTATGATGGTGTGTTAGGAATCGGGGTGTGATGTTGTTATTAGTCTAGATCTAGGCTATTGAATTTTGAAAACTCATACCCATCTGTGTGTTTGCAGCCAACTGTGATAACCACTATATTGAAGGTCAATTTGCACTGTGAGGGATGTGCCCATAATGTGAGGAAGGCTATTATTAAATACAAAGGTTTGGCTGCAATTCCTACTCTTACAATCTCCATGGCTTTCTTTTTGTTTCCGCTGCCTCTCTTCTGATTTAAGTGTTCGTTGCTGCAGTTGTATTTTTAGTACAATGTTATTACATGGGAATAGATAGGTCACCACTTTTATACTGTATACAATAGAGGGAGTGGTTTTACCATATTGTTCTTAAAATACAGGCAATCCACATCGTATGATTTGGTTAAGGGCGCCATAGAATGGATGTTTCAGTGTTTAGACCTGGCTTAGCTTTGTCCAATATTAGGATATATGTTTCCTGGTGGTTACAGGGATTGCATATTGGCAATGTATGGTCAGATATTAACACTGTGAATACGGTATGAGCCTGTGCTGTTTGATATCTTTAACTGCTTAAGAGCCCTTAGCAGATGAATTTTTAATAAGTTCTTGATGTTTCTCTCAGTTTGCTGACTGGTCTGATTTTTTAGTTTCCCTTCTGCAGTATGGGGTAACCTTATCTGCTTTTGTGCCCTGATTAGTTGATTTTTCTTTTAGCTTTTAATGTTTCTTATTGATTTACTATCTTGTTGAGAATGTTTGATTCAAGCCCTATTTATATATGTATGTGATGGCCTTAATTGTCGTAGAGCCCTTATTAGTGGAATTTAGATGTTTTTTGTTGGTTTATTGAATGGTTGAGTTTAGTTGTTTTTCAGTACAATTATTCATGCGTGGAGTAGTTTATTGATTATATAATGTTTCTGTGACTTACAGGAGTACAGACTGCAGAACCTAATTTGAACAACCACACGTTTACCGTGAAAGGAACCATGGATCCAAATAAACTGGCAGAGTACCTGCACAAGAAGACCAAAAAGCATGTTGAAATTGTCCCACAGAAGAAAGAGGGAGACAAGAAAGAAGATAAGAAGGAAGACAAGAAAGAAGGTAGTGGTGGGGGTAAGAAGAAGGACGGTGGGGATAAGAAGGATGAGGAAAACAAGAAGAAGAGTGGAGAGGATGAGAAGAAGGGCGATGAATCCAAAGGCGATAGTGAAGAAACAAAGGGTGAGGGCAAGAAGAATGAAGTCCCCATTCCTAGATATGTAATCGAGTATGTTCATCCCCCTCAAATTTTTAGTGATGAAAACCCAAACGCCTGTTCTCTCATGTAACATGGTACTTCCATAGAGTACCAGACGTTTTGTGGGCAGGCATGAATCCTTGGCGAATTGAAGTGACAATATGATTTGAAGATTGTAAAAGGCTTGATCAATAAGATCAAGGACAATAAACTGATTGGGAGGAAATCTTGTGCATAAAACTGTAGGCAGGACTATAGAGTAGTGTACTTAGATTGAAGGTTTTTACTTATTTTGCCATAATACTTTACTGAGTATGCTTATTGCTGAAGAGCATGAAATTCTGCTACTTGCTCCGAAATTTTGCACCTAATAGCAGATCCACGGAATAGCATATTTTGTCCAATTCAGGGCAGTGGCCCCAAGTTGTACGTTCCTTAGGGAATAAGTATCATAAATATGCTGTAAATAAAATGTGTATTTCAAAAATATTCATCCTGGATTCAATTTCTGTTCTCGTTTCGTTATTTGTGTTAAAAGATGCCTTGGGCTTATTTATAGGTTGTGTATGTTTCTTGATTTCATGTTATTTCAGTCCACTGCATTATGCAAGTGAAATGGTATTACGATTTGAAGCTTCCTATTATAGTTGCTTGGTGCAGTTTGTAAACCTTACATAAGTTATACAAATGGATCTTTCAGAGATAAAAAATTATTTTGGGGAGTTATTCAACTGATTCTAAAATGTATCTACTTTGCTTGGTATACAGGTCAGATAAGGAGGAAGGATAAATAAAACTAATACTAAAATGGGTCAAATCACAACTTGGGTTTTACGGCTTGAAATTTGATTGTTTTGGTTTCCATCCTGCATATTAAGTTTGATGATGTGGTCCACTGCCACTTTAGGATGTATTGAATCATGAAGTCTTAATGGTTTTCAAAGTGAGAATTGAATGCAAGTTTGGTAAAAAGGGTGTTAGGTTGTCTGTGGTCCTGTGGTCTACTAATGGTACTCTGGGGCCCTCTCTGCATGAATGGTTTTGATTCTAAATCATGTGTGTGTGATTATACTTCAATTGAAGGCCTAAATTATGAGTGAGCAAATGTTACATACACAACAATTTGAGATTGTAGTGGTGATACAAATTCAAATTGAGTTAACTGGATTTTACACAACAAAATGCAACAATTGGAGGATTGCAGGGGTGATCAACATTAAAATCATAGCTTGTATGTATTTCACTGGAATGGCAAATATAAACCTTGGCATAAGTTAATAAATTCAACAACTTGGAACACAATTCATAAATTAAGCGGATTATGGCTATACACAACACAGTAGATCAACTGAAATTGGAGGATTTGGCTGAACACAACCCAGGAGATCATCTGAAATTAGAGGATTATGACTTTAAACAATGCAGTAGATCAACTGCAGGTTACGAAGCTTAACTCGGTAGATCAATAGGATGATTATGGATATAACACAACACCAATTGATCTAGTGGAAGATTTTAGATGATTTTCTGTATATTATATAACATTTTGTCTACTGTATTACAGGATTGACCAATTGTACATATAAAATTTTATCTACTGTGTAAGGTACAGCATTGACCAATTGTACATAAAATCCTTGCATTCAAGTAGAGGATTTAAGATATTTACGCAATATATATGCATTGGAATACCTGTGAGCACCCATTATAATTGATTTGCTGTAATGGCAGATCTAACCTATGGAATGCAGCTCTTTACAGGCACACGGCACCATTTGACAATTCACAACACAACTAATCAAGTGGGAGGATCCTAGATATATACTTTAGGCACTTTCTCATATTCAAGACAATTCAACAATTGGAGGTAAATGGGTTTGCAGACAACACAATCAATTGGAAGGATTTTGGGTATGTAAATGGGTTTGCAGACAACAAAATCAATTGGAAGGATTTTGGGTATGTAAATGGGTTTGCAGACAACACAATCAATTGGAAGGATTTTAGGTATGTTAATTGGATATAAACACCTAAATCCATTTTTAACCATCAAAAGGAGTGAATATAATTGGACTGTAGATAAGTATAACTGCATAACCACTAACAATTAATTGATTTTGAGTCTTGAACATATGGGAAATAGTTGATGTTCACATACCAACTTACAAGTTCAATAGCCAACAAAATTAATCAACAATGGGAGCGTTTTGGATAGACATTGACCTGGTTTGGTGGCACATGTTATCCTCCTTGCTGGCATTGGACAAACCGTGTCAAATGCCGGCAGAATGCATCCACCCCAAATATATATAAACAAATGCAGGAACTGCATTTGTTAGCTCCGCCGCCTTAAGCTACAATCCAAATATGATTCATATGCCTTCGCCTATTCTACAAGTTTTAGATTCGAACCCAAGAAAACCTAGAAAAACCCAATTGAAGGAATAAATTTCTCTAGATCTACCAATGCAGACCCAGTTTGAAACAGAAACATTGATTGATCTTTTGTTTGAATACGCATCAGAAGCCACATAAGAGTTGCATATATTATATATAATATATTTGAGGTCTTGGGTCTTACAATTTCCATGGGAGGAGAGACAAGATTCTTGTTGCACGCGCACAGGTGGATTTAATTGGCCTTTTCCATGAATGTTTTAATAAAGTATTTGAAGACGCAAAGCGTACAAAAACTGTGTAGGATACACAATATTTTAATGGTGCAGGCCTGTAATCTATGAGATCACTATCATGGCGTCTACGTCAGACCTACTCAGGGAAATGATACGTGTCGTTTTCGTTTCCATGTCAAAGGTCGAATTTTTCAGCCATATGTCAACAAAGGCGGGAGGGATTTTATATAGAAATGGTATACGAGATTCTAATCACAGGCCTGGTTCTTAATTATTACGAAAAGTAGATCTGGAGCCCTTCTAGACTTTTCCTCCACTATCCGATTTCAAATGCTTTTTCTGTGATATGTGTGCGTGTATAATAAATACGGATTAGGAATCCTAAGATTTACGAGCCGGTCCTATGGGAAGGCTTTAATTAATCATTTAAGTTGGGGCTAATGTGATTTGAGAATTTAGGTTCACTAATTTTTTTTATAATTTATTGATGAAATTTCTTCTCAGGGCGTATGAACAACTAGGCGTATTCTCAGGGCGTATGAACAACCAGGCGTCTATCCGTTAACGTTAAAACGTTAATATTGCAATTCTCAGGGCGTATGAACAACCAGGCGTATGAATAACCAGGGCAATAACCAGGGCACACGGCGACCAGGGCACACGGCGACCAGGGCAATAACCAGGGCAGTAACCAGGGCACACGGCGACCAGGGCACACGGCGACCAGGGCAGTAACCAGGGCAGTAACCACGCGTTCACCAGGCGTTCACCAGGGCGTTCACCAGGGCAGTAACAGGGCGTTCACCAGGGCATTTTCCAGAGCTGCAACAGGGCGTTCACCAGAGCTACACGGGGATTACAGATATTCACCAGGGCTGCACGGGGTTTGAAGATTGCACTGTTTTTCAGGCTCGGTGCCAGACTAAAAGTCACGGGGAGGTGGGATTTTGTCGGGAAAAGTAGACTAAAAGACAAAGCAGAGACAAAACAAAGCAGAGGCTGGGCCCCGAAAGGACAAAGTGGAAAAGTGGGGTGCGATCAAACAGGTCTACCAGTCGCTTTCTCTACTTTTATTTGTTTTCTTTATAAGATATAAGTTTGTTTGTCTCCTCTCTGGCATACTGGCATATTCTAAAACCCACAGCAAACACATTCCATATTCAACACAATACCCGCATATTCTGGAACCCACAGCAAACACATACTATATTTAACACATGACAGTTAAATAAGTGGAAATGGGGGAAAACCTAGGTACGGCATGTCTGAGTGTCGCGACAGGAGGACCACAAACTTCGAATACAAACTCAATATCAAAGCAAATGGGGACACTAGAATGCATTGTGGGTAACAATAAAATGGCAAGTAAGTCTCAAGTGCAACTGAATGACCTCTTGAATCTTCTAGGTCAAGAGGGTCTAAGATTTTCAAGCTCTCACACTCCTCAACGGTCGAACGGGTGGACCACTTTTCAAGACGGGGGTTTAGCGAACCTGTTGGCACCTTTGCTAACGAGATCGCCTTTGTCAAGCATACTGAACCTTATAAATGCAGAAGAAAGGCTGATCTTTGTAAATGCAAAACAATACAATGGGATTCTAAGGCGGAGGTTGGCTCAAAAACGGAAACTGAAACAAAACCAAAAGAAAAAATTTACTTTGATTCTACCAAAAGCTGGTAACAACAAGGCAGACATATCTAGTGTGTTACCCCAGAAAGAAGAGCAAACAATCCAAGCAGAGCACAAAAGCAGTGGGAAGTTAATAGGTGACATAGGGAACCTCAAGCCAAACATGGACAAGCTGGATGAGGGCATGGTCAATACAAAAGAGTTCACTGCAAACAAGAATGTTGCTGAAAATGCATCTCAAGAACTCTACAGCCCTACGTCCTCACCCTTATTATGGTCATCAGGGTTATACGTAGAAGAACTCATGAGAATGAAAAGTAGGCTCGATGTTCTAGAAACAAAGGGGATATACGAAGACAACAGGTTTAAAATAGTCACCGAGGCAAATTACAGGTTGGAAAAGGACAATAAAATGCTGCAAGAACAAATATCAAATCTGCAAGTGAACATGGAGGGGGGACAGCAAGAATTGGTCACTCTAAAACAAGAGTTAGCCCAATTAAAAACAACAAAAAGCGATAAATCAGTAATTGAGGGAGGAGAAAACATAAGGGAACTAAAGGTGATTCAATCAGCATTAGCAGACTTGGAGACAAAAGAGAATCAGTTAAGGGATCAGATAGAAGAAGCCAAATCATGGTCACAAGTGGTGAATAGTTCATCAAACGAGCAGAAAGGAATCATTGAAAAACAAGTTAAAAGGCAGCTAAGGGAAGAAAAAGATAAACAAAGCAAGGCTGCAAACATAATTATTAAAGGTTTGAGAGACTATGGAGAGACGGAGAGAACTGACATTCTAACAAGGAATTTCCTAAACGATAAGTTGAAGTGGACAGGACATATTCAGCAAGCTAATAGAATCGGAAAAAAGGTAGATGGAGGAAAAGATAGACATGTAAGAGTCATCTTGAGAAATATTGAAGACAAAAATAAGATTCTAAAAAACAGAGGGCTACTTAGAGGCACACATATTTATCTAGATGAAGATTTGACCTTTGAGCAGCAAGAAGAACAAAGGAAAGAATGGGAGAAAGTGAAAACAGCAAGAAATGAAGGTAAATGGGCTTGGTTGAAGAATGGGAAAGCTCAAATTAGTGATCGGTTCTCAAACAAGAAATAGGAATTAGTGGCCCCACAGGAATATATGCATGTTGTAAGTTGGAATTGTAGAGGATATCCATGGAGAAGAGGACCTGGATTGGGGCCCATAGCGGAAGGAAAGGATATTATCATTCTTACAGAAACACATGAACATGATGGCTGCAAAGTACCAGATTTCGAAGGGTATAAAAAAGTGTCAGTTTGGAATGAAGGTAACGAAATAGGCAAAGGCAATGGAGGGGTTACAGTGCTAATAGATGAAAAGTGGCAGGGAATTGTTAAATTGGCAAAAGAAGACACAAATAAACAGTACATATGGCTGCAAATAACAGAAAATGGAGTAACTTTTAGTCTAGCCGCTTGCTACTTTGCTCCAAAAAATTCAAAGTTTTATAAGAAACGAAATTTAGACAACGAAGACCCGTATGCATCACTAAAAAAAGATATCTCTATTTTTAGCACACTTGGAGATGTGGTTTTAATGGGTGACTTTAATGCAAGGACAGCTAATAACCAATCTCTTCAGTTGAGCAATGAAACCAAAGGGGAGAACAATCCTTTGTGGTTAGAGGAAGGAGGTGGTCTCCATTGGGAAAGATCATCTCAGGATGGTAATGGCACTATCAACGCATTTGGGACAGAATTATTGGGGCTTTGTAGTCTATTTGGCATGGTTATATGCAATGGTATGAAGGATTGGCCGAGGTCTGGAGGTATTACTTGCAAAACATATAATGGTCAGAGTGTGGTGGACTACGTGGTTTGCTCCCAGAGTTTTAGTTCTAGACTGTTGGAATTTGATATTGAGGACTGCCCTATCGGGATGAAATCTGATCACTTACCTCTTCGGGTCAAACTACGCATTTCACCAATCAGCCAACACAACAAACAGGTTATGCACACACAAAAAAAGGCCCTTCCTAAGGGGAAAATCCTCATAAATCAGGAAAATAGAGAATTATTCAATGCTGCTCTTAAGCAACATTTCCATGATCTGGAAAATAATGTGGAGTCTAAAGCAGCAAAAAAGGTTGATGTCCTTCACAATAATTTGCTGATCCCGATAATACACAAGGCATTAAATGCGTGCAAAAGGTCTCATCCCAAGATGGGGACAGCAAACACTTTTCCGGCAAATCCGTGGTATGATGAAGAATGTAAGGCAGCCAAGAGATCGCTAATGAAGAGAGGTAGGGGCAAAGAGCTTAAGAAAAAATATGAAAAGTTAGTGCAGTCCAAAAAAATAGAGTATGTAAACGAAAGAAGGAAGGAACTAATCACTCTTGGGAAACATAATCCTAAAGGCTTTTGGAGGGAATTGCAACAAAAGAAAAAGGTGGTGGAAAACAATATTACAGATGCCCAATGGTTAGAATATGCTAGACTTCTTTACGAGCGGGCCCACGAGAAAGACTACCCTCCTGTCATTAACACACCAGCGGAATTATTCAATGTGGATGATATTAAACAAGGAATAAAGAACTTAGCAAGTGGCAAAGCACAAGACATAGATGGGCTACAGTCTGAATTTTTAAAATGGGGGACTGAAATTCTTGCCCCTCACATAAAAAGAATTTTCAACAATGTCAATCGGGAAGGTTTTCCTATGGAGTGGACTACCAGTGTGGTCATCCCTTTATTTAAAAGTGGTGATATCAATAACCCATCTAACTATCGCACAATTATGGTCAACTCTATCTTTGGCAAGCTATTTGGGAGCATGATTGAACGTAGGATCAGCAAATGGGCAGAAAATGAGGGCAAAAGAGCAAAGGGACAGGCAGGTTTCAGATCCAAGCACTCTACCATCGATCACTGCATCACCCTTAGACACTTGATTGAGAAAATTTGGGATAACCAGGGTGAGGAAGCTTATTGTTGCTTTGTAGACTTTAAGAAAGCTTTCGACACAGTGCCTAGAGACAAATTATGGTCTCGGATGGAAGAATTAGGCATTCCAAATGCATATAGAGCAGCTGTTCATAGGCTGTATGAGAAGGTCAGTGCTAAAATCAGAACAAGTGAAGGTATGTCAGAATGTTTTGACAGTGACATTGGAGTTAAACAGGGCTGCCCTCTATCCCCTACGCTTTTTGGGCTATACATTGATAAGTTGGAAGCGTGGTTAAGCAAGGAAGGCGGGGATGGTATCCATTTGGCAGGTTATGTAGTAAAATTACTTCTATATGCTGACGATCTTATCCTAATCTCAAAAACAGCTCATGGGTTAAGAGAACATCTAAAAGCCCTAGAACACTTTTGTCAGGAAGTTGGGATGCAAGTGAACACATCCAAGACCAAAATCATGATTTATTCATTGAATAGAAAAATTAAACAGCATACCTTTCTTTTTGAAGGCAGCCCACTTGATATAGTGAAAGAATACAAATATCTTGGGATTGACTTCCATTATAAGCTCAGTTGGGAAACCTGTAGAACGAAAAGGATACAGGGAGGTTGGAAAGCCTATTATTTGCTCCAAAATAGGTGTAGAAAAGCTGAACTTTGGGATTGGAAAACCAAGAAAACCCTTTTTGGTTTACTTGTCACGCCGGTTGTGCTTTATGGGTGCGAAGTGTGGGGAAGCAACACATCAAAGTGCAGTTGGAGACAGATAGAAAGAATCCAGAAACACCTAATAACAAATAATCTCAAAGTTAAAGCTACTGTTCCTTATGAAATCCTGCTAGCTGAGGCGGGAGCTTTTCCTTTGGAAGCTTCAGCGATAACCCGGTTGTTAAGTTATCTAAAAAAGGTTGAAAACATGGATAACCACCGGTGGCCCAAAACGGTTATGGAGGAGATTCTAGTCCGAAGAAAGAAAACATGGATGAAACAGAACATCAAGTGGCTGAACAAGTGGAACATCAAATTACATGAGTGTCCTGACACCAACAGTGAAATAAAAATCTATGTGAAGGAAAAATTCAGGACTGCCATGTGGTCAAATCAGATCGGACGAAAAAAAGCATATTACATCAAAGAGTTTAACCCAGCTAAGGAACATGGTGAAAAACCATATTTAGGTGCAACTATT
This sequence comes from Sequoia sempervirens, assembly GCA_007258455.2. Classification (NCBI taxonomy): domain Eukaryota; kingdom Viridiplantae; phylum Streptophyta; class Pinopsida; order Cupressales; family Cupressaceae; genus Sequoia; species Sequoia sempervirens. The sequence goes on along the minus strand of VDFB02000013.1, from coordinate 203,309,549 downwards.
AAAGGGAAAGCGAGGCTATTAATTGCTCAATTGAGAACGGGGTCCCACCATCTTAGATGTGAGACTGGTAGGTGGAAGACTCCTAAGGAAACTTGGGAAGAAAGAACGTGCTTATTTTGTAATAAGGGAGTGGTGGAAACGGAGTGGCACTTCGTCATGGAATGCACAGCGTACGAAAATATCCGTAATCAGTACTCAAGTATTTCAGATGTGGGCAATATGCAGCAGTTATTTGAGGAGGATAAGATAAATCAGACGGCTAGCCTCCTAGTCAAAATTAATAGCAGGAGATCTGATCTGGAGAAGAGTCTGGAGACAAACTAAGTTGTTGAGTGTCTCGGTCCCATAGGCTGTTTAGTCTCGTGGACGTCATTAAAATCTTTCATTCATTCATTCATTCTCTATAATTTAGTCAAATTTTTTAGATTATTAGCATTCGGTTGTTCTTTTTTTTTCTTTTAACAAACGGAGCAATCAATATTTAGTGGGATTTATGAAGTGAAGTTCTAACATGTATTGCTATAGTCTTTGTTTATATGAGCTACCTTCTATTCATGTGGAGGAAAATTTAGCGAAATAGAACCTAGGACCATCATTTGTATTTTCCAATATCTTGTTTATGTCTTGTCAATTTAAGAATTTTTATGTTCACATAATAGTTTTGCAAGGACTTTTGTGTATTTTATAATTGCCATTTAATTTTGATAAGTTTTAGGAAGGAAATTTTAACTAGCTAAATATGTATGGTTAAAAGAGTTTTTGGATATATAAGGGAAACAAGACCTTGAAAAAATGTAAGAAACATGATGACACCCAAGACATTCCATTAGGTAGGGATGCCCTTTATCTCCTTTCTTATATGTCCTTATAATAGATGCCTTGAGTTATCTTATGCAAACAGTTAATTAGATGAAACTTATATTAGGGATACCAATCCCACAAAATACGGTTGTTATCAACTCAAACTTTGTTGATGACATCATGCTATTTCTACAAAACTTAGAGCAAAAATTAAATAATACCTTGGATATTCTAAATCTATGTACTATTCTATATTTGGTTCACGATTGGCACATTATATGATTGCATTTATTATGTCCTAAATCAGTCATATTCCACAATGAATTCTTAAATATTGGAAACAAATTAAACACGAGAAAATAACTAGGTATCTTGGCATTCCCTTTAGTTAGGATTCTCTTTGTTGGAGATGTGTAACTAGTTCCTAAATAGATTAAAAAATGAATGGTTTAATTGGGGCAATGAATTTGTATCTTTTATAATTAAAATTTAAGTTGTGAAATAGGATTTTCCTTGCCAAATATGTGTACTATTTGTCTTGTTGGACGTCTTCTAAGAAAGGTTATGAAAATTGAAAAAACCAATTTGACAATATCTTTAGACCAAGTGGGATGGTAATGTTAGTTTCATTACTCTACCTTGGTCTCATTGCATTCAACTAAGAACTAAAGGCGATTTAGAAATCACAGACCCTAAGACACAAGGGTTATGTCCCTAATATAGTCCCCTTAAAAATGAGGATGAAGCTCTTATTCATAGGAAAAAGACTCTAGAAAATCCAAACCTACCATACTAAAAAGTAGGAATATAATTATTATTGCATGCATGAAACCATTTTATGGTTGTGCCAAAAATTTAAAATTATACATTTATCCTTAATTAATGATTGTTGTAATAAAATATTGGCATGGGCCTCAAAACCTCCCTTGAATATTCTATAATATATGAATGTAACACTTCTCAAGTATAAATTTTGGAGCTATTGTTTGTTTCTATGCTTTATCAAAATTGATTTTTCCTATGGATACATGTGACTATTTGATGGAGTTTCCTTATGAAAAATGGGTAGTGTGTGATGTTTCCAATTGGAATGTTTTTAATTTCTCTTCCACCAATGACACAATGACCATATGTTGTTAGTTTTGCCTATTAGCATCTTATTTTTATGTGTCTCATCTTTGCTTTGTTCTACTCTAAATTTTGTGTATTTAACCTTATCCACCCTTTTTTGATACTTGATATGAGGAACCTTTAGTTGGGTCCCATATGTTGAGTAAATATCTAAGGATGTTCATTCAAAGTAATTTCATAAAAAAGCCTTCATAAAATTTGTTGAAGGGTACTTTTGTGGCCAATGCTTAGCAAGTTGGCTTTTCTTTAGGTCTTTTAGGTAAATTTCAGAGTTTCAAAGTTTTTCATCTCGACATCCTTTTTAGACCTGTCATCCCTAACATACCTTTCCTTCCAAGTCCACTTTTCCCCTCTAAGCCCCTTTTCCTTGAATTTCAAGATTTTAGGTTTGGTCATTGATGCATCCTTTCCTCAAATACCAATTTTTTTCTCCAAAACCCCACTTTGAAAATTTTGGAGTTTCTTATCTTGACATCCCTATCAAACCTTTTGCATTATTTTTTCCCCTCTTACCCCTTTGGCATGCAAAGTCTTGAAACTCTATTGTTCGAACAAAAGGCCCTAACTACCTTCTTATGCAACCTAGGATGCCATCAATGGTCTCAAAATGAATATGATTTTATGTGCCTATGGGCCCCTCTAAGACATGCATGATGTCAAAAAGCATATTGTTGCTATTAGCAAGAAAAGTGGGTCATAGATTGGAGTTATGAGTCCAAGGAATTCTCTATAAGTTTTATATATACCCTAGTAATAGCAATAACATAAGGATCACCAATTGAAATATAATGTAGTATCTATTATATGTCATGAACATGAAGTATAGATAAAGACTCATCACATAATACACATACAATAAATAGCTATAAATATTTTGATATATTTTATGATCTCATCTTCTTACATTTTTTCTCCTATACATGTATAAGGATTTAGGGATGTGTCCCTTACAAAAGGTCTCTAATCTTATGAGAACTATTTGGCCCTTGGTTCCACATTCTCTTTGCAGTGGTTTGTAGTAGGTTCTCTTATTGTCCTATAGCTTTGTTTTGTCCTCTATCGCTTACCCTACCAACACCATCCCCATTTCAAAACCATGCCTTGTCCTTAATACATGTAAATTGGGTTACCTTTAGTTGTAGAAAAGTGTTGTTCATTGAAATTTGTAACCTTGTTGTAGGAGATGAATCTAGGTGTTGATCTATGTCAAAATTATTTTTTATTTTGATATGGTGGTAGGAATTTGAATCTAGTGTGCTACCTTTTGTGCATCATGGATAAGGCTAGTTATTTGGGCTAACCACTAACTCATCACTTCCATCAATTTCTTGAACTGGCCCTTGATTTGTTCACGTTGATCTTGAACCTGATACAATTGAACATGTAGGGTTTCAAGTCGTGCTCTTATTGTGTCATGCATATATTACAAAGCATCATAAGTAGTAGCACTTGGACAATATTTTGTTCATTTTTCTTTACCCGACCTTTAATATTTTGTCAAATTTGGCTACGATAAATGAAACTAGTATAAAGCATTAACATCACTTTTGATGTTTTGGAGTGTGGATATTTGATTTTAGAAAGGTGTGACTTTTTGCACACTTATTTATTTCTTAATCCATCTTGGACTTTCTAAGTTTTGCAATGATATTTTTTTGGAGAGTGGCTATTTTATTTTTCATATCTACAATGAGGCCATCCACTAGTATCCTAACTTGTTGCAATGGTTGTGGTCCCCTTGCACATATGGAAACTTAATCTATAGGTCACTTATGAATCTTCATTTGTTCTGTATTTTCCACTTGTTGTTTGAGGATATAATATTTTTATTTATTTTGAATGCTATTCACTCACTTATGTTCCCATGGTTATTTTTGGCCAAAGGTTTTTGTGTGTGTAGTTTGAGTTGAGAAATGTTGCTTTTGAAATTATTAATCATATGAGATACAACAAGTGTCACACACACCCTTGGGGCATATATTATTATACCCCCTTACTTTTCGAAGTTGGTGTTTATCAACCTCTATATTTGATTAGACCTATGGTTACTACCATGCTTGTTAGCATGATCGCATGAGGTTTTCTCCTTTTCTCTAGTTATGAGAGATTTCAATTGTTTTTTCAAGGGTACCTCATCCAGCCTTGTAGTGAGACCCATTTTGCATCCATCATTGCATACTTCATTATTTTCTAGATTCTCCCTAAGTTGATTTAAGGGAGAATGTTGGAGTAAATAGGTAATCACATTATAATTAATTAATCATTAATTAATTATTAGGCCCCTTCTAATTTTTAATTACTTAAGCTAAACTCAGGAATTGCTTTTATATTATTAGATAAAGCTATATTTAGATAATTTTTTCTCATTGCATAAGATGGAGAAACTTGTCTCAATCTAATAAAATACATGTCTAGGGTTTTATTTTTTTCTTTTATAAGTATTCACCTTTCATTGCATTCATTAAATAAAGTTATTGCATCAATACAATTTCTTAGGTTATTGAGCAAATTCATCTTTCTTTGATCTCTCTTTTGATAGGATAATTGCTTATAGGTGACTTCTAAGAGTTGTGGGGTTCAATCATCAACTCCAACAACACATACCTTAAATATTTGACCATCTCGGGTGTCTCCTATATTTCAATATTTCATTTCTTTTGAATGATATTCACTCATGTCCCCATGGCTATTTTTGGCCAAAGGTTTTTGTGTGTGTAGTTTGAGATGAGAAATGTTTCTTTTGAAATTATTAATCATATGAGATACAAGTGTCACACACACCCTTGGGGAATATATTATTATACCTCCTTACTTTTTGGAGTGAAGAGAATTGTTGCATCTACTTTTGTTGTACATGATTTTTGGGTACCCAAGGGTGCTCATTCTATAGAGATAAAACTTCTAGTAGAAAAAAATGATGTTATGGCACCAAAGGCTTGGCCACATTAGCGAGAAGGGTCTTAGAACCCTAAAAAGTAAAAATCTTGTTGAGGGAATGAATGATTGTAATCTTGAGTTCAATTTTTGTGAACATTGCATTTATGGAAAGAAAAACTATGTTCAGTTTTACTCTAGTTCTCACAAATCTTCTGAGGTGTTGGATTTGATTCAAAATTCATTCTGATGTATTTGTTCTTGTTAATGTTCCTTCGATTGAAAAATCTGTTTATTTTGTTTCATTCATTGATGATTACAATAGAAGGACACATGCTCATTTGCTTAGAAGCGTATCTGAAGTCTATAATAGATTCAAAGAGTTTAAAGCTCTTGTAGAGAATCAAAAGGATACAAATATTAAATGTTGGAGAACTGACAATGGTAGTGAGTTTTGTTTGGTAGATTTTGACAAGTTCTGTAAAGAACATGGGATTGAAAGGCATAAGACAAATCCCTACACCCCTCAATAGAATGGAGTTGCAAACATAATGAACAAGGTGTTGATGGAGAGGGCTAGGAGTATGCTTAGTGGAGCTAGCTCGAACAATTTTTTGTGTTGAAGCTATTGCCACTGCTTGCTACTTGATTAATAGGTTTCCTACTTCAATGCTTGTGGATATGACACCCATGGAGGTATGGTCTAGTAGAAATCCCTCATTGAGATATATTCGAGTATTTGGTTGTAAGGCATATGCTCATGTGCCTAAGGAGAAGAGGTATAAGTTAGAGAACAAGGTTGTAAAATGTATCTTCATCGATTATGGCATTGGTGGGAAAGGATATAATCTTTGGGATCTTGTGGTCGAAAAAGTTTTGTATTTAGAAATGTGATTTTCAGAGAACTTGTTACTCCTATAGTTGTGTCACAACCAAAGAAAGAAGAAAAGGAGGATGTGGTTCATATTCCTCCTACCCCCGAGAAAGAAGAACATGATAGACCTGATGATGAGGAGAGCTCAAGCAGCTCTGAAAGTTCTGATGAAGATGAACCTCAACCTCAACCTTTAAGAAGGTCTACATAGATAAGGCAACAACTTGATAGGTTTGGATATTCATTGTATGATTCAAGTGTATTTTTCTTTTATTTCTAACATTGATGAGCCTAGGACTGTAAGGGAGGCTATGGGTATGCATGATGCATATTCTTGGAAAAATGCCATGGATGGAGATATGGCTATAAAAAGAAATAAAACTTGGGATCTGGTGCCCTTTCCCGATGAGCGTAAACCCGTTGGTTGTAAATGGTTGTTCATGAAATTTTTTGTTCCAAATGGTAGTGTTGAGAGATATAAGGCAAGGTTCATAGCGAAGGGTTATTCCCAAGTTAAGGGAATTGATTATGGTGAGATTTTTTCTCTTGTGGCAAAGCTGACATCCATTAGATTTTTGTTATCACTTCTTGCTGCATACAATTTAGAGATTGAACATATGGATGTGAAGACAACTTTCCTTCATAGTGATTTGGAGGAAGAAATTTATATGTCACAACCAGAGCATTACATTGAGAAAGGTACCAAAAAATTGGTTTGCAAATTGAAGAAGTCTTTGTATGTTTGAAATAGTCACTTACAATGTGGTACCAAAAGTTTGATTCTTTTGTGTTGAGTTTGGGATTTCTGAGATCAAAATTAGATCATTGTGCCTATGTCAAAATTGTTGATGATTGCATTCTCATTATTGCATTGTATGCTAATGATATGTTGTTCATTGGGAATGGTAAATCTTTGATTTTTGATTTGAAGTCTCAGCTTTCAAAACAATTTGAAATGAAGGATTTAGATGTAGCTAAGTACATTTTGGGTATGGAAATCAAAAGAGACAAGGCAAACAAGAAACTTTGGTTAGGAAAAAGTAAGTATGTGAATTATGTGTTGGAAACATTCAACATGGAAGATTGTAGATCATTGTGTGTTCTTGTTGCAATAGGGACAAATTTATCAATTTCAGATTATCCAAAATCTCCTAGTGAGGTGGAGGATATGATGAGAATACCTTATGCTAGTGTTGTTGGCAGTTTGATGTATGCCATGGTCTGTACAAAACCAAGAATTTCCCAAGTAGTGTGAGTCCTTAATCGAGTCGTGGCTAATCTTGGACGAGTACATTGGGATGCGATAAAGAGAGTATTCAAGTATTTGTGGGGTACTTATGAGTATTCCTTATGTTATCATGGACATCCTATAGCATCTTTGCATTTAGTTTGTATTCGTGGATTCATGGATTGAGATTAGGAAGATGACATTGACAATAGAAGATCCACTAGTGCCTATGTGTTTACTATTTTCAGTGGCGCTATCAGTTGGATGAGTAAGCAACAAGTTGTAGTTACTTTTTCCACTATAGAAGTAGAGTACATGGAAGTTACTCATGCTTGTAAGGAAGCCATTTGGCTTTGAAGATTGTGATCAACTGTTGGGCTTGATGTAGGGATGATTACTATTTGCAGTGGCAATCATAGTGCTATTTTCTTAGAAAAGAATCCTACCTTTCATGCTAGAATGAAACATATTGATGTTCAATTCCATTTTGTCTATGACATGGTGGAAGATGGTAAGGTGCATATTGAAAAAGTTGATACTTTGATGAATTTTGCAAATTCCTTGACAAAGCTAGTAAGCACAAAGAAGTTCATATGGTGTTCGAAGGCTACGGGCCTTTCGACCCCTAGCAGTTGATTACATGGTTATTGTTGATGCCAAAAATTGACAAGGTAACATCCTTTATGGGAAACTCAGTTAATGGGGGACCAATTGCGCTAAATTTAGTGAGCTCTGGGTTTTTAAAGAAGCCAACTTCTTCTATATTTGGGGAAATGGAATGAGAAAAGGAAGGAGATATAAAAAAATAAAAATCTAACTAAAGTGATTCACCAAGATTTAGATGTAAGGCACGATAAAGCTATCTTTTGGATGTGATTTAAGGGCTCATTCAACAATCTGCTATGTCCCAGAATAACAAAAATCAAAGATGAAAGCCTGAATAATTCATTTAATGACATAAAATAATTCTCACACATTTACTGAAAGGAAGAGTTGAAGACATGATCTGAACCAACAAACTTGTGTTTAAATCATACAAGTTCTGCAAATAAACAATCTAGGACAACAATGTCACAGTATAATGTTTTATCACATAGCTTAAGAAAACAAAAAGGTTGAACAATGGCACAGTTTGGGAGTCTTATACAATAGTCTAAAAGCAATACAAAAGTCCTAGTGTCTTTCCCCTAATTTTTTTGTATCTTCCAAACTCATTTTTGAAAGGAAGAAGTAGCATATATAGATAAAAATCCCACCGCCTAGTGGCCCAGTAACATAAAAGATCCCGTATCATGAGCAATGATACCTGCGGCAATGATTTCCCTTAGCCGTTGCAACAAAAAAGATTTGGGCCATGGAACGTAGTCGCTTCTCGAATAGATGCATCCCCTCTGAATGATGGAAGTGGTCCCAACAAAGTCCCATGCAGACACGTGTCATTCACCCACAAAGGCAGTTTAGAATACATGGCACGCTGGCGGGGCTTATTGCTCACTTTTGCCTTCTCTTTGATGAAGTCCCCATGAAAGAGACACGTGGCAACAGGTTGGGGCCCATTCGTTGGTTCTTCCTCCTACGATGAAAATCCCCCGTAGTGAAGATGCGTGGAGCATTCTTTACCATCAGCGTTGATTGTGGGGTTCGCTAAAAAGTGTACGCGGATGAAAGTTATGTGGCACGCAGATGGGGCCCGATTGAAAAGTGAAGGGAAGTAGCCCTTAAGTGCTCATGGTGACAACACATGGAAGCATGGAAAAAGCCAGTAGGAGAGTGAAGGAAGGATTCCCTATGGTAAGAGCCTAGTGGACACGTGGCAACAGAGGATGAAGTTAAAAAAGATGAGGTGTGGGCTGGTACTTAGTGAAAACAAAACCACCCAAAGGGAGCTCAAGGAATTTAACATTTACAGCTTTTGGCGACTACCAAGGGCGTTTTGCCTATGAAACGAGGAACCCAAAAAAATTTCTAGCTTGTAAACCAGAGTCCCATCTATTAGGCGATGGAGTTAAAGCTTAGAGAGAGCGGCCTGTAGAGGCAACCAGTCAGCCTCAGATAGTGTCGATATGTTGTGTAGATTCTCTTGCACTTTTCTCAGATCGATCATTTCTTTGTAAGGCAGCATCGCGGATATACCGGTCCTGGACTTGAGTTGGAAGAGCAGTCGCACAATTGGGTGAGTGACGTCTTCAATATCTTTTGCAGTAGGGGGTTGATTGAAACTTTGGAAAGTGGATGTGTCCTGTTGCTTCTTTCCTATCTTTGCCACAATTTGCTCCATAGCAGCCACCGAGTCATTGGAAAGAAACAGGGAGGGTAAACCCATCTGGGTAGCTGGGAGAACCTAGCCTGCATGCTATTCATGGTCCAGTCTAGTGTGGCAGCACACTCGCTAGCATGGAAGAGGATGAACCTATTCTCCATTTTGGCAGTGACCTTCCTATCCTCGATCCTTGCATTTGCTAAGTCCTCATCCGAGACCATGTATAACTTATCCAATAGTTTTTTGCCTTAGGAACCTTCTTCGCAATGATTTGTGGGAACCGCTCAATCACCCCATGAACTTCCCTACCTAAACTTGTCACCTCCACCATAAATTGGAGTGTCGATTGAAGGGTTAGGCAGAAGGCCTTGACCTTTTCCCACAATGAAATGTATAATTGTCGACCCACTGGAAGGAGGTCCGACTGGGTAGCAGGGGGTTGGGGAAGAATTTTTAGAAGGGAAATCTCTGCATCGCTTGAGCCGACATCCTGTGTCAGTTCTGCAATCCTTTTTTTTGTGGCCACAAGTTGTCCCTGGATGTTTCTCAATTCTACAGACTAGTTTTCCTCAGCCCAGTTTTTGTTTGCTCATTCTGCCTCAAGGGAAAGCTTCATCTCCTGGAGTTCCTTCTCCAATTGAGCCTTTCATACTTCAAAGTCTGCATCCTTCTACTGTATTTTTTGCTTTAATTGAGCGTGTTGATGTCCAAACTCCTCATTTTTTCACTGCATCTCTTGCTCCGCCTGAGCCAACTAGTCCTGATATTCTTGGTTCTTCCGCTGAAGGTCAGTGACTAGGTTGGGATCATAGGATTGGAACTTTGCAAGTTCCTCTCAAAGTTTAGCCTGCTCTGTCTGTGCTTTCTCTGATAAGCGTGCAATTTTTGCATCCTTTTCCATTTCCAAAAGGACCTCGACCCTCTGCTTGACAAGTTTAATCTCTTCTTTCTTCTTTAGCTAGAGACTAGACTTGAGGAAGTCAGTGGTCACCACCTGCTGTATTTCTTCCATGAGCTCAACTTTTTCTTGTGGCCGGGCTATGCTTAGATCAAGTCCCATGGAATACATGTTGTAATCGTCGGGCTACATTTCCCCTTCTGGTTTGATGATGGTCAGATACATGGTTGCAAAATGCAGTGATTGTTGAGCTTCATTGAAAATAGTCTACACCTTTGACTCAACCAACCTCTTTGCATCCTTGGCCCTTTGCTTTTAGATTCTGATAGCCCACACTTCCTTTGTTTTATCGCCTTGTACCATAAATTGGGTTGGCGACTGAACTAGCATGCCTACGAAAAGTGCACCGGGAGGAAGTGTGAAAGGGAATGAGAGGGTAGTGGTTTCAGATGTTTTCTTCTTTGAAAGATTGAATTTTTGTGGAGAGAAAGGAGGAATATGCCAAAACTCAGTTTGTAAACCAACGGGAGGACTTATTAGGTGTTGTGGCGGTAGTGGGGTCATGGAAGATTCCATCTATTGGGAGGACTAAGTTGGGCCCAATATAGTAGTAGCAGGAGGGGTATCAATGGCGGCCACAAATGTAGAAAGAGAGGTGATAGCAGATGCAGATTCGGTAGCGACGAAAGTTGAAAGGGTCTGTGGAGGAGTAAAGGAAAATGGTCTCACCTGGGAGAATTGGGAGAAACTTCCCGCGATCATTGCAGCAGAAGTGGAAAAAGAAATGCCAACACCTACAGTGAGGATCACCACAAACACAATAGGGGGGATTAAAGATTGTGAAGCAAGAGAAGAAGGTGCGAAACTTACCTACGATGCAGATGATTGCGGTCCTTGGCTCGTCGCTAGTTCGTCGCTTATTATGGGACCCAAGCTTGTTACGGGCTCTTGCAAACCCTCTTCCTCAACTGCATCCATGCACCGCCTCTTGTTGGATGGTGAGTATTCCACCTGTACCGTCTCTGACTATTGTTGTTGGGTTGTTTTTGACCTTTTTGTAGTCCAAGTGCGTGTATGTGAGGCTCCTGACCATGATATATTGAACCCCACATTTGAAAATACTTTGCTAGGATGCTCCATTGTCTTTTCTCTTTGTTGTGCTGGGGTCGTCTGTACTTCACTTTCGTTCTCCCTTCCCTTCTCTGTATGTGTGTCAGACTCCTCTAGGTTGACATATTCATCAACACTTGCATTGGAATTAGTATGCATGTTGTCCCACAATTTATCAAATCTTTTATCTATCCCTATGCTCTGGTAAGGAGCATCAAGGCATTAGATTTCTTGTCGGTAGATCCAAAAATCTCTAATTCTTTCCTTGCTCCAGTTCTCTTTCCTTGACAACTCACTGCGGAGGGCAGCCCCTATTTGGCGCTTCTCATTATACTTTGCTAACTGAAGGTAGAATTGAAGCCATGGTGGCCTGTTATCATTGGTAGGAATATAGGCTAGATCCACCAATAGATCATGATGCTCCTCCATCAAACTTTGTTGCTTTTCCCAATACGGTTGGGGGTTGTGGGTTACCTTGATGAATTCATTTCCTAAGTCATTGAAGGGGTTGTATCGTCACTTGTTGCAGATCATCACTAACCCTAGATGAGCCAACTTTGCTTCCAGCAGCTTATGCAACTACTTTTTTGCCATTACCACCCATTTGAAGGTAAGCAGGGATTTGAAAAATCCTCTCTTACCCTTTCCTCTACAAAATTTATAATCAATAATGGACATCTGCAAGAAAATTTCAAGGGCCAATACCCTATGTGTGACACACTCTAGGAGACAAAATAGTTCCTCGGTAAATCCGTGCATGCGTATGAATGTAAAATCCCTCTCGAGGAACTAGTCGCATTTAGGAGTGAAGCTTTGCATCCACTCCATTTGGTCAGTAGAAAGCTGATAGAGACAACCATCCTTATCAAAGTCTCACAAAATCAGAGTTAAGAAAAACTCTGAAAATGCATAATAATCACGTGTTGTAGAAAGGAGGGCAGTCCATATAGAAAATGGCTTTCTAGCTCCCTTATCAGTAAAAATAGATAATGGCATCTTTTTATGAAAGAAGTCGGGGTTCTGGTATAAGAACACATGATCATGTAAAGAAGGAAACCTGAACTTGTGCTACATCTTGTACTCCTGTATTTGGCTCATCATTTCTCGGTAAATGACTCCTGCAAAGTGATACCAGAATAAGGACTTTTTGTACGTAGCTGAAAACCCAAACCCAACTAAAATTCCTATACCCATTTTTCTTCGTCCAAGCCACAAACAAACACCATCATAGAGAGTGCATCCTGCATATCTTGCTTGAAGGCATTGCGCGCAACTAGAATTTTTGGTAGCTGATTGCAAAATTCCTGAGGCCTCTGTGTTTCCACATTATAAAAGTCTAAAGCTTTTCCCCTGCCTTTCCAAAAGTTGCACCCACTTTCTGGAGTAAATGTCTCCATTATGTCTACTTTAGAGTGGCTTACTAGGATATACAACATGCTCTAGATAGTGTCTTTTCTGATGTTGATTTTCAGTGTCTAACCTTCGATTGTGTTGGTATCTGGGTTGAAATGTTCAATGGCCTCGTGAATGAGCTCTGGGAAGTAATGCAAAAAGGGGACCATATACTATGAAAGACCACTGAACCATAGCTTATATGCCATTTTCCCTACACTATCAACCCTTTTCATTCTTTCGCAAACTCCTTCCCTAAGAGTCTTAGGGTTCTTTGCGAGGATGGGGTCATGGATATTAGCCCATTCCTCCTTTATTTGGCTTTGGTCCCTATAAGTTTTGGGGTTGTCCAAGGCCCGCGTGTGAACCCATTTTGGTTTTTCCTGTCATAAAAAATATTGATGATTGGTGCTGCTATCATGTAGTCATACAAGCTTTGGGTTGCCTTAGCCTGTGCCTCCATTTGAGAACTTCCAGCCATTTTGGGGTACTGTAAACTTTGGCTGCACTAAAATTCTATGCAATTCACTTCAGCTCCGTCTGTGCTCAAAACTCCTTTGCTCCTGGTAGCATGCTCAAAAGTTCTCACAATGTTAGCTTCTTGCATGCAATACTTAGCTATTTCTTTTCGGGTAGCCAACAACACTCGCCTTATAGCATTAAATTTGGCATGTATCGCCAACTCTTTTGCTTGTGTGAAATGAATTACTTGCCATTTTGAAATGACCATAATTCATAATGACGATTTGGTAATCATGTTGTACAACACGATTTCCTTGGAACTTGAGCCAACAATTTGAAGGCGGTTTAGGCTTTCACATGCCTGGGCAATTAATATCCCAAAGAGAATAATTAGGCCAAAGACACAATAATTACTTGCAAAGATTTGCGTTCCTCTTTGGAGTTTGAGAAGCGCCTACAAAATGACACATTAGCATTTGGCCGTGCAGACTACCGCCGATGACTGCCACTAGATTATGCTAATTAATTAGCTCTTATTTATCTTGCACACAACAAACCATACCTAGCAGATGCAACTGGGTGGGAAATTTGAGCAAGCTCCGATGAGATTTTTGAGTTAGTACTCGATTTGGATCATTCTTATGGCATGCAAATTACCATGCATATCCTGGCTATTTCTATAAATAGGTACTTAGGTAATAGAAAAATCACACTTAGAAATTTGAGCATAATTGGTAATAGGTAGTTGGCTTAGAATTTAGCGTTAGGCAGCTAAGTAGAATTTGCATAGAGCTAGACTTAGGTAGTTTGTGTAAAGCTAGTATTAGATAGTTGCATAAAGCTTGCTACCATGAATACCCCTATTAGGTTAGTTTGCAATAAATCCTAGACAACATTCCTAGGGGAAATCTCGAATAGGTGTCTTAAAAGAATGACCAAGAATAAACATTCATTGGCCATTGTAGCGATGAAGCAGGTTTTGGGGAGGGACTATATTGAATACGAAGACAAGTACAAAGCTAATACTGACGTATGATCTCACTTCATTGCGTCTATGCTTGACATCCAAGTTCCCAAGCCATTGATTCTTCACCTGGTGCTTAAAGTATTTCTGAAGAAGTACCTAGGCGGCCTCAGAGAGGTGGTGGTGAATGTTGTGTTTGGTCTAGGCTTGCCAACGACAAGTGACCTTCAAAAGTATATTGAAGAAGATGTAGTAGTACCATGGGTATTGTTTCTATGTGGGTTCCGCATCCAGTCACATGAAGAGCAGTTTCAAAGGGTGACCTGTGCATGCCACTTCTTGTTTCACTGCTACAATGTGGTGCCCTTATATGATGTTGATTGGTACATTGACTTCAGGAACCTGGTGTTCCCTCCGCCGCTCGCCATTGCTCCTGCGGATGCTGCTACTGGTCTTTATGTTGTTCCTACTAATGACGTTATTCTAGATGCTACTGTTGATGCCTCCATTGCCCCTACCCGAGACTAAAAAAACCTTTTATGTTTTAAGAAATCATCACTTTGTTAATCTATTTTTTGTATATATGCCTTAAAAAGGCCTCTATCATATATAGATATGAAGAAATTGCATATTTTATGGATATACCTTAAAAGCATGGCCTCAGAGCCATTTTGACAACGTACTTATCGAAGTATATAAATATAATGAAAATATAACTTATATTAACTTCCTGTCTCTTTTACCTTTCGAATTGCAATATGGGATCTTTTTTTTTTTTTGCACATATGTGTTCCTTGCAATTTTGCATATGGGTGTTGTTTAAATTTTCTGCTTCATGGGTTTTTTTTATTTTCATGCTTCATGCAATAGTGGGTTAAATCTATTTTCCTCCTACTTCCTCGTGCTGTGGAATTTAATGAAGGATTGGTCGACAAAAAACACGAAGGACAATAATTACACTACTTAAATATTTACAGTGGTGACATAATTGCAAAGCTTAATTGAATAGTTTTAGGTGGATTCCGTTAACATGAATCCCCAATACTTCTTGTTCCATGTTTTCTAATTCGAATGCATTATGTTGCTTGCATTGAATTATCTTAAAAAGGACTTGCCATAGATTGTAGAACTTTTCGTGTTGGCTTGGCTTTGTAGCCCTTTTGTTGAATTTTAACACTAGGTCCCCACACTTTAGACCTTAGTCCAAGGATTTCTTGTTGAACCATCTCTTAACCACCTATTGGCGGTTGGTCATGGTTATCAGTGCCTTTCCCCTTTTTTCCTACACTTCCAGCAACTTGGCCAGCCAAACCTCCATGGCGTCGTTTTGTTCTACCTCAAGAGATTTGAGCAATTGCAACATCAAAATCTCCATGGAGATAGGCAATAGTGCTTTTTTCCCATACACTAGCTCATATGGCGAAGTCTTGAGGACTTGCTTGGGAGTTATGCGGTCCGCCCACAACACTGCTCGAAGGTTCTTATGCCATTCTCTTTGGTGTTTTGACCTGATTCTTTTGATGAGTTGGACTAAATTTTTGTTAGTCGACTCAGCCAGACCATTCCCCTATGTGTAGTAGTTTGATGACATTTTCAAGAATATGCCATGCACAAGTGCGAATTAACATACCTTAAAGTGTAGGAAAGCCTTGGCATTGTCGGAGATGATGGTTTTGGGAGGGTCGAATCTCGTCACTAGTTCTTCAAGGAAGTGCACTATCTCCGCCTTTGTTGCATTCTTCAAGGGCATGGCTTTGGTCCATCTGATAAAGTAGTCTGTGGCCATTAGAATCCATTTGTATTTGGCGTTGGAGGTGGGATTGATCATTTAGATGAAATCAAGGCCCCATTGTGCGAATGGCTCATCAACCACTATCGAGTTGAGAGGCATTGCAGAGTTTTTAATTTTTCCTATGAAGAATTGGTATTCCTTGCAAGCTTTTACCAAGGAGTATGAGTCATTGAATAGCCGAGGCCAGAAGTACCCAACACACATGATTTTGATGTCAGTGGTCTTTGCAGAGAAGTGTCTGCCCATGGGACTGCTATGGAAATTATCAAGAATTCTTTTCGCTTGCTCCATGGTGACACACTACAATAGAATGTTGTTGAAGTTCCTTTTGAAAAGGATCCCTTTGATGAGTGCATATCCGCTATTCTGTAGTCTGTAAAATCTTCTCTTTTGAGAAGGAAGGCCCATTGAGTATTTTCTTGTGTGCATGAACCTTACTCTAACCGCCAGCTAGTAGCCTTCAAACTCAGACTCATTTGCTAGAACCAGCTCCGGTTGCTCTTCTTCAACTGTCATTTCCTCATCATATGCCAAATATTTGAACAGTCCCCTTCCTCAGACGGTCTTTGTAGGCTTGACCTCAATGTCGTATTCAAGGATCTTAGTGATCCAATTGGCCCTCTTTTCAGTGATATCTCCCTCCATGATGTATTCACACACACTGGAATGCACGACATAAAAAATCACCTTATTGCAAGATATGAGATGTCAGAACTTCTTAAGTCCTTTAACAATCACAAACGCTTGCCTCTTGATGAGGTTGTAGTTTGTCTCATATTCCTTTAAGGTCTGGGAGTGAAATGGTATCAGATGTTCTCCCTTTCCTTCATCATCCTTTCAAGTTAAGACAGTAGCAATGCTTGAATTGCTACTAAATACATACATTATGAAGTCTTTCGACAAGTCTAGATTTACTAGCACAGGAGTCGAGGAAATTGCATCCTTAACCTTTTCGAAGGATTCTCTAGCTTCTTTTTTCCATTTGAATAATTGATCCTTTTTCAGCATAAGGGTGATTGGTCTAATTATTCTTGCAAAATCCGAAATGAATTTGCTCACAAAGTTAACCTTCCCTAGAAAATATTGGACTCTTTTCTTATTGATCAGTAGGGGAAGCTCTCTGATTGCTTTCACCCACTTGGGATCAATTGCAATTCCTTCTTTGGACACTACATGTCCCAATAGCTTGCCTTGCGGTACTTCGAAGACACATTTTTTTTGGGTTCAAGGATACCCCGAACTCTTGGAATTTTTTGAAAACCATCTCTAGGTGATCAAAGTGATCATCCTTATGCTTGGAGAATATAGTCAGATCATCCAAATAGATTAGGATAATCTTGTTTATCAATTCGTTGAAAGCGATATCCGTGGCCCGCTGGAAAGTGGCTCCCTCATTTGAGAGCCTGAAAGGCATTTTAGCATATGCGAACGTTCCCCACTTAGTAGTGAACGTTGTTTTGTGTTGGTCCTCCTCTTTGACCCATATCTGATTGTAACCAGAGAAGCCATCTAGTAGAGAAAATATTTTTGATCTTGCTACTGTTTGCAAGATTGACTTCATGGAAGGTAGCAGGTAGTGATCCTTTAGGGATGCTTTGTTCTGGTCCCGAAAGTCAACACATAGACAAATGTCTCTATTTTTCTTTTAGATTGGAACTAGGTTGGATACCCATGTGTTGTGCTTGATCGAGAAGACGATCTGAGACTGAATTAGCTTTGTCAGCTCTTGCGCCATTAGTGCCTCAATCTTCAGATTCATTGGTCTCTACTTTTGGTGGATGAGTTTTCCACCTTCCGTCAACTCTATTGTATGCTAGATGATTTCAATATCGTATCCCTTAAGGTCATCATATGACTAGGCCACCACTCCATACTTCTCACAAAAGTTGATGAGCCTTTCTTTATCTTGATGCAGAACATCTTTCCTGATTTTGAGTTTTCTTCCATCTTCGACCTGAAGGTCTGCATATCACTTTCGTCTGCTACAAGCTTTCTCTTATCATTCCTTGCATCGTCATAATCGAACAAGTTTTTAAGAGTGACCAATCCCTTCAAAAGATTGTTGGATCTTAGCTAAATGATTTGTCCATTGTAGGCCTCGACAATCTTCAGTTGGAGTTGGTCGGAAAGCTTTCCTGACTGTTGGATGAATGAGGTGACGTGTTCATCGTTGTCAAACACTTGCCAACTCTGATCATTATTTGGAATTTATGGTTAGACTATCACTCGTACAAAGTGTTTGTTATGAATTAGGTTGGAGGTAGGGTCAAATTGAGATCCGATTGTGGCTATGCGATCTGCATCAACATTTCATTCTTGGGGCACTGTTTGGATGTTGAAGGCTTCAAAACCTTCGATCAAGTCCCAAACTCAATTTCTCTAGGATCGCATGCAGACATTCTTTGCAGCAAAGACCCCTCGGACTTGGTTGACTACTAGTTTGGAATCTCTGAACACCATTAATTGCTTGATGCCCATCCGCTATGTAAGGCTTAGACCTTGCACTAGGCCTTCATATTCAACTTCATTTTTTGAACAAGTGAACTAGAAGTGGAAAGTCCTCAGTGTCTTTTCTTTGTGTGGGGATATCAAACATATCCTGGCTCCTGCGCCAAATTTGCATCTTGCTCCATCAAAATGTAGCATTTATAGCTCTAAAACTGGATCACTTTCAGGTTCCTTCATGACTTTCAGAAGCACTTGATCTGCATCATAGATGACATTGGTGCCTAACCCAGTAGCATGACAGTTTCCAAAAGGATCAATGTTTATGTATTCGCTCAAGAGGACCTCTTCTTGATTAGTCCAATCTTCGGTCACTTTTTCTTCCTTTAGTAACTTGGTGCAATACGTTTCCTCCTTGGTGAAAGAGGTATGGGTAGCCTCAAAGTTGATCATGGCTTCATTGACCACATGTTTCCAATGAAGAGCCTCAGACACTATTTTAATTTTAGCTCCATGCTTGGTCCTGAGGATCAAGTGTGACTAGTCCAAAGACAAATATCCACCTATCTTTGAAGTGAATTCTTGAGATAGGCATAGGCTGAACATGGGGGGAATGTCTATGATCATAGTATCTTGCAGAATTGTGATGCTAAAGCAGGAGAACATAGTCAAGGGAAGGTCTTTGATGACACCTACGATTTCGACTTTGTTTCCATGAATTTGCATAACCCCCCTCTTTAAAGGTTCATAGCTAAGTCCTAAGGCTTCAACTATCAGTTTGGGCATGACTGCAGTGCTAGTGTCAGAGTCAATCATGGCATTGTGTAATAATTTCTCTCCCACAATAAGAGTTAGGAAGAAAGGTTTCAGTTTTGGCCTATCTCTTACTTCAGTAGAGGCCTCCTCTGTGTTGTTTGTGAGAAATTTGGCAGGAAGTGATGTATTAACAACCTTTCCTTTAAGCAATTGCTCTGTTGGCTCAATGATTGGATCCTTTCAGAGAGCCTTTTGTAGCAACATCTTCTACTCTAGAATAGCTAAGATATCCCAAAGAGACACATTAGCGGATGATTTTTTCAATTGTTCCACCACATTAAACGGTGGAAGATTTGGAGGCTTCTACTCTTTAGCTCTAGTTATAACAATTTCCCTTTGTGGTGGACATTTTTGTGCCACTGCGGAGGTACTGGGTGTTTGGTCAGAATCACTTTTGGGTTGCGGATCTACTGGTTGCGAGGTACTGGTTCGCCTGTGAATCTCCTTTTTGAGTGAGTGTTGTAATCGAGCTGCACTTGCAGAGTTTTTGATGTGGATGCATCATCAGAAAACACCTCCTCTTCTTCTTCCATCCATGAGAAGAGCGCATAATCGGGAGCAATATCTATTTCTTGCTCCAGGGACATCCCTTGCATTTGTGCGGTGAGCACCATGTTTTCCATTTGCGGAGAGGCATATACATAACCTCCGTGGAGTGACGTCATGCCTTGGCTACGCTATTATGCCACCTTTTATTGTAGATTGCCACGCGGGAAGTTTCAGGGCATATGTGCATTGTCGCAGGGGAAGCACCAGGGGTTAATGTCATCGACTAAATTTTTTTCCCCGCTGTCAACTCTCTACTCGAGCTTGGGTTAGAGCTCTATAACGAAGAAGGCACTGGTACTATTTGATTGGTTGTTTGTGCCTGTGGATTTGTGTGCAAGCCTCTTTGGAACTGGTTTTGTTGGTAAGAAACCTTCTGCCTTGATAATTTTGATAGGTTGGCTTCAAAGGCACAGACTGGTTTTGCTTGATGACAGTTATTTCATTGGTGATAGTTTGCAACATTTCATTGACGTCACTCATCTCATCTTTGAAGATCCAGATGTGGAAGCAACGTTTTGTGGTGCACCCGGATATCATGTATACATAGATTGAGGTGGAGTGGGCACACTGGTAGATGACATCTCCGGGATGAGAATTGATATTTTGGGATATATAGGCATGATGGGCCAAGGTGGAAACTTTCTTGCATCTATCATATTGTTCTCCACTTTGATTGTGACACTGTATGCATCTGGTAAAGTGGTTCTGCCAAGGGACTGGATCATCATCGAGATGTCGGCGTTGATGGATTTCAAGTAGAACATGAATTCCAAATCAATTGGCAGGCATATAGCATCCATAATTCTCTGCCAAGCTATATGGAACCGAGCGTTGAAGTCAGTCATGGCTTCATATGGGGCCCGTTTTATGATTTCTAGCTGATGATATTGCAAAGACCTATCTCCATCATTCAAGAATCTTTCATAGAAAGGCTCTCTGAGTTGATCCCAAGTAGCGATAGTATTAGCTTGTAAACGCTTTACCCCTAAAAGAGGTTGCAAGCAACATTAGCACTATATTTTGGTCTGTAACTCCATGCACCAAACACACATCCACCACATCTTGCAGATGTTTAGATGGTGTTCTTGAGCCATCTCCGGTAAATTTAGGAATAGCTTTAAGCAGAGACCGGGATAGGGGCCCAAACGGTGGGTGCTATTGGTGCTACAAGAGGACTTCCGACATCCCAAGCCACATAATTTCTATTAGTGACTGGAAACATGGCTAGCAAAAGGGGTGGAGGGAGCAAAACATTCACTATTTGGGTCACGACTTGTATTGTTCCTAGTGGCGACACTAACAAACCAAGGTTATTCATTTTTTGGGATCTAGTAATAGGCTGATGGCTCATACACCCTATTTAGATTTAGATTCATTTAAGCAGTCCCATCGAGTGTGCCAGAAAAAAGAAATTGTTGATGCCAAAAATTGACAAGGTAACAACCTTTATGGGAAGCTCAGTTAATGGGGGACCAATTGCACTAAACTGAGTGACCTCCAGGTTTTTAAAGAAGTCGACTTCTTTATTTGGGGTTTTGGAATGGGAAAAGGAAGGAGATATAAAAAATAAAAATCTAACTAAGGTGATTTTCCAATATTTATATGTAAGGCATGATAAATCTATCTTTTGGATGTGATTTAAGGGCCCGTTCAACAATCTGCTATGTCCCAGAATAACAAAAATCAAAGATGAAAGCCTTAATAGTTCATTCAATGACATAAAATTATTGAAAGGAAGAATCGAAGACATGATCTGAACCAACAAACTAGTGTTTAAATCATAGAAGTTTTGCAAATAAACAATCCAGGACAACAATGACACAGTATAATATTTTATCAAATAGCTTAAGAAAACAAAAATTCTGAACAATGACACAGTCTGAGAGTATTATACAATAATCTAAAAGCAATACAAAAGGCCTAGTGTTTTTCCCCAAATTTTTTTGTATCTTCCAAACTCATTTTCGGAAGGAAGAAGTAGTATATATAGATAAAAAAACCCCACCACCTGGTGGGCCAGTAACATAAAAGATCTCGTATCACGAGTAATGATGCTTGTAGAAATGATTTCTCTCAGCCGTTGCAATAGAAAAGATTCAGGCCATGGAACGTAGTCGCTTCTCGAAAAGATGCATCCCCTTCGAATGATGGCAGTGGTCCCAGCAAACTCCCATGCAGACATGTGTCATTTAGCCACAAAGCCAATTTAGAATACGTGGCACACTAGTGAGGCTCGCTACTC
Organism: Sequoia sempervirens; assembly: GCA_007258455.2. NCBI lineage: Eukaryota > Viridiplantae > Streptophyta > Pinopsida > Cupressales > Cupressaceae > Sequoia > Sequoia sempervirens. The sequence continues at coordinate 203,287,711 of VDFB02000013.1, read as the reverse complement.
GCTTTTTCCTTCCCTTTGATGAAGTCCCCATGAAAGAGTCATGTGGCAACAGGTCAGGGCTTGTTCGTTGATTCCTCCTCTCACAATGAAAATCCCCCGCGATGAAGACACGTGGAGCAGTCTTTACCATCGACGCCGACTGTGGGGTCTGCCAAAAAGTGTACTTGGACAAAAGTTACGTGGCACGCGGACAAGGCTCGAATGAAAAGTGGAGGGAAGCATCCCTTAAGTTCCCATGGTGACAACACATGGAAGCATGGCAGAACCCGATAGGAGAGTGAAGGAAGGATTCCCTATGGTGAGCGCTTGGCGGACACGTGGTAGCAGCGGATGAAGTTCAAAAAGATGAGGCACGGGCTGGTACTTAGTGAAAACAAAATGACTTGGCGGGAGCTCGAGGAATTTAACATTCACAGCTACATTGGCTCTTGAAAAGGTGTTTGAAAAGTGGGAGAATGTTGGGAATTAAGGTGTCTCAACCTTTGCAAACTCCTAGCATTAAAATATTAATTTATTAATGCCTAAGTTGTAATTTCTTGCTTATATTAATTTGTCATCTAATATGACTTGGCACTGTGATTTGTCGACATGTTGGGAGGTGACATGGGATGTGACATGGATGTTGTGGTCGCTACAAGGAAATGTAGGCATCCCACTTTGGGAAGAGATTCTTTTACAAGTGTCGACATCTTTGAGGGATTCTATGACGATCTTATGACAAATTATCATTAAGATCTTATGACAGATTCCTATGACAATTTTATGATGCGTAAGAGCTAGATTCTATGACAAGTTGGACAAGTGTTGGAAGGAATATTTGCATGGGGAATCTAGGCACCCAAGTTTGACTATGACAAGTTGTAAGAGAATCATTTATTATTAGTTGATTATGACGGATTCTCTTATAGCTCTAAGTGTTGTCATATATGACACATTCTATGATGGTTGTAAGGTGTATAAGAGCATCTGTCATAGCTATTTTGGGTAAAAATGGGTCGCAAAGGTTGGAGGTGTGAATGAGAAGTCAAAGAATATTGTACAAGTGTCATTTTTATGCTTGGAGGTGGTGGAAAAATGTGCCACATGGATTTGGATGCCTATCTCTTGTAGCTTTCTCTAGAAGCTACCTCCATACTTGTATACTTTATATATTGGATGTTTGGAGTGGGTTAGTATGATGTATTTTGTAGGTATTGTTATGTTGTCAGAATAACTCCAAAATTCAACACTCATGTATACTCTTGAAGAACTTGCATTGCAAGTGTGTTGTAATCACTATTGATTTGATAATACATTGTGTAGGTTTTGGAGTGTGGGTTTTTTCACTTGAAAGGGTTTTCCCCACATATATCTTGTGTTGTAAGATTATTTTATGTGCATGTGTTGTTGTTTTTAGTATTATTCCTATTATGCATCCCATATTGTAACTGAAAAATAATTAAAACTGTACATCTATCCTCTTAGATCAGCATTAGGAAGCATTTATGTGTACCTTGCTTCCTTTAAGATATACAGACATTACCTCTTGGGGAAGTCATTTGAATTAAATACAAACCACTTAGGACTCAAGTATATTTTCACACAACCCAATCTCAACATTTGATAAAGGATATGGTTAGAGTTCCTTAGTGAATATGATTTTGGCATTGAGTATATCAAGGGGAAAGAAAACATAGTAGCTAATGCTCTTAGCAGAAGAAGGCATCTAGCAGCCATGACTACTACAAGGTATAATTTGAGATAACAAGTGGTTCATAATCTACAAGGAGATGAACACTATTCAAGAGTAAAGCAAGCGTTAGAGAAGAACACCTCATACCATCATTTCAATGGGTATGTGTTGGAATCAGATGGAATTTTGACATACCAAGAAAGAATGTACATCCCAAAATCAAGGGATTTGAGAAAGTTGATCCTAGAAGAAATTCTCAATAGACCTTATTCAGGGCACCTTGGAGTAACTAAGATGGTAGCATAATTGAGATCTCTATACTTTTGGCCAAGACTCAAGAAGGAAGTAATTGAATATGTGGCTTGATGCTTGGAGTGCCAACGAGTCAAGGCTAAGCATGTGCATTTAGAAGGGATTTTGTACCTGCATGACATACCTAAGTATAAATGACAAGTGATTAGTATGGATTTCATTCAAGGGTTGCCTATGTCCAAGAACAAGCATGATATCATTTGGGTAGTTGTTGATAAGTTGACTAAGGTAGCACACTTCATTCCAGGAAATATTAAGGATGGTTCATTAGAATTAGCTAAGATATTTATCCAAGAGATCTTTCAATTACATGGAGTACCTGAGATGATCATATCAAATCAAGATACTTGCATGACATCTAGATTTTGGACAACATTGGGAACAAGATTGAATTTTAGTTTAGCACACCACCCACAAACATATGGACAATCAGAGATAACAAATCAGGTAGTTGAAGATCTACTTAGAATGTATTGTATGTATCAATAGTACAAGTGGGAAGAGTATCTTCCATTTGTGGAGTTTTCTCATAACAACTCCTACCATATATTTTTGGGGATGAAAGTGCCACACACCTATTAGTTGGAATAAGGTGGAAGACAAAATTGTAATTGGTCTAGATATGCTTAGAGAGATGGATGATCAAATGAAATTGATCAAGGGAAGATTGAAGGAATTAGTAGATAGGAAAAAGAGTTATACATATAAGAATAGAACTTTCAGGCAATTTTCAGTTGGATATAAGGTATTCTTGAGGGTTAAACCTCATAATAGTTCCATATCATTTGTAAAATCTTCCAAACTAGCACCAAGATTTGTGGGTCCTTTCAATGTATTGGAAGTGATCAACCCAGTTGCTTATAGACTTGGTCTACTACTTGCTCTTACTCAAATCCATAATGTGTTTCATGTTTCTATGCTTAAGTCATATCATCTTGAACTACCCATATACTTGATTGGCATGCTTTACAAGTGCAAGATCTAGGAGTGGTGCTAGTGGAGCCCACTCAAATTCTTGATAGGTGCAATGTTAAGTTGTGAAATAAAGAAATAACACAGTATAAGGTCCAGTGGGACCAATATTCTATGGATAGTGCTACATGGGAGAATGCAGATGATATAAACCACTCTTTTCCTCATTTGAGTTCTTAGTTTTGAGATACCTTTTTGTTGCATCAGTGTGATACTCTTGTTTGTTTTAGTGTGTGTCTAATAAGACATCATGACAATGTCTCTTCCTAGTGGGGAAGGATGTCACATCTCAATTCTTACATAACATTTATTTGATAATAATAGAATTGGATGAGACAATTGGACATTATGTGTTTGAAGCATATATTAATGTGTTTTCATGGATGATAAATTAGATGTTATCTTTAAAATGCATGCTATTGTGATTATAATAATAATAAATTATTATGATGTGAATATTTTGATTATTGATTATGGTTTTATGATCTAACCTATTGATGAGATATTGAGTGTAAATGAGTGTAGGAACAGGTTGAAGGTGAGAACATGGCTGAGGTAGAGATGACCTAGCTTCTTAACAATAGTCAACACGGTGGAAATCCTATGCACATACTCACATAGGTGCATTCATCCTGTATTGTAAATGATTATGTTATGCATTGTGTTGTCATGAATACACCATTGCCTATTGTGCATTAATTATGATTTAAATAATGACTATGTCTTATGGTTATTTTGTTTGCAAAAATTAATTTAATTGGTAAAATAAAATATTTTATTTTCAAATGTTTGATAATGATAAATCTCATAATATATATTTATATATACAATAATGTAGTTATATATATGCATTTATATAAATATATAAAATTTATGCTCACAATTATTATAATCATATATCTATATATAATAATGATATCATTATTTATAATATATATGAATATATAAATAGCTTACTATTAAAAAGGAAACAAAATTAAAATAAGTTTTAAATTTAAATGATCTACATGATAAATCATGCGATCCTAGCATGACAAGAAATTTCAATTCTAAAATTAAAGAGATACTCCAACTGGAGTTGAACACTTGCATGGAAATATGAACACCATGAAAAGAGAGCTCAATGAAGGAGAAGGGATGACTGTTTTGATATCATTAATAGAAATGACTGAGGAGCATTTGCATTGTAGTATCATAGAAAAGTTGAGGAGTTAGCACGTAGATCAAGAGACCAGGTATTACCTTATTATTGCTACTTCTAACATGGCTTGTGAATGCATGGTAAAGGCTTAAATAGAACCTAATTTGCAAGTTTAAATAATGAATTATTGTTATTGTATCATGGGGTTTGAAGGAGACTATTGTTTGTATCGTAGCATGTATTCAGTGCTTTGTATCAACTAGTATATCTATTGTTCTACTTGTGCATACACAACAAAACTTATGTGTTAACCTTAATGCCTCAGTATATGACATCGATCTACTTAAATTTTTTTGTGGAAATTGAATAAATGTTTTTATACCTTTGTTATGCATGAACCTGTATAATGAATTGATTAAGATATTTGGTTTCCATATATTTGTGTAAATACCATCATATCAATTCACCCATAACACTTGAAACCATACAATTGACCATGTTTTTAGAAATATATGTGACTGTTATAAGAACCTGTGCATTGATTATTATGTATAATGCAGAAATAATAGTTATGCATATCAATTATATATGTATGTATGTATTTATGTACATGCATGTGTATATATGGTATGAGTTTATTATACCTGAATTAATAAATAATTCTTGACTATAACCATATATGAATTCTTTGTTGTTGTTATAAAACCATTGTGCTATTCCATAATCTCAACGTATTTAAACAATATATCTATATATGTAGAAATATATATATATATATATATATATATGTGAAACTATATATATTTTTATATATAAATATAGTGTATTTTCTGTGAAGTTAATACTGGTAAACATTTTATTTCTGTTGTGATGATTCCATAGTAAGACTGTAAAACTGAATATATGAAACTATCATTTAATTGTTATAGATATGATTATTTTATTTCCAATCAACATATCAATGGTATAATTATAGTTATATATACACACATATATACATACTCATATATACATATAACTCTATAAATATAATGGTACAACTATGCATCATATATTACGAACTAGTTTCTTATGGATTTAACTTGCATAACATCAAAAATTAGTTAGCATTACATATACATTAAATATTGCATGAAATTGAGAAATATCATTAGTTAGAGATCAAATTGCTTGTCAATAATCAAGTTGCATGTCAATAACCAAATTGCATGAAAATTATACGTTTAACCATCATTATGAATGAAAGGATTGAAATAATAAAAGACCATATAATCATTTTTTCATGAAAAGAAAAGGTTTATTAATTTTTATGATAATTGGATATGTGCATGTTATATTATCTTCATGTGGAAAGTTGTTTTATTCTATATGTGATTTGGCTTTACCTTATGGGATAGGTGCTGAATATGGACTAATAGAGGGAAGTAGATTTGCTTTTCTAGATCTACCTACCATTTTTGGTTTAATTGTTTTGGCCAAAGCTATGTGTACCATTGAAATAAATGGGCGTTCTTTTATTCTATCTTCATTATCCTGATAGTAGGGCATATCATGTTCATATGTGAAATACACGTAGATATATCAGGTTATATTGAATTCCATGTTGTTAGTTGTTTCCAGGTTGCTAGGCTTCTCATGTAGGGTCCGATATTCTTCATGTTAGGAATAATTTTGAGGAACCGTAAGCTTCGTGGTTGGGCGGAAAAGTGTCTGAGCCATGTTCTCATTTCTTGGTTTGCAGATGACCGTTGGGGTTAGTGGCGGCTGAAGAATCCAGTGATTATGTTTCTTTTATATCTTTACTTGTATTGTAATGACCAGATGGGCATGAGAACCTGTGTTATATTCTTGCATAAATTATATCTTGTACTCTATAATTCTTGACCGGATAGTACTTCATGTGATTGCGAACCTTATTTTTTGGTACTTAATATTCTATTTTAGACACTTTTACATGTGAGATGTAATATGCCATTTGCATATGTTGAAGATGTTTCATTTCATTTTTGTATTTATGTGAAAATGAGTTACTATTTATTTCTATGAGATAGTTTAGAGTCTTGAACCTTACAAAGTAAAGGGAAAGTTGTAGTAAATGAACCAAAATAGGTAAAAATAAGGAAATATGTCATTGGATTTAAGGTAGGAAACCATGACTTCGCCAATTAAACATGTTTTTCTAAAATATGGGTCATTTTATAGTACTAAAAATCTATCCTCTAATTCTTGTAGTGCAACACAAAAGATCCTTTCAATCCAATCATACAAAGTTATAGGGTAAGTGTAAGAACTTGGATCCACTTTTAGTGGAAATATCACAATTTAATTTTTTAGAAGGAATAAAAAAGGATACTCATAGTTTGAAATCCCAAACCTATTCTAATATCTATTACTAATGGATATCCATTTACGTTTGGATTTCCATTATAAATATATATCTTTTGTAATGGGTATCTCTTTAGAAACAAATATTCATTTTTTTCTTTTCATTGGTCAACCTCAATTTTCATTGTTCTAATGATTGGTGGATTAAAAGAGAAAAAAATACTAGGATCTACATCCAACAACCTTAAAAACATCATTTTTTCACATCATCCCTCGATGAGAGCTAATTAACAACGTTTGAGGTAGGAATGTCTCTAGTGTAAGCATTATTTATTTATTTTTATTTTTTACTATCTGTTATTATAAATTCCTTTTTGGAACCATAAAACTCTAGACCAAACTCTAAAAATTAGAACATAAACCCTAGTCTAACCCTTGGCTCTACTCGAAACCCTAAAACCTAAATTTAGGATATATGGTTTGTAATAGTTTGAGGCTAAATGTTAGGGATTTTCCAAAAATAATTTATCCCGAAAATGTTAGTTGGAATTAAAATGTAGTGTCCTTGTACTCTAGATTCATGACTAACTAATTTTAAGGGAATGGATTGAACTTTATTATGAGACCGTGCACACAAATATGGTGTGTGTGTGTATACATAAGTATAATGTTATATACAAAAATCATTTTCCATGCCTTCAAATTGCTCATGATTGATTCCCTAAAAGAGAATAAAGTTGTCAATAATGAACACAGTTCAATTAAATACATTATTTCCTCATCCATATAATATTTGACCATAATGATTGCACCATTAATTGACATTTTGATTGAAAGTGACTACATCAAAGCTCACAAATGTTGGCACTATCCACTTTTTATGACCTAGGTTAACAAATTCAATGAAATGCTATGAAATCCTCATTGTAGGGATTTTTCCCAAAGGTTAAATTTAATCAATCAAGTACATTGTAAGCTTGCTTGTGAATTATGCATATCTAATATCTATTATCTATAATAGACATGCTACTAATCGTTAATTAGTGTGCTATGGTATAATAAAATAAATTTGTTCAATTACATATGTATCACTCCCAAAAAATAATTCATTTACTAATATTCTCTTTTACAAGACTAATTTGACATCATACAATATAACTAGAACAAGGAGCTCTAATTTATAATTTATATTATATCATTTTATTTTGATCATAACTTACATATTATAATTTGAAACATTAATGTAAAGAAAATATATTATTACTTAAAAAAGAATCCTCCTATATAATTTTCATTTAAAAAATCCTATGAATGAATTAATAGTATTTTATTTTATTCAATTGAATTAACGAGTAACCCCACTTACATGTGCTAAATGAGTGGCATTATGTGATGACGACCCTAAAAAAATCACTTTATATAGATACCCCACTTTTGAAAAATTTATAATGTTTTAACTTTACGTACACGTACCAAATGTCTAGTTTCTTTAGACAATATCTCCCTAGAGAATTTTAATGGGAACATGGATTTTTTTGTCACATTGTGCATGGAGGAAGTGCTTTGGTCTACCCCACATGGTCTGCCCCATAGGGGATTTCTCTAACGACCATTCCACCCTTTTGACTCCACTCTTCTCTAATTTTTTTAGAAAGTTCTAAATTAATCTCGAAGCCATTATATATATATATATTTTGCATATATGTATATGTATATGTATGGTTCTAGGAAAATTCATTGCCAGCAACTGACGAAAAATTTATCATGGCGGCGAAGGAAAATTCACCATCAAATAAAATTCACCACCAAGTAAAATTCAATGCCAAGTAATATTTTTAATATATATTTCCAAAACTTTGATTTTATTAAAAATATTAATGCCCTTTATATTTAAAAAAATTTTCAACCGCAGTGAATTGCTGGGGTGAATTTTACTTGGTGGTGAATTTTCCTTCAGGTGAATTTTCCGCCATGGTGAATTGCTGCAGTGAATTTTCTGACGGTGAATTGCTAGCGATGAATTTTTCGTATGTCGTATGTATATATGTATATATGTATGCATGTATGTATATATGTATATATATGTATATGTATGCACACATATAAACTTTAAGATTTACAAAATTTTGTAATGTATTTTTTATTTTAAATTATCGTTGGAAGATATTTTTAATTAAGAATATTAATAAAATATTAAAGTTATTATTGGATTTTTTCAATTGAGTAAGATTTTTTAATGTAAAAAGCATTACTTTTAAAAATATAATATGCTCTTTAAAAATTTTAAATATTAAAAAGTAGAAAGTAAAAATAGTTTTGAAGTTATCATTGAACAAGACTATCAATTTGATATATTTAATAGTTTATGTAAAGATTTTTTAAGGGGGTTATTTTATAATTTATCTTTCAACTAATTTTTGTATCTTTCTTATTTGACAATGTTATGTCTAATAATGATGAAATTTTTCATGTAATTCTTCTTGATCTTTTTCAATATCTCCGTAGGAATATGTGTTAGCCTTGTCAATGCATCATAATAGCTTCTAAGATAGGCTTAACCAAAGTCAATGTTTGTGAAAATGTAACTACCTAGTCCACCACAAATCGATATATTTGAGAATCTTTAGCGCTAGTCATTCTTAGTGTCATTTAGCTTAATCATTTAGCTTCAACAAGAACCCTAAATATTTTGTCTTATCCTAAAAGAAAGACTTTGTAAAAAGAAGATTTTGAATAGTATGCATCTCCACATCTTTAAATAAAGCATGACATGACAAAGTAGATTTTTGCATATTAATCTCCACACAAGTACCAATATTGAAATCTACAATATGTCCTTCAATATGGAAGCATCCCTTAATGAATCATCACCAAAAAAATTATAACAACATCCACAAATAATATATGAGTCAAAGATAAAGTGTCGCCCACTTTTAGTCCTTTGATAGCCCTAGTACACTTAGCTTCCCTTCTAGCTCTACTTAAACCCTTCACAACCAATAGAAAGAGAAAGGTCAATAAAGGATAACCCTATTGGATCCCCCTACTAATATTGAAGAATTTGGAAGCTAATATATTGATAAGAACAACAAAAGAAACTAGAGAAGCACACCCCATGATCTAATTCTTTGAGATCATTTAGGTTCATGATCTCATTTTACTTCCTTTTAAACCTATTCATGATTTTGATTTTACTTGTTATCTTTTCCTTGCCTATTTGGGAAGGTCTAAAGCAATGTGAGTGTCTTTAACACACTTAATTCAGGTTAACAAAAGAAGTATAGTCACCTTCCTTTAATTTTTGGTTCTTCATTGGACTCTTTGATTGAGTTATGATTAGTGTGCTTCTCCTTGTATTCTCATCTATTTTCATTATAGTTTTTACATAAATTTATTGGCATTGTTTTACACCTTATATTTTATGTTTCTTTTTTATGTAGCCCTTTTTTCCCAAATAAAAATTCTTTAATATGATAAAAAAATGAGTAACATTATGCACACAACATTAAGAAAATACAACTTGAAGTGTGAATAATAACATCAACACAAAGAGATAATATTTTGAAGAATTCAAGAAATAAAACAAGAAAATTTACCAAATAAAACCCAATACAACCACAACCCAATGCCATAATAACAAATAGAGTGCTAGAAAAAGAAAAGATATGTTAAAGATCAAATATAGATCATTGTACATAAGGAAATGCCAAACCATCCAAGGTTTTGATCTTCACCCACTATGCCTACAATATCAATAGGCCATATTTTGACAATGTATCTACAATGGTATTTAATTCATGATACACATGTTTGTATGAAATATGTAAAAAAGGCTTCAACCACCTACTTAGCATGATAAAAAATTGATATCAAATGTAGACTCTCCATCCTATATAATTTTTATTGAATTATTAACAACCAAAGAGTCTTCCATCACTTGTATCCTATCTATATTATGTTCTCAAACAATCCTAAGGATCAATAAGTAAGAGAATGTAATTCAACATAATTATTAGATCCAATGCACAACCTATCTTTATAAAGGATAAAACATTTTCCATTAAGGTATAGACCACCACCAACTCCACAAAACCAATCCAAGCCTTGATATGCCCCATCAAACTAACCCTAAGGTAAAGTTTTATCAACCTTCACCTCAATGAGCATACTAGTAAACTTTATAGTAGGAGTGCCTTTTATATATTTAATTTGTGCATGGGAATATATTTGTTGTTGAAAATTATTTTGTCCCTATACAACCATATACCCCCCTCCACAATAAAAGGTAGTGGCCTAAATATTTTTAGTTTACATCAAATCATAGATTTAACCAATTAGCAAGAGAGATTTCCTACCATTAGTCAAGATTCCCAAAGAGAATTTCCATCTCTACCCATACATTTTATGTGCAAGAGTAGTCATTTAATAAATGCTCAATTGTTTCTACTCAACATAAAGAAAACCATCCAAGGCAATGCAATCCTCTTCTTTATAGGTAATCCCAATTTAAAACTTTACAATTAAGATAAGTCACATAAAATCTAAAGTTTAGAGGATCCCCAACCTTCTAGATAACCTTTCACCACCAAGCCTAATCACCTTGCTAAAAAAGAAACATAGTCTTATATCCAAGTTTAGTAGTAAAATTCCCCATCACAATGTTTTTAGGCCACACCAGTTCATCCATGCTATAAAATTAATGACCACATAATCATTTTGTAACTTTCATTCATGACCAATAAAACCCAACTAATGAGCCCTCAAAAATCATTGTTGCCAAATAAAGTTAGAAGCATGATCCCTAGTATGAAACAACATGAGATTGTTAACACCCAGAATACTGAGAGGGGGGTGAATCAATATTCCCTAAAATTCATTCTTGAAAGTTCATTCAAAACATATCAATGAACTTGCAAAAATGGAAAGGAACAATTAAACCATGCATCATAACACTCAACACAAGAACACCAGATTTACGTGGAAAACCCTTGAAAGTGAAAAACCACGGTGAAGATTAGCTCACAATATATCATAACCAGCTACAATAGATTATAGGAGGCTCACTACCTGGAGGAATCATTGTCTAAAAAATAGGAGGGCTCACTACCCAAGGAAGATCACTTCTTCCAAAATTACAAAAGATATACAAAAGGATGGCTCATTGCCGGAATTTGAACTGCTTACAATGCATCTACTATATGATGAAGATATAGTTTTAGTTAGGCTAAAAAAAATGACTTAACACACTTCATTCAAGTCACTATCACAAGATCACCACTATCACATTTCACACTTCTCTACACACCTCACATATCTTATCTCATACTACACACACTGAATTGACCTTATATATATGTGTATATATTCCACAAACAATCATATCATCAATTAGGTCAACCTAATTAGATGAGATGTGTGACACCATAACCTATTGACTCAAAACTCTATCATACATACCTTGCGGAAGTAACTGAAGCGTGTTCTTCACCAAGATAGGTCAGCATGACCTATAGATACTCCTATGATTCCAATCCATACATAATTTAGTTCCACATGATCCCAAAACCCTTAGGTTAGCATCACACAACAAAATTGGTGAAGCAACAACTAAATGAACCAACTGTTCATCCCAAAACTTGACACACAAACCACCAAACTACTTGGCACTTGAAGTGCACACTCATCTAACATCTTCAAGCACTTCCTCAAATCCACAAATCATAATGATCATTTGTGGTGGAATACAGAGCATTCCAACATGAACTTTGAAACTATAACTATATCTCTACTTAGCTCGATACTCTATCATCAATATCTTCTACTATAGAAGACATAAAACCCTGAAACTTTAGATATAGACTCCTTCAATACGTACCATTATCATCTCAAAACTGCATGACAAGATATTGCAGTGCAAAGCAATATAGACCACGTAATTGATGCTTTGTTACATCTCTATCTCAATCAAACACTTAGCCAATTTCCTAATAAAATTCAGTCTGCTCCAGATTATATACATACTAATGAACCATCACTTATACAATGGGTTTCCATCAATGACAACACCATACATCATCATGCTCATGCTTCCAAAAATCTCCCCCTTTTTCATTAATGGTAACACACTTCTCTGCTTCACTCCACCTTTGACATCAAGGGAAAAGGGTAGTAACTCCACATTACATCCCCTTACTAATATATCTACATGAGAATAACTCCTCATATCTATGTTATCCATCACCAAAAAGACAAAATTGTATTGCAATACCATCTACTAACTCCACATATGCACATTGATATCAAAATTGACTATACAATTCAAAAATATACATCTTAATTGGATGGGGGTAATATACCCTGATATGATGCCTTTAATTTTGTAAGGTGTGCCTCCCAATCCTTCTTGGTGAAAACCAACATGTAACTCTAGTTTTCAAATTGCATATAGAGGCCTTCTTATTTTAGAGAATTAGGCATTGTTGTCTTTTACACAACCTTCTCTGCATTGGCCAAAACTCCAATTAAAGAAGTAAGCCTTACACTTACCATATCTTGGAGTTGATTGTATTGCATTAAATGATTTTCTCTTTTTGTTCCTGCAACAAGAATAATTGATCGTGCAAACTTTCAATGACTAATCTAGTTTCTCCATCCCCATCATTCACTAGATCATACACATTAGAGGCTTGAGCAATTTGAGACTCAATTGAGTCCATCTAATCCTTTATGCTCTTTGTAGACATTGGCCATTTCAAACAAAATTGAAACAATTGTTTGGATTCCTCCAAATATTTTTGAACATCCTTCAAGTTGTCTTGCAACTTGGTGTGAGCAGTAGCACACTTATTTAAGGCGTTAGCTAGCCTCTTATCATTCAACTTCTTTGCTACTTCCCTTTCAATCTTCTCTTCCAAACCAACAAAGTACTCCTTAAAAGAATCTAGCAGTAATTTCAATTGTTGTACACTTGATAAAGAAGTATCAATGGATACTCTGGGAATGCCTTCTTGCAAAACCTTGACAACTTCATCAACCAACTCTGTGTTCTTCTAGTGATTTTGAAGTATCTCCTTTCTTGTAGAGGCATGAAATACATCACCAAGCTGCAACTTATGGAGAGGAGAGATCCTATCCATATCCACTTGACCTTATTGCATAGGAATTTGTAACAGTTGTGTAGACATCACTGGTTGGAACTACAATTGCATATCCAAAAGATATTTGAATGAATCTCCAGAGGGTCCAAAGGATTCACAACCTGTTTTAGTGCTTTCTTCTACTAGTGTATCATTCTTCTCCTTCTCTTCACTGCTAGAACACTCTTTTGCAATCTTCTCAACTTTTGGAGGAGGTATAGTTTGTTCCTTTTGAGCTTCAGTCTTCTCCGAGACTCCTTGCCATCTTCTTTGCTATGCTTAGTAGTAAGAGGGGTGTTATCTGTCAACATATCTTTGATGAGTCCAAACAATGAATCATTTTTTATAGGGTTTATCATATATTTATTGTTGTTATTATGGGACTTTAGCACCTGGTTATTGACACTCTCTATGTTATTCCCCTAAATTTATGAACATTGGGCATGAACTTATCCCTGTAACTTTCGATGATTAACTTGCTATGTGATATATCTACATTAATTTTACATGTGATTGAATGAATGCTATTCTATGGTGATTATGGATATACAATTGTTTTGTGCATGCTAATGTCATTATGTAGGTTCAAATTAAGATGTAAATATAAATGAAGCTTGCAAGGTGGAAGGAGTTCATTCCAACTGGTTGGTTGCTAAAGAAGTCAAAAAGCTGGTCATTAAAGAGGTCAATGGAGGGAAACTCCCAACTCGTGTGGAAGTTGTAACTTACCTTTAAATGATCATGTCTGTTAGTTGAGTAGATCTAGGAGGTGTTGCTATGCTGGATCCTCGTTGAGGCAAGTCTGGTTTGACTAAATCTGGCACATGCATAACCTCCTTCCTCTTTTTCATGATTTCAATAAATGGCGTCCTCTTAGTTTGTTGGAGTTCACCGCCCAGTTAGTTAGGGTTAGTTAGAAGCTTTTCTTCTATAAATAATGATCAGATGTCCCTCTTCACAAGGTTGGATGTTTTGATATTGTACTTGCATTTTCAGTTTCAAGGAATACAGTCATGTTGATATGATGTAACCATGTTCTCAATGAATAAAATGATACTTTGATTTGCTGCATCTGAGTTAGCTTAGGGAAGACTCATTCAAGTGGGGCCACTTGGTGAGAATTCCACCCATTCAATTTAGTGGTTACGTTTCTGTTCAACAATTAGTTATAGTCTTAGCAGTTGTATGTTCCTGTAGCCTTTGAAACTCTATTTTGTGTCTGTTCCTATAGCCAAGGAAGATAGAGTAACTTCCTATATGTTTGCTGATATTTCCATTTTTGTCATTGATTCTAGTTCAGTTTAGTTGTTGATTCATGCTCAGTACTTATGCTAATTCCTTTCCAGCTTTTTATTTTCAGTATTGTTTCCTTTCTAGTTATAAGGATAAGGATGACTACAGTTGAGTCCTAGTGCACAAACAATGCTGACCCATTTAAAGTTCATGTCCCTAGGTTCACAATGAAATGAACCTTCATGATGAGAAAGATAGCTACTTAGTGCAGATATCTAATCTCTAAGTCACAACTTTAAGGGCTTAGTTATTGAACCATTAGAGGAGACCAACATTTTTGGCATCGTTGTTGGGGATGGTTTCAAACTAGGAAGTTCTTTGGAGTCATTTATAGTTTCTTTCTTGTTTTAGTATCTTTTAAGTTTGTTCTTAGCATACCCTTCATTTGAGAAAAGTAATGATCTACTATTCTTTCACCAATTCTTTGTGTGAGTTGGTTGATACTGAGTTAATATCGTGTGCATAGGGGCAGGATAAGAGATGCTCATGGGAGATTCCTTCCTAATGACCCTAATCTTGATAACCAGCTAGTTGAGTTTCAAAATCTTCCAAGAGAAGAAGAAGAAGAGGAAGAAAATCCTTTTGCTGATGCATTTCCCAATTTGACCTGTTATGAAACTTCCTCTAAAGAGAGAGCTGCCCAAAACCTGATTGAGAATCCATTTACTTTGGCACTCCATCAAGCAAATATGGCTAGTCAAAATCCAAATAGACCCAACCAACTATCTTTTCCATTTCCTATCACCCACCAAAATGAAGTTGATAACCTCAAGAAAATCCATGCTTCAGTTCTTCCTAAATTCTATGGGCTTGTAAAAGAAGACCCTGACACTTTCTTGTTTGAATTTGATATCCTCTACAAAAGCTATGATTACACTACTGATGCTCATAGGCTGAAATTGTTTCCTACTACCTTGAAAGAAGCTGCATTAAGATGGTTTATGGGCTTAGGTAGGAATACTATAGAGACTTGGGATGATATGAAAACAAGGTTTCTTGAGAAGTATAAAGAATATTGTAGAGGCAGTGATATGAGAGGAGATGGTATCTTTAGGATGCAATAGAAGGAAGATGAAAGTTTGGAGGACTATATTTCAAGGTTCTTGGTTTTCCTACAGAAATCCCCACATCATGCACTCAATGAAGAGTCTAAAAAGTTTCTCTTCCTTAGAGGGATAAATGAAAATTACATTGATGCTATAGACCTGATAGGAGGAGAAGATATCAGCCAAGTTCCCTGGGATGATATTAAGAAGATATGCTAGAATTACTCTAGGGAAGCTCTAAAGAAAGGAAGAGGTTACTAATATTCTATGGGTAAATCCTCCACTAATGCAGTTTCAAGGATGGAAATCACTCATTTGCTGGTAGATTTCAAGCAGGATATCATAAACAATATGGCCACTCAACTAGATACACTTCAAGCAAAGAAGAAACTTGAGGAGGCAGAAGCAATGTTGTCAAAATATTGTCAGCATTATAGGCAAAAGATGAAGGACTACAAATGCAAAATGGTAGCCAACATTGACAACAAGCATATTCCATTGGAATTTAGGCCATTTTAGGGTGATGATGATCAAGTTTTCTACATTGCACAAAGAAGACCATGGGATCCAAGACAAGGTATGTCGCTAGATCCATTGTCTTTTAGTGGACCTTATTTGAATTCTTATGCATCTAGTAATCAATGGAAACCCCCATACCCATCAAATTTTGGAGGCTATCCACCTCAGCCTTGGAACAACCCTCCAAATACTTGGCCTTGTTATCTCTTAGAAATGCACCCTATGCAAAGTTATGAAAACTAAGCTTTCTAGAGAAACATGGGAACTTTTCCAGGTTGTGGGTCACCTAAAAATGGAAAATAACCTCCGAAGAAGGCCGAATTCCTTTGCGTTATCACCTAACTACTGATCTTTGTAAGGAAAAGGGAGAAGGAGTACATAAAAATGAAAATTAAATCCTATTGTGATACACCAAATTGACAAGAGCAATGAGACACTCAGGTTACACTTGAATACTGATGATGGATATTGGACTGCACAATTTTTTTTTGTAGATTATGCATAAGTATTTCACAAACAGGTTTGACATGCATACACTTTTAAGAAGGAAAAGCAATTTTTCACAAATTAAAAGTTCATGTGCAATTCAGTAAAACACAATTTGTAACCTACATAATACTACTTTTACAAAGAAAGGCATGCTAACATGAGACAAAGCTATAAGGAAATAGAAAGATTTCATGAAGTAGCTTGATCCATCACCTGAAAATGCACAATACTTTGCAAGACCCAGAAGGAAAATTGAACCATCAATGGTAACCAAGGTAAATTCTATATATCATGCTCCAAACGAGTTACAAAAGTTTGCTAATCTGAGAGAGGACTGTAAAAGTCACAACTTCAGAAAAGCATAAAAAGAACTCTTTACAAAAAGAGGCAAAAAATGCCATATATACAACAAAACTAAAAAGTGTCGGCCTCTGCCCTAGGGTTTACAAAATGAGTCTGTGACAGAAGGGTCGGCCCTTAGATCTTTTGGAATAAAGTTAATGCATTCAATGTGCATCCCCCGTGTCCATGTCAGTGAAGGATCGCCCTCAGGAGTAGCCCTTAGATTTTTCAAAACCATTGCATTAACTTCTGGCCTACGTGTCCACCCTTGAGAGCTTCATCAGAGCTGCTTTGAATGTTCTGAAGCATTACCATTAATATCGATCTACCTTTTTCCAATAGAGATTCCAGCTATCACTGAGACTCATGGCCTTTTCTTCCTTTCGACTTTCTTGTGCTCAAGATCTTTCTGCAAGTTGACCATCTTCGAGAAGCAACATCTGACCTCCCCTGTTAGATCCAAACACCATTGCTTCACCGAGCCGCCCCATTCTGCGCACATTTTGTTGATCTTCTTCACAAGGGTAGTCAATCAGTCAAAATGCCAATGGTTCGCCTTTAGTTCCCTCTGATTGGTTGAATGCATGCCACTTAGGCTTTCCAAGTGATCAAAGGATACTCAAACGAAATCGCATGTCAGTGAGACACTTGTCGTGTCTCCCCGATGTGATTATACTCTATAGCAACATCGGCATAGCATACAACTGTCGATGAGACCTCACCCCGAATGCAAAAGTTATATCAATATCACAAAAAAAACATTGGCAAGACAATCGTTATTGGCTAGAGGTCATAGCGAGTGTGCAAGAGTTATACCGCAACATAAAGTTGTTGCCCAGACCATTGCTATCGGCCAGACCTCATAGCGAATGCAAACCATTGAGCCAAGAGTCCCAGCGAGCCCTTTATCCTTTGGTGAAAGTTTCACCAGTCGGCGAGACTTCCTCAGGTCGGTCAAACATTATGCCGAACTCAAGATCTTTCGGTGAGCTCACTTTATTTCAAGGAGACTCCATCTGATTGTCTAGACATTATACTAATATCATTCCATGTCGGCGAGACTCTCCCCGGTCGGGAAGACGTTACAGTGAAGCCCCCACCTTTCAGCGAGACTCCGGAGAGTCAGGAAGACTTATCCTCGAGCAACCCTTCTTTCGCCGAGACCTCCACCATTCGGCCAGACCTTATGCCGAACTCAAACCTTTTGGGGAGACTCCCCCGTGTCGGCAGGACATCTCCCCGAAACCATCCAACTTCGACGAGACCTCACCCCAAAGCCACAACCTTTCGCCAAGACCCCATCGGTCGGTAGGACCTCTCTCTGAGCGAAAACTCTTTCGGTGAGACATTATCGGTCGGCAAGAGATCACACCAAAGGAAAACCACTCTCCCCGAGGCCGAGCTTGTGAAAAACGGTTGGCGAGACTTCGCAAGCGGAGAGATATACAAAAACTCATGGCGACCAAGATGTCTCGGCAACCTTTGGATTTCAAATGAACAAAACCAAACTACCAGTCGGAAAGACAATAGGAGGGTCTCAACGACTTTCTTCTTCAGGAGTTTTGTGCCAAATCTGATCGAGGAATGCTTTCCAACAAACTTCCTTGTGAAATAGCATCAGATGTATGATTTAACCATGTGAAACAATGCCTCCATTAGTTCTCAAATGCATTGGATGAAGACCTTCCCAATGAAAACCGAACTACACACTGGGCTCAACCCTTATGCAAGCCACATTTAATCCACATGCTGAATTTAAAACATAGTTTTCCCCTGCAGCCTGCCTGATTGAGCCCGTGGGTGAAAATCGGGTAATAGGCCCAATTACCAAAACTCTCCACCTTAGTGGTAGCAATTCCAAGGGAATTGGTAGCAACCTCTAAGAAACTGGCAACAGATATTCCAATGGAGGGGAGAACAACAATGGCCAAACTAGAAAATTGGTTACATGCAACCACCTCCACAACCTCAATAGCCTGGCATAATGCCTCCTCCTCCTAACTCAAACTCTAACACACCTAGACCTACTTAATTACCAGCTCAACCCACACCTAACTCAAATAACAAACCGTAACAGTGGCCAGCCTACTCTGTAGATCCCAATCAATTTACTGCATATGCTTTGAGTGTGAGTGATAGTCATTTCCATTTAGGAACCACCTTGCCATCTCCTTCCATTCCTATTATCATAGAGTTTCCTATGGAAGAAGAGGATCATCAAAATCTATCTAATATCCCTGTTCAGTCAAGTGTTCCCAAAAATCTTGAATCAGTTTAGTAGTCTGATCAAGACCCACCATTTCCTCAAAGGTTAGAAGTTTTTAAACAAAAGGAAGAAACAACCTTTGATATTTTGGACTAATTGAAACACATGTGTCAAGATGCCTTTGTTCCAAGCTATAAAATATGTCCCTATATATAGCAAGGCAATTAAGGAAGCATGTCTCAAAAATCCAGGGAGGAAAAAGTACCCCACTACCATTCATGTGGTGGGGCAGTTGGAAGATATCATGCTTTGGAAAGTCACTGTTCCTAAATATAATGAACCAAGTAGTCCTATAGTTGGAGTCTTTATAAATGGAATCCAAGTAAAGAATGCTCTAATAGACTTGGGAGCAACTATCAATGTGATGACTAAGGATATCCTATAGCAATTAAATGTTGCAAATATGAGACCTACTCCTATTGTCCTACAGCTTGCTGATAGTTCCACTGTAAAACCAAATGGTATAGTAGAAGACCTTGTTGTTACTCTAGACTCTTGGGAATCTCCAACAGATTTCATGATCCTTTCCCCTAAAGATACATTGGGAGGGTATCCCATTATTCTGGGTAGGCCATGATTAGCTACATTAGATGCTTACAATGGATTTCGGTTAGGGGACATGACCATTTCTGATGGGAGAAACACTAAGAAGCTTGTCCTCTATCCTCTTGCTCAACCATTCCATGATATGGATAACCCCATATGGCCACATGTTGGAGAGGAGGCCGAGGAGGTCAATTTAGTGGTACAACTCATGATGATAGGAAGAATTTCTTTTATGCAACTTTAGGAAGAAGATGAAATATTGTCCCATATAATTCATAACAATTATGAAGTGCATGAAGAATCACCCACTCATGAATCTAGTTCTGCATGTCCATTGCAGATACTTATGCCTGCTTCTCCTGCACCTAGATTTCCTGTAGCAACAAATATGCTTCATACATTGTTACCACATGAACAAAAAATTCCAAGCATCAGTGAAACAACCATGATTGAGTTGACCACACAAGTACAAGTTTTAGAGGGGAAAAATTTGAATATTAATAACAAGTTAAGTCAAGAGAAGTAGTTGTCCCTAACAAATCTGTTAAAGTTGCTTCAACATGCATTTGCATGGGTTTACCATGAAATGAAAGGATTAGATCCCAAACTATGTACTCATAGGATTTACATTAGAGATGATTGCACACCATTAAGGAAACCAAAAAGGAGAATCAACCTTGCATTATGGGAGATTGTGAAAGGGGAACTACATAAGTTATTGGATGCATGATTTATCTACCTTATCTCAGACAACCAATGGGTGTCCCCTTTGGTAATTGTGCCTAAAAAGGGAGGAAAATAGAGAGTTTGTGTTGACTATAGAGAACTAAACTCTACCACTAAAAAGGATCACTTTCCCTTCCTTTTATAGACCAAGTATTGGATTCACTTGCAGGTAAACAATATTTTTCCTTCCTAGATGGATTCAGTGGTTATAATCAAATACAAATTACACCTAAAGATCAAGAGAAGAGAACTTTCACCTATCCTTGGGGGACTTATGCCTATTCAATACTTTCATTTGGTTTATGTAATGCACTTGTAACCTTTCAAAGAGCAGTTATTAGTATATTCTCAGATATGTCACATGATTGTATAGAGATCTATATGAATGATTTTACTACTTATGGTACTGATTTTGCAGAAGCATTAGAAAACCTAAGAAATATTTTGCAGAGATGTGAGGACCATAATCTGTCCTTGAATAGTGAGAAATGCTTTATGATGATGCAGGAAGGAGTAGTCCTTGGCCATTATATCTCTTAGAAAGGAATTCAAGTGGACCCAACCAAGATTGAGGTAATTACCAATCTTCCTATTCTTGTCAAGCAAAAAGATGTTAGAAGTTTCCTGGGACATGCATGATACTATAGGCGCTTCATAAAAGATTTCAGTAAGATGGCAACACCACTTTATAATCTTCTAACTAAAGATACTGAGTTCCAGTTGACAAAGGATTGTGATAAAGCATTCCATAATTTAAAAACAACAATAACCCATGCTCCTGTTCTCAAAGGCCCTAATTGGAGACTCCCTTTCCATATTCACACATATCCATCTCATTATGCTATAGGGGTTTTCTTGCGACAAAAAGGAGAAATAGAGAATGCAATCTACTTTGTCAGCAAGAACCTGCAAGGAGCCGAGTTTAACTACACAATGATAGAGAAGGAGATGTTGGCAGTCATTTTTGCTCTCAACAAGTTCAGGCATTATATCATAGGATATTAGATCTTTGTCCATACAAACCATGTAGCCATAAGATACCTTATGAACAAGACATTGATTTCAAGGAGGTTAGCAAGGTGGTTGTTGTTAATGCAGGAATTTGACATCACCATTATAGATAAACCGGGTAAGGAAAATGTTGTGGAAAATTTTCTCTCCAGATTGACTACATCAGAGGAAACTCAAGCCATTGATGACTCCTTTCTTTATGAAAATTTGTTCTCCATCAATGTACACACACCTTGGTATGCAGATATAGCCAATTATCTGGTTACAAGGAGAGTTCCCCCTCATTTCTATCCAAAAAGCGAAGGGTTCTTATTGAGAAAATTTCTCCATTCTCATAGATTGTAGGTTGTTTATTATATATTGGACCAGATCATGTGATGAGAAGATGTGTAAGAGAGGATGAAACCTATGATATACTATATGCATTCCATAATGAACCATGTGGGGGGAACTTTGCAGCTAAGAGAATGGCTATGAAGATTCTCAATACAAAGTATTACTGGTCTACACTTCATAAGGATGTAGGAAACTACACTAGGAAGTGTGATAAATGTCAAAGGATGGGCCGACCAACTAAATCAGATGATATGCCTCTATACCCTCAAGTAGTTATCACACCATTTGATAAATGGGGACTTGATTTTGTAGGTCCAATTGATCCATCATAAAATGAAAAATCTTACATCTTGGTTTGTACTGATTATGCGACTAAATGGGTTGAGGTCAAAGACATGAAACATGCTAGGGACAATAAAGTTGCAGAATTCCTCTATGAAGAAATCTTCACATGCTATGGAGTTCCTAGAGAAATAGTCACAGATCAAGGGGCTCAATTCACATCTACTCTTGTCACAACATTGGTGAATGAGTATAATGTCAGTCATAGGAAATCTACACCCTATCACCCTCAAGCCAATTTCCAGTTTGAGGTAATAAATAAGGAAATAGAATCTATTATGACCAAAACGGCGGCAATCCACAAAAAAATTGGGAAAATAGGTTGCCAGAAGTTGTCTAGGCCTATAGAACCACTTGGAAAACCACCACTGGTTTTACTCCCTTTAAAATATCATATGGAAAAACAAGAATGATTCCAATAGAGTTTGAACACAAAACTCTTAGAACAACACTAGACCTTGGAATAGATCTATCTAAGGCACAAAAGGATAGGGTTATGCAACTAAATGCCTTAGATGAGATGAGGAATTAGCTCTCCACCATGCTAAGATGGTGCAAAACTAGAGAGTTAGATGGCATGATAAATACATCAAAGAAAAGATGTTCCAGCCATGTGACTAGGCACTTATTTATGATTCTAGGTATAAAGACAGCATAGGAAAACTTCTAACCAAGTGGTTCAGACCATATGAGATTGCAGAGGTCTTTCCCAATGGTGCTGTTCAACTTACAAAAATTGATCCTATCAGGTTCAAGCTCCTGGTCAATGGTCATCATCTCAGGTTATACCATAAACCAACCTTGAAACAAGAGTTCATGCAACAATTTATTGAATACCATAACTGCGAAGTTCTTGCAGTCGAAGGAAGTGGACCTAGTGTCCATCCTTCTGACTAGTCAAAGGTATGAATGCAATCGTAATAAAGATTTCCACTATTTGTGGGAATTAACTTCTCCATCAATAAACTTACCTGCCCATTCATCTCCATCCCTTCTCTCTCTTCCATCACTCCACCATCACTTCACTCCATCATCACTTCATTTAGTAGCTCAACTATACTTTTCTGGTGACCAATACTTCCTTCCACATTCTTTGCAAAAGAAACTCCAACTTTTTAGGTACGTGCATAAAAACTTAATGTATCTTAATTACCTTGCATGCATTTATTTAATTACTGTACTTTAATATTGATATTTTACATAGCAACTCCTGTTCGTATGCCCTGTTACATCATAATTCCATCGTAGCCTATGCAGACACATACTTTTATTTAGGTTGGGGGGAGTGTGAACCCATGTGTCATACATGTCATTAATCACATTTCATGTGCCAACATGGCAGCAAATTTGAAATTTGAAATGATATAGTTGAAGTGACATCCTACATGCATGATATGAAACTAAGTCGCCACCATTTTCTTTGATGATACCCCTCCTTTACGTATTCTTTACTACCTTAGTCGAAATCATAATGCCACTAAAAAGATAAATTGGGAAGTCATACGACATTGGTGTTAGTACTAGTGAAGAGTTGCAGGAAGCAAAAGAGAAATTGGGTTTTCAGAAGAAGGATTGCAGGAAAGAATTGCTTGTAGAGGTGTTTGCCAGATTGTGAGTAGAAGAAATGGGAGGTTAGCTAATCATAAATGAACCAACAGTTCACCAGGTAATCCTACAAGATGCACTTTCTCTGACTGAATTCAGAAATTGTGGATGGTTATATTACTTTCTGAAGCTAAATAATTTCAATAATGACATTGCCTTAGAATTTGCACAAAAATTTTCTGATGGTAAGGCAATGGTGAAAGTGCTAGAAGTTATAGCCACCGAAGAAAAGATTGTTGAAGTGTCAGGTTTGCCTGCTGAAGGAGAACCCTACCTTGCTTTTAGGGATTCTAGATCAACTAGAGAGGAATTCATTGAGCCTAGTGATCCTCCACTTGTTATAGACAAACAAGGAACACAAACAAATTCTTTGCTAGAAAAATGGAAATAAGTTTCTATCTACATTATTAAATACATTACATGCGAAGGTCACCAATCTTGTCTTCATTTTGTACATTTCAAGCTTTTGAATCACATGAGACATGGTAGGAGGATGAATATGCCAAACGTCCTATACAATCTTCTTGCAATCATGGTTGTTGAGACACATAAAGGTAGGGAAAACTCTGTTTCCCATCATTGTTTGATTAAATTGTTGGTAGTAAAATCTTTGCAAGAAGTGTCCAGTATGTCATGGGATGAATTTTTGAACATTGATAAATTTAGATTAGAAAATGTGGGTCCTAGAGGTCATCCCCTAAATCATAGGGTTAGTGGGGATGAGGGGGTTATTAAAATCACTCCCGGAGCTTCAACTTCTAGGGAAAACCCTAGCACAAACCCTCCTGTAGCAGAATTTGCAGTAGAAATTGGTTCCTCTGAATCAAAACATAGAAATGAAGATAGCTCATCTTCGGACCCTAATGTCAATGTTCTGCCTAAAATTACAGTTCCCACTAGGGTTGCCATTCAAAAGGAGGAAGCAAAAATGAGAAAAGAAAAAAATAGTAAAGGGACGGCTAAGAAGCAAAAACCAAGAAAATTGAAACCTAGCCCTAGGAAGTGGAAACTGAAGACACTGATCATCCTACAGTTGCTGGGAAAAATAAAAGCCCTCCAAAGAAATCAAAACTAACCGAGTTCATTATTGGTGTGCCTCCAAAAAGAAGCCATAGACTCAGAGGGAAACCTAGGAAGGAGGCAAAATCTCCTAAGGAGCAGGTAAATATAGAAGTGGTAGAAGTTCCTGAGCAAGCAAACTTAGGGTTGGCAGAACTTGCTGCTATTGCAAAGCAAGTTGAAAACTAGGAACCAGTACAAACAAAGAAAATGGAACATCAAGAACCGGTGCAAGGAAAGATCCTATTAGGAAAGCACAAACCTCCTACTTTTTCATGGGTATCAATAGCCTTGGATTTATGGAAAGAAATACAGAAGAAAGAGGAAGAATGGAATAAAGAAAAACTCAAGCTACATGAAGAAATTAATAAGAAAAATGCAGAAATTGAGGAGAAGAATGTAGAGATTATTGCATTAAAGGATATAAGGTAGACAATGTGGTGGCTCTATTTCCACAAATGATGGCATGCAGAACTCCCCCAAGGGTATATGCATTGCATTTAAAGGAGCGTAATCTTTCCTTTAAGTTGTCAAGGGTCATTTTGGGTCTAAGCCCTTCCATTGTAACCCCACAATTTTTTTCCAAGCTTATCAATCCTCTCCTCTTCAAGTTAAAAATTTGCTATGTGAATTGTATTTGCACAATTATGTTGTTCCTAATGTCCATGAGTGGAATCCATTGTTATACATTGGGGATATTCACTTGAGGTCATTAATGTCCTGGATTCAAAATGAAATTAGCTGGGGGCAACAATTTAAAATATACAAAGAAAGTGAACTCCATAACCCCTTATCTCTAAGATATGAATCAAGTAGTCCTATAGAGATTTACTACACATGGAAAAGACTTCTTTATAATCCAGAGTACAAAAAGAGGATCATGCCTTCTAGGGAGGAAGCATACCTAGAATATGACCGGGTAGCTGCTACTACAGGAAAGACAATGTTGGGATACATATCATAGAGATGGAAAGATTTTCCAAATCAGTTAAAAAAGGATGAACCCCATTCCCTACAAAACTATTATGCAGCTTGCAAACAAAGCATTAGATATATACATCTTGGGAGGATGAAGCAACACTATTGGATCCCATTGATATTTCAGCCACCTATTCTATTGTGGCCAATACCGGACTACAAAACCTATCAATATGATATAGATACAGAGAGTCCAAGGTGGGGTAGACTGGAAAGAAAGTAGGGGTTCTATTGGGATCCAAATTCAGATACTGCAAAGACTAATCAAGGGCAGACAACAATTGGTGATTTCAAGGCTTTGATAAGGCAAAGGAATTGATTTCCCTCTGCTGGAGGACCAAAAAATTGTTAGGTTGGGGGGAGATGACGAGTCCAAATAATGATTCATTTTTTATAGGGTTTATTAGATAGTTGTTGTTGTTATTATAAGACTTTAGCACCTAGTTATTGACACTCTCTATGTTATTTCCCTAAATTTGTGAACTTTGGGCATGAACTTATCCTTGTAACTTTTGATGATTAACCTACTATGTGATATATCTATATTAATTTTACATGTGATTGAATGAATGCTATTCTAAGGTGATTACATATATACAATTGTTTTGTGCACGCTAATGTCATTATGTAGGTTCACATTAAGATGTATATATAAATGAAGCTTGCAAGGTGGAAGGAGTTCATGCTAGCTAATCGGTTGCTAAAGAAGTAAAAAAGATAGTCATTAAAGAGGTCAATGGAGGGAAACTCCCAGCTCGTGTGGAAGTTGTAACTTACCTTTAAATGATCATGTCTGTCAGTTGAGTAGATTTAGGAGGTGTTGCTATGTTGGATCCTCGTTAAGGAAATCTAGTTTGACTAAATCTGGCGCATGCATAACCTCCTTCCTCTTTTTCATGCTTTCAATAAATGGCATCCTCCTAGTTTGTTGGAGTTGACCGACCAATTAGTTAGGGTTAGTTAGAAGCTTTTCTTCTATAAATAATGATTAGATGTCCATCTTCACAAGGTTGGATGTTTTGATATTGTACTTGCATTTTTTAGTTTCAAGGAATACAGTCATGTTGCTGATATGATGTAATCATGTTCTCAATGAATAAAATGATACTTTTATTTGTTGCATCTGAGTTAGCTTAGGAATGACTCATTCAAAGGGGCCCACTTGGTGAGAATTCCACCCATTCAGTTTAGTGGTTGGGTGTGTGTAGGATCATGATGAGCTAAAAAGTGGCGATATGATGGGTGCGCGTAGGGTATGTGGCTGGCGATTTTTTTTAACCCAAAATTGATGAAACAAAAAGGGTTTTTTAAAGGAGATTCTCAACTTTCCACCAATATAAATTATTCTTTACTTTGAATTTAATAAATAATTATTATTCATTTTCTATTTGAATTACGACTAAAGTCTTGATTGATAGGCTGATTAAGAAACATCTATAGCTTTCAAACGGTATCACATTTTTCGAATATGAAACATGCGTCACATTCTATGCTTCACATACTATAGGATTAAAAAAAAAAATTAATTTCATGAAGTTTTGACCAAGTTAAGGTGGTTAGACATACGAGGTTTTATATTTTTAAAAGTTGTAATAAAAAATTCATAATTAATTATTTACTTGGAAAAAATTACAAAAAAAAAAATGCATCACATCAGGACATGAGTCCTCTACTCATATCTAAAATCTTATAAAAAAATATTATCATTTTATTGTGGTTAGGGTGGTCAGATAGACACCTACTTATTTTTCCCCTGAAATTTAATTGCTATTGCATTGAAATTTCAAATTTTCACCAAATAGATTTTTTTTTTTAAATAAACCTAGTAGCTTAGAAACTACATTCAACTTGCTACATATTCTATTCTTACATATTTTAAAAATAATATAGATAACTTATTCAAATTTTTACGTCAAGTTGCCTAACTCTGATTTTTCTGAATTTTATCGCCACCTAAGGGCCTATTTTTTCCATGATGATCCTGCACATACCTGGTTACTTTTTTGTTCAGTAATTAGTTACGATCTTAGTAGTTGTCTATTCCTGCAACCATTGGAACTCTTTTTCGTGTCTATTCTTGCGGCCAAGGAAAACAAAGTAACTTCCTATCTATTTGTTGAGATTTCTATTTTTGTCATTCATTCCAGTTTAGTTTAGTTGTTGATTCATGCTAAGTACTTATGCTAATTCCTTTCCAGCATTTTATTTTCAGTATTGTTTCCTTTCTAGTTATAAGGATAAGGATGACTATAGTTGAGTCCTAGTGCACAGACAGTGTTGACCCATTTCAAGTTCACGTCCCTGGGTTGACAATGAAATGAACCTTCATGATGAGCAAGATATATACTTAGTGCATATATCTAATCTCTACGTCACAACTTTAAGGGCTTACTTATTGAACCATTAGAGGAGGCCAACAATCTTCTTGCTCATGTTTCTCATTGATTGGATCATTGCTTTTTGAGAGGGATATATCTTGTTGCATTTTATCTTCATCACCTGGAGAGGCTCCCAACTCCTTAAGAATATTTTCAACTATTTGTAATGTTTCTCTCCTTAGCTTCTATATATCATCCTTGTTTTTTCCCATAAGAGTATTTACTCTTTGTTTTGTCCTAAATTTTTGGGCACACAATTGAGACAACTTAGCTCTTTCCTCATGAGATAATGAAGAACCGATCTTCTCCAAGAAAAAAAAAATCATCTTTGTATTTTCTACAATTGCCTCTTGCCTTCTTACACTCAATACACCTTTTAAATCATCCAATAATTGATCCTCTATCTCACTAGGAAAACATTAAATGCCACCATGTATTTGACAATGAACTCTTCAATTGTTTCCTTATCTGTTGTTGCCTTATCTGTATTATTGGCTCCCAAATACATTTTAATTATATCCTTCAAGATTCCAAACTCTGCTATAGCACTGAATAGTGCATCAAACTTCATAGGATTGTGCTCAAGGATGAGGGGGGTCTCCTCTTTCTTATTTCCCTTTTTTGTATCGATCTATTCCTAAGAGACTTTGGATTTCCTTTCTCAGACCAATTGATGTTCCGCCTCTTCCTCTTCTTCTTCTTCTAAATTGATATACCTAACTCTTGTTTCTTTTTATTTCTCTCTTCTCTTTGGATCTTTTTGTTTTTTAGGGAGGCTGGATGTGCCTATCTTCTTAGAACCATCTATTTATTTTGTTTCAGAGGGATTTGTAACAGTAAGTGTGGAGGTTGAGGTTATGCCTAACCTTCTTGATCTCTGTTGAGTCTATGGAGGAGAAGATGTACCTTTGGATTTCTCTAAAAGGTCCATAGGGGTACCAAACTCCTTTTCCAACTCAACTTTCATCTTTTCAGCCTTTTCTTCAATATCTTTCTTTTTCTTTTCCAAACCTTCTCTTTACTTGATTTCTCTTTATAAGTACCAAACCTTTCAATTGTTATATCTCTAGGTTTGATCAATATAATCTCTACAAGACCAATGCACTCAGACTCATCTACCTCATAAGGCAGTTTTGGAACCCAAATAGTTTTGGGTTCAACTACTTTCATGTAGCAATAATCTTTGCTAAACATAAATGTTAATTCATTATTATACTTGTTCACAAATTTACTTGGAATCCTTTCTCTCTATTGGATCTGAGTTGAAAAGGTTTAAAGAATCATCACAACATTGAATCACAAGACTCTTTACCATCTCTAATTTGAACAACTATAGGAATATTATCTTGCCATACTACATTCTTCACTCTGTGCAACTCATTGAGAAAGTAAATCATTAAGAAAATGATTAGAGTACCATACTTGAAAGGCTATTTTGACTCCTTGGTCTTCTAAAATTTTCCAACAATTATTCTCTCAAGAGCTTAGGGTATGTGTAGGATCATCATGGAAAAAACAGGCCCTTAAGTGGCAAAAAATTCAGAAAAATCAGATTTAGGCAACTTGATGTAAAAATTTGAATAAGTTATCTATATTATTTCAAAAATATGTAAGAATAGAATCTGTAGAAAATTGAATGTAGTTTCTAAATAGGTTTATTTAAAAAAAAAATCTATTTGGTGAAAATTTGAAATTTCAATGTAGTAGTACTTAAATTTCAGGGAAAAAATAAGAAGTAGGTGTTTGTCTAACCACCCTAACCACAATAAAATGATAATATTTTTTTTATAAGATTTTAGATATAAGTAGACGACTCATGTCTTGATGTGATGCATATTTTTTGTAATTTGTTTCCAAGTAAATAGTTAATTATGATTTTTTTATTACAACTTTTAAAAAATATAAAAAACTCGTATGTCTGACCACATTAACTTGGTCAAAACTTCATGAAAATCAATTTTTTTTAATACTATAGTATACGAAGCATAGAATGTGATGCATGTTTCAAATTCAAAAAAATGTGATACTATTCGAAATCTATAGATGTTTTTCAAATAGCCTATCAATCAAGACTTTAGACGTAATTCAAATAGAAAATGAATAATAATTATTTATTAAATTCAAAGTAAAGCATAATTTATATTGGTGGAAAGTTGAGAATCTCCTTTAAAAACCCTTTTTGTTTCATCAATTTTGGGTAAAAAAAGTCATCAGCCACATACCCTACACATACCCATCATATCACCACTTTTTGGCCCATCATGATCCTGCACATACCCCTCAAAAATATCAAAGTCTTTGCCTCTCACCATCTGATAAGCCATGTGTAATGCAGTGGCAGTGATAATATTCTCTCTATTTGTGTAAAATATCTTGTAACCAATCATTTTTGTAATATATTTGATCATCAAATATTCAATTTCATTCACTGTTAGGACACACTTGCCAAACTTGGCTCTGGTAAGCTTTATCATCACTTCATTCTTTATCACTTTCAATATCGGGATAGGTCTTGAGGAGCTCAAACTGGTAACAACCCTAATTTCCTCTTTGGTTATCATATCCGGCATGTCCAACCACATGAATTTATCATGAATTTTTCTCAAAACATACTTCACCCACTCATTATCATAGCATAAATTAGGAAATTCTGTCCACACATCTAACTTTTTCTCCATCAAACTTGTATACTCTGGTTTCAACCCAAAATCATCTCCAGTTAGCACTTTTTCCCTAAACTCTGCCGTTTTCAAGTGATCATATTCATCCATCACTTCAAATGAACATAAATTCACACATATTTTGTGTGCAACACATTTGAAGGAACCTTAGAGAATGCCCCTTCTTTATCTATTTCCATTGATTTGTATGGATGCTTCTTAAATTTAGGCCTCGGCCTCTCAAGCACATCAATAACCCAAGGAGTAAACCTCTGAGATAGGGTTTGCAAGAAATTGTAAATACCTTATGGAAATTTTCCTGGTAGGGTTTCATTTAATAGTTTAGATCCCATTTGCTTTGCTCTCCTCTTCAAATGCTTGAACACAAATGTCTTTTAGAATGTGCAAAATGAAATATAAACACTTTATTTATGACCTAAAAAACACATTAAATGCAATAGTGAAAAGTTAGGTCAAATACTGTCAAGCCTTCACTGTATCATCACAAGGATGAGCCCAAACATTTCAAAAATATTATAACCAAGATATTTTTTACCGAAGATTTCACTAATGGATCAACCAAACCAACCTATACATGCCCCAATATGTTGAAGACATCAACATCTCATCTTTGGTAGGGGTTTAGAAAGTTTTATGTTAAAACTCCCCCTAAGTCAAAATGCTTTCTATCTAGTTTTGGTGGAAACATCTACACCAAAATATGGCACAGACTCATTATTCACATCATTATCTTCCTTTTTCTTCTAGATCTTGTTTATCTCCTTTACCTCAACTAGATCAATCTTCTTTTGTGGAACGAAGGGTTTCACATTCTTTCCTCTGCAAAACTTAGCTATATGTACCAGATTATCATATTTATAGCATGTGACACCTTGTCACGAAGAAAACTTACTTCTTTCCATTTTAAATTTACATTCAATAGCCTTATGCTCAAACCCATCACATGATTTCATGGAAATTGTTGAGAAACCTAGGTGCTTTATTACGACTTTAAATTGTTTAACAAATCACAAGCTTATATAGATGTTAACTATTTAGGATTTTATTTTAGCATATTAGGAAGTTGAGTGCCATATCTTCAACCAGTATATCATTCAGTGTGAGAAAATCAATCAAGGACCACACAAGAGGCATATTGAAGATGAATTATTATCTAAAAGGTATTTCCTTATATATTATCTTCCAATGTTATTTGACGAAGTAGTTGTTGCACATTTTATGTTTTTCTTCTTTCTTTTGAATCATGTTTATCTCATTATTCTATTGATTATGGTTATAGTTAGAATGTTGAAAGCCTTAAGAGATTCTATTAAAATACATTATCCTTATTTATTACCCTATGTAGTAAATAAGTTCTTGGTATACTCAGAAGGAATCCTTGATGGATTTGCTTGACTCCTCAAGGCTTTAGGCTAAATCTTGAGGCAAGACTCAGGCTAATTATTATTTTCTAGATACTCTAAAAGATGATGACCTCAGTGCACTCCCAATAGGGGAGTGTAGTCTTTAGAGAGTGACTTAGGACCCGGATGGTCCTGATGAATCTAAGTCTCTAGCCAGAGCATATTTCTATCTCTTATAGATGCCTATACTAGAAGGATAGATGAACTCCTACCCATTTGGGTAGATGCCTAACTTGTATGTTCGAATGCCTATCTAAGATGGATTGATGCATATTTTGTACATGGATAGAAGTACCCAAGTATATAATTGAATAAACACAAAATAAATATTTTATGTGAAAGAAAAAAAATTGTGGTAAATCAAATTTTGGGTTATTACAAAGGGTCCACATGTATAAATCAAAATAAGCCAAATTAGATCAAGAAAATCCAAACAATTGTGAAGATACTTGTAGAACAACCTCCAAAGGAAATGGTGAAGTGATTACAAGTGGGTTGTATCTATCATCAAAGAGGAAATGAATATCCCCAAGTATGCCCCAAATATCTACAGTATGTGACTCAACAAATAATGTTACAATACCTAACAAGAAGTTATCCCACAAAGTTGAAACTAAAATACTAGTAACATCTTGTGGAAGTGAGATGATCTCTAAAGATGCAAGAGGTGGAAGCTCAACATAATTCTCATGAATCAAGGTGGATGATGGAAGTACACATAGGTTCAAGTGACCAAAATTCTTCTTAGATATCTAATCCACTCTATATGCATGAGAGTGTAGACTAGTTAATGGTAGTGCAAGATAATTTGTAGAAAAATGAGAAAAGACATATAATTGAGATCTAGGATCAATTGTCCCAAATACAATAATATCTCTACTATTCAAGTCTCTGATAAGCACTGAATCAGGTGTGAACTCTACTGCCTTACTTTCCCCATTGTGTGCAATCTAATACATGGAAACGAGATTGGAGGATAGTGAAGGAAAACAAGTACATAATGAAATGTGCCCTCATGAATTATTTATAGATTATATCCCACTAAAACTCATGTAATTTTTGTTCCTCATCAGTACGTGTGGTGATGTGTAAGGATCATATGAAGAGAACATAATTGGAGATGAAGCCATGTGATGTAAGGCTCCTAAATCAAGAAGTCATCAATTGGACTAAGGATTGGTGGATGCAAAGAGTGCATGACCTTTCATCTTGTCTACTCCACATGCCATGGTGGTTGACCCTAATTGTGAAGGTTTTGAAGTGGAAGAAGAGGATGAAGGAAAATGAATATGATTCTTTTGTAGGTGTTTCAACTCATCAATCTACTTTGCATAACATTGATGCTCATCATGTCCCAAATTTTTGCAATATACATATTTTGTTTTTCCTTCTTAGATGAGCCCCCCTTGGAAGAGGAAGAAGAATAAGAGGTATCTTGTGAATGTGATTCCTTTTCTTGCTCATTGTTCTTGGAATCCTTGTGTTTTTATTCTTACCTTTTCCATTTGAAGCCTTTGGGTATTTGGTGCTTGGTGATGCAATAAGAGTTTTTGGTTTGGAAGACTTCAATGATCCCATCTATACCAAATTTTTCTATTCCATAGTGAGTGATATGGAAAAATCATCAAGTGAAGTAATAGTGAATCTTGCACGATGTACATATCTAGTGTCATAGAAGGTGGAAACAAAAACTAAATAGTCATAACCAAGTTTGGAAAGGATGGAGAGAATCAACTAAGAGTCATGCTTATCAATACCACACTATGTCAATTACAATCTAAGAGACTTGATTTTGGTGAAGAAGTCTTGGATGCTATCAAAATATGCATGTGTCAAATTGATAAGCTCATTCTTCAACTAAAATCCTCTCAAAGTATCCTACTTCCCAAACAAGGACTCTAATTGAAATTAGATCTCATTGGGTGTGGTGGAAGATTCAACATGAAAGAGAGGATAATGAGACATAAACATGTCTAGTGTCCCAAAATTCTCATCACACCTATTAAACCATTTTCTTTTCTTTGTAGCTCCTTTAGGTTCAAGTTTTGTAACTATGGTCATTCTATATAACCCTTGTTCATTTATTTTCCTCCAGCTCTCTCCTATTCTGATGATGAATCATGAAGTGTGATTCAAAACATTGATGCTAAAAATTTCTAACACAATCAAATCTAGAAGCAATATCTATTAGCAAAAATGGACTGGGGAAACTTGATGTCATTAACCCTTGTTTCTTTAGATTTATCTCCATGTTTTTCCAACCATAATAGTTAAATGGAGTGTGGAGCTATATGTGTTGTATCCATGATAATTGAATGAAAAAACATAGAAATTTGAGGACTAATAGGAGTAGAAAATATCTCAATGCAAGAAAATTCCCCCTTGAGATCCTAAAAAATTGACCTTATTTGCATGTTTTCCAAGAAAAGAACCAAAAAATGAAAAACTAAGGTTTGAGTGAAATAATAGTTACTTGGTTTATTTTTTGGAAAATAGGTCTAAGATCTATGCAGAGGATTGAATCAACTTTCCAATGCTGCTTGAATCATGAAAATTTGATACCATAGTCAAAATTTGTGACCTGAGTGAAAACAACTTGATCTAAATTTAGAGGCATGTAGAATTTACTAGGATAAGAATATATAAAAATTGGTCACATCACTAGATTGGGCTCAAAACTAGCTTTCCAATGATATAAGGATTATGTTAAATAGAGATTAGACACCTAAATTATACCCGATTTACTGAAACTTTTCCAATTTGGCTTCTAGGGCAATTAGGGGCTAAAAACAAATAGCCCCTGGTCCTATTGTGGACCATGGGTTTGAGCACTAAGGGCTATTACAATAGACCTTGGGAATTGATTTGACCCTATTGGGGGATGTGGCATTAGGTAAGGGGATAGCAGTGGCCCCTGGTCATAGATGTGATCGTTGTGGAGGATAGGGGTTGTGGAGTGGCACATGAGTTGTGCAAAGGACGCACTTGAGCAGAGGCACAGGTGGAGCGAGGAGATGATGACACCATGGTGTAAAATGGGTAGTAGCGATCGAGGTGAAAATATAGGCAATATCCTTGAATATTCCTTCATTGTTGGAAAAAAATCCATTCATCGATCGAAATACAAATTGCTTCTATATTTTTATTTTAAAAAAATCATTGAAAAATTTAAACCCTACTACTATGAATATTTCCACATCTAGGCGATGTACGACTATGCACAACTTGTATGAACTATATAGCTTAGTATGGATTTGTAAAAAGGTACGAATTGCATACAGATGTATAGATTTTTTTCCTTGTGACATAAAAATTTACTTAGATTTCAACTTCTTTGATTTTCATGAAACGATAGTCAATCCTTAGTTTTTGGCCACTTCAAACACAATCGTGGGGTTCATTTTTCTCCAAGATACACCAAAAATTCTCTCAAGGTTGGATCTATCAAATTTTGAATAGGACGCTACACATTTG
Source organism: Sequoia sempervirens (assembly GCA_007258455.2). Taxonomy (NCBI): domain Eukaryota; kingdom Viridiplantae; phylum Streptophyta; class Pinopsida; order Cupressales; family Cupressaceae; genus Sequoia; species Sequoia sempervirens. Next base: position 203,251,659 of record VDFB02000013.1, on the reverse strand, counting down.
GTGCTCTAATACTATGTTGGAGTTGATGATTGAACCCCACAACTCCCAAAATTCACCTACAAGTAATTATCCTATCACAAAGAGAGATCAAAGCAAGATGAATTTTCTCAACAACTTGAGAAATTGTATTTGATGGAATGACTTGAATTAATGAATATAGTGAAAGGTGAATGCTTATAAAAGAAAAAACAAACCCTAGATGAGGATTTGATTAGATCAAGAGAAGTGTCTTCATCTTATGCAATGATACAACATGGTTTAAATATAGCTCAATTTAATAACAAAAAACAATTCCTAAGTTTAACTTAAGTAATTAAAGTAAAAAAGGCCTAATAATTAATTAATGATTAATTAATTATTATTTGATTACCTTGGGCTTATAAAAGTTAAATAATTAAAATATTGCTAGATGGTTTTTAGACATTATGATATATAGTTTAGATTTATTCATATCATAAAATTAAAATCAAACAATCATCAAAATTAAAATTAATATTTGAATATCCTAATTTAAAATTAATATTTAAATTTCTTAATTTAAGTTTGGTATCCAAATATTCTAATTTACTCTTTATATAGGTGAATCTTTAAATTTAAAATTCAACCAATGCATCCTAATGGATTATTCATATAAAGTGCATTAATTCTTCATTGTGAGTTATAAATATGTGTGTGTGCACGGGCATGTATATATATATATATATACATATATATATATACATATATATATATATACATATATATATACATATATATATATATATACATATATGTATATATATACATATCTCTACATATATACATATACATGTATATGTATATATATATACATATACATGTATATGTATATATACATATACATGTATATATACATATCTCTACATATATACATATATATGTATATGTATATATATACATATACATGTATATGTATATATATATATATATATATATATATATATGTATATATATATACATATACATGTATATGTATATATATACATATATATGTATATATGTATATATATGTTCACTTTTAAGATCACAATATTATTTACACACAACACACTGCTTGAATTATGAAAGCAACTACACATTAACACAATGAACATTAAAAGAGGTTCCCTATTGAGTTCTTTTTCTAATCAGGGAGCTTTTGGTCCCCAAAATATTTAGGATTCCACTTAATATAAAATGAAAATATCCTAGTTTGCATGTTTTTCATGTGTTTTTTTTTTTCAAAACTCCCAAGTCCATTTTATTTAATCAACTAAATATGGACTAGTCATAGACACTAGCCCATATCCTAACTATTTTTCCCACTACATCAACAAAAATTGAAAGGAAAAGTTCTTTTTATCCTTTTCCTTCTCAAGTTGTACATGCCTAAAAACTTATGACAACTCTATATCCTATTATTTTACATCATTTTAAATCCTTAAATGAACCTTATCTGTTACCCCTTGGTGGAAATGTAGTCACTCATCCACTAAATAAGTCAACCTTTCATTAACCTATTTGAACAAGAGGTGCTATTAATGATAATTGTATGCCTGTCAACAAGAGTGCATAGACAAAATTTTCCCTTTTAATTTGAGACTATATTCACTATTTCACCTAAAATATAGAACATCCTTAATATGAAAGAAGGGTCTACCAAAAATTAAATCATAAATATCTAATGGTAGAACCTCAAATAAAACATATTCCTACACTCTAAATGTAGCTAAATGCTAACTTATAGTGCTTACTAACCCTCATTTCTACACAATGTTCCAAATACCCCCAAGAGTATTTATGCGGGTGTGGCACAACCTCCTATTTTAATACACTAACCAACATGAAAGAAATGATATTGGATTGCCAAAATGGGTAAATAAAGAAGATAACTCTATACCTTTTACCCATAAGTTGTTGCTTGAAACAATTGTGCAAGTTCCTCTTCACCATGAGAGCTTTTATGTGTCTTTTAACTACACTTATTGAGGATGGCACATTTATTTATCTAAGAAGTCTAAGTCTCCATGGATTTCTTTCTCTTTGTGAATAATGACAACATTATTATTTTTGTTCTTCCTCCTCCAAGAATAAATTAAGTTAGGATTCACTTTTTAACATCTCTCCTCTATGTGACCATCTTTATCACAATGAAAGAAATGGAACTTGTTCTTGCCATTTTTCTTGTGCAATTAGATGGAAGTATAAATTTTCTTATCCTTTCTCTTTGATTTATTCTTATTACTATGTTGCAACTTACTACCCTTATACTTTCTAGAATGAAACCCCTTCTTATCCAATTTGAGGTAGTATACTTAGGAACATACCTCATATATATTTTGGGACTTTTTCATGAATATTATCCTCTTACACCTACAATCAATAAAACCTCTCACATATTCTACTAACTCTTCATGTTCCTTAATTTCCTTCTTAAGCTTAAGCACTCATTTCAAGAATTCACTAGTATAAAATTGCACACTTTGCTCATGGGTTTGCTTCAAATGATATCATTGCATCACCCCTTTTTCATGGAAAATTTGGTTGAACTATTTCTAAAGAAACTCCTTAAAATTTTCCCACTTAGACATTGGTGCTACTTTCTGAATCTCCATAAAGTGATCATAATTATCATACCATGTGAGATCATACATGGGTAACTTCAATTATGCAAAGGATTTTTTTCAATCCAAAGATATCTTGTGAAAGTTGAAACATACCTCCATTTATGAGATTGAATGATTAGGATTATTTTCAAAAATTTCATCATCATAGGGCTAAAAGTATTTTTTCTTTTTGGAAAAACCTCCTCAATGATGAATCTCATTGCATAGTGTTGTTCTCTAGATCATCTTCTTTTAAATTATGTTTTGGAATCCTTGTCGCCTCAATCAAGACTAACATCATGCTTTTAATCTTATAAATCTTGTCTTCGACATGGATAATTCTTGCAAAATTAAATTACAACTTTCTAAAATTTCTCTCCATTTTCATCTTCTACACTTATTGTCATAACTCTTCTTAATGATTATCTTGACACTATTTTAGGTTCAACTAGCAATAAATTCCCTTTCCCACTTGACTAAGATGCCATGCACAATTCAATAACCTACAATTTTTATATTTTTCAATGGAAATAATCACTTTGATACCACTTGATCCATAAATTGAATAGGTATGCACACTTTGGCCCTTTGTTGATGAATTCAATTTTATTTTAATATCTCAAATACTCTACAACTTGTATTTAATATCATTAATAAAAGAATATATGCATACTTATACACACACACATGAATATCACTCACACAGATATTAAACATTTTCAATGTGTAAAATAATTTAGTAATATGCATAAATCTAGGAAAAAGTAATTTATTTGGAGAAAACCCACTATGGGTAAGAAATTCCAATGTAGGAAATAAAAACTTCCTATTCTAGTATTTAAAAATGAATTATAGAGCTTTTAGAATGATCATTATTCTAAACAAGTTCCAAGAATGCTTATGCAAGCTCTTAAACCTATCAACAAGCATGTATTGTTGTTTGAAACTTGCATAGACATGTCTTTAAAAATGGATCTACACACCATTGATCATTAGCCCAACTTTCATCCAAACATGGATATGGGATCTAAAACACCCTAAACCTTTTCCTGATCAAAATATGAGATATTAGAGGCTAAATATAAAAATTCTCAATTTTTGGCACACTAAAAGTCACTCTTTTGAGTATTTTAAAGTAAAAGTGGTGATTATATGTCATCTCCAATATTAGTGTTGATATTTGGATGCTTGAAATATTTTTATTTTCTACTTAGGATGGTGAAATATTAAACAAACCTCCATGAATATTTAACAACCAATTTTGAAGGTTAAAAAATTTCCCATGATCTTTTGTAACTACCTACGACTTTGTTAGTAACTAGGCAACTTTATTAGCAACTATTGTAGGATTCATTAGCCACTAAAAATCTCAACAACCACCTTCCCAATCTATATATTTTGCACACAAGCTTGAAACATGATGCTATTTTAAAAATTGCTTAGAATTTCAAAGGAATGTAAGAGTATATACAAAAATATTCTATCTTTGACCTTGTTTGACCATTGTTTTTGGCCTCAAGTAGTATGATGAACACTCACTACATAGCTCAAACTATCCAAATATATAAAAAAATGAATTACTTACTCATTTTTAGATCAAGTTTATTATCTTTTATTTCTTTAGTTTTAGTCGTCTATTTATTAAATCTCATTTAATTGGATGATCTAATAAATATCAAGGGTATGAATGAGCATTATAATTGAGATGGTTGACAACACACTTTGGCCCTTCCCATCATACTTGTAATTTTTACAATCTTTCAATTATAATAATAATTGTAGTTTAGATGAATTATAATATATATCAATTTTAATAGCGTTTTATCAATTTTATATGGATTTTTGTTAATATTTTTCACCTTCATCTATTTGAACATACTTAAATTAGTTAAATTAAGTTAAAAAAGAATTTAAATTAGGGACTATAAGTCAATATACATTAAAACTTGTAATTAGGGACTATAAGTCAATATACATTAAAACTTGTAATTAGGGACTATAAGTCAATATACATTAAAACTTGTAATATGATTTGAATTTGTGAGATTTTTGAATTTGATCCAAATTAGGTGAAGCTAAATGAAAATTATATACATTGGGAAAATAAGTTAAATGTGATCTAAATTAGGTGAAATTGGATAAAATTAAGTAACATGTCTCATCTTTATAGAAACGAGACAAAATGGGTTAGGATAAAACAATGATTTTTAAATGAGATAAATCATTCAAGATTGACCAAAACTATTTGACATTAAATTCAATTGTGAAAAAAATTCTTAAATAGTCAAACTTAATATATATAAAAAGAAATAAAGGGCTAGTAGTTAATCAACATTTATATAAGCTAACAAGTGATTCATTAAAAGTAGTTAATAACTAGTGGTTAGATTAATAGCATGTTAATTATGGTGGTTTAGCTAGGGGTTAGTTTGATGGTATGTTAATTGTAGAGGTTTAGTTAGAGGCTATTTTTCATATGTTAACTTTGTAGGTTTAGCTAGAAGTTAGTAATGTTAGATATTGTGATGTATTTAAAATAACTTAAGATCTAATGTTTATGAAGGAGTTATAAATTTACAAAGTAAATTAACACTTCTATATTAATTGAGTAAAATTAAGCTACTAAAAATAATACAATTAGTAGAACTATTTGAATATATAAGCCTCTTGGATAAGTAAGTCAATATGAGACACATTTAATGTCCATGAATGAGTTATAAATTCACAAAGTAAAATAACACTATTCTATATTAATTGAGTAAAAGTGAGCTACTAAAAAATAATACAATGAGTAGAGTACTTTCAGAATATATAGGCCTCTTCGAGATGAGTAAGTCAAAATGAGACACATCTGAGAGGTCATGAGTTAACTCTCAATCAAGAGATGAGTTAAGTAAAGTATGAAAGAAGTGAACCTTAATTAGACAAAGATGACACCTAAATTCCACTAATCAATAATTAATGATAAAGTGGTAACACTTGATGACCTCAAATCAAACATGTGACATATTATTAGCTACCTAGATGAGGAAAATCAATTTAATAAATATATCAAATATTATACTTAAGATATAATACTATCCTAGATGAAGTATGGCATTATACCAAGCCCCTAAACTCCTTGTCCACCCTCATAAATGTAATTTACAGATTAACAAAAATGAGTCCTAACAATAAGACCATGTTAGGTACCTATGTGTAAAAATAGAAAACCTCCAAAAAAAAAAGAAAAAGAAAAAAAAAAGAGAGAAACACACTTTTCAAAGATAGAGAGAGAATCATGGACAAAAGAGAGAATAAAGAGAGAGCCCTTTGTAAATGAATCTAATCATTAAGTCTTAAAGTTTTGCAAAATGGATATCAAATGTGAGCTTGATAAAAGTGATCTATTAGTAGTCTATCGAAACCTTTTTTGAATGAGTAACCTTCATTATAAATTATATTTGTATTTAATTTGAACTTAATTATAAATCCAAACTATTATTGTATGTTATATACACAATAAAATAATTTGAAGAAAGGAAAAGAGATCCAAATTCAAAATTTTTCAATTTTATTTTACACAACACAATAGGGGAGAGGACCCAGTAGTTGAGCACCCTAACTTCACACTTCTCAAAATCCTACGTGGAAATTTCAAATCACTCTCAATTTTTATAGCATCTTACTTGGCAAGTTCCTTGCTTATAACTAAGGTTTTAGGGTCACATCATCAAATATGATGGCACATCAACATGCTTTTTGTCGAGGTATCCAAAAAGGCCCCAAAAGAAGTGAGACTAATAATTATGCACTAAGTCATGTTTTATTGGTGCACTGATGTGGCATCACATGAGTGAGACTAATAATTGTGCACTGCACCCAATCGCCAGTCGTAATTTAGTTGTGATTTGCACTGATGTGTGCATCAACACATGATTTGTTGCTTTTTAGCATCTATGATGTGGCCCTGAATACAGAGAATTGAGCCGCTCTAAAAAATTGGGAGTGATTTGAAATTTCGACGTAGGATAATTAGAAGCGCGGAGTTAGGGTGCACGACCACTGGGCCCTCTCCCCTAGTCATCATCAACACTAAAAACTTTAAAATCACAACTATTGATCCAATATTGTTAAAAAAATTAGACATTAAATCAACAAATATTATAAAAGATTTCATAAATGATCAACATTCAAATCATAACTTACATTTATTTTATTGAAATAACAAATATAAACTATAACATACACATAAAAACTTTTAACCAACAAAAAGAATATGAGTGTGCATAACTACATACCCACAAGAACAGTTGAACTGTGGATGTGTATAACTACATACCCACAACATCCAAATGATCTGAGTAGTTGATGTTAACACAACTTACAAGTTTAACAGCCAACAAAATTGAACAACAATGGGAATGTTCTGGATAGACATTGAGCTGGTTTGGTGGCACATCTTATCCTTGTTGCTGGCATGCAAAAACTGTGTCAAATGGCGGCACAATGCAACCACCCCAACATATGTATATAAACAAATACAGGAACTGCCATTGTTAGCTCCACCGCCTTATGCTACAGTCCAAATATGATTCATATTCCTTGCCTATTCTACAAGTTTTAGACTCAAAACCCAAGAAATCCTTGAAAAGAAAACCCAATTGAAGTTATTTAATTATCTACATCTACTAATGCCAAGGCCGGTTTGACTCAGAATTTCTAGAAATATTTGATTGATTGTTTGTTCTTTTGTTTTGATTGATTATTTTCATTGGAGTTGAGACAAAAATCTTGGGCAATTCGACGTATTCAATGACTTTTTTAATAATGTATTTGAAGACGTAAAGTGTACAAAAACAATACTTTAATGGTGCAGCCAATTTAATGCTCTATTTAATAAAATAAAAGCAGTGCATGTGAGATCATTATCATGGCGTCTACGTAAGCCATTCTTAGGTAAAATTCAACGGTAGCAGAGAATTTATATAGAAATGCTTCAAATCACATGCTTGTTTACTCCTTAATTATTACGAAAAGTAGATTCCAAACCTTCTAGACCTTTCCACCAATATACGGAACTTTAATGGCTTTACCTGTGACATGTGTGGTCCGAGTATATAGCATCCTAAGATTCAGGAGGTGGTACCATGGGAAGGGCTTAATTGCTTACATTAGGTTGTGGTTTTCTTAAATAGTCTTATATGTTTGTTTTTTATACAACAGGGGTGTCTCTGCGATCCAGCCCAGGAGTCCAGCACCCCGTATCTTGGGTACTTAAGGTGAGCTGGGGCGAGACTAGTCCCCTGTGGGTGAGATCTCTCGCCTGCAAGAAGTCTCACCTCTTAAACCCGAGAGTGGAGTCAAACCCGAGACCAACGGGGAGCAAAACCACTACCCAAGTCAACTCTGCTACCCTTGTGGGCTAAATAGTCTTATATGCTGATTATGATTTATTGGTTTTTTTTTTAAATTAAAGCTGTATGCATTTTGAATTTTTCTATTTTTGGTAAGCTTTGGAAAGGAAACTTTAACTAAGCTAAATATGTATAGTCGAAGAGAATTGATAGAAGTATAATGATTTTATAATTTTTTGCTTAGATTTTTGAATAGTTATTATTTAAAATAATTATCATATCTATAAGAGTGTATACTACCCTTTTAGATTGAGAATCCATTTCAGTCATTTCATCTTGCTCCTAATTCTATCGCAAGACATGCACGTAGCCCAACCAAAAATATTGAGTCCGATGGAGAATATATGCTGGAAATAAATGTCAAAATAACACATTAGTTAATTAATTAGGAAGTTTCTACCCTTGTTCAAAGTGAGATTTCTTGCAAAATAGATATGTAGCCCTAGACAAGCTTGTTATTTATAATATTTATTCGAAATGATTTTTCTCTCCTAGAATGTTTGAGACTTGAGAGACCTCACAAAAAATATATAGTGCAGGATGTTTGACAAATATTTGTAAACTTAGATATTCTTTGTACGTGCAAGAGGTTAATATTTCAAGCATTTTGCTTTCTATTGTTTACCATATCATATGGCCAACTATCACTTTTTTGCAACAACCATGAAGCTAGTCATGGTGGAGTTGTCACATTTCTCTCTCCTAAAATGACAATGCAATTATCGAACCAAGGTTGGCCCCCCACTAACATAGTGTTATGGATTATCTTGAATGTTTTGATTAAATGGGAAAAATAGGTTTTGGAGGGACCCGAAACCCAACACAAACATGTTTTGAAGGGACTCAAAACCCTTATCAAGTAGGTTTTGAAGGGATCCGAAACCCTATGAAAAAAACACTGCAAATAGATAAATCTCAAACAATCAGCAACCCAACAACAACCACCAAAAGATAGATTAGACTACTTATGCTATAAACATCAGGTTTTGAAGGGAACCTTAAACCCTCTACAACCAGGTTTTTATAGGGACTTTGAACCCTAACTACTAACAGAAACCACCTGAGTCAGTCAGGTAACAACACAACTTGCAACAACCAACCTGCAACAAGCCCTTCACCCAAAGCAATCAACACTGAGCCAAGATAAGACATGGACCTTAATGATGTAGAACATCCACATCACCCAAACTGGATCTCCTAAGTAGATCACACGATACAGGGTCACAAGAACCCCCTTGAAACACCTTCCAACCCAACATACCAACTCCATCTCCACCTCTAAATGAGAGAGCTCCCCTCTATTGGAGAGGATGAAATGAACACCATGTAACAACGGAAATAGGGTGCCCCACCTTTGAGGAGATGGAGCACAAGGATAGGGCTCCTATTTCACTATTGTCTCATTCAAGGAAACCTTAGAGATATCAATTCAAAGGTAAAAAAGGGGGAAAGAGATCTTGCAATAAGGTATCCTAGGGTGTGATTAAAGGCTAAGAGAGGGTTCATCACCAAGCTAGGGCTTGGAAAGACAAGTAACATGAAAAACCTAATGATCAAACCTAATACTTTGTAAAACTCAAATGAATGATCTAGAAATGAATGCAAACTAGAACAATAAACTGGAAAAAGTATAGAGGGGCACCTGGAAACTTGTAGAAGCTTGAATGAAGAATTGAAATGTTGAAAATACTGAATTTAATGCACACTGGGACTCATACACCAGGGTGGGTGATTTAGTCCCAGATTAGGGTTTCTGGGCAAGAACAAAAATCTAGCAGTGACAAGTTTGAAACTTGTGAAATTTGGAAATTTGATTGTACTGGGACTCATACGTCAAAAGTGGCATATCAGTTCTACTTGGCTTTTTCAGAGGATCAAGATCTGAATCTGCTCTTCAATCTTTGCTATGTCTTCTCAACCTAATTTTTGGGTTTGAAATGCTGAATTTTGCTCTGTAGATGCCTTCTAGTGATCTTGTAAACAAGGTGACAACTTTGAAAACTTTGCAACCTTGACAACTTTTTCCAATCTTGCTCTTCAATGTGTCTTCAACCTAAGCTTGCAAATCAAACACTAAAGAGAGGGAAAAATGTTGTTTTGTTAGTGGAAAGGGGTTTTCCTTGCCCATTTTGGTAATCAAACCTTGAAATGAAATGAAATGGAATGGAGGAATGATGAATGGACAAAATGATATGTTGCAACTCACCAAACCCTAGGAATAAAGTGTTGCAAACATGTATGAGATGGCTAACTTGAATGTGGATCTTGACTTGAATGCTTGCTTGAATCATGAAACCCTACATCAAAAATGTTAGCTCAAAAACAAACATGATGCATGATGCTTTGACATGATGCTTGATACTTGAATAATGCTCTAAAACACTTGATAATAAGCTCTTGAATGTTCTTGTGAACTCAAATTTTCTACAAGGATGCTTATTCAACTTGCTAGGAGAAACCCTTGTATTTATACTTGTTTATGCCAAATTTTCTGAAATTACAACACTACAAGTTGATATCAAATCTAGGAGAATAAAATCCTGCCAAAAATTTGAATTTAATTTAGGTTTAAGCCACACAAGACTCATATTCTAGGAGTGGCGTATGAGTTCCATTAGGCTAAGCTTTGGGCCACATTTTTCAAGAAATACTTAGATTAATGTGAAATTAGGATCGAGGCTCTGCAACTTAGGTGGGACCCATACACCCAAGGTGGTGTATGAGTCCCATATCACTAAATTTGGGCCATACAATCCAAAAACACATGAATTATGATTGGATGTTAGTTTATTTTAGGATTATCCTTAGAAAGATGCATAAATACAAGGGTTTCTCCTAGCAACTAGGTTCATTTAGTTTACAAGGTCCCAAGACCTAATCTGAATGTGTTAAACACATTACAACACTAAATCAAGACAACATTATGCTCAATTTAATAGGGAGACCCCAAACAAATGCGAAAATGTAAGGGGATACATTTTTCCTCATTACATTTAGCCCCCACTTTAGTGAGAGGATGAACCTACTTCAAACTCACACTAAAATAGACAAATTCGCATCAAGAGGAGTTCAAGTGTATCGATGCATGTGTCATAGGATGACATAGATCAAAGGAGATGGCCAAGCCCCTAGGATCAAGATCCTATAGTGGACCAGCATAGGTGCAAAAGGACACACATGAAAATGATAGAAGGAGCAACATCAACGCACAAGCATACATTGCCAAAGACAAAGAAAACAAAAACAAAAACAAAAGAAGGGATGGATCAAGATTCAATCGTTTGTATCACATGTTGTGGATCAGATCTAGGCTATTTGTCCAAGAAATATAAATTACAAGTGGAACACGATGTCCACTATGCAAACCAACACATGCTCACAAGGGCTAGTGGAATTTGGTATCCACTAGGTGAGCCCCCAACAAGACGCATACACACGTGGTGGTATGTGCTCACACAGACAAGCAAGTAAGTGGCTATGGGAAAGTCACACCTAAGTTCAGATCCCATATGGTAACCATACCAAAGTTATGTACTTTGTGATAAATTTGATAAGGCACCACACAACAATGAACTTCGAGCTTCATGAGGCAAGCAAAGCTTCATATGCTTGAAACCCATGAACAAATAGGATGACACCACTTGGAAGTAAAGTGTGTTATGCAAGGTGGCCATATAATAGATATTGTAAATGCAAGATAGTGTAAGGTACATTCAAAGGAGTGTTGCTTAGTTCATGTAAGGTCTTAACTTAGGGAACATCGTGCCTAATGTATCCAAGAGAGGACCAATTGAAAAATAGAAGATTCACAACTTAGGTGATGCAGTGTGTCACATCAATCCACTAAGAGGAATATATTATGCTAAGAGAGATCACGCTCTTGAAGGAAATCACACCCAATGTCACCACAAAGTGAAAGACGCATTAAATGAAGTAAGAAGACTACACAATGAAGCATGAATAGTAAAAGAATAATGCTAATGAAAAAAGGAGTTACCCCCAAAATCACACAAGGGATCCATGGATTTGGGGTTAGTATGTCTTTGCTACAATGTTTTTTAGAGAGATTGAAACTATCATCATTTCCCAAATACTCATGGAATAAGAAGAATGGCACAAAGAGAGTGAAAACAAAGAGAAACCTTTCGGGTCAACATGGAAGCGACATGAATGTCTTGACGCCTTGCGTCATACCTAAAAGAAAAACACAAGATAAATGAAAAAGATAAAGAAAAATCTGTTGGGTCAACATGGAAGAGACATGAATGTCTCGACGCCTTGTGTCATCCCCAAAAGGAAAATAAAAGACAAATGAAAAATATAAAATGATTATGACATAGAGACGAATGGAGGTACAAATAGAGGAATGTCACAAAGAGAGATGGAGACATCAAATGAAACATCACGGGGGATCACATTATGCACATGCAATCACACAAAATAAATATGCAAAAGAAAACAAAAGAAAGACTAGTAAGGCACATGCGGGTCAACCTATTAGTAGGTCGTCCACATCCCAATCGTGTTTCTCTCTATCTTTACCTCTCACTCTATTCTTACCTCCTTATCTCTTTCCATATTTATCTCTCCATCTACCTTTCCTTATCTCTCTATCTATTTACACAAAATAAATATGCAAAAGAAAACAAAAGAAAGACTAGTAAGGCACATGCGGGTCAACCTATTAGTAGGTCGTCCACATCCCAATCGTGTTTCTCTCTATCTTTACCTCTCACTCTATTCTTACCTCCTTATCTCTTTCCATATTTATCTCTCCATCTACCTTTCCTTATCTCTCTATCTATTTATCTTCCTCTCCTTCTACCTCTCCCCCTCTCTCTTCATATCTACCTCTATCTTCCTCTCTTCCTCTCTATCTCTAGATACCTCTCCCTCTCTCTTCCCCTCTCCCTCTTTGCATACATCTATATCCATATCTCTCTTTTCTCTCTCTCTCTCTCTCTCTCCATATTTCTCATTCTATCTATCCATCTATTTATCTCTATCCCCTTTTCTCTCCATATCTCTCTAGCCCTATACTCTCACTGTCTACCTCTCTCTATATATCACTTTATATAATTATGTCTATATTTATATCTCTCCATCTCTTTGGGGATCTCTTCATCTCTCCCTCTTTCTATCTCTATTTCTCCCTCTCTTCCTCTCTCCTTCCATCTCACTCTCTATCCATGTTTCCCCTACCTCTATCTCCCTATCTCTCTATCTCTCTATCCCTCTATCCCTCTCTATCTTTCTACATCTCCCTCCATATATCTCCCCCTCTCTCCCTCTCCCTCCTCTCTCTCTATACATGTATCTTTCTCTACCTCTAGCTTCGTATCTATCTCCCTATGCCTTGTTATGTCTCTATATCTCCCTCTCTCTACATTGAGCTATCTCTCCCCCACCCTCCTCTCCCCTCTCTATCCCTCTCTAGACTTATCTCTCCACATATCCCCCTCCCTCCATAACTCCCTTTCTCCCTATCTATCCCACTCTATCTCTACCTCTCTTTATCTCTCTTTCTCTTCTCATATTTCCATTTATCTCCCTCTCTCCCTCTCTATTTTTCTATCTCTACTTCTCTCTCTCTCCTTATCCCTCATGATATATCTCTCTATATCACTCCTCTCCCTCTCCCCTCTCCCTCTATATTAATTGAGCTATCTATCCCTATTTCACCCTCTCACTCTCTCTCCCTCTCTAGACCTATATATGTGCTTGTATCTCCCCTTCTCTACCTACATCCCTCTCTCTTTATCTGTCCCTCTTTCTATCTCACAATTTACCCATCTCTATTTTTATATCTATACTTCTCTCTCTATCTCACCCTTTCTCTCTTCCTTTCCCTCTCTATATGTACATATTTCTCTCTCTAGAAATATATCTCCCTATGTCTCTTTACCCATCCCTTTCTATCTCTACACATCTCCCTATGTCTATATCTCTCCCTCTCCCTCTCCCTCTCCCTCTCCCTCTCCCTCTCCCTCTCCCCTCTCTATATATTGATATCTCTGTCTACCCCTCTCCTTCACTCTCTCTCTCTCTCCCTATCTAGACCTATATCTATATATTTCCCTCCCCTCTCATTTTCTCCCTACCTCCCTCTCTCTTTATATCCCCATATCTATCTATATATCTCTCATTATCTCCCATATTTACCTATATCTCCCTCTTTCTCTCTCCCTCGCTTCATCTTCATTTTTCTATCTCTACTTCTCTCTATCTCACCTCTAGTTGTCCCTCTAAATATCTCTCAATATCTCTCCCTTTCTGTCTCCATCTATATATTGACCTACCTCTCCCTCCTCCCCATATATATCTCTCCATATTTAGATCTATCTCTCCCCATATCTCTCACTCTCTATGTCCTCCCCCCCCCTCTCTCTCTTTCTTCCAATATTCCCTATCTCCCACTCTTTCTCTTTCCATCTATCTATCTCTCCCCCTATCCATCTCTATTTATCTATCTCCACTTATCTCTATTTCTCCCTCTCTCCCTCTCCCTCTCTATATATTATGCTCTCTCTCCCTACCCCTCTCTATATATCTATCTATCTCCCTCTATCTATATCTTTCCTTTTCTCCCTCTATCCCCCCTCCCTTTCTTTCTCTCCTCTCCCTCTCCCTCTCTCTTCTCATATTTCTATCTATCCCCATCTCCATATCCATTTTTCTATCTCTATTTCTCTCTCTTCCTATCCCTTTAGATATATCTATATATCTCTCCTCTCCCTCTCTGTCTCCCTCTCTTCCCTCTCTATATTTTGAGATATATATCTCTCTCTCACCCTCTACCTCTCTCTATCTCTCTCTAGACCTATCTCTCTATCTATCTCTCCCCACCCCACTCTCTCTCTTCCCTTTCCTCTTCATATCTACATATCTACCTCTATTTATATCTCTCCCTATTTCCCTCCCCCCTCTCCTCTATCCCTCTCTATTTATTGAGGTATCTCCTTCTCTCCACTCTCCTTCACTCTTTATCTCTCCCTTCCCTCTTTCATTTCCTCCCTACCTTAATCCTGCTCTATCTCTTTTTCCCCATATTCACCTATCTATCCCTATTTTTCTCTCCCTCCCTCCATATCTATTTTTATATATCTACTTCTCTCTATCTCACCTCCCTCTATCCCTCCATATATATCTCTATATCTCTTCCTCTCCCCATCTCCATCTATATATTAACTTACCTCTCTCTTCCCTATCTCTCTACCTATCTCTCCTCCTCTCTCACTCTCTATCTCCCCCTCTTTATCTCTACATCTCTCTCTATTTCTCTTCCCATATTGCCCTATCTCCCATATTTATCTTTCCATATCCCTATCTCTCCCCCTCTTCATCTCTATATGACTATCTCTACTTCTAGCTATCTCACTCTTTCTCTCTTCCTATCACTCTATTTCTCTATATCTCTCCCTCTCTGCATTTCTATCTCTCTCTATCTACCCATATCTTTCTCTACCTCTATATATCATGTCTCTATATCTCCCTCTATCTATATATTACCTCTCTCCCTCTCTCTCTCTCTCTCTCTCTCTATTTTGAGTTATCTCTCCCCCTCTCCTTACCTCTCTCTACCTATCTAGACCTGTCTCTCCAACTCTCCCTCCCTCACTCTATCTTTGCCTCTATATCTCTACCTCTCTCTTTCTCTTCCTATATTTCCTTATCTTTCCCTTTTTCTCTCCCCCTCTATCTCTCTCTCTCTATCTCTACTTCTCTCTATCTCAAACCTCTCTCTATGCATCCCTCTAGATACATCTACATATCTCTCCCCTATACATATCCATATCCCTCTCTATATATTGAGCTATCTATCCCTCTCTCCCCTCTCCCTCTCTAGACCTATGTTCCTCCCTCACTCCCTCCCTCTCTATCTCCCCCCTCTCTCTCTCTCTCCATATTTCTCTATCTCTCCATATTTCTATCTCTACTTCTCTCAATATCACCCTTTCTCTCCTTACCCCTCTCTATATCTTATATCCCTACCTCTCTCCCTATACCTCTCCATCTCCCTTTCCTTATCCCTCTCCCCTCTCCTATTTGACTATCAATATATTGAGCTATCTCTCCCTCTCTCCATACTCTCCCTCTCTCTCTCTCCCTACCTCCCTCTCTACCTATCTCTCTCCATTTCTCTACCTCTATCTCTCTATCTCCCCCACTCTTTATATCTCCCACTCTCTCCCCCCTCTTTCTCTCTCCCTCTATCTCTCTATATTTCCCTCTATATCTCTCTCTATCTCTCCTTCTCCCTCTTCCTCTATTTATCCTTCTCTCCTTATCCTCTCCCTATATTTTTTTCTTTCTCTATATATGTATCTCTCTCCCTCTCCCTCTCAATTCCCCCCCTCTCTCTTTCTCTTCCCACTCAATCTATCACTCTATCACCCTTTGTATCTCTCTCTATCGGTCCCTATCCCTATTCCTCTATATATCTCCATATTTCTCTACCTTTATCTCTCCCTTTGCCTATCTAGATATCTCTCTATCTATTTATCTCCCTCTTCATCTATCCCTTTATAGTCAATGTAAACTAAATAGTACAACTCATATAGGAATCTTTGACCACTCAAAATCAATGCCACTCCAAAATATATTTCATTATACATGAGGAACTCACTCAATAATGAATAGATGCTTTGTTCTCTCTCCTAACACATATAATCAATAATAAATTGGTAAAATCAAATTACTTGTAATCACCATTGTCATAAATAACCTCCCCTTTTAATGAAACAAACAATTATTCAAAGTTACAAAGAGAATTAATATCTCTCAACCATTTGAATGAGCATCCAAGTACCTATTCCCAAGATGTTGGATATCTAACATTATTACATGAAATTTGTAGAGTTAATATCACTCTTATCCTAAAACTCCCCCACTTGATAATATACATTACAATGACATAAAAAATAAACATAAAATGAATCAAGTATAGGATACAAGACTAATGTCTCCCCTACACCAAGATATCTTATTCATGTTTCCTGATTTCATAAGTGGATGTATAATATTAACCAAAATATCAACATTATGAACCATGACTTTACCATTCACCTTCTCCTAAATAAAGTGATAGTGAACACTAATATTCCTTTTTTTAGCATAATACATGGTATTCTTAGCCAAATAGATAACACTCTAACTACCACATCCAATCTAAACCACCATGTAATAAAAATAAACTCTTGAGTATAGTCTTTGAAACCACGATGGTAAATATATTTATCATTGTAATATTCAAATAAAATTGACATGACTTACACAATGGATAGAGATAAATGTTTTTCATAGTTTGGAGAGATAACTATTAGATTGACAATCTTCCTCTATGTTTAAGAGGGGAATCTCCCTCATATGACTAGGATGTTTGGGGAATTTTATATTCTTTTAACTAGAAAGTACAAAAGGGATGCAACAATATTATGATCCTCATATTATATATTTAGTTAAGTATAATAATAATAATTACTTATTGAATACTTAATCTTAACATTAGTTTTATTTACTACCTTAGCCACTCTTAATTAGGATGAAGGGGTGTATCCCTATATAATCATCTCTATAAATAAGGTAGATAACTCTCTATCATATCATCATAACTTCAAAATACTAAATTCATATATTATTTTCTAAGTATTGGAGGTCACCCCCTTGAAATGACCTACTATTTTTCTAATTTTTACAATTATTTCTAAGAAATATCATGACACATGGTCTTTGTAATCATGTTGGTCAATAGATTTATAACTATAATGTTCCTCTAAAATTAGCATAACTTATGCAATGGATAGTGATAAATATTCACCATAATTGGGGATATCATCATTGGATTGATGATCATCCTTTACATTTAAAAGAGGAATCTGCCTCATAATATTAAGTGATTTAGGTAATTTTATGTACTTTAAACCAAAAAGTACAAAAGGGGTGCAAGAAGGAGAATAAGAAAAGGAAAAAGAGAAAAAGAGACCCTAGGAAATATTTTACAAGACCTAGTTTCAAACTTCTTAGAGATAGTGGCAAAGCACATAGAAGAAATTATGAACATGTTATGATGGAAGAAGGAAATTTATTAGATTTATGCAACACATTTATCAAAATGAAACCTATAAGAAATAATTCAAGAGAGGCAAGACCACATATAATATATGAATAGAGATAGTCATGTCAACATATTTTAGAATTAGATATAAAAGATGACTACTTGAACTAACAATACAGACATGGATAAATAAAACGAAAGACTAAAAATTGAACATATGAAAAATTCACTATCAAAGAAAATTATTGACAAGAAGTTAAGTAAATCTCTTTATCTCTTTGTATTTCTAGATTACAAAGCCTCTCATATTCCTTGTACACCAGAAATGTTGGTGAAAAAAATCACAACCCTTTAAAAAGAAGAAAAGGAGGAAAAAGAATCTTCTATAATGATATCTCTCTACTACAAAAGGGGGAAAGGTAGTTACCTTCACCTATAACTATTTTCCTTTTAGGCTTTCTAAAACATATAAATTACATATATATATATATCAAGCTCATCAATGAATGTATATCTCTTGAATCACTAAAAAAAATTAAATTTCAAATATAAATAAAATTGAATTAATAATTAAGACAATAGGTCCTCATAGAAACTTTCAACACAATTGTGACTACCAATGTATTTTGTTAGACAATTTGTATAAACTAGCAGAAAATGTCGGTGATAAAAATGATATATATCTCAAGATAACCTTGTTGAATTGAACATTTCTTCCATTTGGCCAGCTTAGATCAATAGATAAGTTTCCCTCTATTTCAATAGGAAAAATTTCCATGTACCATCGTACCTCTCAATTAAAATCATTTCCTGTTCAATTTTTGTATTGTTGTTCATAGTCTTCCATTTGAATTGATAAAGATAATATATGCGTTGCTCATTTCATGATGGGATTGAGGAATAAATGATGAATGAAATTCTATAAAAGAAGTAGCCCACTTTACAGTCCCCTTCTTTATGACTATGATCATATTCACCATATGAATAGCCTAAATAAATTGGGAGTGCATAAAATTCACATCTTAGAAGCCATAAGAGGACCTAATATAGAATTTTGTAAATGTCAAGAAACAACATGTGTATCAACAAAACTCAATGTGTCATCGAGCAAGTAAGTAATAATCTTGGTATAAATCCCTTGCAAGTGTTAATCATGTTTTTTGATCCCCCCAACAAGTTGAGTCTCTTCTCTCCAATCATCGCCAAATCACATTCTTTCATATAGCAAATATATGGATATGATGCGAATGCCTTAAGCACTTCTGCATATCTATCTCCATCATATTCATTTCTAAAGAGGATGTTAACATAGACTATTCCTAATGATACCCGTGAGACATGTGAAATGAATAACATGATTGTATCAAGGAACTTTACCTTTAATAAATAACTTCTCCTCAAATATAACATTTAATAACAAAAACTTAACATCTCCAACCTCGCCAATAATAACAATCAACCACCCCTTTAATTTTCAAAGATATCTTACTTTAGAACTAAGTTTTGGTACTATTGTTGATTATTAAACCATATAATCATACACATTCCATAGGCAAGAAGTGCCATATTCTCCTTATCTCCATACTCTTATAGTATTGATCTAATCATGTGTGACCTCCATTTTCATCATATTTAATCCCTTCAGATATTTCCATTTTCTTTGCTTGGTTTTGGTTATGTTTTGCAAAGGCCTGTACCTTATTTCCCTAAGAAGTTGTATCTGTATTAAATGTACAATGTTTCTTTTTCTACTTGTTCCCCAAGCATTCCCCTAGAGGATGTTAACTATCAATTGCATTTGCTTGAAACAAAATTAAGCTTTTTCAATAATCAAGTTTAGTGTATATTGTGCAATCATTGCAATGAAGGAGATGACGTTTCTATGAGACATTTTGTTAAAGTTTCACGTGGCTTTTCTATACTTCTGTATTTTGCATAGATTTTTGTCAGTGCACCTGCAACTACAATGTCTGACAATTTTTATTTTATTTTATGCTTTTGATGGGCGCCAATATCCTATTCTGAAGTCCCATTTGGAGTATGAATGGATTAGGTTGAAGAGGTGGTGAAATGGCATTATCACCTCAGAGAATATCTGCATCTTTGTACATTGTAATAATGCAATCTCATCACTGCATGTTCGGTGAGTGCGCTCTGGCTTTGAATTATTGGCAGATTTAATGTTATTGGGAAGTGACAGAGTGCAAGGCACATGCTTTTTGTCCCAACGTATGCTTCATGGAATCGACAAGGATGTATAACTTCAATCACAACACTTGCAATTGGACCTTGGATGGAGGGTTTCAACATGATAGGGAAATCCATATCATGAAACAGTTGAGAACAATCGTGGATAAAACTTGATGATGCAAATAATAATGTTTTCAAGTTGAGAACAATCATAGATAAAACTTGATGATGCAAGTAATAATGTTTTCAATTTGATGAAGTTGGTATGATAAACAGAGTTAACATTTGACTTAGAATATCAACATGTTTATTGAGAGAAATACTTGTTGACACATATTAATTAATAAATATAAAAAGTTCAAAATAATCTTGAGGTCAACAATGTAGACAATAATTGCTTCTAACTAGGGATAAGGATCTTGTGGGTACATCAAATATCCAAAATATCAAGCAAAATATCAATGTCTTATCCATTGGACAATAGAGTCAAAGGCTGACAAAGCACAATGAGAATACAAAGAGACTTTCACATAAGTCATAGACAAAAACAAATGATGAAAGATACAATAACACCAAGGTTAGAATAGACATGAGAAAAATTCCTAACATATGTACTTGGTAGGGTACAACCTATCTCAATCCTTCCATGAATATTATGTAAACCCATTGATAGTTTTAGAGAAATAAGTGTTTGTGTGGGACAACAAATAGTATGCATAATATACATATGAACCCAATTTTCATTTTGTATTCACTATGGGAGATCTCTAAGAATCTTTGAAGTGCACATGTTTCTTAAATAATGCATTAAACTTGAACAACCACTTTTCATTATAAATTGAACCACTTTAATGTCACTCTACAAATTGTGAATCATCTCTTTCTATATTCTACCAAGCATTTGAAATTAAAAATGCATTTCTAATCATTTAAGTTTGAGGGAAAATTCCTCAAGCTAGATATCTTTCATGTAAATATGGAAAGAAAGCATTTGATAGTTTTAGTTGTGAATCCTCTTTGCAATTAGCGATCTCAACTAGCATAGAGTCATCTTGGTTCAAGAGAGTTTTTTTTCTTTGTTGTGATTGTTTTGAAGAATTTGTTGTCTAATGAAACCAAAGGAGAGGTGATACAATAAGCTCATCAATTGAGGTATCTTCTTCTATAATCAAGAAATCACTATGAATGCTATCTTTCCGACCAAGAAAATATTTTTCTAATATCTCAGAATAGCAACTTAGAATAAGGATATCATAAGGTGGATTATCCTCTTTAACCTTGCATGGATGATAATTATAAGTTTCTTTCTCTTTCGATGCTTCAAACCTCCCTAGTTCCTCTACTATGGTCTAAGTAGGGAATGCTAAATTGTAGTTTGGATTTTGTTTTGCTCGCTAATTAGCTATATTTTGTAACTTCATCATATATGTTTTATTTCTTGCTATGTCCTCAATACCATAAACATGCATATTCTTAATTTCAACATCATCCTCTGCTCCTTGTTTAAGAACTTTTCTTTTAGGTATTTCAATTTCACTTAAAGTTGGAGACTTATAAATATTGTAAAAGATAGACATACAATTTTTTTTTGTGTTAATACATGTGTCATTTGATGAATTAACATGAAGGGAAGTATTACATGATGATGGGAACATGAAGGAAATCTTATGAAAATAAATTTCAAGGGTGGAATCATTGCTAACCTTTTATTATCATTACTTGGTTGTATGTGCACCAAGGTAGAAGTTTCCTTCATCATATATTTTAGCCACGTGATCATAGGGAATTTTATCACACAATTATCTATCTTCAAGAAAAATTTCTAAATTAGTATTGTATTCCTCATTATGTAGATGATGTGTCATAGCATAGACTTTTTCATGTACTCATATTGTCTGAATAATAATTGTGCATTTAAGTGTATGAGTGTTTGTCAACATAAATTTTTCTTCCTTAATGTAGTTGGAATCATCATGGCCACACATGAGAAGAAAAGTCTCCTTTCCACCTCTTTGTTTTATCTTTTGTAGGTTTGAAGTAAACAAGCTAGTATTTCATTGGGCTAGAGCAACATGTTACCATAAAATATTTTCAAAACTTTGCACTTGCTTGGGGTTGCTAAGAACATAATTTTCTTGAAATGTAGAAACACAAAATGAGTAGTTCTCTTCATCTTGATTGTTGTGACTATCAACCATTGATGCAAGGCATTGTTCATTACTTAACTACTTTTCTTGATACTAAGTGAATGTATAGGCTCTACTTGTGATTATACTCTCCAACCTCCATTATCAAGGAGGTACCTTCAAATATGTAAACAATAAGAATTCACTAGAACTTTGTTCCCTATTAGAGTCAACAAAAATTTATTGGAAAATAGATTTCTCATTATAATATTCTAATAAATTTAAGTGTGACTTGCCCAATGGACATTGAAAATTGTTCACCATAGTTGGAGAGATTATCATTGGATTGATGATTTCCTCTATATTTAAGAGGGTAATCTTCTACATATAATTGGTGGTTTTAGGTAATTTTATGTACTTTAACTAGAATTTATAAAATTAATGCAAGGATGAGAAAAAGAAAAAGAGAAACCCTAGGCAATATTTTACAAGACTTGGATTTATACTTCTCAAAGTTGGTGGAAAATTATGCAGAATAAAGTATGAACATGCAATTTAATCTAAGAAGCAAAGTTCTTTGATTTACATAACATATTCATTGATGTGAAACTTGTAATAAGTAATTTCAAAGGGGCAAGAGCATATCTAATATACAAATAGACACAATATTGTCAATTATTTTTGGAGTTAGATATAAAAGATGAAAATCTACACCAGCAATACACAAGGACACATACAAAGAAAGATTGCAAATCAAAATAAGAAAAAATCACAACTATGGAAAATAATTAATACAAAGTTTACTAAATCGCTTTATCTCTTTATATTTCTAGAGCACAAAGTTTCTCAAATTTTGTATACCACAAAAATGTTAGGGAGAAAGTGTCATAAACCTTTAAAAAGAAGAAAAGAAGGTAGAAGAAAGAAACACTTTATAATGATATCTCTCTACAATAAATAGGGGAAAGGTAGTTACCTTCCTTGTAAATGATTTCCTTTTTCTTTTTTGATTTTGTAAAGTTCGTTTAAATAATATATCTCAATATCACCCATGAGCATATATCTTATAAATCTCTAAAATAAAGAAATTTCAAATATAAATACAAATGACTTAACAATTAAGACACTAGGTACTTGTATAAACTTGGCATGCATGTGATTGTTAATTTATTATTCCAAATAGTTTGCATTAACTAGTTGCAAGTGCTGGTGGTAAAAATGGCATATATCTCAAGGCAACCTTGTGGAATTAAACATGTCTTTCATTTGGCCATTTGGATCAATACATAAGTTTCTCTTCATTTTTTTAGCACAAATTTCCATGTATTGTTGTACCATCTCAAATGAAATCATTTCCTTTCTATTTTCTATATTTTTTTGCGAAGTCTAGTCATTTGGATTGATAATTGTAATAGATGCATTGCTCATCTCATGATGGGATTGAAAGATAAATGATGAATGAAATTCTATAGAATAGCTAACCCAATTTATAGTCCCCTTCTTTATGACTATGACCATATTCACCATATGAATAACCTGAGTATGGTGAACTTATATAAAATTTGTCTTATAAGCCATCGAAGTGCCTAGTATAGCATTTCATAAAATCCAAACATCAACATTCACATAAGAAGCACTCAATGCATCATCAATCGAGTAAATGTTACAATTTTGGTATAAAGCCCTCGCAAGTGCTAATCACTCTCTTGGACCTCCAACAAGATGAATCTCTTCTCTCCAATCATTGTCAAATCACATCCTTTCATATACTGAATATTAGATTCAACACATGCCTTAAGAACTTATGCATATCTATTTCTATCATATTCTTTTCCAAATAAGATTTTATCATATACTATTCCTCATTATATCCATAGGGCCTATAAGACATAATCAACAAAAAATTGTCAAAAATGTCACCTCTAATAAATTAACCTCTTCAAATATAATAATTAATTGCAAGAACTACTAGTTACAACCTCACCAATAATAATAATCAACCATCCCTTTGTAATTTTCAAAGATATATCTACTTTAGAACTAGATTGTGGTGCTCTTGTTAACTATCAAACCATACACTTAGCCGGCGTGGGTAGTGGAGTTGGCTTGAGCCGTGGGTTTGCTCCCCATTGGTTTTAGGTTCGACTCCACTCCTGGGTTTACTCGGTTGGGACTGGCTTGCCGGCTGTTGGGTCTCCCTGCAAGGGACTAGTCTCACCCTCGCTTGCCTAGGTACCCAGGATACAGACTGTTGGACTACTGGACAGAGTCACGAGGATAACCCTATCGTTAAAAAAAAAAAACACATTCTGGACACTGAGGACCATATTCTCTATATCTCCTTACTCTTAGAAGCTTCATCAAAATGCATCTGCACTAGTCAGCCATGAATTCTATTTTCATCATATTCGAACTCCTCAGTTATTTCCACTTTCTTTTCTTAGTTTTGGTTATGTTTTGTGAAGCTCTCTAATCTTGGTTCCCTGAGAAACTGCATTTGTATCAAATGTACAATGGTTCTTTTTCTACTTGTTCCCCAAGCTTTCCCCTAGAGGACGTCAACTATCAATTGCATCGCTTGAAAGTTTTTAAAGCTTTTTGAATACAAGATGGGAGTAAGCTGGCAAGTGTGAATGGATTAGGTTGAAGACCTGTTCATTGTATATGGTGAAACAAATTTCTAATGGCATCATAAGATTTAAATTAATTTGTTATATTGTGTAACAAATTATGATAATGTGTTGAAATAGTGAATTCACACTTTTAAAGTTAATTGTACTGTCATAATGATTACAACTAGTTTATTCAGCTATTATGGAATTCATATATACTTATTGTCGATGTCTTAAACTTTTTTTTTTTACTTTGTAGAGTTATATAGTATGAAAGAATAGAAGATGTTGGAATGTATTACAATAAGATATTAATTACACTAGAAATCTTATATCTCCGCCACTAGATTATTTAATCATTCTTCACTAATTATAAAATTAACAAGGCTTTATAACTCAAATTGTAACACTTGCAATAGGACCTTAGATTGATGTTTTCAACTTAATAGGAAACTTGACATCATGGAATGATTGAGAATATTTGTAGATAAAAATTGATGATGCAAATATTAATGTTCTTAGTTTGACCAAGGTTGTACAACAAAGAGAGCTAGTATGTGATTCAGGAGATCAATTTTACTATTAAGAGATACTTTTTGACACACTAATTAACAAAAATAAGTTTTTCAAAATCAGTCAAGGTTCAAAACACAAACAAACAAATCAAAATACATGTTTATAGGTATATGTGTAGCAACCATATACTATATTCTAGCAATGGTTAAAGAAACTATGGTTTACCTATTATTCATCCAATTAATTGCACCACCAAATAGAGAAAACACAAAGCCAATACTAGACCTTTGACAATAAAATTCACCTATCCAATGTACATCAACAAAGTCTTTTATGACCAATATCTAGCCCGTGTCATTATAACCATGAAAATAAATAATTACTTATAAGTTCCTTGACTATATCTAAATATCCTATTAACAATAGTACAATGATCTATACTAGGGTTAGACATAAATCTTCTAAGAATTTCCATTACTTGGGAAATATATAGTCTAGTATAAACCATTGCATACTTCAAGTGACAAACAATATTGTTAATGTTATTGAGCAGCTTTGGGTTCATCCTTCTAGCCACGAGTGAAGACATAAATAAATGTAGCCTATCGGCTATTTATTTATATGAGTCATTTATTTAAAGTGGGTGCTTCTCTTGGCAACATTATAATTTGACTTGAGGCCGACCTTCCTTATGATTTGTATTTATTATTTATATTATTGTATTCTGGCCGACCTTGTAATATGAAGAGGTGTGACCTCTCTCACTTGTATATATACAAGGTCGCCTTTCATCTCTTGATCATTAGGCAAGTCCAATTTATTCTATTCATTAAGGTGCGAATTTTATCAAGAGGCAAGTCAAGTGCGAATCTCTCAAGTGTTGAGTGCGAATTATATCAAGTGCTGAGTGCGAATTATATCAAGTGTTGAGTGCGAATTATATCAAGTGCTGAGTGTGAATTATATCTAGAGCTGAGTGCGAACTTGATCAAGAGAAAATTTTGAATATCTTTGAAGGGCAGTCTTATATTGTCAAAAGTGCAGGTCATTATCTGTTATTGTATCTGGTGTAGGTACATAATTTTGGCCTTGTGTTCGGCCTCATTGTAAAGGGAATTTTTGCCACTGTTTATATATATAAGAGAGATCTTTGTTGCTGGGTTTTTCTCCCTCAAGAGGAGGGTTTTCCCAGGGTATCTGCTGTGTTATTTTGTCTGATTTGAATTAAGTTTCTATGCATATAATCTATTCTTTAAAATTTACATGGTATTAGAGCGAGTTTGAGAGGATCATGATCAGATTATTGCTAATCATCATACCCTATTGTTCACTTAATCAAGATGGTGAATGATTTGAAGGTTGAGGATAGACTCGAAGGTGCATCCAACTTCACATCATGGAGATTCAGGATCATGCTTACCTTGCGTGAAAATGACTTGGGTGAGTTTGTGGAGTCTAGTGTTTCTAAACCTGAGGAGGAAGAAGAAAAGTTGCAGTGGCTGAAGAAAGACATTAAAGCAATGAAGATATTGGTTGATTCCGTAAAGGATCACATTGTTCCTATCATCTCTAAGTTGAAGACAGCGAGAGATATGCTCAAGACCTTGGAAGAGTTGTATGAAATCAACAATACCATTCGAGCACTTGCACTGAAGCAACAACTTCATCATGTGAAGATGACGAAAGGTGAATCAGTGATTGCATACTTTATGAGGATTGCAGATTTGAGAGATTAGCTCTCTACAATTGGGCATATGGTTGATGACAAGGATCTGACTATGCTCGCTCTCAATGGGCTGCCTTTGTCTTGGGAATCATACATTCAGGGAATTAGTGCAAGGTCAAAATTGCCTAAGTTTGATCGCCTAAGATCTGATTGCATTCAAGAGGAATCAAGGTTGGTGGCAAGAGGCATTGGTCAAAGTTCAAAGAATGAAGATATTCATGTTCTCGCCTCCCATACTTCAAAGAAGAAAGGAAAAGATGGAAGGAAAGGATTCTTCAAGAGGAATCGGGACAAGGGAAATGATGATGCACCTCCATCTAAGAAGAAGAGGGATATGTCCAAGATTCAATGTTTTAGGTGTGATAAGTTTGGGCACTTCGCCAAGTATTGTCCAACTAGACCCAAGCAACAGGTCACCATTGCGGATGTTGATGATGCCTCTCCTCAAAAGGATTCAAGTGAATATTTGTTCTATTTAGCATTATCAAGCAGTGTACCTTCAGACACCAACACTTGGATAATCGACAGTGGTGCTTCTCGACACATCACCGACTTTAAGGAGCACTTATCAAATTTGGTGGAAAAGGAGTCTTCTGAAAAAGTCATCATTGGAGATGATGCCAGCTACTCCATGAAAGGAATTGGGACCTCTACACTTCATTTAGATTTCGGCATATCACTTCAATTGGGTAATGTTCTTTATGTTCCTGGAATCAAGTGCAATCTTATTTCTATATCAGCTTTGGAAGATAAAGGATATCAAGTTGATATCAAGTTGCCTTCTCCGAAGGCAAAGTTTTAGTATGGATGGAGAACTCTAGCTTCAAGGATGCTCAAGTAATTGGAGTTAGACATGAAAACCTTTACAAGGTCTGCACATGTTCATTACAAGCTTTGGTTCATGACTCTTCAAGTCTATGCGATCTTTGGCATCGGAGATTGGCTCACCTACACTTCCGAGCTTTACCTATCATGGAGAAGATGGTGACGGGTCTTCCTAAGTTCACTCAAGAGCACGAAGGTACTTGCAAGGGCTGCGCTTTGGGTAAGAATATAAAAGCCCCCTTTCATAGTAGAGAAAATAGATCTAAGTGTATTTTAGAGCTTATTAATTCTGATTTATGTGGTCCTATGTCTGTTCCTTCTTCGAGTGGTTTCTTGTATTATGTTCTTTTCATTGATGATCACTCTAGGAAGACTTGGATTTATTTTTTGAAATCTAAAGAGTCTGAGGAAGTGTTGGATAGGTTTAAAGAGTTTAAAGCCTTGGTAGAAAATATTTCTGGTAAAAGAATTAAGGTCCTTAGATCTGACAATGGTGGAGAATACACCTCTAGTAGTTTTCAAAATTTTTGTATTGATGTAGGGATTAAGAGGGAGTTCTGTGTTCCCTATAATCATCAACAAAACGGTGTTGCAGAAAGAAAGAACAGAACCATTGTGGAAGCAACGAAGGCCATGATCCATGATCAAGATTTGCAAACCTTCCTATGGGCAGAAGCTTCCAAGACAGTTGTGTATGTTCAGAATAGAAGTCCTCATAAGATCTTGGAGAATATGACTCTAGAAGAAGCCTTTACAGGGAAGAAGCCTGAAGTCAGTCACTTGAGGATCTTTGGATGTCTTGTCTATGTTCATGTTCCCAAGGAAAAGAGAACCAAGTTGGAGCCTTCTGGAAAGAAGGGAATATTTGTGGGCTACAGTGAGACCTCAAAAGCCTACAAAATTTACATTCCAGGTCAGAAGTTGATCGAGATCAGTAGGGATGTCACATTCGAGGAAGATGTTGCATTCAGGAGATCTAGGGGGATTCATATGGAGATTGATAATGAAGAGTCTCCTCAGGATATGGAAGTTGACCATACTCCTGAGATTCAGAGGGAGACTTTAGAACCAAAAGAAGATATTGATCCTGTTGAACCCTTGGAACCTACTGATGGGCCTACTGACATTGTTATCGGGAGAAAGAGACCTCTATGGGCCAGTCACACTATGCAAGAGGCTGAAAGCTTTGCACCTCCTAGAGGCACATTCAAAGAAAGCAAAATGCCACATAAGTTCTCCAATTATGTTGCCTTGATGAGTCAGATTATAGAATCTGAGCCTACCTGTGTTGAGGAAGCATCTAGTCATCAAGTTTGGAGAGATGCTATGGCAGAGGAGTATCAGTCAATTCTTAAAAATGATGTTTGGGATATTGTTCCTAGACCCGAGGGCAAGTCTGTGGTATCTTCTAAATGGCTATTCAAGATTAAGCATGCTATAGATGGAAGCATTGAGAAGTACAAGGCAAGATTTGTGGCTCGTGGGTTCTCTCAGAAAGAGGGAGTTGATTATGATGAGACATTTGCTCCTGTTGCTCGCTACACTTCAGTCAGAACCATCATTGCTATTGCTGCATCTAGAGGATGGAAGATTCACCAGATGGACGTGAAGACATCCTTTCTCAATGGAGTGATTGAGGAAGAGGTTTATATAGAGCAACCGATGGATTTGAGATTCATGGGAAGGAGTCACATGTTTGCAAACTGAAGAAGGCCTTGTATGGTCTTAAGCAGGCTCCTCGTGCATGGTACAAAAGGATTGATCGGTACCTATCAAGCTTGGGCTTCTTGAAGAATGATGCTGATTCAAATCTCTACTTCAAGGACCTTGGGCTCATGCATTACTTCCTTGGATTAGAAGTCTGGCAGAAACCAGATGAGATGATTCTAAGTCAAGGAAAGTACACCATTGATATACTTAAGAGATTTGGCATGATGGATTGCAAATCTATGTCTACACCTATGGAGACCAATCTACATAAATTGAAGGAGGCTGCAACCGCAGATTTGGTGGATCCTACATTGCAGACAACTGATTGATCCTTGATGTATCTAGTTAACACTAGACCGATATTTGCTATGCAGTGAGTGCACTTAGCCAGTTTATGTGCGATCCGAGACAAATACATCTTGTTGTAGCCAAACATATCCTGAGATACTTGCGTGGCACAGTTGAATATGGGTTGAGGTATACTTTAGATGCAGACTTGGAGTTACATGGTTTCACTAATTCTGATTGGGCAAGTTGTGTCATAGATCGGAAGAGCACCTCTGGTTGTTGCTTCAGTTTGGGTTCTGCTATGATTTCCTGGTGCAGTAGGAAGCAGTCATCTGTAGCATTGAGTAAAACAGAGGCCGAGTACATTGCAGCTTGTATGGCAACTTGAGAAGTAGTTTGGCTTCGTAAGCTCCTTGCAGGATTGTTCAGACAATCAATGGAGCCTACTATCATTCATTGTGATAATCAGAGTTGTGTGAAGCTTTCTATCAATCCTGTGTTTCATGACAGAACCAAGCATGTTGAGATCAAGTACCACTATATCAGAGATATGGTACTAAGGAAGGCTGTACAGTTGAGGTACATTAGCACTAATGAGCAGACGATAGATATTCACACCAAGCCTCTTGCCAGGATAAAGTTTGAGTACTTCCGAGATAAGCTTGGTAGGGTGGAGAATCTAGCCTTGACTGAGTAAGAGTCTCAGTATCAGTGAAGCCTTGTTAATGCATTTTCTTCTGAGACAGAAGAATTTGAGGTGCAAGCCCTTGTTAATACATTTTCTTCTGAGACAGAAGAATTTGAGGTGCAAGCCCTTGTTAATACATTTTCTTCTGAGACGGAAGAATTTGAGGTGCAAGCCCTTGTTAATACATTTTCTTCTGAGACGGAAGAATTTGAGGTGAAAGTCATTGTTAATGCATTTTCCTCTAAGATGGAGGAATTTGAGGTGTAAGCCCTTGTTTCCACCCTCTGAGCTTGAGTCATGGTGGATGTCATGTGTGAGACTCCATGACATATCTTGTACTTGTGAATGTCACGTTGAGGTGACAACATCACGCAAGTGATGAACACTTGTACACACCATAGTGTGGTTGTTGCCATTATGGTTGATATCATATTGAGGCGATATCTAACATTACGTTGAGGTGATATTCTTCTTTTCACATCTGGTTGTAGCCAATGTGATGAGCATCATGTTGAGATGATTTGTCTTGAGCAGCTGGAAGTTCTCTCCCTAGTTGAGAGGGAGTGTTAATGTTATTGAGCAGCTTTGGGTTCATCCTTCCAGCCATGAGTGAAGACATAAATAAATGTAGCCTATCGGCTATTTATTTATATGAGTCATTTATTTAAAGTGGGCGCTTCTCTTGGCAACATTATAATTTCACTTGAGGCCGACCTTCCTGATGATTTGTATTTATTATTTATATTATTGTATTCTGGCCGACCTTGTAATATGAAGAGGTGTGACCTCTCTCACTTGTATATATACAAGGTCACCTTTCATCTCTTGATCATTAAGCAAGTCCGATTTATTCTATTCATTAAGGTGCAAATTTTATCAAGAGGCAAGTCAAGTGCGAATCTCTCAAGTGCTGAGTGCGAATTATATCAAGTGCTGAGTGCGAATTATATCTAGAGCTGAGTGCGAACTTGATCAAGAGAAAATTTTGAATATCTTTGAAGGGTAGTCTTATATTGTCAGAAGTGCAGGTCATTATCTGTTATTGTATCTGGTGTAGGTACAAAATTTTGGCCTTGTGTTCGGCCTCATTGTAAAGGGAATTGTTGCCACTATTTATATATGTAAGAGAGATCTTTGTTGCTGGGTTTTTCTCCCTCAAGAGGATGGTTTTCCCAGGGTATTTGCTGTGTTATTTTTTCTGATTTGAATTAAGTTTCTGTGCATATAATCTATTCTTTAAAATTTACAAATATTAGCATAAGGCACGTTATACATATCTTCAAAATCATCATTTGGCAACGGTCACATATCCAATGAAACATTAGTACTACAAGTAAAGTAATACTTATTAGCTTATGTTCATAGAAGACCACCACAAATAATGAAAACATATCTACTTACTCTAGCTAAGCCATATCTTTTTATGATCTTGGTCCCTATTAATTTCCATTCCTAAAATGAACTTTTCTATCCC
Source organism: Sequoia sempervirens (assembly GCA_007258455.2). Classification (NCBI taxonomy): domain Eukaryota; kingdom Viridiplantae; phylum Streptophyta; class Pinopsida; order Cupressales; family Cupressaceae; genus Sequoia; species Sequoia sempervirens. Next base: position 203,219,451 of record VDFB02000013.1, on the reverse strand, counting down.
TAAATCCTTTATTTTAAATGCCTCAAAAAGCTAAGTTTTAAGCTCCCTAATAATCACCTTGTTGTTACCAATAAACATATTATCAACATACAAGACAAGGATTATAATTTGATCAACACATTTAATGTAAACATAATGATCTTTGCTTCTAAAAAAAACTGACTTCAATGCTAAAGAATCAAACTTATGATACAACATCTGAGGTAATTTTTTAAAACCAAACGATGATTATTTTAGTTTGTAAATAAAACTTTATTTCCCTTTTACCTCAAACCCATTTAACAATCACAAATAAATTTCCTCTTTAAGATCTCCAAGAAGGAAATTAGTTCTTACATCCATTTGCTCTACTTCAAAATTATTAGTAGTAGCAATAAAAAGTAGAAATATAATGGAATTAAATTTAGCAAAGAGATAGAAATTTCACTTAAATAAACTCCCTCTCTGGTGGTAGCTCTTAGCCACCCATTTGTCTTTATACCTCTCTAACTTACCATCTACACCAAATTTTTTATCAAATTCCCATTTACAACTAACGAGATTCCTTGCCTCAAGTAAACTCACAAGATCCTAGGTGTCACACACACACACACATATATAAGGGAATAATATCCTCCTATAAGGATTCCATCCAAGAATCATGATCATCTAAAGAGAGAGATTTCCTAAAATATCTTAGTTCATACCAATTTGTGACAAAGAAAATACAATAAAAATATGGTGGGTTATAGTTATCAATTAGGTTTTGTTATCTTGTGATCCATGTCAAGGTTGGAGTAAGATATTTTGCATGTTCCTCTACATGCTCAACCTAATTATAACTTTCACTTGAATACTCTTCTTCCTCTCTATTATCTACTTCATCATTATGTTCTTCAACATGTACATTTTCTTGTATCTCAACCTTAGTCTCAAAATGCACCATTTTATTTCTTTCTTTATTTTGGCTACACAAAATTTGGAAATAGTCTAAGCTCCTTGAAATTACTTCTTTAAAATAAATCATTTTCAAAGTTAGAGAAATCTAAAGCTTATAACCTTTTACATTGTCACTTTAACTAATGAAGATGTATTTTTTGTGATTTTATATCGACCTTAGATTATTTTGGCACATGAATGTAATCCATCACAACCAAATTTAACCTTAAATGTGAAAAAAAAATCTTATCCACATATTATGAGGGATCTTCTTTACAAAATTTGAACAAGGAGATGGGTTTATAAGTAACAAGTACTCATGACCTCTTCCCTAAAGCACCAATCTACTTGTGTAGCACTCATCATACTTGTAGCACTTTCTATTAAGGTTTGGTTCACCCTCTTTGCAACCTTGTTCTACAAAGTTATATATGGTATAATATTATATCAAACAATACTTGCATTCCTAAAAATATATCAAATTCCTTGTAGCAATATTCATTTCCATTATTATATCTCAATTTAACCTTTATTTTATTATCCAATTTTCTCTACGAGTATCGTAAAATCTTTAAATTTATAATGTAAAAAATAAAATACTCAAGTGTATCTAAATTAATCACTAATTAATGTAACATAATAATAGTTATCCATTGAACCAACATCTACTAGACCAAACACATTTGAGTTAATAACTTATAATAATCTATTTTCTCTATTTCTTTCTGAAAGCATATAAATGGAATTAAAAAGACATGTGCACTAAAACCAATTGAATTAGAACACTCTTATTCTAATCATGCAAAACTTAGTTCAAGCATCATGTGGAGATACACTCGTGATGGATGTGGGTGTTCATATTGCCAACATAATTACTATATTCCTTGGATGATAAAATTGAAATAATATTATTGCGTTAAAAAGTGATGATCCAAATGATGAATGTAATGTTTAATTTATAGATTTTAAGGAGAAATAATAAATGGTTGAGATTAAATCTTGGATCTCAAGTCTAATCCAAGACTATTGGAGATTATGAGGAGAGGTGGCAGGTAGGAAGGAGTTTGAAATTATTTTAATTTTAATTAAAACAATTATTATTAGTCAACATAATTGATTAGAGAGTTAACAAAATTGATTGATGAGTTATTGCTTGCATGGAGTAGCTAACTAAATGCATGGATAAAGTTATGAGAAGTTAACTATTTGCATAAAATAGTTAGTTGAGTGCATGGGTGTTGAAATGAATAGACTAATGAGTGGACCAGGGAAAAAATTAAGAAACCCCCCCCCTCGACAAAGGTGTAAAATCCTGGCAAATCTTGTATACATCACGATAAAAATATTAATTTTAGTGGCAAATTTTTTCGTTTTTCATGAAAAAAAATAATGTCCATTGGCGAATATTTTCTAATCACTAGAGGTCTATGGAAAATCCTGGCGAAATGCAAATTTTTTAAAACCACTAAAATTTTTCCATTGGCGATTAAAATCTATTTTCAAAGCAATAAAATATTTTGATTAGCGAATTAAACCTATGTTCAAACCAAAAAAAATAATTTTGTTGGTGATTAAAACTTTTTTTCAAACTAGAAAATAAAATTCATTGGTGAATTAAACCTATTTTCAAATGATTAAGAAAAAACATTGGTGAATCAAACATAATATCAAACTAACAAAAAAATGCATGAAAATAAAGATTATTTGCCTCATTTTTTTTATCAACCATCCAAAAATCACCTACAGCTATAACAATTTTTTCAAGAAAGCATCTTAACATGCTTCATAACAGAAAAATTAACCCTGCCCAACTAAAACTAGTTCACAACTATCTGCATCTACCTTCCATATTTCAACAAGCCAAAAATTTACTACTAGTCTTGCGTTAATTCTACAAAAACCCTACAAGAACTACAAATTCAACTAGTGCTACCTATTTCATAACCAACTTTCCTTGTTGCTTTGCCTTTCATCTTCTACTTCCTCACATTCTTTCCTTTTTCTTTCATACACTTTTCCTCCACTTTTTCCTGTGCTTCCATGTGCTCTACCTTCGCTTTCTCCTATGCTTTCAATTGTGTTGTAATTGCTTCCACCTTAATAAGCTCTATAAAGAGCTTCAATGCTTCCCAACCTAACCTTGCTTCTTCCCTGCATTGATTTTTAATCTCATCCTCTGGCCAACACACAAAAGGGATGCATCCTTCTACCCCTTCCAGTTCCACATTTTCAAAGCCTTCCTAGATGTCAAAAGCTTCACCTAGAATTGCCCATTCAAGTATTGATTCTAATGCTTCCAAGAAATCTCTATGCATAATCATCTCCATCACTTCTATCATTGTGCTTGTTGATTCCCCCAAGTCCAAACCCCATGCTATAATCAAGGAGTATACATCCATGTTATTCTTGTATCTATGCCTCAGATTTCCAAAGGATTTCCCCAAAATCATCCGTACACTTTGTACCAACCTCCAATCAGTGAATAAAAACATACCCATTAATCTTTTGTTAGAACCTTCACCATAAAATGGGTTTAATTGCCTCCTCGAACGCAAAGTGAAGTTGGCCTCCATTTGAAAATTGCTGCAGCTACACTGCCACCACCACCACTCTTTCAGACTTTCTATGTGCCTTCTTCTTCATGCCAAACTCTATTATTAACTTCACTAATCGAGGGCCGAGAGGTAATCATTTTCCAAACTCCACACATACCAATCTTAATTACCCATCGATCCTCCAGTCATGTCCACTTGCTAAAATCTTCCCACGATCTTCACTTGATAAATGCATTGTCCTTGCCACCTTTCTTATATTAATTCACCAAATTCGGCATTTTGGTGCTTTTCCTAATCTTAGTTGCCACCTTTCCTATCTTAGTTCAACAAAGTCAGGGTTTTGGTGCTTTTCCTAACCTTAGTTGCAAGTCTTTCTTGGTCATCTTTGTAGTTGGTGGGTCGAAGGTTTCAAAAACTTTGAAACTTCAGACTTTGGTTCTAAGGTTCCAAATTTCAACGACCGTGCAACATTATGGACCACGATCGTTCGATGAATTTTCGATGGACGGTTGTAGTTGCATTTTGGGAGTATATCTCTCAAGCACTAGATTTGCGAATTTAAACCTTTAGAATTACACTAGAACCGTTAAATATTTTACCATCTAAATATTGGTTCTCTTGTTTACCATTTAATATTGCCTAAGTCAGACCAAAATATTTTATGATAAAGCCTTAAATCTTAACTCTTTAATCTTGAGGGTTGAGTCTCGTCAACCTAGCGTTGTCCCCATTTGAAATTATGCACGTGCATAAAGTTTGTTTTAAAAGAGGGACTGCTCGATGAATTTTTGATGGACAACTATAAATGTATTCCAGAAGTAAATCCTTGAAGCACTAGACTTGTGAACTGAAACCTTTGGAATAACACTAGAACCGTTAGATTTTCATAAATCAATGGTTGAGATTTTATTAATTATTGGTTTCAGAAATCAACATATAGTTCTGATCATAAGTGAGCAAAATTTATTGTGACTTATTAGGAAATTGATAATGATTAAGGTAAAATGAGACATTTAATTCTCTCTTTTCAATGCATCAAAGTACTCTACCTTTCATTTATTCTATTGAAATTCTCAATTTGGCTATGGTACTGGGTGATAGCGCAGATTAATGCCATATGAATAGCCAAAGTGATTGACTTGATAGCTTTATATTGAAAAATGCATGATGTACTATATAATCATAGATGATGATGTCAATAATCCAATGATTTTGACAATCGACAGCTTGGTGGCACTATCGATTTTGACAATTGACAACTTGTCAACTTGAGGTACAGTTTGCAACTTGGCATGTATCTAGCTTGAGGTAACAATTAAGTTGGATTTTTCATTTGCGTGAATCACAATTATTACTAGTCAGTAGTAACTATACACAACCTCACACATGACACGTGTGAGGTGTACAAGAGACCAGGCTGGTAGTGGCACTTTTGGCCCATAAATAAGGATAGTGAGCACAACTAAAATCATTTGTTTAATTGTCATAAGGTTTTTAATTTTGTTGGGTTAATAAATTAATAAGGATTCATGAAGAAGATGATGCAGTATTATTGGGGATGCTTGAAATTATCCTACCTCCAGTTATGTAGTTATAGAGTAAAAGACCAATTTCCTTCAAGTTCAAAATGGGTGGAATTGGAAAGAAGTCAATTTGGTTTACCTGACTTCTCAGATAGGTTTTGAACTAGGATGAGGAGCTTTGATGGAGATAAGTGCTATCCTAGTGCATGGAAGCTGCAAGTAGAAGATGGGAGCAATTTTACTACCCCTCATCGTCTGCATGGTTTCCAGGCAATTCCCATGCATTTAATTTTAGTGCTCATCTTCTACATGGGAGCAGTTTTAATACCCCTCATCATCTGCATGGTTGGCCAGGAGAGTCCCTTGCATTTATTTTGAGACACCATGTCCTACCATGAAAGCCCCATGCATTTATTTTAAGTGCTTATATTCTGCATGGGAGCAATTTTACAACCCCTCATCTTCTGCATCAGTTTGGTTTTGAAAGGGGATAAGTACATTTTGTATCTTCACAACTCCCATTTCCCTAGTTTGATTTGGCCCCCTTTCCCCATGCATTTATTTTTAGAGACCATGGCTGACCCGACAAGTCCCATGAGTTTATTTTGAGAGCTCATGGTTGACCCGACAAGTTCCATTTATTTTCAGAGATACATGTATCACATTTACATTTTCAAATTTTCACCAGTGGTCCAATAGAAGCTTGGTGCTTGCACTTAAATTTGTATTTGTACTATGTAATAATGTGACATTGTAATTCAGTTGTAATAAAATAAATGGTTGTGCTATTAATGTGACATTGTAATTCATTTTATTAATTCCTTTGCAAGTTAAATGCTATTAATGGTTGTGCAATGTGCTATTAATGTGACATTGTAATTCATTTTATTAAGGCCTTTGCAACACTAAGTTTTTGGCCCCTTGGCCTTGATGTCAATCCTAGTGCATTAAAGTTTAAAGAAAAATTTAAAACACATGTTTTATGTTTATTATTTATATCATAAATTAATCAACTGTTCAATGAACATTTGATGTATGGTTGTAGTTGCATTCTAGAAAGAAATGCATAGAGTGCTACACTTGTGAACTTAAACTTCTGAAATCACCCTATAACCGCTAGATTAACAAAGATCAATGGTTTAGAATTTGCTATCAATGCAGGAGTAAATCATGAATGGCTTGTTTTAAATGTTGTCAACCATGTACATTGTACTGCCTAATTATGTATTGTGTAGCCCGTAAGTAACGAGTAGATGTTTTGGTGTCATTTAGTTTTCTCATTGCAGTGCACCACCCTTTTCCGGGTTCCACAATTCTACTTCCAACAAATCCATTCCAGTAACCCAGTTTCAACTTCAAGAATCAAAATTCAAAATAGGGTTAAGTTAAAGAATTCCTATGGCTACGTTTCATCGCTTGACGTTTCTTAAAATCTTATTTTGTCAAACTTTGAAGTTTAGGTTTAGGGTTAAGAGGCTTAAGAACTAAGAAAAATCAAGGACTAATAAGGAATTCACAAATTTCATATTGTTAATTGTAACATGTCTACCACCAGTACCACTAGAGCAATGTCAGATAAAAAAACACATTATGCAAAATTGCTTAAAACCCTAGGTTTCACTGATGAATACCATGATATTTATGATCCTGAAACCTATGGTAGGCGTACCTCATAACTTATGTTTTCATCCAAGAATAAGGCTGCAAAGAAAATGCAATTGCAAGTTAATAATATCAGTGCACCATGGGTAAATGGATTAGGGCGCATGATGTTACATGAGGTTTTCCCTTGCCTAGAATTTATCATGGTTTGTGCCCTAAATTATGATGATAACAAAAGAGAAATTGTTAATAAAGATAGAAAAGAAGAATTGTTATCCATTAATGCAAAAGAACTTGGAAAAGTGTTGGGCTTGGGGTTTACAACTGAAGAATTTGGAAATGTCCACATTGACCTAGAAAAGCTTGCTAATGATTATGAAGCAGTGGATGAAATGGAGAAAAATTCTTTCTTAAATAGAATAGTTCAGGATAGAAACAAATTGAAAGGTGATAATAAGCCTCCTGATGATTTGGATATTTTTAAACCATGGGTTCAGGATACTATTTCCATGCTAGAATTTTGCCTCGGACTGGATAGAAATTTGGAAGTGGGTGCATGCCTCCTTGAAATGGTGTATAATATCCATTATGGTGTTCCACATGCCAAATATAATTTTATTGAGGACATTGTAGAATCCATGCATAATTTTTTTTTAATGATTAAAGGAGGTTCCACCAAGACATTTAGGTTCACAACCTACTTGTGCTATCTTTTTCTATTCAAATTCAAAGGAATGTTTCAGAACAACAAGCTTCAGATTCAACCCTATGGTAATAGTAATCCTGAGCAAAAGAAAATGGCTTCAGTATATGAATGGACCACTATTATAAGGTTGCATGATTCTCGAAGGAACTACAATAATTTTGTAGACTACTTTTTGGCTCCATTGCATCAAGCAATTACAAATACTCCAATGCGTAGATTACCTATGTCATGTAGAAACTGCATTCAACTAGGAAAATAAATACAATTGGTTGATTGGTACTTAATGGAAGAATATACTATGCTAATATTTTATGGATCAGAAGTACAACCATACAAACTTCCAATACATGTGACATAAAGGGTTTTTGCTTTGGAATATGTAAGGAAAATGTAGAGTATTGATGAAAGACACTTTAGTGGTCAGAGGAAGAAGACCTTATTTCCTTCTTTAAATTTTTCATGTGGAGGGATCACATTCAAGAGAAAAGCATTTAGTGTGGCACATGATCTTTTGAATTTTTTTGATTTTGATGCTATTTGTTACTGGCAGTATGATCCATGTGATGCCATTAAATCAATGATTGTGCTCAATAAAAATTTTGGAAGTAGAATTCAACATCAAAGTAAACCTTTGCTTGAAAACTTGAGAAACAAGGATTCTTGGGATGAGGTCAAAGTAGCAATAGAGAAAAGTGCTGATGAGAATGGTATTTCTTTTGAACAATTGTTAGCATAAATTATGGCATTGCATTGAAAAACAATTAGAAGGTACAATATTTTTTATGAAAAATGTCATAAACCATCTAGTAGAGTAAAAATGCCAAATTCTCTAGAGAAGGAAGTTACAAAAAAAATTGGTCACGATAAAAAATTACTGCCTTTGGGTCTATGAGGAAGGAGCTAGGTGATCCAAGAGCTCTTGCAGAGTATGGAGATAACGAAGAAGATCTTGAGTTTAGAAAATTATGGAATATAGAGCATCTGAATGAACGAGAAGATGAAGAAAGTGATGATGATAGGAAAGAAGAAAGCCATGTCAATTTCAAACTTGGTTTAAGTGAGGCCACAAAAGAAGAATTTACTACAGGAGCAGCCATAGTTGCAAAAAATGGGTTATGAAGGTGGTCCTTTGGGGTCCCAAAGACAAGGCCCTTCGATGGTAACAGATGTAGAGCATAGAAAACCAGTTGATAAATCTGGCCTTGGGGTTGGAGGTGAAAAATTAGACCTAGGGCATATAGGTCAATTTGTTAGAGCTTCAAATCCTCATCCTCATGGTCAGACATAATTACAACTAGGACATGCCCATGGTGGAGGGATTAGTGAAAATGGCACTACCTCTGGTGGCAATGGTATGGGTATTAGTACTAGTAGTGGTCAACATGTGCTACAACAACAAATTACACACAAGAGGACAACAACACAATATACCACAGAAACACCAGGTGATCAAGGCATACATAAGAGGCAAAAGATTTTGACAGGTCTAACTCCAAGTCACACTACCAGTGGATCCACCACAAAGGAGTTATTTCCAGGCACTCCCCCAATGCTAGTCAGTGTGGCTATGACATCATTAGCAATTGAAAGTACTCCTATTCCTTTTCCATTCAAGCATTCCATTGTTCCTGCATCCCCAAGTTTTGATTACATTAAAGAGTTTTAAAAGAAATCATAATTGAATAAAAAAGAAAAGAAGCAACTGATGGGGAGTGCGTCTGCTCTAACTGAAAATCCTGCAACAACCATGGTATTACCCACATTTGAAACATGTAAAGAAATCATGGAGTACACAATTCTTGTTCCCACAGTTCAAAACAAACCAACAAATCAAATGGTTCCATCTGAATTTGAGGTGAACAATTTTCAATTGGATTTTTTTGGACTCAGAAATACTGACAAAATTAATGTATCAAAGAAGAACAATGAATTGGTGTACACATCATTGCTAAAGCAAGATAGAGAGAAAAAAAGGTTTCAAACTCAAATTGAAAAGTTACAGGAAGACCTAACAAATGAGAAAGCAAAGAGGAAAGCAGTAGATAACAAGAGCAATGAATTAGAAAAAATAATTAAAAAATATACCTCTACATTAACAAGTGAAGAGGATAAGTAGAATGAGACTGCAGTGAATGAACTGAAGCAAAGGCTAGATGAGAGCAACAATAAATGTGATGAGGAATAATTAACTTTAGAAAAATTAAGACTAAGCATTGCAAATGGAAATGCACAGTGGGAACAAAAATTGGAGAAGGAGAGAAAAAGAAATAAAAGGTTGGAGGTAGAGCTGATGGAAGCAAAAAATGAAATTAAGTCTTGTCAAAATAAGTTATCTACATTTTGTAGAGAAACAATGAGGCATATGAAACAAAAGATATGGGATGAAATAATGCAGGGGATTGATCATTTGTGTGACATGTTTCAATTGATTGATGTTATCAGAAAACATCATAATAAGCTCAACAAATATTTAATGGAGAACAAAAATGTGCTAGCATTAGAGAAATCAACAAATCAAATTCAAAAAATAGTCTACAAAGCCAGTGACAATGTTTTGAAATCAAAAGGGATTACTAATCGGCTTGCTATATCAATGACGTTGTCATCTGCCATTGAAAAGTGTTTGAGAATGCGTGAAACATAGAAATATTTGCATTTGGCTACAGACAAGATGAAGAAGGTGGATGAAAAGGTAAGGAACTTCACAGAGCTTGGTTTACTAGATGATTTTGACACAAATGAGCGATTCATTGGAAAGAATGATTTCAGAAAGAATATGGAGGATGTAAGGAAGATTGATTTGGACCAATTTCCTCAAAACCCAGATGTTGTGACCTATTTGGATTCCATCAAACCATTGCTAACCTTCAATGCAAAATTGACTGAAGAATCCAAGACAGGTTCTAATTTGAATCATGAATTCATAACAAATCTTCAAGTCAAACAACATCTATTAGAACAAATGACAATTCCAACACCTAAAGAGTGGAAGTTGCTAGAAAAGGTGATGTAGTGATTTAATTTTTGATAATGAGTTTCCAAGTTCCAACTCAGCTCTATGCAGAGTTGTCTTTGAGCAATATTTTGCATTGCCAATGCCTCTATGTATTCCTTCATGTGATAATCAATTTAAAAGCTCAAATTCAGACTTCAGTAATGTGTTGATGTTCAATTATCTGTATTATTTATTATATCATTTGAAGAAAAAGTTTGGTAGTGGCTTCAACTTCTAGATACACTTTAAATGATTGTTGATGTTCATTGTTGTATATGCTACTAATAATATTGTTAATATGTTATTAATCTAATAAGCATTGAGTTGAGTGATGAATCATTGAGCACATGCTCAAGTTTTACTTTTAACACAATTAAAATATGAACTATGAGGTGATTTTAATTCCAGGCATCCATAATCTTAGTGAAATTGCATTACAATTCACACATCAATACTAAATCTCCATGACTACTTAGCATATCCACTAAACATTTATATGAATTCATGTTGTGGATTATCTATTATTGGAATTGGAATGATGGATTTTTGGTTAGTTTCATTGTTGTGGTTACTATCACTCAAAGTCGTGGTTTTAGTGCTTTTCCTAACCTTAGTCGCTAGTCCTCAGAGTTTTATAACCTTATCGCGGAGCTCTAAATTTTCATAACTCCCCAATTCCCCAACATGGTTGATGGTTCACTTTGTTGAGTTGCAAGTCTTTCTTGGTCATATTTCTAGTCAGTGGGTTAGAGGTTTGGAAAACTTTGAAACTTTAGACTTTGGTTCTAAGGTTCCAAGTTTCAACAACCACACAACAATATAGACATATATTTCCTTAACCTTTCAAAGGATGTGTCATCTAAAACCTCATTGAATACTATGTACAGACTAATGTAAAATATTAAATACAATATAAAATATTAAATATCAGAATTTCATGGAATACAACATAAAATATCATCAACTATAGTTTGACTTTGGAATATGATTCATGAAGTACAATATAAAATAAAATATCATGAAGTGCAATGATTCACAATTTCATTGAATACAATATTAAATATCATCAACTACAGTATGGAACATTGGAATTTGGTCCTGGGATCCATGAAGTGCAATATAAATACCTAAACACTGCTAATTCTCTTGAATCTCTTCCATTTCCCAAACAGACTCGGGGTCCTCAAACTGACGTTCATCATCATATAAAGTAAAAGAGTCGTCTTGAATTTGATTCCAAGTCTGCTCTTCATTTTCTTTGGCCTGTGTCTCAAATTCAACATTCATTGTGTCATTTTTGTCAGTCATTTGTCTGAGTCCCATTGCCATTGCCAGTGCCACCAATACCAGCCTTTGGAATTGGAGTATTGCACAACCCGGTCCATCTTCTTTCACATGTGGACCTGCAGATTGTGAGTGCCCTTTCAAAAGGAATTTTTTTGACATTATACACATTTCCTTTCATCCTCAAGCAATTTTCCAAATTCTTGTCTAGTTTGTTTCTTAACTTTGATTTCAAAAACCCCAATGTACTGAAAACTCTCTCATCCTCCACCAACCCCAATATCATTGTTTGACATAAATCAACAAGTTTGAAATATTCTGATATCGAACCATGCAATATTTCACTCTGACCTAAGGTTGTCCAAACCTTTTTTATTGATCCCGGTTCAAAGGCCTTGTCCTTGCCCATGGATTTATACTGGTTCTTCATAGCTATTGAAAAACTCCTACATTGTTTTCTAAGCTTAGCTTCATCTAAAATTCCTTCTATTTTCTACTCATTGTATGTTAAAGTTTTCAAAAATTGTTCGATCAAGATTTTTACCTAATCATGAAAATATTTTGGGTTATCTCAATTTGCCCAAAATTGAGGATACAAAATACTCATGGCTTCAAGTATTTCATGTTGAGGGAATATTTCACAAATCTCTAAGGAAAGAGATTTTGCAATTACCTTCAAATTATCACCAACAGATTTAACAATGCCTTTAAAATCTTCCTCGTTAACAACTACTTCTTTGCTAGAGCACCTAGCTATCTTACATTGGTACATTTGTATCTCATATCCACGTACATAGATACATAAGTTCCTGCTTGCATTAAACTATAAATAATTATCAAGATCATTCAAATCAGTAATTTTCTGCCACATGAAATAATTTGCGCCATCTTGTGTTAGATCTAGATATAGATGATCAATGGCCAAGCATGTGTGTTTACGTAGATTGGCATATTCATTAATATACACAGTTCTGTCTTGGGATTTCTTCAAAAGCTCGTTCATCACATCCAGCATGGGGAGAAGACTAATTAAAGTTAAGAGTGTTTCTATATATCTTAACCTATGTAAGAGGTTAGGAGCTTTGTCTACTGTGCTGCAATTTTCATACATCACTCCAATCAAGGATTGATATTCTGAAAGAACTCGTTGTGCTGGTCCATGTAGGGAGATCCATCTGGTATCAACATGCTTGAGAAGCTTTTTTCCTATGTTATTCCCTCAAAAAAAAATTAAAATTATGTGAAACGTTTAGGACTTCAGTAGAAGTATGCGTGGATCTTGCAAACTAGATTTTCAACTTTTGATACTATAGGAAACTCGCTTACAATTTTGAATGCTAAATTCATTCTATGGGCCATGCAATGAATGCCAAGCATGTATGGTGCACAAGTAGTTTGTAACTTTGTGCAAACACTAGTCCTTTGACCTTGCATCACTGCAGCTCCATCAACTCCTACACACACCAACTTTTTCGTAATTGTCAACTCATCCATACTTGTAATTTCATTCAAAGATTCCTTGACTAGTTCAAATATATTATATGATGTTGAACTATCCTTCATTTTATGAACATAGAGAAGATGAGCTTGGTGAACATGTTGTTGTACAGTATACAAATGCATACAGACCCAAGAAGTATTGTCTACCGCAGTAACTTCATCTAAAGATAATGCAATGAAATTTGACTCTTTTACTTTATCCTTTAAATCTTCCTTTTCCAGTGCAGCAAGACAATTTTCCCATTCCCATCCAATGTTTACTAACCAATGTGAGTAGGGATAGTGAGGAACATTCAAAAAAGATAATAAACCAAAATATTCTGGGTAGTCTGTCATAGGATGCCCTCTGGAAAAAATATGAAAAACAACACTCATCTGAATAGTTTTTGATAGATTTGTTGTTTCCATTGCTTTTCCAAATTGAGCCTCAACTCTACCTTTACATGCAACAATGCTTGAAATTATTTTTTCATGCTCTTCATAATATGCGACATACCTAACATGAAGACATTCTTCCTTTGATTTCCATCATATGACCGATTCTTCCTTTTTGTCTATGATTTTTTTTTCATAAACTTTACCGATATGCTTTTTTATAGTGTCAATCTTTAGCTACAATGTCTTGGATCTTCCACATTTCCAAATACAAATCTTACATTTGGCCAATGTTTCCTTTTCAATATCATTTGCATTGCCAATCCCCACTGGTACCATGAATGGGTACTTTGACAACCAACAAAGTTGAAAACTCCTTGTCATTTCCCACTTGCGCCCCCTTTTTGGTTTATTTTTCCTTTTCTTGCTACCAACATCATCATCCTCATCCAAGTCAATTATCTCATTCTGGCTAATCGGGCCTAGGGTATCCCTTGGAACATCTTCTGTGATATTGCCATCCTGATTTGAGACATTTTGATTTAAATCAATGACAATCTCAACTTGACCTTCCGGTGGCAATGAGGTATTGTGAATGCTACCAATATTTGGTGGAAGAGTTGATGATGTAGCTCCATCTTGACTTGATGGATCAAAAGCTTTGGAAATTCCAAAGTAAGACTATATGGTACGTCTAAGTTTTTGGCATTTTGATGGCCTCCCAATCTCTTCACCACCTTGAGGAGCAGCATGAGTCTCTTCACCACCTTGAGGAGCTTGAGGAGCGGAAAGAGTCTCTTCACCACCCTAAGGAGCCTGAGGAGCGATAAGAGTCTCTTCACCACCTTGAGGAGCGACAGGAGTTTGAGGAGCAGCAGGAGCTTACCACCCTGAGGAGTGGAAAGAGTCTGAGGAGCGGCAAGAGTCTCTTCACCACCCTGAGGAGTGGTAGGAGCCTTACCCTTGTTGCTCGAGTCACTCGACATATTCATCTCTAATTCACTTGACATATTCATCTCTCACTTCGAATAAAAACTAGAAAAAAATGTCTTCTTGTTTAAGGACAAAGAATAATAATATAGATCCCATTCCCTACTCAATATCATCTTTAAGACTGAAGCAATAATGGAATAGAGATAAAGAAAACTTATTATTATAACTAATAACACTATGAAGAAATGATCACTCACCTTTAAGTCTACGTTTTCGGCTTTCATTGACTTTAGAATCGAGAAGTAGAACCTCACTCCTCAAAACCAAACAAAATGTGTAAGAATAAATGACACTTTCGATTGTATGTATTTCTATTCAAGGAATGGATTAAAAATATTCCTTTCAGTTATTTATCAAAGATTGTGTAAATGGCAATGCAATAGGAATTTATAAGTAGTGTGATAAGTGTTGTTCTTTAAAAGTGATGCAAAATCACATATCAAATGCAATACCATGGAATAAAATATATATTTTTTGGCTTTTCCTAAACTTAGTCACTAGTCCTTAGAGTTTTATAAACTTGTCGCGGAGTTCTAAATTTTCATAACTTTGCGATTCCCTGACTTGGTTGATGGTTCACTTTGTTGAGTTGCAAGTCTTTCTTGGTCATCTTTCTACTCGGTGGGTCAGAGGTTTCAAAAAATTTGAAACTTCAAAGTTTGTTCCTAAGGTTCACTTTGTTGAAGCAAGAATGGAAAAGAGATAAAGAAAACTTATTATTATAACTAATAACACTATGAAGAAATGATCACTCACCTTTTAAGTCTACGTTTTCAGCTTTCACTAAATTTTGAATGAAGAAGTAGAACCTCATAACCGAATAAAATGTGTAAGAATAAATGACACTTTCGATTGTATTTATATCAATCCATGATTCCATATTTGGCAAATTCTACGAGATTTTTAAATGGTATATTAAAAATTTGGTGAATCCCATGTGCTTATACAATGATATGTTGTAATTTTCAAGGCAAAATTTGTCCTCAAATGTAATTATTTTTTAATGTTATTGGCGAAATAGGTCCTCATGAGCAACTATTTATAAATTTTAATTGGCAAAATGGGTCTTCACAAGCAACTTTTTGTAAATTTTGATTGGCGAAATGGGTCCTGATACAATGTTGTTTTAATAGTATTGGAAAATATGTAGGTGTTTTATTAAATGCTTTCGGGATTCCAGGCAAAAATATTAGTTGGTCCAATTGAAACATGTAGTTTGACAATGGTGAATTTTTTTCTTAACTATGCCTCATAAAAAAATCATTGGCGAATGGACATGCATTGGACCTATAGTTTGTAAAATTCGAGCGATTTGGACACCCAGTTGGGTGCAAGAAATTCGCCAATTTTGACTTGGCCGATTCCTAGAATTTGCGAATTGGCGAAGATTCACCACTAAAGTTTTCCCTGGAGTGGAATAAATAGATTATATAGTTAACTAGATGAAGTGGGTTTCAAAATTTAATTATTAATTAAATAGATAATTGGTATATATTAGGTAGAATTTAATATTTATTTAATTTATTATTTATGGATAATAGGTAGATAGTTAGAATTTAATTTATTAATTTAGCGAAAAATATTTTTGATATGATAAGCAGCATTTACAGGGTGTTGTACCCTACACAGAGATCCCCAAGGGCTAGAAAGTTGCAAAAGAATAAAACATTAAACAGACTTAAACACCACAAAACATAACCAAAACAGGATGCAAATCAACAACAGATTAGCTGGATTTTTCCCAATTCTTCAACAACAGCTGAACCATATCATCCCCAACCCAATCTGGGTGGTCCTCGATCTTTTTAAACTCCATCTCTTCCTTCATAGCAGCCGACAGGGTACTAGTGACACAGTGGATCATCCTGATCGTGAATCAAGTCAGCCCATACAATTTTTTGTCCAAGATGTCCAATCTCTCTTTCAGCACACCAACCTCCTCCCCACCACGCGTAGTGTAGTCAGGAACATTCTGCTCCATCCCCAATGGCTCTAAAGAGTGGGAGGCTAAAACCTCCTACAGATCACCACCCGAGTCAGGAACCGAAGAGGGCCCTCTAACTTTCTCACCAAGCTCATCCTCTGACGCCACATCAACATGGCTATCCTTGCTATCTGACAAATCCTCCTTTGTGTCTAGGTCTCTAACCTGCATTTTCTTTTTATTCTTAGCAACCCTACCCGAATGTCTTATAATTGTATCACAACCAGTAACCACAGTTTCTGCCACCACCGTATCACCCAAGGAATCCTTGCTGACAACATGCTTCCCTTTATTCATAGGCACCTTCTCCTCCTTACCCTTCTTCTTCAGACCAAGTTTACTAGGAGTCCTAGTAGGAGTAGACTTAAGATCACATAAGCTAATTGCCGCACTGGCTTGGGAAGCACCCTTAATACCTTTGAGATTTTTAGTAGGAGGTTTAGGTTTCTCAGTAGGGACCAGGTGATTCTTTCTAACAGGGTCTTTAGACTTAGCTGGAGATAATTTTGGCACAATGGGGTACTCAATTTAATCAATACGAATGACCGAAATAGGTTTAGGCGGGCATAAAGCTAGATGAAAATGGTAAAGTCTAAGAATCAGACCCTGATGGAATAGAAGAGTAGTAGGCTCATTGGGGTTAGCGGCAGCCGAAGCAAAACACTTTTCAACAAATTTTTTGAGGTCAATCAGCTGAAAAAAGGGACAGCTCAGAAGAACTTTATGCCTAAGGTGATTTAACAAAGGGAAATGGTAGAAGAATTAAGTTTTGTACCTTCCTTCCAACATGACATAGTTCATCAAAGCCAGACACACCTGGTCCCACGGCTTCAGAAGTGCCTCCTGTTCAAACCCAGACTAGTTGCACACCGGCGCCTCCTTGCCAATGAAAAAAATGTTCATGCTCTCATTATCCTGGGTCTTGGAATGTTTAGGATGCTTCATACCCATGCTCTACAGACCCGTCACCTGTGTAATAACTTCCTCATCCACCATGAAGGAGATGCCACCCATGGAAACATGACGATTCTTCCATGAATTAATGAATTCATTGGACAGATTAGGGTCATGACCCACCAGCCTCTCCATGAGAGGAGCAATGCCACCTTCAACGCAAATATGCCAGACAAGCGGGTCCCTACAAAATTCATTGCAGTTATCTGGCTTCTTCTGCACTCTTTCTCCTCCCATAATGCCGCACTTCACACAGTATAACCAGAAACTCTGAAAACACAGAAGATTAGAGATAATAGCCAGGTGAAAAAAACCCCACACAATAATACATTTAAGTTGTGAACAACCAAATTTGATTATCAACCCAACGGATAGGTCACACACACGAGTAGGAAGCTTTCCTGAAGGCATCTTAGTGGAAAATGTTAGTTCACTTTAATTAAATGATTATGAAGGATATTATATGCCAATGAATATTAATTATTAATGAATAAAATGATAAAATAATGATGGATGAAGGAAGAATTATTTTAGTGTCTATATTTTGGCCCTCTTTGAGTTGATGTTAAAAGTAACATTGTTTAAAAAAAAAGTAGATAGAAATAAATAGATTAAAAGAAATGAAGTAAGTGATGATATGTTGTAATTAGATGGAAGGAATAATGAAAGATTGGATGGCAGTATCATGGCCACTTGAGAGGTTAACCATGCAAAATAGTGTGAGTAATCCCTCAAAATAATTTTGAGTCAAAATTAAATAAAAGATGAAGTGGATTGAAATTTTTGAGATGAAGAATGGATGCTTGAGAAAAGTGAAAAAAAATGGAAAAATGAGAAATTTTGATTTTATTATAATTATACATCAAGAAAATGGGTATTTTGGAATGATTCATTATGTTGACATACAAAAAGGAACCTTATTTTGATATAACAATGGATATAATTATGCACCATGGTATATAAGACCAAGGTGGCAATCTATTCAATGCATGGACTGAATCATAAGAAAAAAACAAACAATAGGATTCCCTAACACTCACAAGGTGTTTGACACTCTTGGTGTATGTGTTGAGACAACCATCAAACACAAAGAGGAGTTCCCATCACATCTCAAGGTGATTAACCTTGGTGGGACCTATGAGAAAACAACCAACAAACATGGCTCATGAAAATAATAGGTTGTGCCCCAAAGTATACCAATCAAAGAACATCATGTTATATAGTGATTGTGGTGACCATAAGTAGGCATAGTATGGGTCAAAACATTTATCAAAAGATGAAAAAGATAAATCAAAGATATAAAAGATCAATTACTTCAACTGACATACAATAGTATTACCTCTTTCCAAGGTGTTAATAGGATAAGTGGATGAAGATTATGTCTAACTTGTGGAAGGATGTATCTTCAAAGGAAAGTGATGGATAAAATAGTAAAATTCATAATGCAAAAGGATGTGACAAGTGTATGTTAGCAAGATTGAATTTTAGTTCTTGATTTATGTTGAATGCATGATGTTTCAAGTGTGTAGCTTGTGGATGTAAACCATGTTTTTCTATGTGAGGAGGGAAAATGGAAATGAATTTGCATTAATGTGATGGAAAATTCATGAAACTCATTCATTATAGAAGGAATCCAGAACACTAAGTGAGATAGAAGACACATGTCATGATTTATTCCAAATTTGGGAGTAATCACTATAAAACAAGGCATGGAATTCTATGGATGAAGGATTGGACTAATATAATGAGAATGGATGGATAGCGAGAGCAAATAGACTAATGGATAGGTTGTCAATGAGGACCTAAAAGATGGAAAATCTCAGTTTATTACACATGACATCTACGAGTAGGTTTTCACCATAGCACTTGTCCAAGGCACCACCAAAAGTGCTTTTCACTATAGGACAATTTTTATCTTTACTATTTTATTTTTTATATTTTTTCATTTTTTTAGTCGATTAGTTATTAAGATATTCCTTAGATTAGGCATCAAAATTATTGAGACACAAGATGTTGATTGGCTTATTGAGCACTTCACCATCAGGGGTAGATAATTGATATTTTATTGAAACATACTTAGTGACAATGAAATATGGGCTTAACCAATTAGGCTCAAATTTATCCTTATTATCTTTATCTTGTAGATTCTTTTTTATTTTCCTTGAACGTAAGATCACCAATCTCAAACTCACATGCTCTAATTTTCTTATTGTAGTTATGAAAAATATGATTCTAGTATGACTATAGATGGTTAAGGGTGTTCAATCACTACTCATCAAGAAGTTATGGCTCATGCATGCATGCAAACCAATGCTTCTCATTATCAATGAGACTATGCAAGGAAATGCACAATGTTGAAATTTTAATCTTGATAGGTAATATGGTTTCAAAGAAAAAAATGAGTGAATAAGGAGTCACACCAATCGTTGTATGGATGCTACTATAATAGGCCTAAAGGATAGGATTAAGTTGTAGGTGCTAGTCATAACTAGCTTCATTGGTTATATTTTTGAGAAATTTTAAGAGGGTTTTATTAGACATCTCTACTTGGATATTACTTTGTGGGTATTATGGGGTGGACTAATGGTGTTGGATGTGGAAGCACTCCCAAAGAGAGTGAAATTCAATATTTTTTTTATTGAATTACCATTGTTAGTGATAATAAAAATGGATTTCATGACGATAGATTATGTACTAGAAGATAAACTTGGAGCTTTTTTGGGTATATGTAAAGGGAATATCTTCAACTTATTTGGTGAAGTATTTGGTAGTGATGATGATAAACGTATGGCTACTAGAGGAAGATGGGTGAATCTTACCAATGAGATCAAGACTCCACTATGAAAAGGGTCAAGGAATGGTGGTGGGTTGCAACATCTATGGGGGCATGGATTATATCTCCATGTTGTTGGCAAGCTAAAAATTTCTTTACATACTAATAGGTATATTATTCCATAGTGGGCCAATAGTATCATGTTCTAACGAGATTTTTAGCTAGGAGCATGTTGTTGTGTCTACAAAAAAAATACCATTGTGAAACTCTTTATTTGTGAGAGAAGCCTCTTTTGAGTTAAGGCATTTAAGTAAAGAGCCATTAAAGCTCTTTTGGTAGAGTGTGTCAATGAGGATGGTAAAATGGGAAGAATATTGGATAAAATTTTTGTATTATTTTTTGGATAGGCTAGTGGAAGGATATTATCATGGATGTAAGCATAGATATCATTATAGCAGGGATTGTTGGGAATAACAAGTTCATAAATGAGTTTTGAATTAGAGAAATCTTACATGAGAACCAATAGTTTTTCAACTAATAATTCACAACTAGCACTATCTTGTCACATATCCAAGAGAGATCTGATGGTGGCCATGACATAATTTTATTCTTTGTTGTTGATTCTAGGTGTAGACACCTAAAAATGACTAGCACATTTCGTCAAAACCATCATCATCTTCTCGTCATCAATGTGTTCATCAATATTAATTAAAACACATTATCTTCTTTAATTATTTTATTATTTTCCTTCATCAACATTAATTAAATTATTTTAAATTATTTAATTAATTTATCATTTCCTCTCATCTGCACTAATTTTTAATCATGTTTAATTCATTTATTATTTTCTTCGAACCACTTTGATTAAATAATTTTTAGTTATTTAAAATTATTCCTTTAATTTTCCTCATTCACACAAATTAAATATTTTTTAATTATTTAATTAATTCATGTATTCCCCTCAGCCACCATAATAAAATAAATTTAATTAGCTAATATTTCCTCTAAAATTAAATAAATTATTTAATTTATTTAATTTGACTTTTCTATCTAAATTTAGTGAGTTGATTGAAAAATAACCTCAATTCACTCTTACTCACTCCCACCTCATTCACTCAGTCATCACTTCTATCCAATCACTTAAATCCACATCTTAGCCTCTCATCTTGACACATGTTGCTTGCACATTCATCATGATCTCTCAACCAATCTCATTTGTTGATCTCTCCAATTATCCTACACCATTGATCAAATATTTGTTAAATATATAAAACACTCATCATTTAGCCATTCAATCTCTCCATGAATCTTGAGATCTCTCCATGAAACTTGCATCTTTGCATCTATTTTTCTATCAGGGTTATGATAAGCTAAGATCAATTCACATATTATTAAAGTACCATTGTCACACATAGTAGAGTAAGGTTAGGCACATCTATAAACTTAATTTTGATATTGTTTCATTTACTTTGTTTGTTCACACACTTTACTGAAGTAGATTATTTGATTATTGGATGGGGTATTATTGATTATGCTCATTTCAAATTCAATAATTTATAGGCTTCACACTAGGCACCTACTCAAACTAGATGAAGATGAAGTATTCCTTGAAACTATCTATCATCTTTTTGTGAGGGATTAGATTCTCATTTTTTTTTAATATTCATTGTTGAATTTTCTTATGATTAGCTAGGAACCCCTATAAAACAAGATTTGTTTAATGTCCCATTGGATTTTTATTTTTAGACCATTGATGAGAGCCTCATATTCTACTATGTTGTTTGTGCATGGGAAAGCCAATATAAAAGATTTAGGAATGAAATTTTCTTGAGGAGTGATAAAAATTATTCATGTTCCTAATCCTTTACAAGTATATGAACCATAAAATATAAGTTTTATGATTATAAATCATTTATATCAAAGATATATTCATCATGAAAGTCCATAATGATAGGGAGAGATATGTCAGCAAGTTGATCTTTTATGACCTATTCTTTGATTTCTTTTTTGTATACATATTTATATGAAATTCAGTGAGAAATATGACCTATGAGAGATGTTTTTAAAAGAAGATATTTGAGTGGGTAAATTCTAGAGACTACCTTAATCTTCTAAATTAGTATACAATACCATAGTTTTTGAGAGTTGAAAATGATAGCTAAACATGTATTTTCCATTGGTGTATAGTTAAGGCCATATCTTACTAATGTCATGTTGATGTAGTAGATAACCCTTTCATGACCCTTTAAATCATGTTGTGCTAGGAGTTCCCATAGGGTGAATGAGGTGTAGAGATATAAACTAGTAATGTTTTTCCTAGGATTGGTGGCATGTGAACTAGTGATGATGCAAGACACTTTTTTATTTTATTGAAATCCTATTAACAAGATTCATTCCAGTTAAATATATTTATTTTATTGAAAAGATTTGATATAATGATTAACACTTTGTTGCTAGCTATGTAATAAACATTTTGATAGCCTGAAGTTATCCATGAATACTATATAGTTTTTGAGATTTTTTGGAGGTGAAATCTCTAATATAGAAATGAATTTAGGAGGTTCAAATTATATGCCTCACTAAGAGACAATGAATCCAATGATTTTCCCAAATGCAAAACCAAAGACACATTTCTTAGGATTAAGGTGTAGCTAATATTCTCTCAAATATACAAATATACACTTAAGAATTTATTGTTGGTGGAAACCACCGAGCCCAGGATCACCATCTGCAAAACAAATACTCTTCACAAATACGAGAGAAACAACACAAGGCTATTTCATAGAGAATGAATAAATTGAGATGAAATAAAATACATAATGTACATCCTTTTGAAGGCATGAAAAATGAAATGGGTATAAAACTACTCGATACGAGAAAAACCACCAAGATAATTTGCCTAAGTTGAAACTTAATACTACACTAACACTTATGGGTAACCTTCTCTTGTTGTTTATTATCCAATAGATCATCTAAAAAAAATTCCATGATTTCATGAAATATTACTGTCATTACTCTTTAATAAGTAGCCCCTATATTTTAAATCCTAAATGACATGAATTGATAATAAAAGATGCCTCAAGGAGTGATAAAGGCTATTATTTTGATCTTCAAGGGTAATTTGAATTGGATTATATCCAAAAAATCCATCCATGAGGGATAAAATCTCATGTATTTTAGTAAGATCAATGATAATTTCTACATTTAGAAGTGAAAAATCATCTTTGGAACATGCTTTGTTGAGATCTTTGAATTATATGAAAACTTATTCATTTTGGTTTTTAATTAATAGGGACATTGTTGGGATCCATTCTGGATAATTAATTGGTCTAATAAATCTAACCTCTAATAGCTTTTTGAGCTCTTCTTTGACTAACAATGCCACAAGTATGGATGCATCTTACAAATTTTATGTTTCATTGGTTTGGCATTTGGATGCACCCCTAAATTATGTACAAGTGAAAGATCTAAATCTATCATATCTATATATGCCCAAGTAAAATTATCCATATATTTCTTGAGGATAATTGTGGTGGTGTCGCATTATTCTATTGATATAATTGTTGTAAGATAGGTGATTTTTGGATCAATTTTGGTACCTTCAATTAACCTCTTATGATTCTTCTACCAAGACTGATGATTGGTCATACCACTGTGAAGATAATTAGGGAAGGTCAAGTTCCTTGTATATTGATGTCTTAGAGAGGTTTTCATCAATAGACATATCCTTTTTTATTTCTTTCTCTTTTGTGTTTGATAGTGCCTCAAAGAGGGTTTTACTTGGGGACTATATTTTTTGCATGAACTTTGGATTAAGGAACTCAACTTGTTCCCCAAAATAAGTTATTGCATCAAGATTTATTTTAAAACTTTTTTTGTCACTTTCTTGGAGTTTATCACAGAGTCCCATGAATTCAACTAAAGCTTCTACAATGGCATGGGCTCTCATTGATCCCAAGCAATGATCTCTAAATGGAAAAGAGGGAAGTTAGTGTATGATGTAAAAATGGGGTAATGGAAAAATGTAAGATTTAGTAATGGAATTGATAGTGAAAATTGTCATGTTATGGAAAAGGGTAGAAAAATAAATGGAATTTTTAAATTCCTACCCTTTGACACATTTAACAATGAGACAAGATGCCACAATGTTAGAGGCTTCAATTGTATCATAGGATTCTTAAATTAATGACATGTATCCTAAGATAAATCTATCTAGTAGTTAATCTTGATGTTAAGTGGCTTAATGATTCCTTGTTCACGGCATCCTAGTCATTTTCCTTTGTATCCCATATTCTTACTGTATATACTTAAAATTGGTTTGGAGAAAATTAATTAAATACAAGTTATTAATTAATAATCTTTAATTCGTCTACTTATAAATAAATTGACAAGATTTATTTATATAGTTCACCTTCTTAAATTCTTCTTATCTTAAATCATTTTCTTCATGATTTAATTAAATGAACAACTTTAATTATTATTTTTATTTAATTAACTCCCTTTTATTAAATTCAAATTTTATATTTGAATTTAGTCACATTTCTACTAACGTCTCATCTTCCACCTCATCATGTGTCTCATGAAATTAAATATTCTTAATATTTAATTAGCATTTGTTTTCAACAAATTATAACCAATTTTGAGACACTTGGACTTCACCTCCATTTGATTCTTCTTCACACATGGCAATTTGTTCTTCTAAAGGGAACACACTCCTTGATTCTCTCCAACCTCTTCACTCTTAACCGCCCATCTCTCCAGATCAAATCCCGACCATTGAATCTTGCCACATAGGCTGATGCCTTGGAGAAATCTATAAATAGAGTCTCATTTACAAAATTTTAGATAGAGAGCTGAGCATAATTAAACTCTGTAGAATTTTAGAGAGCATTATCATTCTAGTATTAGCATCATCTTAGCATTAGTATTTCAGCATTTTCATTTTATAATTAATTAGATTTATCATGGCATTGCCATTAGCTGCATCTTAAATCACAATAGTTTTATGATATCATTTTCATTATCAATATCCTAGCAACATTTTAATCTTTGCACAATCATCTTAGAATATCATTTACAACATCATTTACAATCAATCATGTAGGAAGATTTCTTGCATTTCCAACATCTCGTTCTTTAGGTTGTCATTTGGAAAGTCATGTGCATACACAATCTGAGAGCCATTATGACTTGAAAAATCCTTGGAGATAGAGTAAAATGAGAAAACATTAGAGAGTTTGTTGATTCAATTTGATTGTTATTGTTTGAATTATTTAATATAATGTTTCATTGGTGTGTTGTATTACTTGCTTATGCACTCACATATTTTATACACACATAAATTTTGTTGCCCACCGTGGGGCCTAGCCCCATTTTTAACATTTTCTAGCAAGTTTTTTGTTTGCAGATTTGATCATGAATTTCAAGGTAGTGCACCCGAAGCTCTTTCAGCACATCTATTTGCTCTTTTGGTGCATACAGTCCCTCTTTCAGTGCATCTATTTTCTATTTTAGCGCATTCAGTCTTTGTTTTAGCACATACATGGCATATTTCAGTGCATACGCCTCCTCTTCTGGTGCATACAGGATTTGTATTTTCATTTTCTTCTTTCCAGAATAACACACTTAGGGTGTTTAATAGCGCATATGGTCTCTATTTTAGTGCATTTACCTTTATTTGTAGAAACTTAAAATTTTGGAAACTGATTGATGTTTTTCTATTTTGTAGATACTTTAAACGTTGTCAAAGACAATTATCTAAAACTACTAATGGTGTTTGTAGGGGTTGGAGTTATTTTTGTTTCCTTTGATTAAATTAGGCATCTAGTTTAATTAGAAGGTTAATGAACACCATGTATGTTGTGCTTGTAAAGTGATAGGCCTATGCTCTCCCCTTCACTGGGTGACCAAAATGCTAGATTCACTCTTTCATTTATTGCAATAGCACCTTTAGAAGGCTTGTAATAGTGGGAAAAAGTACTCACCCTACGAGAACGACCTAAGTGGGAACAACTAAAACCAAGTATTCCAACCCACTATAATAAAACATGATTGTGAGGAAACCCGCATTCAATAGTAGTGTGCATTGATAACCATCCCCAAAGCCTTTGTTCTAAAGGTTGGGAGGTCTCCTGAGGGAGTTTATCATTTTGTTGCACCGAACGAAAACCTTTACTAAGAAATTTAAGTGTAGTAGCCAACCAAGTCAGTTCTTGAACATTATAATATTCATAGTGCAAGGGGAGGGAAGAATTTTCCCCCAAATACTCACCATATAACTATAAAGGATTACTGGCCAAAAGTGAAGGAATTGACTTTTGGTTAAGACCTAGAAAAGGAAAAAACACGGGCACCCTCTAGGGGGTGACACGGCTATGTGAGCTAATGTAGTTCTAAGACATGGGTTGTGATGTTATTAATGACCTTTGATATTAGGTCTGATTGATCTGTTTGCTCTTGTTCAATACCAGTGGAAATCAAAGGGATCAGACCAGATCCTTGAACATATACTTAATGTTTAGATCATAGGGTGAAAAAATTGTTTTACTACTTGTTGTGTTTGAAATCATTTTTCAAGAGATCATCCATTAAAAACACTTAATTCACATGATTCAAAAACAAGAAAACCAGGAAAACTTATTGTTCAGAAGATCACTTACCAGAAACACTCAAATTCACTGAGTTGAAAATGAGAAAACCATACAAACTTCCAAAACAGTGAAAATTTCCAGTTTAGCGCATACACTTCCTATTTCATCGCATTGGGTTCATAGTTTGGCACATCAAAACTCCGTTTTAGCACATTCATCTCATTTTTCAGCACATATAGGGTTTCTTATAGTGCATTTTCCCCATAATCCAACACATCTCTGGCTTGTTCTAGCACATTCATCACATCTTTCAATGCATATAACGTCTTTTCTAGCGCATTGGCTTCACCTTTCAACGCATATAGTACATATTCTGGCGCATTTTTCCAATATTTCATCACATTTGCAATTTGTTTAGCTCATTTACATGATACTCCAATATAAAGCTAAGTTGAATATCTACCAGATAACTTGAACCATATTTAGGGGCAATCTAGTCCATCTCTGGCTTGTTTTAGTGCATTCATTCCATCTTCTAGTGCATCTAGGGTCTTTTCTAGTGCATTGGCTTCATCTTTCAGCGTATTTAGCCCATGTTCTCGCACATTCACCTCATTTTCTAGCACACCAGCTTTCTGTTCTAGCACATATAGGGGTAGTCTAGCGCATCTGGGTTCTATTCTAGCAAATTTAGCTCATATTCTATCACATCTAGGTTCTTTTCTAGCGCATATACCTCATCTTTCAGAGCATAAATTTCCTATTCTGGCGCATCTATGGTATAGTCTAGCACATATAGTCTCTGTTTTAGTGCATTTGTGACATCTTTTAGTGCATCTACACCCTATTTTATTGCATCCATCTGATTCACAAATAGAGAGCTAATTTGAACACCTGTTAGACAATTAAAACTAGATTTAGGGATCCTTTCTAGAGCATAGATTATTCCTCATTCAAACATCAGTTTAAACTTGAAAAAACTGGCCTTTGCAAGTGAATTCCTTTAACTAAACTTGGATCAAACATCTTAAATTGCCTCAATCATCATCTCATCATTTGGTTTTTTAGCTAAGTTTCATCATCAAGATTTATCATCCTTCATCATGAAATAAAACCCTATACAATCAAATTCAACCTAGTCTCATCAATAGAATCCATCATTCTATTTGACTTGGGTATCTCATTGGCACTCCTTAAACAAAGATCAAGGTATATCAAACCTTTATCACTTGTATGCCCATTTTACAAAGAGCCCAAGAACAAAAAATCAAAGAGAAATAAATTGAAACCCAAACCATCATGGTTGAAGCTAAAGAAAATCCTTTCCATAGATTTCACCAACCTAAAATAGATGAAATAACTGTAGAGGATATTCAACATGCTCAACAAGACCCTAAATTTCACAAATTCATGGAGAAAATTCTAGAAAAAGATGGAGAGAAATACTTTTTGATGTTGGCTAACCAAGGTGTGAAACTACCTAATGACTTTCAACCAATTGAGAGGAGCTCCCAAGAGAACAAAAGTTGATTCATGAAACATAGATCCAATGCATTCTTTAACCCAACAAATGCAAAACCTTCAACAACAAATCCAAGACATGCAAAGAGGAACAACCAAGAGATATTTGCTACAAGACATCTACCCTTATCCTTTTGATAGAAGTTTGAACATGATACCATTTCCACCAAACTGTGATATTCCAAAATATGACAAATACAATGGAAAATCTGATCCTATAGATCATGTAAGATAATTTCGCACCATGAGCTTGGAATTTGCACATGAAGAGACTTATTTAATGAGATTGTTTCCAAGAAGTTTGGGTGTTCAATGAATGGAATGGTTTTCAAAACTTCCACCGGATATTAGATCATTTGAAGAGTTGGTCAATAATTTTATCACTCAATATTCCTACAACATTCAACATGAGATAACCATGAAAGATATTTGCAACACAAAACAAAAAATGGTGAATCATTCCTCACATTTTTACAAAGATGGAGAAGATTATTTGCTAGATATCCTCGTCCTATACCTAAAAAAAAATATGGAAATCTTCATTGATAATCTAAATGATGAGATGAGCTATAGACTCGAATCGCAATATCCACCCAACTTTGAAAACATGATTGAAAATGGACTCAAGATTGAGGAATCATTAGTTAAAAGAGGGGTATTAAAAATCTATAATGAAGGAAACAACTCAACAAACTCCTCCAATCATTATAACAACAATGAGAAACCCAAACTCTAGCAAAGAAACAAGAATGCTAGTAATGATGGTGCAACTGAAACACATAATGCAAAACAAGTCTTCAATCTATCAGGAATTACACCCAAAAATAACCAAAACAACAATGAATCTAAACCAGCTTCAACACCATATCGAACACCATCAAATCATAGAGACTTTACCTCTTTGGGACAATCACTTGAATTAACATTAAAAGAGCTTCTTGCAGCCAAACTCATAACATTACCAGAGGCACAATATTGGGAACCAAGAGTTAAACCATCATGGTGGAACAAAGCACATTATTGTGATTTTCATAGAAACAAAGGTCACTTAACAAATGATTGAATGCAACTAAAACATTTGGTGCAAGAATTGATAGATAGATATGAAATATCAATAGAGGGACCTCAAACAAATGTTGATCATGGAGCATTTAAAAATCCTCTACCTAACTATGAAAAAGGGGAATCATCTTCAACAAACACTAAAGGGAAAAACGTAAACGATGTCTATGATTCTACCATCCTTCACATTTTGTAGTTGATGATCAAACCGATGACATTGAAATCAATGAGAAACAAGACATTGTTATAGCTGATAATCAAATTAATGATATCATAATTGAGCACAAACAATACATTGTTGCAACTGACAATCAAATCAACAACAAACAAGACAACTTGACAGTCAATGTGACCACAAGAGCATAGTCCAAGTTTGTATTGAAAGGAAGTACATATAAAACACCTACTACCCCTTCAAATCAATACAATATTGTAGACCAATTGCAAAAGATTCCAAAGCAGATATCCATACTAGAAATTCTTAAAATTTCACCAGCCCATTAAGAAATTCTAGAAAAAGCTTTGGTGGATGCCATAGTACCAACTGATTTGGAATTTTTTCAATTCCAAGCCATGGTGGGACATTTCACTGCACCCCATTTCCTATCATTCTCAGAAAGCGATGATGCATCACTCACTCACCCACATAATGTTCCACTCCATATTGAGGTTTTAATCCATAAACATCGGGTCAAAAAAATTTTAATAGATGGAGGAGCTGGTCTAAATATCTACACCTTAAACCTTATCCATGCATTGGGATATTAAGAAAATTCGATAGATTCCAGAAGAAAGATCACCATAAAAGTTTATGACAATAAAGAAAGATCCTCTCAAGGACTGATAGTATTGCTAATTCAAGTGGGACCAGTTGTAAAAGATATACTTTGCCAAGTTTTGGACAAAACATTGACATACAACCTACTCTTGGGACAACCTTGGATCCATGAAATGCAAGCAGTGCCATCAACATACCATCAATGTTTGAAATTCCCCTACAATAGACAACAAATCACCATTTCAGCTGATTCCAACAATCCTCAATACTGCAACACTTAAGATAGTACAAGATTTTTTTGTGCCACATAACAAAGAGGCTCCCATTTCCATTTCATCGAGTAATGAAATCCAACTAAATTCCTTGTCAAAATAGTTTGAGATAAAGGTTCAGTCGAAAGATAAGGGCCTTGGTGATTCGACTTCCTCAACTAATGAAAGCCAACTAAATTCTTTGTCAAAATAGTTTGAGAAAAAGATCCAGTTGAAAGATAAAGGCATGGGTGAGTATTCAATTGAGTAGTCCTTATGTCTCTCATAGTTGCTACCTTCTCCAAAATCATATGGGCAACCATCTACATCTATACAACAATATTCACAACCCACCATGCTCTTTGATGGTAAATTTGTAAAAGCAGGTACTCTATTTGATGAATCTGAAGACAAAGACATTTTAAATTGGCTTTACAAAGATAAAGAAGCATCCCAGGCATCAAATTATAATGTACTAGAAATGCAATATGGTAAAGGATTCACAATCTTAGAAAAGATGGGTTATGAAGGAAAAAGATCCTATTGGAAAAAGAAAAAAAAAGGTATTTTAGAACCAATTCAGCCTATCACAATCAATGCAAAAGATAAGAGAGGACTAGGATACAAAGAGGAGACAAAAGAAGAAGCCAAGCAACAGATTTGTGAGTGAATCCTCCAATTGCAAGTTAGTTTTGAAACAAACTCAAATGAATATGAATGGGATTCACTATCTAAAGTATCTTTTGAGGACAAATAAATTGATGTGATAAAGAGGTATGCACCCATACGTATGGAGGGACAGAGTTCAAGGTCTAGACCACTTGAATTTGGATCACTACATATCAATGAATCTAGTGAGGATGATCAAACATCAAGCGAGATAGATCATTCAGAAGAGAGTAACATTATAGACCTTGGCATTACTATCAAACACCTTGAAAATGTTTCCATCATGACACTTATTGCCTTTGACCTTAACCAATCTGATGATTCCTTACGTTTGATACATCCTGAACTCATTGACTGGGAACAAATCGAGTTGCTTGAAATCTCTATCTTTGCAGATGATTATGCCATTGTCAACTTCCTTTTTTCAGAAAATCTAGAAAAAAGTTCCACCAATGAATTTCATAATGAAGCTTCAAACAAGGGGAGTTCCAAATCTCTTAGCTGTAAAATAATGAATACAAAATTTGATCTAATGGTGAAAGCCATTCAATGGCAGTATTAGATCATGAAAAAGTAAAAAGAAAGAGTGTATCCAATGATGAAAACCTCTCTGAGGCACTGAAGGATGGGAGATTTGACACTCTTCCTGAGAATTATCATGAGAGATATTCAGTATTGGTTGAGCCTACACAATCCTTAAACATTGGTGCTACAAAAATAGTAAATACCCTACATCTAGCAGCATCAATGAAAAACGAAGAGAAGCCAAGTTTCATCAAATTCTTTGATGAAAGACAA
The DNA here is from genome assembly GCA_007258455.2 of Sequoia sempervirens. Lineage (NCBI taxonomy): Eukaryota > Viridiplantae > Streptophyta > Pinopsida > Cupressales > Cupressaceae > Sequoia > Sequoia sempervirens. Next base: position 203,187,620 of record VDFB02000013.1, on the reverse strand, counting down.
ATCAATTTTTCTTGGTCCTATGCTGACATGCCAAGAATAGATCCATATCTTATAATGCATAATTTATCACTACCACCTGGAGTGAAGCCAGTAAAGCAGAAATTGAGAAAAATGCATCCACACATCACCCTTCTAGTGAAAGCAAAATTGAAAAAATGGCTAGATGTAGGATTCATCCGACCTATCGAATATGCAGAATGGATTTCAAATATTGTACCAATTTCTAAACCAGACAACAATATCCAAATATGCATAGATTTTAGAGATCTTAACAAGGCTTGTTTGAAGGATAATTTTCCTTTACCTAATATAGACATCATTTTGGATTTAACTGCAGTACATACTATGCTATCACTTATGGATGGTTTTTTAGGTTATAATCAGATCAAGATAGTACTAGAGGATCAAGAAAAAACAACTGTGACATGTCCATGGGGTGCATTTTTTTGGAACGTCATGCCCTTTGGGTTAAAGAATGCAAGAGCCACCTATCAATGTGCAATGACAACAATATTTCATGACATGATGTACACATTCATGGAAGACTATGTGGATGACCTGTTAGAAAAATAATTCACCAAGGAAAGAAATTTTCAAATATTGGATAAAATATTCACTCAATTGGAAAAATTCAATGTGTGGCTAAACCCAAATAAGTGAGTATTTGGAGTAACATCAACAAAAATCTTAGGATACATAGTCTCAACTAAAGGCATTGAAGTAGATCCAATGAAAGTCAAACCAATCATCAAAATGTCACCTCCTAAGAATATCAGCCAACTAAGATCTCTACAAGGAATATTCCAATCCATCAAAAGATTCATCGCATGACTGGCGGACAAAAGTCATCCTTTTACTCATTTGCTACACAATAATTTTTCTTTCAAATGGGATGAAAAATGTGAAGTGGCCTTTAATCAATTGAAATTGTATCTGATGAATCCACCTATCTTGGTACCACCAACAGAGGGAAAACCACTCCTACGTTACATAGCAACTACTGAGGTATCTTTGGGAGCATTTCTAGCACAAGAAGACTCTATAGGAAAAGAAAAGGTGATCTACTACATCATCAAAACACTAAATGGATATGAACTTAACTACACATTCATTGAAAAGGCTTGTTTGGCAGTAGTTTTTGCTACTAAAAAATTGCAACACTATATGTTAACACATACCATCAAACTAATAGCCAAGATAGATCCATTGAAATATCTACTCAACAAAGCCAATCTAATAGGAATACTAGCAAAGTGGGTGATGATATTGAGTAAATTTAACATCCAGTACATGGATAGGAGAGCAATCAAGGGCCAAGAAATAGCAGATCAGTTAGCTGAATCACCATTACAAGATGATCATCCTATTCACATTGAATTTCTAGATGTAGATGTCCTTGCCATGACAACACAACAATGGATATTATACTTTGATGGGTCTTACACTCAACATGGATCAGGTGCTGGAATCCTATTTGTTACTCCTCAAGGACACACTATTCCAAAATCTTACAGGTTGATGTTCCCTTGCACTAACAACACGACTGAATGTGAAGCACTAATCATTGTTATCAAGGTAGTAGTGGAATGGAAAATCACAGAGTTACAAGTCTATGGAGACTCTTAATTAGTCATTAATCAAGTTAATGATGATTATCAAACAAAAGATGACAAGTTGATGCCATATAAGAGAATGGTAGATGACTTCATGAAATAATTTGTTGAGATCAAGTTTGAACAAATTCCAAGAGTAGACAACAAAGCTTTAGATGCCATGGAAACCATTGCTTCTCTTTTACAAATACTAGAAAACAAAGTCATCATGAATTCATGGTGGAAAAATTGTTTAACCCCGCCTATGAAAATCCTGAGTCCCAAGTCATGTACCATCTATTCAAAGCTAATTCCTCAATCTATGGGAAGATCTATACCTATCTAAGAGACAATACCCTTCCACTTGATCTATCCTGAAACCAAAAATGAAACTTTATATGTCAAGTGGCTAGACACACCTTGATAGCAGATACACTTTATCAACGAGGTATCGATGGTACTCTCCTTTGATGTCTTGAATGTGACAAATTTGAAACTGCTCTATGAGAGGTTCATGAAGGTATCTGTGGTACTCATTCAAGTGATCTTACTCTCACTAAGAAACTCCTACGCTTGGGATATTATTGGCCGAAAATGGAGAAGGAATCTTTTCAATATGTCAAGAAGTGCTAGAAGTGTCAAGTCCATGGAAATCTCCTTCATGCACCGATGCAAGAGCTGCAACCATTCACATCAACCTAGCCTTTCTGTTAGTGGGGAATTGATCTTGTGGGTAAGATTCATCCATATTCCTATAATGGACATAAATTCATCATCACAACCATGTAGTATTTCACAAAGTGGATTGAAGCCCTCCCATTAACTGCCATCAATGGTAAGAAAATTACCTCCTTTATCCTGAACTACATTATCAATATGGCATCCCTAGCTCCATTGTCACTGATAATGGTAGACCTTTCAAAAACCAAGATGTATAAGAAATTTGTAAAAAATTCCATATCAAGCACCAAAATTCCACACCCTACTACCCTCAAGGGAATGTCCAAGTAGAATCCTCAAATAAGACCATTTTGAAAATCTTGAAGAAAATTGTCAATGAGGCTGGACGTGATTGGCATGTTCAAATAAACCTTTCTTTGTGGGCATACCGTACTAGCATCCACACCCCTACAAGAGCCATACTATATTCCCTTGTGTATGGATCAAAAGCCATCTTACCTATTGAGGTTGAGTTACCTTCACTTTGGGTGTCTTTAAAAGGAATCATTTCAAAGGAAGACAATCAAGTATCCAGGCTACAAGAGTTGGAATTGCTAGATGAACACCGTCAACATGTTGTTGATCATCTGAAAGCCTATCAACAAAGAATTTCGAGGAGCTATAATCACAAGCTAAGACCAAGAACATTTCAGGTTAGCAACTTGGTCCTAAAAGAGAATCCTCGTAATCAACAGGATTGGGAAAACAGGGGAAAATTTGAACCTAATTGGCTAGGTCCTTTTGTCATTATATCAATCTATGGATTTGGAGCATATTAGTTATCTACGCCTGAAGGGGACCTATTTGAAAGACCTATCAATAGCCTTCATCTCAAGAATTTTTACACATAACTCATCTAGAGCACGGTAAAAAGCTGAAAAATCCAAAAAAAAAATCAAAAAGCAGAAAAATCCAAAAAAAAAAAGTCAAAAATCCAGAAAAAAGCCAAAAAAAACAAAAAGAGTGAAAAATTAAAAAAATCATTATCTTGATGAAAATATGAAAAACAGGCATCTTGGTGACAACAAAAAAATCATATAATCAGAAAAAGTGCAATAAAAAAAGTAGTGAAAACCTAGTAGCAGGTGCTATGTGTGATAGATTAGCTTCTTCCATCTATTATCATGTGTGTTGGCCATTTTCTTTTTCTATCTTTATGCCCGATCATCGAAAAAACCTCATGTACATATCTGGGCATCGTGGTCGTGTCTCATCTTGGCTTGGTTATCATTGTACATATCCACAATAAATGGTTGGTTTCTCACTGGGGGGGAAAATCCTTAACTCACTGGGGGCAACTTGCTTTGAGCTTAAAACAACAGACAAACAACAGTAAGACAATGTAGCAAACACAACAATGACAACGAAAACTCAACATTGAATTCTAAACACACCAATCATCCAAATCAACAACAAGATCAGTCAAAACAAAAATCTAATTGGATGATGTTCTTTTGAATCTTGGTTTAATCACTTTAGCATGAATGTTCAACTATTGTATCTTGATTTTTGTTATCATTTCTCCAGAGAAAGTCAAGGATGTCATAGACTAGAGAAGCTAGGATGGAGCATGATTTTTCTTTGAGTGTTGTTTGTGAGTTAATCATTACTACTATGCAAATTGTCATGGGACATGCTCTACAAAGTATCATTGATGACATTCTGAATTTGCATAGGAAAAGGATTAACTCTTGTCTGTTTTGCGCAAGCAATACTCATGTCATCTTGGTTCAGTTATGCCTAGATGCTTGTGTTACCTTGCAATATCAAAAGTCAATGGAAGTTGTACTCAGGCCATCATGGTCTAATTATACCATCAATGTTTTTACTAACTTTCAACATATTAAAAAGCTCAATGATGATACCAAGCATGGAAAATTGGTGGACAAAATGACAACATTGCATATTAGATTTGCAAGATTAAGATAAATTGCATCCATATTAGTTTTGCATCTACATTTTAGATTTTCCAAGGCTGACAAACTTCAAAATGATTTTATCTCTCTCATTAAAAGTTTGAGTACATTTTACATTAACAAAACAAGATAATTTACATATAGTTGCATAATCATTATCATATCATACATGCATTAGCATTATCACACATCCATCCATGCATTAGATCATATATTTGCATTAGAAAAATACAAAAAAATAAAATTCATTATATCTTAAGTTGCATGATCACATCCATCTCACATATGGCATATAGCATCATAATCCATACATCATTAGTTCATCATTGCACCCATACATAACTATGGCATAATCATATAAGAACATCACATAACATATGAAGCAAAAATTAAATGCATTCACCATAAACATCCATCATAAAAGCATATAGACATCATATAGAACAATAGTATCCATTGCATATCATATAATCTCAAAATAAATATCAAGTGTACAATGATATCATAAAATTTCAAGAGATAGATCAATAACATGGAAACAATATCATAATGTCTCTAACTAAATAAGTGTATACATCATCAAGTGCTAATACATCAAATGTGCACATCAAGGCTATGTACTGCTCCCCCTGGACACTACCGGCCTCAATGAGCCTCCTATTGCACCACCATATGGACTGGCGCTTGGATCCATGCCTAATGGATCTCTAGGAGGTGGCCCAGTCACACCTCTACTAGTTGTCCATGAGTGGCTCCAACTTAATCTGGCACTGGCAGACTAGGCATAACTGACACGTTGCTCTGCAGGAATTGCCTCATGATACCGTAGCCTATAATAATCTACCTCTCTAGTCGAATGTCGCACCTCTTGGAGTGTGTCCCTTGTTGTGGTACCCTCAGCCACTCTATATAGTCTCTCAGCTAAGGCCTCTGCTTGCTCACATCTCTGCCTCGTGGCATCTCTATCTGTTGTCAGAGAGGCGATCTATGGCTATGCCTATTCTTGTGCCTATGCCTGTGCCTGTACCTGTGCCTTTTCCTGTGCCTATGCTAGTTGTCCCTGTAAGCTCTGCACTTATGCCTGTGAGGAAGATATTTATGCCTATTGCTGATGGGAAGGCACAAAAATTTGAATCTGTGAGGGCCCTGCCTGTTGCTATCCTAAGGGCACTGTCAACCTCCTCCTCTAAGACACTTTGACATCCAATACCGGTCCACCTCCACCTCCCTTTCCTCCATCTCCACCATCATCTCCTCCATCCCTGCCACCTCCCTCCTCCTCATCTCCATCTCCCCCATCTCTCCTTCATCTAGGTGCATCTGGTGGTGCCCTCTCATCATCATCCAAAGCTGGTACTGGATCCTCGTGAAGGGATGTGTAAAGAAATACTGCACATAATCATCATTCATCAAGGCATCTATAATCTCTGGATGGTACTCCCATATCTGTGGTTGTAATCCAAAATACTCCTGACTAGCTGCATCATAGGATAACGCAGGTCCCCACTCTAGGATATCCTGTCACTTCCGTGAATATAATGACACTCCTAGGGGCATCACTTGAACACTGCCATACTAGTGAAGCACTCTCATCAGCATAAATCTCTCAATCACAAACTGTGTCTGCCCAATCAAGTACCCCGAGATGAAAACATATGGCATCTCAATATTGTCCTTGAGCCACTGCTCGTAGTCTAAATATGGCTGCCATATCACAATATAGTGAACTCGAAACCAGGCGTGAGCAACAAAATCTTGGTTGAAGAAGAAAAGGGAGAAATCTTCACGAAAATACCCAATAGAAAATTTTGCAAATTGGAGCCAAAAAATGCCAACAAGAGGAGCAGGAGATGCAATAGGAGATGATGAGCATCCAAACAGAGGGACCTGCACAATGATTCCAAAAGAGAAAAAATCTTCCAAAGCAACGATGAGGCAACATTGAATATATATTGTCAAAATATGACCAATCTTTAACCAGTCTTGAGAAGCAAAAAAACAAATGTAAGGAGTGAAGAGATTCCCTCTGAAGAAGCAATGTCTGTGGGTGGAGGAAAATGAGGTTCTTCATGTGGTTCAATGAGAGCATGCTAGATGAGAAGCTAAATTTCCTTGTACAACATATATATGGGATCACTCAATGAACTTCCATATTGCTGCATAAGAAGTGTAAGAAAAACTTTAAATTCATTGTGGAAATCATTTAAAAGACTGTGTGCCATTGCACAAAATGGTTTGGAGAGTCAAAAATCAGTTAGAAGGTGTTGCTTGCTAATGAAACCTCCAACCAGATTCGATCCCTAGAGGATATCATATTTCTCCAGGGCCGGTTGTAGAGATAAAATAGGGCACACATGTGGTAGTAAATAAGTGCCTGCGAGAAATTTTACCATTTCTATACTTCCATTAAGTTTGAAACAAATTGAGATGCCATTTCATAAGGTAATGCCATAGTATGCATGTCCATCCAATCATAACCCAAAACAATCTGAATTGAATCCATTACCTGCTTGCATTCAAAAGAAAATGCTCTTCGTAATTTTTCTTCTGTGAACAGTGAGTCTTCTCTAATTTCATGGACATGAGGAGGAACCAGTACTTTGAATAGATTGTCCATTGTGAGACACCAGAGTTGCAGACCCCATTAACCAGACTAAGCAAGATGAACATATGGAATCAACAGGAAGCAAGTATATGAAGAAAAGCAACCACCATAGCATCAAAAATAAAACCTTCAACATGCCTGAAGCAATGAGAAATAAATGTTCAGGCATGATGAATTCAATCAAAGATAGCTAATACTAGCAATTGTAATATGTTGGGAATGAAGAGATTTGGCAGAGTACCCAAGTAAGAACAACTTTCGCTAAAATAGAACTGTAGGCTTCTTTCGATGTCTAATCACGAGAGCAAGCTCTCATGGTAAAACATTGAAAAAAGTGAAAAGATCCATTTCCAAAAATAGCCCCAAATATTCAGATAGTCGCTGGAATAAAATGGAGTTGTCAAACATGAAGTTATATTTAATGAAGAACCACGAAATATGAATTTCCCTTGGAGATATCCAAAAATGAGGACATTCTCAAATTTGAAACATCAGCAAAGGACACATTTCGTAAGAATTTCTTGGAAATAGCTAAAAAATACCATATGCCAGATTGATAACAATCCAGCCAGAAGTGGAATACAACGCAAAAATGCTAGGAGAATTTCCTCACAATCTCCACCTTGTGGAAATATCCAGATACAAGATGAATTTAGCATATATGAAAAGAAATTTTGGTGAAAATGAAAAACTTGTCTATTAGGAAATGTTGCCAAATGTGAAGAGCCAACAAGAAACCACTTTATCGTTGCTCAATTTAAATTCAAAATTGAAGTGGTAATAAAAAATTTCCGTTACTTCCAATACTATAAAACCCTATAATATCTGCTCACATGTTATTATGAAACAAGAACAGGGGCAATCGAATAACATAGGTAATTTGAAGAGCCGAGCTATTAAGATTTTATGATAAAAAAACCTTTTCAAGCTTGTACAAAATTCAAAAAATTAAGAGGGAATTTCTTAGAAGAGAAGATTGCATTCCTCTGTCGAGAATTCTTGGGAAGCTAAGTTCTCATCAATGGCTTTATTAGCCAAAAAATCTGTAACAACATTTGATTCCCTGTAGCAATGTGCAATAGTGTGACTTGGAAAATCATCAAATTGTAACAAAATGTATGCTAGGATGTAATTCAAGTTCCAGGAAGAAGTGCCTCGATTCCTTAAGGCCGAAATTATTAACATCGAATCCCCTTCAATCACTACAACAAATCCCTATGATTTGCTCCATTTTTTGCTTCCACCCACCGTTTTAATGCATTTTTTGCCCATTTTTTGAAAACATTGGTGCTATTTATCAAGATGGCACTATTTTTGGCATTTATTTGTGCTGATGAGGACAAGTTGGTGCTAATTAAGGCGCTAATTTGCGCTAAAATTAGTGTCTCCTTTAGCGCCAATATTAGCTCCGAGTGTGGCACAGCCGTAAGCTCCGCCTTTGGCTTTGAGTTTAGCTTCAAGTTTAGTGCCACTTTTAGCTTCAGCTTTGGATTTGAGTTTAGTTTTGGGTTTAGCACTGGTTTAGACACCCCTATGTTGAAGAAAATTATTTATATGTCTCATCAACGATGTAAAACAGTGAAATGTCAACAAGATATGGGCATATCGAGGAGAGAATCACTTACGTCATATTGACAAGGTATATCTACAAGTGCTCGGCGAAACAAAACTCTTGGATATAACGAAGTAATGTCAATGAGACATTGAGATATCAATAAGACAAATAAGATTGTCTCATCAACACTCTTCAAGTAATGATCAAAATCATACACCGCTATACCACCGAGAAGGTTAGCAACATATGCGGTAGAGTGGTATACACCGCAACTATGGAGTAAGAAGCCTTGAGCAAGGCGGTAGTGTGGTAAACAGTAGAAGGGAAGGGGAAAACCCCGCCATACCGCAATAGGTATAATAAGAGACGACGGTAGTACGGTAATCATGGCATCATTACAATTAACAACACTAAATGCAACAAAACATGTCAGTCACAATCCATTTGAATAAATCATTCAAGGAATCAAGAATATAGCCTACCAAAATACACTAAAACTCTAATAAACATACTCTAATTTTTTTGTCAAAATCTTATTTTAAGGCATAGCCTGCCAGAATGGAGTTTTCATTTAATAAATATATAATAAAACCTTTGTTGAAACCTTATTTTCAGGCGTAGCCTGCCAAAATGGAGAAGTGTTTCAGTAAAAAATGATAGAGAATGGTAAGGAGGCATAGGATTCATTGTTGTTTATCTCATTCCTGCTCTGATCAACAAGAGTTACAATGTTCGCGCTACTGTTTGTAGTCCAGTTATTTAATTGACATATGTTTGCATAATCTCAAATTCCTTCAGATGCTTTTGATGTATCAATGTATCCAATATAGGGTTTAGAATGACTTCTTTTAATTAAAAAAAATAAATCAGATGCTTTTGAAGTATCAATGTGTCCTATATAGGGTTTAGAATAATTTATTTTAATTTTAAAAAATAAATAAATGATGTATTTTCCTATGATTAGATAATGTGGAGATCTCATAAATCTTCCCTAGCACACTGTCCTCTTTCACACCAGTTTCATTACTCCAACTGCTAGGGTTTTGCATTTGACATCTTTAATATCTTCATGATAGTGGCTTTTAAATAGATCTTAGTCTTTTCTTTAATCTTTATCATGTAACCCTTGAGTTCCATAATCCACCTTCAATCTCTTCTAAGAAAGTTGTCTTAAGCTAGACTGCATAGTATGCATATAAAGCAAGTCCTTCATACCTGCCATTGTTCCAAACCACCACTCACCGCCTTGCTTAAAATGCAGCCTCCATAAGCGCAATAGCATGTTTTAAAATCATGGTTGCTAGTGATTGACCATTAAGGTCACTACTTTCATCAAGATACAATGATATTTTTGTCTTCAAAATTAAGGCATTATGCAAGATAACATTGTGAATTGTTTGTTGTGTACAATTTGATTTTCTTGCACATTTACTGCTTTTCTAACTACTTTTAAGACTAGATATTGCACCATCAGCTACAATCTCAAACAACTCACTCACTGTCACTTGAAGATTCCTTTCATGAGCATCCTTGTATAAAATCAAACTATGCCCTATAGACTGCCTACTTACTTACTAATATAGGGGACTCATTCTTTCATGGTATTTTGAGTTTTATTTAGAAGGGGTTAATATGTGGAATTTTTATGTGCAGGAATAATAGATTGTGATGCAATGTTTGGGTTGGACGGTTCAGGAAAAATTGGAATGCTATCGGTATCATAACTAGGTTGGATTGTACCTTGAGCCGGTGTGAAACATTTCCGGTTTTTTTGCTCCGTAGCAGAACTTGTGTGTAGGAATTTCCAAATATCCAAAAAAGGAAGTTCCTACATTCTAAAGATAAAATCATAAATTTTCTCATCCATTTTCTGATCCAACCTTTCTTTAATATTTGATAGAGAAAGTTTGTACATTCTAAAGATAAAATCATAAATCTGGTTATCCAGCTTCTGATCTAATTTGAGGTCTTGAATATCAAATAGAGAAAGTTCCTATATTCTAAAGATAAAATCATAAATTTTATTGGTCCAATTGGAGATCCAATTTCAGGTCATGAAGCTCTGACAGAGAAAGTTCCTACATTCTAAAGATAAAATCATAAATCTGTTTGGTCCAATTTGAGGTCCAATTGTAAGGATTTGTGTTTTTAATTATACTTTCTAACATTTGTCTTGATACAAAATGTTACTTTAGAATTATGGTATTTCTTTTCTTCTAATGTTTTCAACCCTCATTTCAGGGAAGAGCTCTGAAGATGTTTCCTTCATATGGAGACCACTTTCTGCTATAGGTTCCATTTAGAAACACCAGAAGCTCAAGTATTGTCATACTCAGGTACAACAGAGTTTGAGGTTACCTTGTTCTCCTTGATACAAAATGTTGTCCTTCAATCCCTCTTAAGCAACATTCACTATTATGGACTTCATCATTGTACCTTTCATGCATTCAATTTAATTTGTTATGTGGAAACATGTTGTCTCTACCTTTGCAAGTGATGACTATTGTGTAAGCTTTTAATCTACATGACTTCCCCTCATGTTCAATTCTTTTGACTGTTATGATTCTTGGGGATGCTTACTTTTAACCAGACTATTAATCAAAACTATCTTGGAATCCTTGATGATCAGTTTTGTCAGAATCATGGCTATGTTGATAGTGGAATGTTCTTATTAATCAGGATAAATCTTTATCAATAAGGAGATTACCCCTTACCAACATACTCCACTATCCTTGCAAAGATTGATCTTTAATGATTCATGGATGGTTTACTTGTGATTATCCTTCTCAAATGAAACAATAGGGTAGTAGGTTAGGCTCAACCCTTGTTGGAGCCACATTTCACCCCACATGTTGTAACCAGATAAACAAAAAAACCTAATTTTATCTATACCTACACAATGAGAAAACATGTTAGATAAAACCGAGCATATGATAGACATGTTTGATAACTTTCTTGTTTTCCTAGACATCTATGGTATGCAAATTATTCAAATGCACATAATGATCAAATTATATGTTTATAGATGTATGCACATACTTTTATTGGTGATCCTTCATTGCTCTAACAACACTCTTCTCACTCAAATGCGGGGAACTTAGGAGCAGCAAGGAAGACATCAACTTGGAGGCTTAGATAAGTGGGAAGACTGAAGATGATGCAGAAGAAAGCAATCAAGATTCGTCATTGTCCCCTTTCTCTTTATGTGCATTTTTCTCATTTGTATCTATAAATGTATAGTTTTTTTATTATATGCATTCAAATAGTCAGTTCCACGACTTGAGTGGAACAACATACATTTACATTATCAATAAAGACTACATTTTTTAAGGGATTGTGCAATATTTCCTATATTATATGCATCTGCATAAGTGTAATCTAGTAATGTAATCTTTTGATTTTTTTTATGCACATGAATGGAATGTAGCAAAATAAAAATGTACCTTACTCTTCATTTGAAAATCACAAAAGCTCTACCTGATTGAGCTATTAAATTTTGTGTCTTCACGAACATATGTTGATACAAAATGAATGGAAGAAGCATCCAAGTAATCCCATTTTATTCTGCCATCAATTCATATGAAAGATTGAACAATTTAAGGATATTGCAATAGGTAATTTGTATTGACACAAATAATATTACTGAAGCATTTAAAAGTTTAGGCCATAAGAATCATTCTTTTTTAAACATGGATTGTGTTGTAGTCAAAATTCCATCCTAATTATTTTTGCATACTTCCATTTTCACTCATCTCTTACATCCACCATATGCATAGAATTCCTATCATAATAACTTAAATTTAATAAAATCCCTCACGTGAAATTCCAAATAAAACCCTTGATCGTAGCATCAAAGTGTATTCCTCCTTTGAAATACTCTTATGATTGCTCATAGCATATCACCAAGACAACACCATGTTGATGAGAGTCCCTCCAAGTCTCCTTGACATTAGCACAAAGCATAGATCAGAAATGTAAATGAGACACCCCTATGCCAAAGAGACTTATTTATATGTCTCATTGACGATGTAACAAGATATGGGAATATCAAGGAGAGAATCACTTATGGCACATCAACAAGGTATATCTACAAGTGCTCAACGAAACACAACTCTTGGATATAACGAAGTAATTATCGATGAGACAGTGGCATATTGGCAAGAGAAATTAACTTGTCTCATTGACACCGGAAACCAACATCAGAGGAACATATGATCTAATGTCGATGAGACATTGAGATATCAGTAAGACAAATAAGATTGTCTCATCGACACTCTTCAAGTAATGATCAAAAGCATACACCGCTATATCATCGGGAAGGTGAGAAACATATGTGGTAGAGTAGTATACACCACAACCCCGCAACAAGAAGCTTTGAACAAGGCGGTAGTGCAGTAAACAACAAAAGGGAAGGGAAAAACACCGCCATACCGACATATCGAAGAAACAATGGGCATTTTAATTAAAAGTCTCTTCGACGGTTATGAAATGATGATTAGTTTGATTGATGTGAATAACAAAAAATATCGATGAGACTACCACTATTAATGAAGAACTTGATCATAAAGGTGGTATGAGCACCATTTATGAACTAGGGCTAGATGAACTATCCTGAAAATTGATAAATACGGCCTCAAAGAAGTTGAAATCACTGTGAATTGTAATTGAAGGATTTGGAGAACCAAGTTGGATGGCAGTAGGCAGCTTGAAATTTGTAGCATTTATCCAAGTAAGTGGTCTAGACTCAGCTCAAAGTATTTTCTTGGTAAGTAGATGAAAGCATTGCATGAGTAGGGTTGAGATGGAAAAAACCCTAGGCAAACAGAAAGAAAAAAGATAGAAAACTGAAGCTAGGCGATTAAATCAAGACTTAATCGATCAGTGTCTTGGGTTTGGGCTAAAATCTAGAAGAATAACACAGCTTAACCCATCATGTGTGACATTAGTAGATAAACAGAAAAATTTGGGAGATGTATGGACTCCGTGTAGGGGTTACGACCTCTTTATTTATCATTATAGGAAGAAATTTTGGCATAGCTCAGTGTCAAACCCGTGGAATATGAATTTGGGTAAGTTTGTAGTACCCAATGTCTTTGTGAATGTAGAGTTAATCAAGGTACTGGCAAAGATTTACAATCCGAAGATGAGAGCAATTCATTTTCCTGATGGGTCACAATTCATGGTCATAAAGCCAGATTATATTTCCATGATTTTTTAGCTAGACACTTCCCTGAAAACAAAATTTCGAATCAGAGACTTGTTGGAGGAATACTGCACCATGGACACAAGTTACAAGAGGTGGAAATTTCCTCTACATAAGGTTAAAGGTGTGGGTAACAAAACTATGAGGTTCTCTAGTGAAGATAAGCCCCCATTATCTATGGATTTGTTTGAAGAATACTTTCAATACACTTATTACTAAGCTGGTCAAGTACTAGGAATTGATGTTCCTGAGAACTTGACAATTGCTCCCACGGTTTTAGCCATAATTCCCAACTCTATGTTTATGCAGAGTATTTATCAGAGGCCATCAATAATGCCCTCAATACCATCAAGAATGACAGTGAATCCATGAATTTCAAGCATTATTCTCTTTTCATGCACATGATATTATACGAAGGGCAGGTGATGGGGATATGGGGTGAGGAATTAAGAATAATAGACTTAGATAATGATGGAAATTCAAGGCATGTACAAATGTGGACATCTGTGTGGGACAACAGGTGTGGGAGGTCCCACTACCTATATTTTGAGGAATATTTTTTCAAACCACTATACAAGATGCTAGGCCACAAATGTGACTACAACCTCTCCCCAGAGATCTTAAGATTTCTCCAACCAAAAGATATGGGTCATGAAGCATGGATAAATCACAATTGGGGGGACTGGTACATGTTTGGGGATTGTACTGTTATCAGGGTTTATGGATTTGAAGCTACACCTTATTTGCTACCTAAGAATGTGCCAAACAGAGTTGCTTATTTAGAGATCATAAGGAAATTGTCATTTTCAGCTTTCATGCATTTAAAGAGCTATGAGAGGTAGAATTTCATGCCTTCCACTTTATGCTTTTGTGATTTTAGTATTATCTCTGATTTAGGTTATGACTTGGTTAGTGGTAAACTGGATTATTATGGCTTGTTGGTTGGCAATAAAAGGGAAAAGTTTGATCTTGAACACTTCATTTGTGATGCCAAAATTTTTAAGAAATTGAAAGGGTATGAGCATAGTTTCCTTTTAGAAGATGTCATCAGAAATTGTGAAGAAAAGCAAAACATGATGAGAATGAATGCCTACAGTAGGGTTAAGATGGATGAGTCTTGGAAGGTGAATAATAACCTAGGCTATGTAGGGGCTTTCCCTGAGGTACAGGATCCCATAGAAAGAATTGAACAATTAATACTCCATGAAGATGAATTGATAAGAGATGTGCCACTTGTGGCATTTGAAAGAGGAAGGGGCATCAGTCCTAGGAGGAAAAAAGAAAATATCACACCATTAGATCGCTTATCACCTCTGCCTACTACTGAAGTGAGATTTTTAGTTGGTTCCCCATCCATGGAAGAAGATAACACTAAGAAGGAAGAATAAGTGTCACAATTTAATGCTCCTTTTATACCCCAATATGAGATGTCGTTGGAAAGAAGTGTGATCACCTTTGAAGCCTCTGATGAGCTATCAAATGATGTGAGGCATCGTGCAAGTCAAGAATTTTTTGCAGATGATACTTTTGTGTAGACCCCTGAATTTAAGTCCTTTATATATGAGTATAAAGGAAGACTAATAAGAGAAAGGTTAAAGGACATTGACCCTGAGAAAGAGGCTTATTCCTTGAAAGAGTTGCAACATGAAGTTGATAGGGAAATGAGAAACATGACTGCTAAGAGAGGAAGAGCATTATTGCAAGAAGCTAGAGTTATGCTCCTTCCTGGGTGGGATATTAGTTCAGCCATTGTGTTTGACAACTTTTTGAAGAGAAAGAATAAAACTTTACAAATAACGGATGAAGCAGGTAACAGGGTCTATACAGGGTCAAGGTACAATCTTGATAATACCACTTTGCAAATTTGGGCTCTTTACCCCCCAGGCAAGAATCCTTCTCTCATTGACCATGATCAATTTTTTGGACATCTCCTAGTGCAAAGAGTAGGGGAGACAGATCCCTTAGAGACTGATGAATTGAATGTGAATGTAGCCAAATTCACCAAAGACTAGATCCAAAAGCTAGTAAGAGATAACTAGTGGCTGATAGAGAAAAATGACAGGTTGAAACAAGAATTAACCAACTACAAAGATAGGTTGCTTGTTTCTCCAAGGCTTTACTCTCCTTTAATTCAACATGAAAGAAAAGTGTTAGAGGCCATGTCTGAGATTTCTCAATGGAAGCATAAATTTGAAAAGGCTCAAAAGGAATAGGAAGAACTAAAAAGAAAATTGAAGGCTACTACTTTTGAAGTAGCATCAGGGATAATTTGTATGAAATTCAAAGATATGTTCCAATATGCAGATGGTGTCTGACGTGCTCACAGTGGAACATGCAAGGCCCTCGTGGAGCATGGAAGTATAATTTATAGGATGAAGGAAATGGAATCCCATATCAAGGAAAAATATGGAGATAATAATGCTTTTCTCCAAGAATGTCAGAGCCTCATGAATACACATGAAAACTTCCAAAATATCTTTGACAAAGGAATTGAGTGACTTTAGCCAGCCACTATGTATGGCCATGCTAGATTTCTTTGAAGAAAAATATTTGAAGGATCAAAAAACTTGCAAAAATGAGATATCAAAATATTTGCCAGGCATCCTTGATGACATCAATGATGAGGATGAGGTACTTAGGAAAATGCATAAGCAACTCAAGAGGATTGTTGGATTGGAGAATGTAATGATATACGCTCTACATAATGCAAACACTTATGCCCAGGAGAAATGCATTGATCACATGTCAAAGGTTAATTTGTTCCTTGCACGAGTTGTATGAGGAGGTAGTCAGAGTTTGCTTTTTGTGGATAGATTAACATGGTGCTTGAGCCTTGAATAGATCTTAGGTGGTCACGGGTGCTTGTTGATGATTAACGGAATGTGGTGCATCCAACAATAAACTCTTTTTAAGTTTCTATGTTATGTTAATTATGCTTTAGTTAAGAAACGATGTAAATTTTGTGAACAGACCTAAAGCTTGTTGCTTCTCATACAAATAGGGAAACCAAGGTCTAATTTTGATCATCATATCATCACCATTTCAATCCATTAGAATAGATACTAGACCATCTCATCCACTTATTCATATCAAAAGAACTCATGTTATGTATGTTTACATTTTGAGAAATATAATGGAGTAGATACATTATAACTTGTAATCCATTTTCAATGTTCAATTGTTGTGTCAATTTTCATGCTTATTTATTACTTTGTTGTCTCCAAAGTGGTCTTTTCAAGTTGTTTAAATCTACAAGATTTATCAAGGCACATTTGTTGTTAATGTGTGGATGCTTTGTTTGGTTTCTAGTTAGGTGTGAATTAAATTCCTTTCAAATAATTTACTTTAATTGGTTCGTATTAAGTATTAAAGTCCTCTTAGAGATTGGCACCCTCTTATGATCTAAAAACCTGCATTTTTGAGACCCAACATATTGCAAATAACTCTGAAAATTTAGAAGTCTATGAAATAGTGTATATATTCTATGAAACAGTGTATATATTCTTGTACTTGTATATTCTATGAAACATTCCTTATTTTCTATGAAACAATGTATATATTCTTGTACTTGTAAATATTCTTTTACTATTATGTCTATTAAAGAAAATAGAGTTTGAATAAAAAATGCTTCACCCTTTTTTGTAAGTGAGTATGTGAATTATTGTTTAAGGAAAAATCTTACAGTGTTTACATTTTTCAGTTTACTAGTTTCAAATCTTCATTTGCTATGTATATAAAATTGTATGTGCTCTTTATCTCTAATGACATAAAACAGTAATGTCATCAGAATCAGGGTTTTCAATTTCAGCACCATCATTGTCCACACTTTTCATATCCTGTTCACTTTTAATTACAATCATCAAAATTTTATTTTTATTTCTTGTCCTAGTTAATCTTGATTCCTTTCAGCACAACACAATAGGTTGCATGTTAAATTTCAAACATTTTCTTTGCATTTTTTTGTATATATTATTTTCTCAATGCATCATTATGTAACAACAATTTCACATATGAGATATACATTAAAAATAAATGAAAGCACATGTTTTCTTTGTCAAGGGAAATGTATGGTGAATACCCTATGTCTTTCAAATAAGTGTGCAAGTGAAATAAGACATAACTGATTGAATCTGATTTTCTATTGTACAATTGTTTTTTATGTGCTTTTTACTTTTTGAATGAGGATTACCCTCAGAAAGAGACTACTTATCTTTTCTTAAATGAATCCTTTACATTTGCTGTCTATGAAAGGAATTTACTACTTGACAATAGGTTCGTGAACTTCATACAAATTAAGATTGGTGTAAAAGGTCATCCCCACAAATGTTGTTTGGTCTATAATTATAATGGAAAATTAAAAAAACTTGCTAGGAGATAAAAACAAGTTTTCAATTGTCCAAGTACAACATAATATTACTGAAGCATTTCAAAGTTTAGGCCATAAGAATCATCCCTTTTTAAACATGGATTGCAAATAATTCTAAAAATTTAGAAGTCTTGGTCATTAACATTATTTTTTGCTACAATGTCATCCAGTGTATCATTTTCAATGTTCATATGTTCTTTCAAGTATTTAATATTATCATCATCCTCATCTTGACCTGCATCATCTTCATCATTATTGAAATTTGACTGTAGACCATATATATTGTTACCAGATGTATTTGGATCATCATTTTCTATACCATCCATATTGTTGTCTTCCATAACATCATCTAACTTTGGATTTTGATCTTCTTTTGCCTAAACATAACCATCTTCAACATCATCATGGATATCAATTTCTTTGATGTTCTCTAATCCCTCTCTCTCATTTTGTTGGCCATCATTTTTTTGATCGGTATCTACAAGTGCGTTGTCAAATAAATGCCTTAATCTTGGATCATAATGTATGAAAAATATCCATTTTGGGTCCCAAATATCTTCATAGAAAAATACTTGCACATGAATGACATACATATATTAGATGTATGTTATAAATTTTGTATTGATTAATAAACACATGTATATATTCACAATACGCTATGAATTAATAGATTAATGATCACTATCACTTCTTGTTTGAGTTAAAGAAATACTTGCTCACAATGAATTGGTAGAAAATAAGGCTCCTTATCCTCCGATAGGTACGATGAGCAATCTATAGAAAACAATCCACTATGGGTATCATGTCTTTGTGTCCTCTCAAATACTTCATACCATCTACACTTAAAAATACAACATTTAAAAGAGCGGTAATCCAACTCAATAATTTCTTTTATTTTCCCAACATATTGTAGATTTCCTTCAATTATATTCTTATCTTTTGAGCTTGATCATCTGGATTTCTCGAAGTCAACCATGATGCCACAATCGAAGGATCATCTCTTTACGTCTACACTTTCTACATGATAATGTCGACCATATGCCCACATTGCTGGATATTTCCTTGCCTATGAAAGACCATTTATTTCAATGAAAACAAATATGACAAATATTAAAATAGTTAATACTGTCAAAATTGTAAGGAAACAACATTTTGTAAAATTCCAATTGTACCTTTCTTTCACATCCTCTAGACATGTTGATTTCATCTTTTGTTATGTTTGAATCTATACCTGCATCTTCTATTTGATTTTGAATTTGTTCAGTAACCCATTCTAGTGTGCAATATTTGCCCCATTCCCCAAGTAGATGAGTGGGAAATGGAGTATTCCTTGGGTTCAATCTCTTTAACTGTCCCCTTGCTTCTAACACTTCTCTCTTTTTGTCATACAGATCAATCCATTTTTTCATAAAGTCCATGTGGTACAGAATGAACTTGTCGAGTATAGAAATTTCATCTACACCTATTACATGTCAACATGTTTATTTCAAACTCCAAATGTCATGTTAATTTGACAAATAAATTACAAAGTAAATTAATTATTACAAGAAAAACAACTACATTGATCGTGTATTTACTTACTAATTTGTACTTCAACACCATTAGATTGTGATTTTTCTCCATCAATAATATCTAATGCTCGTTCTTCATCCTAGATGTGTGGGCTATTTTCAAAATCCTTACCAAGGAATTCACACGAGAAGAAAAATACTTCATTCAACACATACCCTTCAACCATGCAACCCTCTGGATGTGCCTTTTATCGGACATATCTTTTAAGAGTTTTCATATACCTCTCAAAGAAAAAAATCCACCTCATTGATACGACACCCTCCAATTCAATGTCATCGCCTAAGCGTCTAATTAAATGGACTTGTAGGTCCATGAAACTTGTAGGGAGATCCTTCTCAAATACACATACAATTTCTACAATTTCCTTCTTCCACTTTGGCACTTCAGATTCATGGATCTCCTTGGAGGTCACCCACCTAATATAAGAATAGTAAATTAGTATGAACCTTTAGTCATAAATTAAAATTCAATATAATATCTGCATGTCTCTCACACATGAACATTTCATATAACCACATACCTTGTAAATGCTGACAATCGGCTTATGGCATTCCTTAAGTCAACTGTAAGACAGGAATCCCCCCTAATTGCCAATGGCATGATATGCTATCAAACACATTTATGAAAAGGTCATTAGTAATTTTTTCTCACACAACAAAATATCAAAATAAATTTAGTGCTTAATCAATGTTACAAATAAATGTTAAATGTTGATATATAATAACTTCATTAAATTATGAAAATCATGTGTTTTAAATCCCGTGATATGTCCATCAACTGTAAAAGCTTTAGCCAATGATGACCCATAGACAGAAGGTGTCCTTATTGAATGGATGACATTTTTTAGTTGGTCTAGCTCTTTTTTTTTCAAAATCCATGGAGCTTCTACATATGTTTCATTTTCCCTGTTTGGCCACAAATGCTTTCTATCAAATTTGGTTGCGAAAGAGCAATATCTCTCCTCAAAGACAAGGTGTCCTCTTTGCCTGATATGTGTCGAAATATAGAATTTGGGAAAATTTTGAAGATGTGCATAGGATATAATAGGTGAGATATTAATAGATCCTTCTAGTAAGGGAACTCATAAAATATGGATTTCCTTTTCATTCCTTTTGACATATTAACTACAACTTGTTTTGGTTCTTCAATTGAATCACCCGATCAAAAAAATCCTCCCAAGCTTTCAATTCAGCATCTTCATACTTCTTAAGCCAATCACCTAGAACCATAATCATGGGAGGGCCTCTATTTTCAACTTTTCCATCAAATTGATTCTTCAGGTAATTTCTAAACCTATGATCTAGTGGTAGAAAAACCTTGTTGTTTGAGTAAATAAATTTATGTAGATCTTTAGAATACCGCCATTGAAATTTTTTTGCACATCTTGGACATGCAAATATCCCCTTTGTTTGAATCCCTACAGTTCAATAATTAATGTTAATAATATAAAAAAAATTGTATAAAACTAAGTACGAAAGTTGGGATGAAAATAAATTATGAATGTAAATATGTAAATATTTTATCTTACAAAAAAAAAACACCAAGTCCTAGGAAATCATGAATAGTCCAACATAGCACAGCATAAAACATGAAGGACCTATTTGATGGAGGATGTGAAATGTCATACATTCTTATGAATTTCCATAGCAATTGCATCTCATCAATAAAAGGCACAAGATAAACATACATGTTTTTAACTTGATGTTTTCCTAGAACAATGAGAGTCAACATAAGGTGCTCTTTCTAACACTCATCCATGGGGGAATATTGTATACTATCAATCCGACTGGCCAAACACTATAATTTGAGCTCAAGAAAGAGAATGAGCAAACTCCATCAATTGCAAGACCAAACCTGATACTACGGGGTTCATCTTTGAATTTTGTTGGTCATTTTTCCTCTATGTGTTTCGTTGCTTTGGAGTTAGGTGGAATTCGCATGAATCCATATTTACTCCCATTCTTTGAAAGCCAATCCATCAATTGTGCTAGTGAATTGCAACGAAACATTTGTTGAAGTCTAGGTATAATTGGCATGTGACGTAAAACCTTCTTTGGAGCTATAGGATCTTGTACATCTATACAATATCTCTTCTCTTTACATATAGGGAATTCTACCTTGTTTTGATATTCATCTCTGTACAAAATGCAATCATTTTTACATGAATGAATTAGCTTATATTCAATCCCCAACTCAACCAACAACAGACGCGCCTCTTTGCAAGTTGATGGCAACACATTCTCTTCAAAGAATATTTTAGTTTTTAGTGCCCTGTAAGATTGCTAGAGATTAAATCAATTGAATGTTTGACTTATCATGAACATGTTTGATATGTCAATCTATACTAGGATTTTTTATATACAATATATGGTTTTAAAATCCCTTAAAGAAATATAAACGAAGTTGATGAATGTTTACGAATTATGTACACCAATTGACAATGCAAAGTAAGAAACAAATTTCAACTCACTTCACTAGGGTAGTGAATCCTTTGTCTGACCAACCAAATAGTGACTTGATTTCTAATAATATTAATGTGCATGCCAGTTTTGAGGTTCTACTTGCGCCCGGTTTGAACACGGGTGTCTTTGCTACTTGCTTGATGGAGTCTTTGATGTTGTTATCATCAAGATTATGTTGGTGGTAACTACCCATGTTATCATCGTTACTATCAACCATATCATCATTATTGTCATAATTGTTTCCATCCCTAAAGAACCTGTAAGCATTTCATTCAATCCTTCTTCATGCACTGCATTTTCACTATCATGATCATCATCACTAAGGCTAGGTGGCATGTCATCAGTGTATGCGACTCTCATTAGATCTTCAAATTTATCAGGTGGCAGTGTTCTCTTCAATCTTTCTCTTCTTGCCCTGGTATGGTTTAAAGGATGGTTTGGATCATCCCGTCCAAATCTTAATAACCTAGTTGGATCTTGGGTATTAGTATGTGTTTCATCAAAATATTCTACCTATCAACAAACACAAGCATTATTTAATATTTGGAAACAATTGGATAAATCATAAAGGTATCAATTTCAAAGAAATATAATCAAATATGGCTTAAAAAATAAAAATAAAAATTGTATGAACATATATACATCAATTGAATAATGGAAAATTATTTTATAGACTACCTTTTTTATACAATAATTTAAATAAAACACAATTTTGACAATAGTTTATAAAACATCAGTCCACACTCATTTATTATTCTTTGGTTTTAATCGATTCTAGGAGGCATACTACCAACTGGAAGCTCATCATATATGTAATGTCTTTGTACAATCGCTCGTTTGAATTGTTTCTTTCCATGGCATGCAAAACATCCACAAACAACCATTTTCTCAAAGTATTCATTCCATGTACTATAGTCCTGACCTACCTCTTCTTCAGTGCAATCATTTGTTGTGTCTATAGTATCCATTATCATATCCTCTTCCACCCACTATCGTCTACTTGATTTAATAGTTTTAGGTCCACGT
This sequence comes from Sequoia sempervirens, assembly GCA_007258455.2. Taxonomy (NCBI): domain Eukaryota; kingdom Viridiplantae; phylum Streptophyta; class Pinopsida; order Cupressales; family Cupressaceae; genus Sequoia; species Sequoia sempervirens. Next base: position 203,164,603 of record VDFB02000013.1, on the reverse strand, counting down.
CCACGTACATATCTTCTTCTTTTTCTAGTTGAATGCTTAGGCTCCACATTTGCTCCAATCTCCATCTAAAATAATCAACAACATGCATTAATTTATGTCAAGATTGGATAATACATTATAAATTTCAATAATATTGTGAAAAAATATGGACATATCACAAAATTCCATTAGATCATTTTTTCCTAGGTTAAGTCAAAATTTGAGTACCTGATGTCCCGCTTCATCCGTTGAGTCCTCATTTGATATGACATGATTTGTTGCCATGGCCTCGTCTCACCCTCATAATACACAACATAGTAAATAATGTTTAGTACACCAATTATATCATTTCAACGAGTATGCTATCCAACACAAAACCTCACTTTAGTCATATATTTGACATATTGATATCTCCTCTATGTTGTAGCATTTGTGAATTCATAAACACCTTCCTCCTTTGGTTGAGGTTGCTTTCTCTTCTTACCTCTATTGTATCTGCAGATTCCATTGTCTCATCTATTTCCACCCACTTTCCTCTCAACGATTTAGTATTTCTACGTCGTCCACATCCTCTCTCCATGGCCTCCTCTGTGAATAAAAATTCTGCCATAGAAGCTTTCACCGCACTACCAGTGAGAAGGAAGAAGCAACGGGACCGTAGTAAAAACCCCTCTACTGCACCAAGATGATGAAGGAGCCGTGGGAAAACAGTGGTCACCATACTACCACATGCCAATGGTAGAAGACTTGTGGGAGTCACCGCAACACCACCAGGAATAGAAGGAAGAATCGCATGCCACCATAGAAGCTTTCACCGCACTACCGCCAAGAGGGATGAAGCACCTTGTGGGACAATGGTAAAACCTCTCTACCGCACCAAGCTGATGAAGGAGCCACGAGACAACGGTGGTCACAAAAACAAGGTAGGAGTTGGAATTATTTCCAACACTCTGGATCCTGTGATACACAACAATGATAGGCACTCAATTAGGTGCACTTGGTGCCACCTTAGGCACCCCAAACATATTACATTAACGGCCAAAATTTGGCGCTAAAGTTGGTGTTAACTAATGCTGACTACTAAATCAAAATTAAAAATTAAAAAATTTCCCACGTGAAGGAAGAAATCAAACGACAAAAAAGGGAAAAATGTCACATGAAGGAAGAAAGTAGGATGCTACCAGCAATTGATGAGAAATTCGATTTAGTTTGCGACACCATAGGTAAGGTTACTGTTACCTAATTTTCACCCTCAGGCTCAATTAGGTAAGGCAAATTGTGTTTAACAGGTTCGAGAAGGCCAAATGGAGCATTCAGCCTAGGGAAAAAGTCATGAATCTGATGCTAGGTCACAGGGAACTTAGTGAAGAAGCCTACCTTGTTCAGGTTCGGCATGGAAATATTCTAAGGAGAGAGTCGCCAAGACCCCAGGAATGTCACGGCAAGTGGGATTCACCTACAGGTCCCTATCAGCAAGACATTGATCATTGTCCCGGCGACAAAAGGATATTCATTTCGCGGAAGTTTTTTTCTTTGGAGAGAAGTCTCAGCGAATGCATCGGGTCTCGCTGACAAAGTAAAGCAGGATCCCTTCAGCGTATGTGTGTGGGTTTCGGTAGGAGGTCTTACCGATTGAAAGAGATCTCGCCGAAGTCAGGCGGCGTTGGCAAAGCAAGTGAGCTTTGCCAAAGGGTCTCGCCAAAGTCACAAAGTCTCCCCAACTTAAAGGGCCTTCGGTGTAGCATTCAAGACGGAGAGAGGTCTCCCCGAATCCTATGTCTCGCCGACAAAAGGAGATCGCCAAGAGGAGATGCCTTCGCCATGAAGTCCTGATGACAATTAAGGTCTCACCAAAAGCTAGCGGTCCTACCAATGAACTCATATCGGCATAAGGTCTTGTTGAACGCATGAAGTCTCCCCGATGTTTGACATCAATGTAGCGCCTGACGCTCAGTATGAAGTCTGGCTGACAGGCCAAAGTCTCTATGAAACAAAAGGGAGCTCAAGCAGAATGAGCAGTTCGACATATGGTCTTGATGATAACATTAAGGGGTCACGCCAATAGTATTTGAAAAGCAAGAGGCCTCGGCAGAAGATGTTATTTTTGGCGAAGGATGGTGGGATCGCCGTAAAGTCTCAGCGACGCAAAAGGTCTTGCCGATGCAAAAGATGAAGGGCTTCGGGGTAATGTTTTGCCTTCGATAAAACGTCTCACCGACACACAGATGTCTCACCGAAAGCCGAAGGAGCTCGAGCCTGGAGGAGAGGAGTGAGATCGCCAAATCAAATGAGCTAGCCATGAGCTCTCACCGACTATTCCATGATATGCCGATAGCTGTAGAGACACATAATCACATTGGCGAGACACTTCCAGTGTCTCATCGAGATGCGATTCTGACTGAAGAAGTTTTGACCGCCTACAGAGCCTACGTGGAGTAGGCTCAACCAATCAGAGAAAGCCAAAAGCAAGCCATGGCAGCGGGACTAAGTGCCAGGAGAAGGTGATTAACAAAAGGAAAAGCAACATAAGCTCAGGAGCATTCAAAGCAGCTCGATTGAGGGGAATTCAAAAATGGACACGATACTAGGAAGTGAATGCGGTGGTTGCTGAAAGATCAAGAAGGTTTCCTCTGAAGGCAACCTTTCTTCACCGAAAAATGCGGCATGGACACATAGGGTGCAACATTAATTCAATAAAAAGATCTGTGGAAAGATCTATCCCGAGGCCTGATATTTTTTGTAAGCCCTAAGGGGCCGACACACTGGTGTATATAAGGCATTTTTTGCTTTTTTATAAATAGTTCGGATTGTGCATTCAAAAGAGTTAGTGATTTTTATCAATCCTTTCTCAACTAAATGTATGTTTTGTAACTCAACTGGAATATGGAATATATCACAGAGTTTACCTGAGAAGCTACTATTAATGTTTGTATTACTCTCATTTCTGTTTTTTAGATTATGCAAGTTCTTAGCCGTGTTTTTCTAAAAATCTGTATTCATACTTAAGGTTGTGAAATTCATCTTTCCTTCCTAAGATATGCATGTAGAGCAAGCCTGTTAAGAATAGTGCATGAGTTTAAAGGGGTTATGATAAGTAAGTGAAAACGCTATCTTTTTCTTTCCAGTGTATGTTCTTCCTGTGTCTGTTTCATGATTTCTTATTAACTCGGTGTATCACCATAGAAATAGTTAAGTTTAGTTTCATTATTTGTATGCATCCCTTCTCCTTTTACCTTCACAAGATCGCTAGTTTAGGTGATACCCAAAGGAATCTGGCCTTCTCCGGAGGTTCACTTCAATCTCAAGTGACCCACAGCCTTGGAGTGATCCAATGTTTCACTAGAAAGCTTAGTTTTTACAACTTTGCATAGGGTGCATTTCTAGATGACAATAGTTTCAAAATTTTTTTCTTCATTGAATTCATGATTGTTTACTATTCTTTGTATTGCATTTGAATTCATGATTGTTTACTAGTTCGTGGCCTAACCTATCCATGAAACCTCTAAATTGTCCCATCATCATAAATTGTAAAACCTTTGAGAAACCAACAAAAAATTTTACCCTACCCATTTGAGATTTGGCTCAAAATATTATAGCATAAAGCCAAGATGCCTCTGTATTCTTTCCCTAACTTGGGTATCAAGGAAATAGTGAACTATTTGGAAAATTTGGGAATTGAGTCAGTCACTGCTAAGCAACTACTGAAAATAAATGCAAAAACCGCTTGGTTTTTCCTAGTCGCGCCATAGTCACCAATGCCATGAAAAATTCATGCAAGATTGCATTATGAAATATTTTTCATGATAAGGTTATCAACACTAAGAAAACCGAGCGAACATATTTTCCCTAAGTTATCAACACTAAGCAAACCCAACGAACATGTCACTGTTCAACAACTACTAAAAATAAACGCAGAAATAGCTTGGTTTTTCCCAGTCGCGCCATAGTCACCGATGCCATGACAAATTCGTGCAAGATTGCATTATGAAAGAGTTTTCATGATAAGGTTATCAACACTAAGAAAACCCAGCGAACATATTTTCCCTAGGTTATCAACACTAAGCAAACCCAACAAACATATCCCACAAAACAAAACTTTCATACCACAAACTGGAAGAAAACTTTCATACCTGACAGTGTGTACTTTGTTTTCCTCCACAGACTGGATGAAAATAATTTTCCCTAGGTCGCCTCAAAATTTCAAGTAATAGAAGGAAGTGAGCATTGTCAGCAAACGCTGGCCACAATGAGATAATTCATTGTCAATTTATAGATTTGTAAATGTTTCCATTATTTCTTTGAATTTTACTTTTTAGTTTTTTATTTGAAAATTTAAAAGAAGAAATATAATTTAAAAATATATATATAGGGACATGAGACTGACAAAGATAAAGAGGAATTGTAGTTTTTTAGTTTTTAATTTATAAATTTAAAAGAAGAAATATAATTTAAATATATATATATATATAGGGACATGAGACTGACAAAGATAAAGAGGAATTGGCTTCCATATTGGGGGTAGAGGTAGTGAACAAATTGGTTAACGTGGACTGGAAAATGCTTGCCAGATACATAGAAAAACAATCTGGTAATGCCCCTCAAACATTGCAAACAAATCAATTGTGTGAAAGGGAATCAATTGATTCCCCAACCAGTCCTAGATTGAACAAAATATCCACGAGGAAATTAGTGATAGTAAACTCTAAGAATGTGGAATAGGGAGCAGAGACTTCCAATGTCCCAGCCACTCCTGGGACATAGAATTCTTCCACCACACCATGTTATCAATCTTGCATTGGTAGCTACAATACAAAGATAGAATATGAGGTGGTTTTAGGGGAAGTACGAATGATGAATGTTGGAAAAAAATTTGTGAATAGGTTGAAGGAATCATGCCTTCAACGGTTCAAAGACCATCTACATTTGTCATTCTCACAGATACCCATGCAACTGAAAAAAGTAGTTATCCACGACATGGAGACTGATTTTGGCACATGTTGGTCTGTAAAGAAGATAAAGCTACAAATGTCTCAAAACTGCAAGAGATTTCGGTGCAACCAAACAAAGAAGATACAAAAAATCCCTCTTGAGCTAAGGCAGAAAAGAAGGCCAATTGATGTAAGTGTGAAAGTATGGAAAGAGCTTGTAAAAGCATATGAGAAGTCTGATGCACAGAGGATGTCCGATGAGGAGAGTACGTAGATTTTTGAATTTTCTCATAAGATTATATCAAATTTATTAAACGATATTTAAATTTTATTTGTGCATAGTTAAATTGAATTAGTATATGTTTCAGGACAAGGCCTCCAAGGCTAGGCTTGAGAAACTTCGTGCCACACATCAAAGTGGTTAGAAAGGTTTGCAGGCCTTGATCTGTACATTTGTAAGTATATTTAATATGTTAAATGATATATTTTTTTATTTCCTTGGAAAAAGTAAATGATTGCATATTAATTAGTTTAAGTAGTCCATGTGCCATGTTTTGACAGGAGGAGAAATATGGCCGCCATCCAAAGAAATTTGAAAAGAATATGTTACAAAACAAAAAGTGGAAAATTTTTGTAATCTGGATGGAGAATGAGGTATCAATAGTTGAGTGTCAATAACTTAGTTGGATATTGTTGTGTTAATATGTCAATTTGAATTTCTTGTATTGAGTTGTTTATTGATGCGTAGGATGAGTAAATAGAGCTCAAATATTATGATTACAAAATGATTGTTTATGTGCATGAATAAATAGTAGAAGGATGTAGATGAAATGAATAATGGCTAGTTGTCATAGAAGTCAAACTACCGAAGTAACAACATTGATCGAATTAACATATATGCATCATTTGCATAAACAACTGAAATGCGTAACAAATGTTAATCAATATATTGAATTTTGAGATGCATTGAAATAATAAAAAAACATGTTTTGGGGAAAATATCAACAGCGTGGGGGAAGAAAGAATTAAACCTAATAAAAGTATTTTCTGTTGTTCTTGATACACCATCTGTAAGTTTACCTTGGATGACAGTACTTAATTTCTATATGTTGTACCCCTTAAATGTCCTACATGTTACAAATATGGAATAACAATGCACAACTTTGTATTGAGTCCAAAGGCCAAGGCATTCTAAATAAGGGTAGCCAAACTTGATAAGGATCCAGTCATTATTACACATATTGACAATGCATAATAGTCATGTAAATACAACTGCCTGTGAAAACCATAATCAATCAAATTATGCACATTCAAATCTAAGTTTGGAAGGTTGCATTTCATTCCATGCATCTAAGTCCTTGTTGAAGATTGAGGGTGTTAACCATAAAGATAGAATAGCTCTCCTTAAACCATAGCTAGTTTTAAAGTGCAGTATTTCCAAATTCAAATCCACTTCTCAGCTAAGGAAAGGAGGTAGGATTGTCAGGTGCTACCTCAAACAAAGAAGGCCATAGAAAAAAATGAAATAGAAGATCTAATAACTGAGACAACATAGTTGTAGACCATAGATAATCAGAATTCTTGCAATACACAGATGCTTGTGATTAAAACAAAAGGTGCTTACACATTTGCTAAATATATCCTCATCAAAATGACCAGAAATAAATTTCAAATTTGTAAGTAAACTATGACAGTCAAGAAAAACAATCATAAAATTTGGAAGTAAACTTTGGCAGACATGTAGGTGAACTTAATTCACCTAACTTTATGCCTCTTGACAGACATCAAGATCTCCCCTCCTAAAGTTTGGACAACATCCATTACCTCCACATAAAATTGGACATCCTTGGTGTTGACAATGGTTTTACTCGCAGTAAATAGGTCGAATAAAATCTCCATAGACAAGACCGCGAAGAGCCTATCCTTCTTGAAAGATATGAAACAAAGACAACCTAAGGGAGAATTCTACATTTATAGAGCAAAGATTGACTTCCGTTTAATCTCAAGTCTTCGATAACCAGGTCATGGTTGCACTAGGGTCACTCTCGGGTAATGATGTGATAATTGTTGTTGTTTTCTTTAGGGAGGGAAATCCATATGGGCATGTACATATACATATACACATTTCTGCATCAGTTCTTTGAACATTTTTGATCAACTTTCCAATTTGAAAAGATACAATTGAAATTCATGAAAGTAATAAATTTGACATTGGACTTCCAAGATCATCACCAATTTTCTCGCTATCACTTAAGTAAATTTAGCATTAAGTATTCAACAATTTGATGGAAAATAAAATATTTTCAATAAAACTATTTCCATTCACTCATTTTTTTTTGGAACCTTTTCAAAAATATTAAACATCTAATCTAAAGTAAAACATAAAAATACTAAAAAATAAAAGTTTCTCCTGGTTATTCTCCATGGATGCCCCAAAAATTAATTGAAACAGAGCAAACCGCTTTATATTTCACCAGATTGCTTCACAACTATGTATAAAATGGTGCAAGCTTTTAAAGACGAGGTTTCATTTTTGGACACCAAATAGGTTCTATATGCACCCTTAAACAACGCACCGCATAGTCTTGTTTAGCCAAACTTACAAAACCAACTACAAAAGATACTTAGATAGGTAGCTATCCATAAAGCTTTGATATTAATTAATGTCTACATGCATACAAAGTGTTACGTTGGAATGGTTTAGAAAATAGGAAAAAAAACAAAACTTAAATGAAGTTTTTGCTCCTTTGACATCCACAAATTCTGAACTTAAAATAAAATTAAGCATCCTCTGGCCTTTTATAGAACACAAGGCTCAGATAGGATAAGACATCTACATGAGAGGGAATCTAAGGGACCAATCTAATCAAGGCACGTCGAATATTGTGACCAATAGGAGAATTGCAATTGAAGTCAATGGAAGTCAACCCCAATTACTCATTGAAGCTCCTTGGGTTCTACTCTTTCATCTTCGTCAGGATTCCTTCTAAAATCGAAAAAATTTACCCAAACAAATATATATAGGAGTCTTCCATTATAATGGAGTGATCAGGTGGAAGTCGAACTCCTATATCTCAGGCTTCTCAATTTGAACATTCTAGGAATAAAACACCCCCAAAATAGATACACTTTGTTACTACATTCTTGTACTCAAGCATCCCAGTACACTGGTAATTGGCACACCTTTGCAACAAATTTTTTTCCAGCATGAGTCCCTTGAGTGTATCATTGAGCCTAGTAATAAAGTAAAATTTGTTCGCCAATATAATTTTCTTGACCGTCCATACTCGAGCTTTGCATCACAATCGATATCTCCTACAATCACAAAATTCCAAATATTAAATCCCTTTTTAAACAAATATACTATCATATAAATAAAACCATTATTCAAATGTTAGTACAAAATCTATAAAACTTGCTTCTAAAAAAAATATATCACAAATCCTTGCATATATACCAGATCACCAGGATCAATGTATAAAATTTTAAAAAGTTAACATTTCACTTCACGTTTCAACCTGGTACCCGGTATTCAGCTTTACCCACTTACTTTCCTAGACCTCGGTTATACCGAAAATCCAACTTACCAGACTCCAACTTACTAGACCAGAGTCATTCTCTTGAACTTTACATTACCTTTTTCCTTTTTTGTGTTTCCAGTACCTGGTACTCAGTATGCGAAACACTTACCATACGAAGTACTTCCCTTTTAACCAAAGATTTCTCTTTTCTTTTTTTTTTTCTCTTATGGTGATCTTCCAATTCGTTAGCTCTTGCCATAGAAGTTATATTTCACTTGGGCCCCCAATCCTTTTCAATCTTGTGGCATGTTGTGATACCACACAACAACTTGCAACCAATAAAACCAAATTTAAAATTAAACTTGAAATTAAATCACCAATTGTAAATTCAAACTTATGCATATTTTAAAACAATAAATTTCTACCTTTACTTAGATTGTGGCATAAAGAGTAAAACTCCACCGGAAACATCCGTGTGTGCTCTTGATTAATTCCATCTTTCGAAACTTAGTGAATAGAATCAGTTCATTAACATTGAACTACATAATATAGTAATCCTCCAAAGCCAACCAGGGATAGAGCCTTCTTTCTAGTCAAGCATCCATATCCCTGACAAGGTTATCTCCATAATTCCCCCCAAACATAGCTCTACTTCCAATCAGGTGTTTATAGCCTTGGTAGAGTTATTTGGATAACCTAAAGAGTTGATATCATTTTTTTTTAAGATATGGCAATGATAGCTCATTTTCACTTTTGATATTGCAATAATAACTCATGTATCAACTTGCAAGCATTGAAGCACCACTATTAGGTTGGGAATTATAGTGGTAGCGAAGGTTACTTTTTGATTTTTCATTCAATGTAAATCCTTTCATCAATTCACTACTTCCCAAAAACTCATTTAATGATTCCCTGTAAGTATGTGTTTCCAGCTAAATTTTACCAATTATGCCAAATCCTAACTATAGCCTGCTATATGTTAAAAGATATGCATAAATTTAAATTTAGCAATAGACAACATGATCACCAAATTTAACTCTAAATTTAGAAACATTAGTTACCACCCTTTCAATTAAATTTATGGAAATTTCCAAAACTTTTGCTAACTATCTCGACTTGACGGCGCTGCACTATATCAATGGATCAAAATGCCATAATTACCTTGAAAAATGATCACATTATTTCACATTAAATTCACACGCCTTGTTCAGCATGCATTATCTCTATACTTCTTCAGGTGATGATGTGTAACATCTTTCCAACTTTATCCTCATGTATAATTCGCACACTTAACACCTCAATAATCATTACGGGTTTTTGTAAACAACAATTGGAAATGACCCTCTATTAATTCAAAATCTCTGACTTGCTTGATTCTCAATCTCCTTACTACCCAATTCCAAAGCAATTTCACCAAACATGTGCAAATAATTTATTTGATTTAACCCTTAATTCTAAAGATTATTAACTAGTTGCCACCTTGCACATATGATTTCCAAAAAAAACTTCAGGCAACTATGTACTGCTACATTGTTCACGACTTTCTATAAATTTGTGCATTTCTTCTCAAATTCTCCACACTTTCTTTTCTTTCTCTTTTGTTTTTTTACATTTTTTGTAATTCCATTATGTTTTGTGCTTTTGCTTTTGCTTCTTAACCATGGATACTCCCCTTTTCTTAAGTTGTTCTTGTAGAAAAAAATGCTTTCTTGGAAAGCATCACACCACAAAGGCTTGAAAAAGTTTTCATTGTTAGGACTTCCAACTTTACTGTGCTGAATTTATGCTTGGTACTCGGGGAAAGATATGTTGTGTCCAGTCACTACTTCCGTTTTTATTCTGACATAGCTTCTCACTTCTTAGCTTCACTTATGGACATTGGGTTACCTATTGAAAATATTCATGCCACTGCCAACCTAATAGTTAAGCCTGAATTCTTGGAGAATCTAGACACCATTTTAGCTGTCGCACACCCGACCATTGGGATTCCTTCCATGGATGATATTCCTCGATTCCTGAATCATAGGGAAGTGGTTCCACTTCGGCCTTTTCTTACTGATCTCCATATCCAATATTTTGAAGTTCACTGGGAACTCTCCTACATAGGGTATTTAGCCTTGATAGAAGAGGCATCCCAGATCGACTAGATAACTACTACCATCTATAGCTTTGCTCACCTTTATTTTGAATCCTCCTTTTTTAATTTTCGACAAGGATTTTGACATCTAATGTATATACGCAATATACACAAATATATATATATACTTTTTGTGGTTATCTCTTTTTTTTAAAAGCGTGTTTCACTCTTTATGGTTTTATTGTTTCAGTTTCACCCTCATGTTCAAGATACCTTTAAGTAGAATTTGTTAATGTAGAAGCCGAGCAAGGAAAACAAAACAAAACAAAACAAGGAAAAAAAAGAAAGAAAGAAACTCTAAAAAAAACTAAACTAACACTATGCTAAACTAACCGTAACTACCTTAACTCTAATATTACAACAAACTAACTCTAACTAAGCAATTTATTTCAATCTCTATAGCTATTTCCTTTATAGTTTTAGTATGAATTACATCAGGTTTATCTTTAAATTCCCTTATCAACATCTTCAAAATCCTATTGTAATAATGAAAAATCTTAAGTTTCTTGTAGTTAAAAATCATGAATTCGAAGGTGTACTTACCCAAAATCTAGCTTAAATGTATGAAAATGATCTCATTAGAGACCGGTTGCACACATTCTATCTGGTGCGGCAATATTGTACCTTCTTCTAGCTCTGGTCCATTTCCATGAATGACTGTGTTCAGTTCTTTATTTTCTTCTCCTTTGAAAACCTTCATATCTTCGGCCCTATCTTTGCTTTGCATTGTGTTAGACCAAGATGTATCACTATTTATATCATTATCAGAAAGAGAAAAAGTAAAAATTTGATATTATGTATGTTGTATAAAATTAGGAAAATGTCTTTTTATGGCTAATGAATTTTCAGCTTGAAACACAATACACACATCTCCTGCTCGATTTTCCTGCTTTATCTCGCTGTTTGCATTTTCCTCGTATACAGGGAATGATGATTCATCCATATCTTCTCCTCATTTATGATGAAATATCTCTGAATCTCGACATTCTCACCTATTCCCATACAAGACATTAGGATTTTCTTTAAAATAATCGCAATTTCCTAATTGTTTCAGTTCATTGGTTACTTCTTTAATATTTCCAGCTCCACTAGGGTAGAATGTTTTTCTCATGAACAATCCTTTTCTTTTTGTAGTTAAAACTTCTTTCGTTAATGGAATTGCTCCACTTATGGCTAAGCTTACCCTAGTTAAAAAAGTTTCACACTCAATTTCACCGTGATCAGTTGTATCATGAATTCTACACTCGGTGACTTCCAAAAGTAAACAAACTCAGAGGATGCAGTTTCTGATTAATATTTTGCAAAGTTTTCCAATTTCCATCATGAAAAATAGCTTGTGTTAGGTTTCATGAGTTTACAAGCTTCTTTCCAAATTAGGAATGATATTTTGAAACACAAATCCACTTCCAAAAGATAAAACTTCAAAATATCGAAGAAATCAGAAAGAAAGACAAAAAAAATCATATGCATATACACACATGACCACCGAAGTTCTGAATGCAGCCCTCCTTCTAGGTCTAGTTCATGTTGATGATGGTTTTACTCGTAGTAAACAGGTTGAATAAAATCTCCACAGACAAGACCGCGAAGAGCCTATCCTTCTTGAAAGATATGAAACAAAGACAACCTAAGGGAGAATTCTACATTTACAAAGCAAAGATTGACTTCTGTTTAATCCCAAGTCTTTGATAACTAGGTCATGGTTGCACTAGGGTCACTCTCGGGTAATGATGTGATAATTGTTGTTGTTTCCTTTAGGGGGGGAAATCTATATGGGAACATACATATACATATACACATTTCTACATCAGTCCTTTGAACATTTTCAATCAGATTTCCAATTTGAAAAGATAAAATTGAAATTCATGAAAGCAATAAATTTGACATTGGACTTCCAAGATCATCACCAATTTTCTCGCTATCACTTAAGTAAATTTAGCATTAAGCATTCAACAATTTGATGGAAAATAAAAGATTTACAATAAAACTATTTCCATTCACTCATATTTTTTTGGAACCTTTTCAAAAATATTAAACATATAATTTAAAGTAAAACATAAAAATACTAAAAAATAAAAGTTTGTCCTGGTTATTCTCCATGGATGCCCCAAAGAATTAATCAAAACGGAGCAAAATGCTTTATATTTTACCAGATTGCTTCAAAACTACGTATAAAATGGTGAAAGCTTTTAAAGAGGGGGTTTCATTTATGGACATCGAATAGGTTATGTATGCACCCTTAAACAGCGCAACATACAGTCTTGTTCAGCTGAACTTACAAAACCAGCTACAAAAGATACTTAGATAGGTATCTATCTATAAAGCTCTGAAATCAATTAATGTCTATGTGCACACAAATTTTTATGCTGAAATGGTTTATAAAACAAGAAAAAAGAACACAAATTAAGCATCCTCTGGCCTTTTATAGAACACAAGGCTCAGATAGGATAAGATATCTACATAAGAGGGAATATAAGGGACCAATCTAATCAAGGAACGTGGAATATTGTGACCAATAGGAGAATTGCAATTGAAGTCAATGGAAGTCAACCCCAATTACTCATTGAAGCTCCTCGAGTTATACTCTTTCATCTTTGTCAGGATTCCTTCTAAAATCTAACAAATTTACCCAAACAAAGATATATAGGAGTCTTCTATTATAACAGAGTGATCAAGTGGAAGTCGAACTCCTATATCTCGGGCTTCTCAATTTGAACATTCTAGGAATAAAACACCCCCGGAATAGATATACTTTGTTACTACATGCTTGTATTCCAACATCCCGGTATCCTAGTAACCGACACACCTTTGCAAAATAATTTGTTCCAGCATGAGTCCCTTGAGTGTATCATCGAGCCTGGTAATAAAGTAAAAAAAAAAAAAATCCAGTATAATTTTCCTGACCGTCCATACCCGAGCTTTGCATCACAATTGATATCTCCTGCAATCACAAAATTCCAAATATTAAATCCCTTTTAAAAAAATATACTATCATATAAATAAAACCATTATTCAAATGTTAGTACAAAATCTATAAAACTTGCTTCTAAAAAAAATATATCACAAATCCTTGCATATATACTGGATCACTGGGATCAATGTATAAAATTTTAAAAAGTTAACATTTCACTTCACCTTTCAACTTGGTACCCGGTAATCGGTATTCAACTTTACCCACTTACTTTCCCAGACCTTGGTTATACCGAAACTCTAGCTTACCGGACTCCAACTTACCGAACTCCAACTTACCGAACCAGAGTCATTCGCTTGAATTTTACATTACCTTTTGCCTTTTCTGTGTTTCCGGTACCTGGTACCCGGTATACGAAACACTTACCATATGAAGTACTTTCTTTTTAACCAAAGATTTTTCTTTTCTTTTTTTTCTCTTCCGGTGATCTTCCAATTTGTTAGCTCTTGCCATAGAAGTTATATTTCACTTAGGTCCCTAAGCCTTTTCAATCTTGGGGCATGTTGTGAGACCACACAACACTTGGTCTTCTTGGTTCCCACACCATGATATGGTTATGCAAATGAAAATGAAGCAAAGTAATCATCTCCTTCTCCACTGGCTAGAAGAATGCATGCTTAATGTTTTGATACATGATATCAACTCTCTCTTCTGCTCTCATGGTTGAATACCGAAATCCATTATGGTGGGCCTCCAGAGTTCCAATCATCTTTCATCCTCTTCCACCAAATACTAGCCTGATCCACACGTCTTCCAGCCTAATTGGCTTTGTTTTTGAAAGTTGAAGTTTCTTCTCTGATAGTCAAGAAAAATAGTCATAAAAATTGGAAGTAAACTTTGGTAGACATGTAGGTGAACTTAATTCATCTCACTTTATGCCTCTTGGTAGACATCCGGATCTCCCCTCCTAAATTTTGGACCACATCCATTACCTCCACATAAAACTGGACATCCTTGGTCTTCTTGGTTCCCACGCCATGATATGGTTATGCAAATGAAAATGAAGCAAAGTAATCATCCCCTTTTCCACTGGCTAGAAGAATACATGCTTAATGTTTTGATACATGATATCAGCTCTCTCTTCTTCTCTCATGGTTGAATACCGAAAGCCATTACAGTGGGCCTCTAGAATTCCGGTCATCATTCATCCTCTTCCACTAAATATTGGCCTGGTCCACACACCTGCCACCCTAATTAGCTTTGTTTTTGAAAGCTAAATTTTCTCCTGAGTCACCAATGTAGCTCTCTCTGCCTTTTCAGACTCTTTCATTGCTATAGATCATCTCTAGGATTTAATCATTTGTACCACATGGTTGATGTGCTTTGAATCCTTGCATCTAAAGGAAATTTCCTTAACATAAATACTGCTAGGGAATTTCAATGTTGCCATTGTAGTTGGCATTAAAGCTGGTACTTGCAACATTGAAAATTATCCTTATATAAGAATTCCCTCCATCTTGTTAGCTTGTAACACTCTTGATGGTGGCTACATGAAATCTGATTATGATTCCTCTTCTACATCAGAGGGTTCATATCCTTGATCTGACTCTTCTGAATTATCAGAATCAAAATCACTAGCTTCCATATTCAAAAATTCCCAACCACCATCTTCAATAAATTTATCTGGATCATCAGTAATAGTCTTCAAAATTGGTCACCAGTTCAAGTTCATTATGATTTCATAATACTTTATATCCATGGAGTTCAACCATTCATTGATGCCATCAAGTGAAGATTGAGGAATGACGTCAATGCAGAGTACATCCCGCTTGAAGTCTTTGAAAACAATAGCCATATCAAATTCCTTTTTCCCAAGTCCTACTCTCTCAAGGTTAACAATCTCAATCTCACTAATAGTGATTACTAATAAAGGTAATTCCACCAACTCTACCAAATGGTTTACCGTAGGAGCAATAAAAGCAAAGGATTTGAAAGGAACTCCATGAAAACCAAGCTCTCTAAATGGTATATCAAACTCTAGTTCAAAATCTTTTAGATGAGGCTGCTCCCATAGCTCTCTTACTCGCTTGACAAATCCTTGAAACTTTGTATTGATTTTATTTTTCTTGTCCCTCTCTTGTTGTTCTTCCCCAATTTCATCAGGATCATACATTGACCTTCTTGCCCCTCCTAAAGTTTGGACCACATCCATTACCTCCACATAAAACTGAACATCCTTGGTCTTCTTGGTTCCCTATGCAAATGACAATGAAGCAAAGTAATCATCTCCTTCTCCGCTGGCTGGAAGAATGCATGCTTAATGTTTTGATAGATGATATTAGCTCTCTCTTTTTCTCTCATGGTTGAATTTTGAAATCCATTATGGTGGGCCTCCAGAGTTCCAGTCATCTTTCTTCTTCTTCCACCAAATGTTGGCCTGATCCACAAGGTTGCCAGCCTAATTGGCTTTGTTTTTGAAAGCTGAAGTTTGTCCTGACTCACTAGTATTAGCTACAACTTTTTTGAAATTTTATTATGGTATGTGCACTTTGATATGATGTGATATGATTATGGTTTCATCTTATATGTTGTAATATTAGATATATAATAGAAAAATAAATTATTGCATGAAATAAATAATAACTTTTCATTTTAAATGTTTTTTTTTGTAGAACACGGGTCTTCCAGAAGATCAAGATGATCCTCAACATGATATAGATCCACAAAATATTGGTTATGCCGGTACAGATCACATGGTAGAGGATGATGATGATGCAGATATGGAAGACACCAAGGTCAATGACAATGATGACGATGGCGATGACGACGATGATGATGATGATGATTAGGATGGTGATGATGATGATGAGACAGTTGGTGATAGTAACTAGTGGCATTCATGATCATATAGACTACATCATGGATCATTGTTGATATATCGTTATGGTGGCTCTTTTCATGATTACTATCATATGTATCATTTTCACAACCTACTGTACTATATTGTTGGTTTGTATCATATTGACATGTATCATTTTTACTATATCATTTGGACATGTATCATCTTGACTTGTATCAATTTGAGTTACATAATTTATGAATTTTATTTATATCATTTGTACATGTATCATTTTCACTTATGTAGACTATTGGACATGTATTATGTTGAAATGTTTTTGATGTACTAGCATATTTGACTCTCACTTGTTTTAGTTATATATGATGATGATCTTATCAGTATTGACTTGTCAATTTATATATATTAAAAGTGGTCGATGATTTTTGGATGGATATTTATTAAGTATGATTATTTTAATTTACTACTCATGATGGATGTTGTCAAATTCAATTAAATTATAGATATTTGATTCACTTGTTTTAATTATAGATGATGATCATGTTACAATAATTATATTGTTATTTAATCATATGAGTTAAATAATTAAATTACTTACTCTATAATCATATGAGTTATTTAAGAGGCACGATATATTTAACTAATTAAATTGAAATAAAACATATTAAATTAATAAATGGAAGCAAAACAAGAAGCATTTTTAGAAGCAAAAAAAGGAAGCAACAATGGAAGCCAAACTAGAAGCAAACGAGAAGCAATCTTGGAAGCAAAACTGGAAGCAAAACTAGAAGAAAAACTGAAAGCAAATCTAAAAACAAAACTGGAACCAAAATTGGAACCAAAATCCGGAAGCAAAACTGGAAGCAAAATAGGATCTTCAGCAAAATTGGAAGCAAACCTGGAAGCAAAACCAAAAGCAAAATTGGAAGCAAACTTGGAAGCAAAACCAGAAGAAAAAATAGAAGCAAAACTAGAAGCAAAACTGGAAGCAAAACTGGAAGGACAATCGGAAGAAAATTGGAAGCAAAATTGGAAGCGAAATTGGAAGCAAAATTGGAATCAAACTTGGAGGCAAAAATAGAAGCAAAAATGGATGCAAAATTGGAAACAAAACTAGAAGCAAAAATGGGAGTAGACATGGAAGCAAAATTGGAAGCCAAATTGGGCACCAATTTCAGCGCCATTTTCGTCATAACTTCCTAGCGCTATTTTAGGCGCTAACAGAGGTGCCATGGTTTTCTGGCGCTAAAACCAGCACTAAAATCAGTGCTAATTCCGGTGCTAAATACGACATAAATTTCAACACAAAATTGTACGCCGAACTGACCATGCTTGTTTGCGCCAAGTTTAATGCCAGCCAAATTGTCCAATTCCTGTACTCAAAATACACTAAAATCCAACGCCAAAGTCAATGCTAATTTCCTGTTGTGCTGTTGTGAATGTAAAGATGATATATTGATAGGTTTTTGGCTAATTTAAGGCCTATAATGCTCTAAACTCCACCACATTATTAGAGCCATCAGGGATTTGTTCACATGCTATTGTTATAAAGGTCCATTCTAGTCTCTTAGTACAATAGCTATACTTGATTTTCTTGGATTACCCCTCGAGGCTCCATCAAAATTTAGTTTGATGAAGCCTTGGGGTGGAGGATACCAAGAAGAGTTGCTTCTTTTATGAGAAAAGGATTTGGAAGATACTAAACCAGCCATAGGAATTCTCAATAAATGCTAATTTTTAAAAATAAAAGTATCCCGAGCAGTAAAGTGCCTACTTGAATGATATTTTTTGTGAAGAGCTAAATAAGTTACCTCTGATATCAAAATTTCAATTTTTTCAAGGACCTGAGAAATAGTGGAAGGTTTCTTTTTGAAAATTTTGTTGTTTCTTTCCAACCATATATTCTAGAGTACAATAGAAGGGAAAATCTCCCAAAGGGGTGAGAATATAGAAGATGAACAAACAAAAGGCCATGAAAGAAAGTGGAGATATAGTGAATTATGTAAAGGGCTTTACCATCCAATATTGTTTAGTAACCAACACCAACAAGTTTTAGCAAATTCACAATTCAAAAGAAGGTGATCTGTGGACTCAAAAGCTTTCCTGCACATTACACATGGGAAGAGATTAGTTATGCCCAGTCCATTCAATCTCAAACAAGTTAAGATTTTATCTTTAATTTCTAGCCAAGAAAAAGCTCCGGCCTTGGGGAGGATATAAGGTCCCCAAAAAAGTCTAATAGGAATGGAAACGTTGTGATTGATATTAACAAGAGAGTTGTAACCATCTTTGACATTGTAGTGCCCTCATTTAGATTTAAGCCAAATAATTTCATCCTATTTATTTGAAAGGTAAACTTGTCTCTTATCCAACTCAACCTTTAATGAATGTTTTAGATGAGATGGAACTTGCAAGAAACTAAAATATTTCCATTTGCAGATAGTAGGATTAGAAGGGTCAAAATCAAAATAATCTTTGATTTTATGGCCCGATTTGATTTTTAAATCTAATTCTATTTGATTCCAATCCCTGAACAGATGAAGAGGTTTATGACCATTCCAGGTATCATTCCAAAAAAGGGATTTATCCCCATTGTTAATCACCCAAGAAAGGTGAGGAAGAAGAACTAATCTACAAGAAGAGATAAAGTTCTAGATCTTGGACCCCCTAGGGAGCTGCTTTTGTGTAAATATTCTTTCTTTATCAAGGGAATCCAAGTATTTATATCTCATTAATTTACACTATTTAGTATCAGGTTTAGTGTAGATTTTCCACACCAATTTTACTCCTAATGCTTTATTTTGGAGGAAAGTGTTTCTCAAACCAGCACCACCATAGATTTTAGGTTCACAAATGGTGTCCCATCACTAGTACAAAAACAACAATATATGACTAAATAAACTACTAAAAATTGCATATAAATGACTAATTTTGGTCACGTGATCATTAGTAGTTTATTGCTGGTCATTTATGATGCGACCAAAATTATGACTAAACTATTGTAGTCATTTATCTAGTCATTGATTTGGTCATTAATTTGGTCATTGATTTAGTCATCAATTTAGTCATTAATTTAGTCATTGATTGTTGTTAACTGGTCATTTATTTAGTCATAGTAGTGATTTATTTAGTCATATATTTAGTCATTAATTTAGTCATATATTTAGTCATTAATTTAGTCATTACTTTAGTCATATATTTATTCATTAATTTAGTCATATATTTAGTCATTAATTTAGTCATTACTTTAGTCATATATTTAGTCATTAATTTAGTCATTTTTATTTACTGGTTTCCATTCATTGGTAGTAAATATAGTCATGAAATGAATAATTTATTAAATACCATAAATTTTATAATGCAAAACTAACATAATATTAAACTTGAACTAAAACATAAAAGAAAATAAAAATATTACATATACGAACAAGCTACAACATGCTAGAATTAAAAGATTGATTCAACATCATGATAAATAAAGGTAATCTGCAATATAAAATTTAATGTATAGATAGATAGATAGATAGATAGATAGATAGATTAAGTTATAAGATGTCAAAGTTGTCTAAGAGTTTCCAACTCTTTCAAATACACCATGATAATTAAGATCCCTGAACAACACATTCAAAATATTGCATAAAGTAGTGAGCCAAGATGTCTAATAACTAGAACATGATAAACATGTTCAACTATGTCATTTTTTTCAAATATTTTAGTGGCAATCATGTGAAGGTTCTCTCTTTCTCTTTCAGACAAACAACTCCATCTATTTTGTCTTCATAAACAAAGGGTATGTTACTTGCGACCTTTAAAATGTTTACATTTGCATCTCATGTTCCTTTCAAGTTGACTCCATGTACAATAGATAGGGAGTGAATCCGCTCAATGCCCACAACATCACCATCAAATGTATCCAACACCCTAACTTTATCCCCTTCTTTGAGTTTATCAATACATTTCTGCAAAAAGAAAAAAATAACACATTCTATTACATAGGTATTGATTACCCTTGTTTGCATAATAAAACAACCATTACTTACTTAAATAGTACTTGCATGTGTGTGTTAAAATAATTGCAAAAGGAAAATTTCAAAAATAATTGCAATGATACCTTATGAATGTTTTACCCTGAAAATTTACCTTAGTAGTCTCACATTTTTGCTGATCAAGAGGCCTGGTAGTCTAGATGATTATTATCATCCATAGGGTATAAAGTCAACCAGAAAGAGAATGGGAGAGAGGGATTAGAGTAAGCATAGATTCCAAGAACCATTCATCAATCTAATTTACTAAAAAACCAACACTCATAGCAGTGCTTACAATGTTACTATTAGCTTCATGCTAATCACATACAAAGGCCACAAATATAAACACTACATTACCATGTACACATACTAGACACATAAGGTTATGGCAACACTGTTACACATAAAAAGGTAGTTAATGCACAAAAACAAAGAATGCAATATGAAAGCACTACTACTACTGCTGCAAGGTGAAGGTGAAATACATTGGGATGTACAAAAACAGTGGCATTAAAGCTATGAAACATAACCCCATGCAGTCAACATAACCCTATTAATGATGACATATAAAAGAAGAACAAAGAACAAAATGTATCAAGGCAGTCAACATAACCCATTGATTGCTAGAATTAGAGGACATAAGCACTTTGATCTCGAGGACATTCTCACTTAGGGAGCACATTGGAGCTTCATATTTATAGTACAGTTCAGTCTTGTTGTGAGTCCATTAATTGTTGCAGATTTGTAAGTGTTGTTTATTGTTGATTTAATGTCTGTCATAACAGTCCTATGGTTGTAGATATTTGATAATAGTTAACATCTATTGTTGTTTAGGTGTTTGGGCATCAAAATCACCTTGTAAGATGTCCATGAAGGCCTCTAGAAGGTGGCAAGCCTCTGTAATCACCAAGAATATAGTGGAAAAAGGAGGAAATACTTTATTCTTCTCGAGTTTTCATCAATATTGGTTCCTCCAAGTTAAATTCTTGTGTTCTTTCCATTTTAATGCTTTACTTGTGGTCTCTAAATGCTGTTATAATTTTCCCATTTGTTGTTTGCACTGAACAACTCCAATTTTTAGGACTTTGAGGACTATTTTATGCAAGTTTACTTCAAGAATCAAAATCAACAAGTAGATCAATCAAGAATTAATTGGGGCATTTTAAGATTTGTTGTTGATAAAAAACAAGAGTGAAATATCAATCCTTTTTACATTCAACTATTATCTTTCCTTACTGAAAACAATTGACAGGTCTAAGGCCTGTGTGAATGGTTTGATTGGTATAAAGAGAACATATGTTATTCAATAGCAGTTGTGGGTATGTCATAAATTTTCACCCTTTGTTGAAAGGAGCCGTGGATTTTCTCTCCTCTTTCCTTTTTCCTCTTAAGGATTTTGTTTTAGATAGATGTTAGGCTACTCCAGGGTAAATCTCTACTCCCTTACCTCCATTGAGTGATTCACTTCGATTTTTTCAAATCTGATTGGGTGATTCATTTTGAGTTGTTTTCATTCAGATTCAACTATTTGTACAAATGTTTTAGTTTTTTCTATTGTTGCCTGTGAATTCTTTTTTTTGACGTATTATTTTTTCTTTAAGAATGTACATAAGTAGAAGTCAATTTTTTTTTCAGAATTGACCCTGCTTGAAGTAAAACTAGAGGCTGCCTAATGTTTCTAGACAACTTTTTACAATTTTTTTGGCCTCATTGGGTGAAGCTAATTTTCATGCTTAAACAAATTGGATGATAATAGTAAAATGTGGTTTTTTGAGTGGCATTTTGAAGGTTCATTAATGTTTTTTTCTGTTAATTGGATATTTTCATTGGAGGTAATACTTTCTTCTTAAACTAGATGTTGTAGTGCTTCATTTAATCTCTAAATATATGAAGGCACAATATTTAACACTCTAACAAAAATGTGCCTTTTTATTATGCTAAAATTTGAACACAATGTTCCTTCTTAGTATCTTACCAATATACTATCTTGTGACTTATCTCTAAATATATGAAGGCACAATATTTAACAGTCTAACTAAAATGTACCTTTTTATTACGCTAAAATTTGAACACGATGTTCCTTCTTAGTATCTTACCAATCTTTTGTTTTCTCAATTCCCCAAATTGGATGTGGACATTGTGAGTAGTAAAATTGAAAATGGATCCTTTCATGAGAAACTTGGGTGATGTTTCACACTCAAGGTTGCAAAACTCTGCACATTGTATGTTGACTATGTCTTGGAAAATCAGAAATATGTGAATCCTTGAATATAAATAAGGAGCATCCAGTGCATGTTTTTAAAAAAATGGAATTCATGTATAACTTTGGATATTCATGATATCTAGAACAAATTTAATGGTTAATAAGTCATTTTTTGAACATGTACTATTTGATGAGAAGATGACTTCATTCTCTGTGATTCAGAAGAAGACCCCTTTTCAAAAATATAGAGAAGAAGAGAAGGCTAAGACAAAGGTGCACACCATTGACTTCGAGATTTATTCATGAAGGAAATATTTTATTCTTGATTATATAATATAATAATTTCATTATTAAGCTATCTTGTATCATTTGTTCTTGGGATGAAAAGAACAGATGAAGAAGCAACTCACTTGTATGAAGAGTTTGTGGAATCTTTCAAGGTAGATGATGTACCTAGTGCAAAAGAATTTGTACGAGGAGGAACTATCAATCGTGATGATCGGTCAAAGGCTAGGATTGAAGGTTTGTGTGAATATGTAGTCAGATCTTTTGTTTCCCAATTGGTCTATTTCCACCTTGTTAACAAAGGTGTTTTTTATTTATTTCATAATAACAGGTGTGTCATCCAAAGATGGGGCTTCTGGTTCAAAGCAAGGAAGCAAGTATTTGCATAGATACTGAATTATTGCTAATGCTTGGCATGCATTTCTCAGAAAACAATAGGCTCTTAAAACTAATACGGGTTCATTGAAGTGCAAACATATTCTCCCACATGGTGCAACTTGCTATTTTTGCACTACTAATCATTCCTAACTTCTGAGCAACCTAACTAAACTTTAAGATTGAAAAGGGAGACATAATTTTTCTCTGGAATAGGAAGATTTTTCATCATTCCATACCTTTTTCCTGGGCATTGTTTCCCTTGTCATGTGTTCAGAGCACTAATATGATTTTTTGTATTATCTACAAAATAATTGATTATTGATCTTGGATTTCGTAGAAGAGCATTTCTTCCTCACATTTAGGTTTTCTTCATTTATGCTTGATATCAATGTAAGAAGTTGCTCAAGCTAGTGCAATTTACAACTAGAACATCTTATCACTTTCTTATGACCAAACCTCTGTAGATCACTTGGGATGGTGTAGTTATCCTTGTTGCGCAGGTCGTATCCTAATGATGCCATTATGATTTATTGATATAGAAATCCAAGATTCAATCTACTTAGCACTAGATATTTGCTATTCAGATAATCTGTGGGTACAATAGGTCTAATGATCAACTCTAAACTAAATACATGCCAAAGCTATGGGTGCTGCCACAATAATGGGTTACACTTTTTGGGACATCCTGATTTTTGCCTGAAATCACATATTTTTAGAAAATTCAATGATTTATGACTTTAAAGGTTCCATTTAAATTATTTTAATTAAAGATGGATTGATCAAACCCCCTTAGATCAAACTCCGTTGGATAGAACCTTGTTAGATTTAAGCCATACCTATAATCGAGTCTCCTCTACACCTATCAAAATTTTGATAAAAAACCACTTTTGATTTACCTTTTGGGTGATCAAATGAATTCATTTAAAATTTATGTTTTGTAAGCCTACAACCCTTATTATAAGCTTCCCAAAAAGTATAATTTTAAATATGTTTAATTTGATTATTATATTTATTTTTTTATTTGTTGTGAATGTAGGATTTTCAATGAACATCAAGTTCTTTGTTTCACACATACAAAAAAATAGAAAAATAGAGAAAAAAAATTCTAAAAAATACATGTGCACTAGGTATTGATGTCCTTATTCCAAAAAAAAAGAATAAGTTAATTCAAATGAATACAAAAAAAGTTATGCGGGACAAAGTACACCTCTGTCCAAATTATAATTACACTGACTTGGAAAATTAATTAAAAAATATATATGTAACAAAAAATATGAAAAAATATTGATTCCCTAGATATTGGTGTGAAAAAATTGTATTTTAAAAATTAGAATTGTATCCTAGCTATAAAAAAAGTTATGTGGGCTAAAGTAAACATCACTTTTTAAAAATGCTGATTAGTAGAAAAAATAAGTTATTAAAAATTACATAAAATGATTCACAATTTATTTTTTAATTTTTGTAAAAAAATATAATTAGAATCTACACAAAATATCTAACAAATAACTATTTTGATTCATCTTCAAAACCTTAATGGTTTAGCTGTTATAGGTGTAAGAAAGTGAATGTCTGGTGAAAAATCTTGATTTTAATGTCAAGTTTGGCCAAAAACTGTAACCCATTATTGTGGGATCACCCCTATGGGGGTGTCTAAAAGAAATACCTTTGCTACAATTCACCCACAGTTTATAATGGATTCCTTGAAAAAATAGATATAAATCTAATTCTAGATTGTCCTAGAGACTCCAAGACATTCTTAAGACCCAACAAAGACCAACCTCAACAAAACTTAGAAAAATACAACATATAAAAAATGAAATGCCTAGATAGAAAACCCTACAAAAACATGGCTTAATTTAGACCTAGGATTTGCAACTACAAATGGAAATATAAGAATATTTCAAATGGATCTATACTCTCCCTTTTCCCATACCTATAGAGTAAATTTTCAGCTTGCTCCAATTTTCCTTTAAAAATGTCACTCAAAAATTACCCTATGATAAATAAAATTCCCAAGCAGCATCAAAATCACTAGATAGTAAAATATGACACTTCTAATACCAGTTGTATCAACTCGGTTGGTGGCTAAGAAAGTATGCAATAAATTACATTCACGTTATAGGGCAAGTAGATATGTAACAAGAATGTTGGAATACATGTGTGTATGTGCGTGCACATGTGAGTGTGTGTGCATTAGTGTGCATGTGTCTGGAGATGTGTGTGCATCTAAGGTCACATGTGTATATGTATAAGTTCACATGTGCACTTGTAGGTGTTTGTGGTTGTGCATATGTATTTGGGGGGTGGGGTGTGCGTTTGCTTGTGTGTGTGTGTTCTAGACATGGGAATTAGATACTAGGGGAAGAGAGTTAATCAATAAAAGGGTCAAACATAATTCTAAGAGAAAATTGATGAACATGAATAATTGGGTCAATCCCAAGTGTTGTTGTAGCAAGTTCCATGGTTGTAGTTGTGAGTTTAGTGCAAGGGCACCAATTTTTATGGTTGTAACAATGAGTTTAATGGATCAAGCAGCAAATATCATTACTAAACAACAAGAAGACATTAAGAGAAAGCGGAAAACATATCAAAATACTTTTTTTAATAACAACAACTGGTCGCGCCCACAAAAGGATATGAAAATCACAATAAAACCTTTCCTAGGAATTGGACATTCCAACAGGTGACTAATATCTCTCTATGGACGTTCATTTACTTGTCAAACCAGGGGACGTATACTTTAAATGGCGTAGCACAATATATGCACTAAGAATTGGTTTCGGTCAAAGCTTAGTAGAAATAAATACTTGGAAGGAATTCTATCTACGCTACAGGAAGGTAATGCAAATTTATTTAACTCAACTATGATTTGATTAAAACATAAACCATAACAGCTATGACTGAAACACAAACTATGAACTGGCCTTATGCTGCAGGAACAGGCACAGGGATGGATTCCCTATGCTGTAGGAGCAATACAAGACTGAGTTTGTATGAAAACTTCAAAGATGAAAGCTAACTGAAGATCAACAGAAAAGAACAGCTAACTAACTAGCTACAGATACTTACTAAGTGGGCCCCCTTAGCAAGTGTCTACTGATTACGCAGGTGCTGAACTCAGAACTTCATCAAACTTTATTCATGAAAATAGAATGGTATACATTGCTTTGTTGATATAAACTAACAACAAACTCTGTCTCTTGTCAAAAAGATTCTGCTTTTCATTATCATACTGACTCTTACATGATATCTGCTATCTTTCTATCACTATGCTTCTTACTCTAACTATCATCTCCCTCTCACTCGCGCAAGAGGAGTACTTTATTTAAAATCAGGAGAGCAACTAACTAACTAACCCAATCAAAGAAAGACGTGGAAGTAAAGTGTATCCCAGAATCAAGGAACAAACTTCATAAATGAATTTATGCATTCAACCCGATCCAGAGAGAATCTAGCATTCCACTCTTCCCAGATTGACTGTCATTAAAAATCTTTCCCAACGGTTTCGGTCAAAGAGTCTTCGCCGGAGCTTCCTCGAAGTCGTGCAGGAAATGGACTTTATTGCAAGGCCGAGATCGGCTGTGCTTGACTCGATCATTCTTCAACAACCTGTGAAACAAAAGGTAACAGATGTGAAAGAAAAGGCGTATGGCACATACATAATATCCGTTCATTAATCACACATTTAAATCTATTTCATCATTCAAAAACTATATGTGATATACCAGTCATTTAGGGAGTCAACAGGGTAATAAATGTAGTCAAGTCAACATAATAAGCTACAGGAATATGCAAATGTTTTGCTACAGGATATCCCCATAAAAGGTTTCAAAAGAGTTTTAAACAACCACAAATAACAAAAGTAAAGGCATTAAAAGTTCATCATAATATCCAAACTATGAGCATATTTTGGGCTCATCACTGCCCCCTACTTAGCCTAATGCTGGTCCTCCAGCATTAACTTTCCTGGTGGTTTCTCTGAAGTCAGTGGTTGCTGCATGACTCTGAAATGGAGTTCCAAACCTGTAATAAAATCCTTTGAAAGCCTGGCACCTTTCATACCTACGGTCTTCTAAATCATCATTAAGATTGGTAGCCTAATAAGGATAAAGGGGCCACATTAGCACAGGAGGTCTGAATGTCAATGGCAACCACAGTTCAAATCTCTCTTGAAGTCCCAACTGTATATATCTGCTTGATCGTTTAAGAGCTGCTATGAAATTTAGGGGACTATGAGGTTTGGATCTTCTTAGTCCAATAGTTAATATTTCCCACCTTTTCTCACTTCTGGTGTATGCCAGTCTCCAAAATGAATATGGTTGTTCCTGAAATTCATCATATACCTATTTCCTGATATCAAATATCTTCTCTCTGGCCGTAATATTATTAATGTCATATGTCAGAGCAAACCAGTCTTTCAACATTGCATGGGGGTTTGAACTTTGAGAGCATAATGGAACAGGCTCATTTCTCTCAGCTTCCTCATATATTTCCCATTGCCTGCCATAATTCGCTTCATTTGCTGCCCATGACATAAATGATTTCAAATGGATATCACCAATATACAAAAGAGGGTTCCATTCTGTTTCAGATGGAATTAAGAAGCCATGTAAATAAAATTCACACAGAGAATTTCTTAACCAATTAGGGGCTGCTTGGTATGCCTCATAAAATTCTTGAGCAGTGTAAAGTATAGGATCTTGATTTCTGAAAATTCTCATGAGTTGGAACCATAAGAACTGTTCCTTAAGGCACAGAGCATAAACTCTGGGTGGTGGTCTGCATTCCATAATTTGACCAGTTACTTTTAACATTTCATCCATTTTTGCTTTCAACTCAACAATTTCCTGCTTCTGACTTTCAATTTCCTTTTTTAGTTTTTTCCTTTCTACCTCCCATAGACTTTGCTGCATATCAGTCTAGGCTATGTGCCGGAAAGTCAGGGTTTGCAATGTAACTGTTTCCCAGTTAGCTTTAACATATTCCAGAAACTCAATCAAAAACATCTTCTTATAAACAAAAATGGCTTTACAAGTTGCAGGGTGAAATGTAGCTTCACTAAGCACATTCAATTGTTCAGTCAGTTCCTGCTCTTGCTGCAAGATGAATTCTTGTTGCTGCAGTGGAGAAGAATGTGCTTCCTCCGAAAATTATATAGCAATGGTAGCCAAGTCATCAAGATTTGGTAACCCTTGCTCATTATGCTCCATTTCCTTTGTCTCAACTTGTTCCTCTTCAGGAACAAATGAACTATGTGCAACATTTTCGGACACATTCTAAGAAACATCAAATTTAGACCCTACAGATCCTTCTGAAATTATTATAACCTCTGGTTGAGGTGAAGCAGGGGAGGTCTTATATTGTTTCCTTGTGTAAACTCTTCTTGGCACTGGTGTGGTTGTAGGAGATGTTCTGGTAGCCTTCCTTTTTCTAGTTTGCTTAGAGGGCTCTACCCTGCCAGAGGATGATGGTGAATTGGTGTTAGCAACAGGTGTTGATGTAGGAGAGACAACTGCAGGGGAAGATGCTGCAGGAGAAGAGCATTGCCTTTTCCGAGAACGAGGGTCAGACTCTGGGGTTTGTTCTGCCCCAGACGACTCACCTGCCTTTGTTTTTCCCTTCTCTCTCCTAGTGGCAGACCTAGTTTGTACCCGAGTAGAGGATTCTGGTGGGGGAGCTGCAAGACCAGGTGCTACAGGAGTAGATGACCCTTGCCCTGTTTTACTGGTAGACGCAATTTTTTTCTTCTTTTTCTGAGGCCGTGGGGTAAGTACCCTAGGGGGTTGTGGAATTTTCAAGCTCTTTTGGGCAACAAATTGTTGCCAAGAAAGAGGTGAGACATCTCTCAAAGAGTGTTCAATCAGTAATTTGATAAGGCCATGGTGAGCAACAGAATTATCTTTCCCTTGTTGGTTTCCGTGGGCACTTTGTTCAAGAAATTTTAACAGGAAATTTGAAACATTTACAACTAACCCATGCCTCATATGACTTAATAATTTGAAATGATACGAATGCAGGTAGGAGAAACGACCTTCACAGGTTAAATACCTGATTATGTAAGCGGCGTATTATGAATAAGGAGGCAACGATACCCGCTTGCATCCCTGCTTGGAGACTTCCAAAGGTCCATCAATGGGCATTGAAAACTCAGCCCTTGCAACGGCAACATCTGAAGAAAAATTTCTCCAACGGATGGAAGCCCAGTTACTTCATCAATTTTGTCTTCAGTTGCAACAACTGTTAGACCTCATACAATGGCTTCCCCTTTAGAAAGGGTTCTCAAAAATTCTCCAGCAGCCTCCTCATCAAAAGTATTTAAACTTAAGAAATAGTTTAACCATCCACAGATGTTGAATGCGTGGACTGTTTGAGGATTTTGCAATAATAATTCATGAGCTACAGGCTCATGTCGCACCAGCTGACCACCCATGTTCACAGTTTTCCCCTAGCTGAACTCAATTCCTTGCTGAAAATTCAAATTATCTGTTTCCCTTTCTGCTCGGGTTTTTCTTCTATCGTGCCGTCACATTTCTTTCTTTTCCAAAAATAAACTTTTTGAACAAGCAGTTTTAATCGTAATTTACAAGAAAAACATGCAATAAAGAAGGACATGCGATCATATTTGGAAAGTACCAGAAAAATAATAAAGAAAGGTTATTTGCACAGTTATGGCAGTGGCGAAAAGATAAGTTTTAAAAGGTGGATTACCCCGCCCCCTACTTAGAGTATGACATGTGTCCTCACATGTACTAAAGAATAGGCGGAGATTGGGTAATAATGACTGGTACTGTCATAGCAATAAATGAATAGAATAAAATAAATTAAATATGCGATAACAAAAGATATGGCATACCTTTGATATTTGCATGTACGTGTGAAGAAAGATGACGGTGTCTGCATGAGTTGACAGTTGGGAATAATATCTTAATTAAGGGTGGTATGGATGGATGAAGTGGATGGGTGACATGGGCAGATGAGATGAATGGATGGAATGGATGGTTGGGATGGATGGATGGAAGATAAAGAAGTGAGATGGGGCGATAAATGAGAATGGAGAAAAAGGGGTTTCCTTTTAAAAAGAAAACCTTTATTATGAGCATGCTTTTTTAGAATTACGGTGAAGCTGCAGGAGAAAGGCTAAAGCCTTTAGTTGTAGGAAGAGTAGCAGGAGGAACCTAAATGAACTGCTACATGAATTCTTCTTTTGAAACTGGTTTATAGTACAACCGGAGTCGGTGGCCATTAACTAGCAATTTGAAACGGACTGGATCAATTGTCACCAGCTGTACAGCTCCGTTGTCAAACACATTCTCAACTTCATAGGGGCCAAGCCAGCATGTTGTGAGCTTACCTTAGTTCTCTTGATATCTGGAATCATATAACAGAGCCCAATCACCAGCAGAAAATTTTCTAGTTTTGATGTGTTGATCATGCTATTTCTTCATTTGCTGTTGAATTGCTTTAGTGTGCTGCAGGGCTACTTTTCTCATTTCGTCCAAAACATTTAGCTGTAGGAGATGGTCCTTCTATGCTTCAGATATTTCCATATTGAGTTCAAGAGCTGTCCTCAAAGTTTTGTGCTCAAATTCTATGGGCAACATGGTTGTTTTCCCATAAAGCAGCTCAAAAGGTGTAAACTCAGTTGTTGTCTTCCATGTAGTTCTATAGGCCCAAACTGCTTCAGGAAGTCGATTGCTCCAATCTTTTTTATGGAGTTGCACTGTCTTTGTTAGGATCACTTCAATTTCCCTGTTTGTTACCTCCGCCTGACCATTAGCTTGAGGGTGATAGAGGCTGGACTTCCTATGTTTGATCTTATAGTCATTCATTAGTGCAGTGATCCGATTCGATGTGAATTGAGCTCCTTGATCAGTTACAAGCTCTCTGGGAACTCCAAATCTAGTAAAAATTTATTTATATAGAAATTCAGCAACCTTGTTATCTCGAGCATGAGTCATAGCTTTTACCTCAACCCACTTTGTTACGTAGTTCGTGCAAACTAGAATGTATGACTTGCCATTTGATGGTGGATCAATTGGTCCCACAAAATCCATTCCCCATTTATCAAAAGGGGTGACTATTACCTATGGATATAGTGGCATTTCATCTGACTTGGTTGGTCTTCCCATACGTTGACATCTGTCATATTTCCTTAGATAGGCCACATCATCTTTGTGTAATGTTGGCCAGTAGTACCATGTTGTAAGAATCTTTATTGATGTTCTTTTTGCTGCAAAATGTCCCCCACATGGTTCATCATGGCAAGCATGCAAGATATCATAAGTCTCATCTTCTCTTACACATCTTTGCATCACTTGATCAGGTCCAGTATAAAACAGACAATTTGCAATCCATGAAAAATTGAAACTTTTCTCTATTAACAATTTCTTTTCTTTTGGAGAAAAGTGGGCTGGTATTCTGCTTGCTGCTAGATAATTGGCAATGTCTGCATGCCATGGTGTATGTGCAGCAATGGAAAACAAATGTTCATCTGGGAACCTATCATTAATGACCTCGTGTTCAATAGGTGCAGCTGATTGAAGTCTTGATAAAAAGTCAGCTACAACATTAGCTCTTCCTGGTTTGTCAATTATTGTAATGTCAAATTCTTGTAACAACAGGAGCCATCTTGCCAATCTACCAGAAATGGAAGGTTTGTTCATTAGATACTTGATTGCTGCATGGTCAGTATGGACGAATATCTGATAACCTGTGACATAATGCCTAAATTTATTCAAAGCATACACTACTGTGAGCAATTCCTTTTTTGTAACAGTATAGTTGAGCTCAGGACCTTGAAGGTTCTTGCTGATAAAGTAGATAGCATGTTCAATTGAATTTTCTTTTTGACTTAAAACTGCTCCTATACCAAAATCAGAGGCATCAGCATGTATGTGAAAAGAAAATTCTATTTTGGACCTTGAAGAACAGGGGCTTGAGTAAGCAAGTCCTTTAGTTGCAGGAAAGATTTTTCACAGGCCTCTATCCACTCAAATTTAGAATCCTTAGTTAACAAGGCATAAAGTGGACTGACAATTTTACTGAAATCTTTTATAAACCTTCTATAATACCCTGCATGGCCAAGGAAACTTCTGACATCTTTTTGTTTTGCAGGAGTTTGTAAATTCAGAATAACTTCAATTTTAGCAGGGTCGACCTGAATTCCATTCTTTGAAATATGATGACCTAGAACAATACCTTCTTCCATCATTAGAAAACACTTTTCACTGTTTGAGACAAATTTTTCTCTCTACACCTTTTCAATACCTTTTCTAAATTCCGCTTCTTCAAATGTGACTCCATAGGTAGTGAAATCATCCATATAAATCTCCATACAGTCATGAGATATATCAGCAAAGATACTAATTACTGCTCTCTGAAATGTTGCTGGCGCATTGCATAGACCAAAAGGCAAGATCGAATAAGCAAATGTTCCCCATAGACAGGTAAAAGTGGTCTTATCTTGATCTTCAGGGGCAATTTTTATCTGATTGTACCCACTGTAACCATCCAAAAAGGAAAAATATCTTTTGCCAGTGAGTCCAGTACTTGGTCTACAAATGGTAGTGGAAAGTGATCTTTTTTAGTGGCAGTGTTCAACTCTCTGTAATCGACACACACTCTCCATTTTCCACCTTTCTTAAGAACAATAACTAATAGAGAAACCCATTGACTGTCAGAGATTGGATAAATAAAACCAGCATCAAACAATTTTTGAAGCTCACTTTTAACTATTTCTCTAAGTGTTGGATTTACTCTTCTTTGAGGTTGTCTAACTGGTAGACAATCTTCTTTGATATATATCATGTAAGTACAAACTCGAGGATCTATTCCTTGCATGTCCTCATATTCCCATGCAAAAGCTTTATGTTGATCTTGTAGCATTTTTAATAAGATAGCCTGTTGAGATTGTGATAGCTTGCTATTGATATTCAAACAGTGACTTGGAGACAATTCTATCTGCTTAGTAAGATTACTCATAGAATCTACAGGTGATGTTTGTACCTCTTGTGGAAGCAAGTTATTGAAAATTGCTGGAAGTTTAGGCAGTGAACTCTCAAAATTTGGTTGCTGCAGGAAACATTGTAGATAGCTGCCACTTGGATCAGATGAACCACCCGTATCAGAGTTGTACTGTAGAATTTGAAAAAGCAAAGCATCCTCACTATGAAGTTGTGAGAATGGATCATTTTGAAGCATCATTAATTGAGTCAAAGAATTGGCTTCTTCAGTTTCTTTTCCCTCATCTGGCCAAACATGTTGGGACAAATCTGGTTGAGGTCTAGCAGGTGGATACAGAGCCAATTTTTTTGTGGACTGTCCATCAGAAATGGTCATATCTCCATAACGGCATCCTATAAAAGCATCAGCAGTTGCTAACCATGGTCTACCAAGGATAACTGGATACCCTCCTAAAGTTGCCTTAACTGATAATATTGTGAAATCAGCTGGATACTCCCAAGATTCAAGAGTGACAATTACATCTTCCACCATCCTATCAGGTTTAACTGTGGAGCTATCTGCAAGCTGCAGAACTGTGGGTGTAGACCTAATGTTTGAAATGTTCAAGGAGTCCATAGTATGCTTTGTCATGACATTAATGGCAGCACCTAAGTCAATTAAAATATTTTTTACAATTTGGCCATTTATATGTATTTTCATTACAGAACTTCCAGGATCAATATACTTTAGGATGACTACATTTCCCAACATTATATCAGCCAATTTCCCTAAGACATGAATTGTTTGGGGATCCTTTTTCTTTCATCCAGGCTTCTTCAAACAGGCCTCTTTAATAGCTTTTCCAAAAATGGGAACATCTTTAATAGCCTGAAATAAGGGGATTTAAATTTGTACATTTTTGAGCTGATCCAGAATGTCAAAAGTGGGTTCTTCCATGGATTTAAATGCAGTACTTTGCAACCTCTTAGGAAAAGGTGGTTTTTCTTGACTTTGCAAAACAAGTTCCTTAGAAACCGTATCAGGTATAGGCATATGCTCAGTAGGATCAGTAGGTGCAGTAGATTCTTCAAGGGAAGAATCTCATATTTCAGTAATTAGAGGCGGTTTTGGAGCAGGTAAAGTGGTTCCAGACCTCAAATGGATGTCATTAACATCTAAGACATAAGCTTGATATTGGTTGGCTTCGACAAGATACGTAGGCTATTGTGGCTGTTGCTGTTGCCTATTATTGGGATTTGGCAACGGCTGGGCAGGCATAGGCGTTTGTTTTGGAGGTGGCATAAGGGCCGGTGGTTGCGGCTGTGGAAGCTGCAGGAATCCAGAGGACTGGTTTTTCTATTACTGAGGACCTCTTCATTGAGGATTTTGCTGCCAATTACCTGAAGGTGGGGTCCATTGTCCTTGTGGCTGCTGCCAACTTCCAGGGTGGTGGTGGTCCATATGCATGTTGCCATTTGTTATTATAGCCAGAATAAGGATTACCAAAAGTTAAAGGATCTTGAGGCATACCTTGTCTTTGGGCCCATGGTCTCCTTTGCGCAACAAAAAAAACTCAATCATCATCACCTTCTACTGGCTTGAAATCAGTAGGTAGTTGCTTAGCTTCCAAATTAGCCACCATCTTGCATCTGCAGTCACGCTTCTTCTATCTGCAATATGGACAAAACTTGGCCAAAACTACCTCAGCTTCCTCATGTTTCTTCCGAGCTTGCATAGTGTCTAATTGTGTAGCCATATTATTAATGATGTCCTGCTTGAAGTCAGACAGCAAATTTGTTATCTCCATCTGAGAAACTCCACCAGAAGAAGACTTCCCCACTGTAGCATGATGACCTCAACCTTTCTTAACTATTGCTCGGGAGTAGTTAAGACATATTTTCTTTATATCATCCCAAGGCAGTTGGGTTATATCACCTCCTCCCATTAGGTCTAGGGCGTCTATACAGGCATCACTGATTCCCCTTAGAAAGAGTAGTTTATGAGAGTCTTTGTTGAGAGTATGGTTTGAGTTCCTCTTTAGTAAAAACAAAAATCTAGAAATATAATCTTCCAGACTTTCATCCTCCTTCTGCTGAATTCGGAATATGTCATCACCTTTGCTGGCACTCTTACAATATTCCTTATACTTCTCAAGGAATTTCGTCTGCATGGCTACCCAACTATCAACAACGCCTCTTCCTAGACTCATGAACCATCTGAGAGCTCCCTCTTTCAAGGTGGAAGGAAATAACTTCAGTTTATGAGCGTCTGAGTTGTAGTCATAACTGCGATAGAGGACATCAAACTCAAACAGAAAAGTTTCAGGGTCCTCTGTGACTAGGCCATAGAATTTTGGAAGTAGTGAAGAAGGTATATTCTTAAGATTGTCAGTATCTCATTGGGGAACAATGGGAAACTCAAAAGCAGGAGGTGGATTATTAGGTGGATTATTTGCCATGTTTATGCGTTCAACCCAATCTGGAGAGAATCTAGTGCTCCACTCTTTCCAGATTGACTGTCATTAAAAATCTTTCCCAACGGTTTCGGTCAAAGAGTCTTCGCCAGAGCTTCCTCGAAGTCATGCAGAAAATGGACTTTACTGCAAGGCCGAGATCGACTGCGCTTGACTCGATCATTCTTCAACAACCTGCGAAACAAAAGGTAATAGATGCGAAAGAAAAGGCGTATGGCACATACACAATATCCGTTCATTAATCACACATTTAAATCTGTTTCATCATTCAAAAACTGTATGCGATATACCGGTCATTTAGGAAGTTAACGGGGTAATAAATGTAGTCAAGTCAACACAATAAGCTACATGAATATGCAAATGTTTTGCTACAAGATATCCCCATAAAAACTTTCAAAAGATTTTTAAACAACCACGAATAACAAAAGTAAAGGCATTAAAAGTTCATCATAATATCCAAACTATGAGCATATTTTGGGCTCATCAACAACCATAATGAAGAGTTAACAACAAATCCATGAAGGAAAGAATAGCAAGTATCATCCAATGAAAGAAGAAGCACCCTAAGTTTGAGATGTTGAAAAGGTCAATTAAAATTCTCTAAAACACAGTCAAGCATCATAAAGTATTGAAGTTCCAACAATCCCCACTAAAAAGTGACAAAGTAGGTACAATGATTGTATTGAAAATGGAGGTAATTATGTAGCTTAATACTTTGTAAAACTATGAGATTGTAGATCTAATTAAGTGTTATTTGTTACAAATTCTTTGTGTATGACTATCTGTTTAGATTCATTATTACCAATTTTAGAAGTAGATAGAAGATTGTAGAAGAATAAGACCAGAAGATAGAAGTGACACAACATATACCGTGGAGAAACCCTTTCAAGAAAAAACTCCACCACCATAATCAATAGTGCTTGTATTATTTAACCTTAGAACAAGATTACAATAACACTGTATCAATCCTTGATTGAGATGCTTTTTTTTCCTTCAACAATTCTTCTTCACAACCTACAATAAAATCTCATGTGTCCAAGCATGAATCCACACATCCCATGCCATGCTTCACAAAAGTAATCTCTTAGAATCTCTTCAACTTGCTGCAATAAATAGACAATTGTGAACATTGTAAAATCCAAAGAGTTGAAAATTACAAGAGAATAAAGCTCCTCACAAATATCTAAACCATTCTTGTGCAAGTAGAGTTCTTCTGTGAAAAACAATGTCAAACTAAGTCCTTCATCAATTTGGGCATCCCAAACTGAAGTCTTAACTGATTGTTGGTTTCGAAGATATCTTGTAAGCTTCTCCTCAAAGTTGGCACCCAAGAATGGGCCCCACTTAAGTGAGCCTTGTAAATATCTTCTCATGCAAAGGTGTTAACTCCAACATCTCAACTTGGGCGCCCAAGGTGGGTCCAAGTCAATCTCTATTAATTGAAACATATCTTTCCATCAATTCATGCAAACATCATGCATGATTGATCATCCCCTGTTAACTGAAAGTATCAACATGTTATCTCTCATGAAACTCAAGTCATTATTCATGCATTCCAAGTCAATTGAAGTCAACTAGCATTCAACTGAAACTAACTACATACAACTGAAGATAGCTGAACCATAACTGAATTGAACTGAACTGATACTGAACTAAACTGAACTAAACTGAACTAAACTAAACTCCATTCATGTAAATATCAATTCCTAACTTCTAGGATCTTTACATGCATTACTGAAGTGTTATCTTTCCTCCAAATAGTTAACTGAACTCAAGGTGGGTTCCACCTTCCATGTGGGTGCCCATGTGCTCCTATTTTGTAGGAGTTCTTGGGCATCCCCACATGTTCCTATCATTTAGAATTAACTACAAATGTCTATTTACATGTTCATTTCATTCAAATTTAATCTCTTTCTAATCCTAGTGTTGGGGAACACTTTCCAAGGACTTAGGAGATACATGAAATATGTTTAGGATTGCAATTAAATGACATCCTATTTCCAACATATTGTTCTACGAGTTACATTCAATGTTTTAGTTGTCTATTCACTATTCTATAAGCTTGTTCACTGTTTGGGATCATAATAGTCATTAATACATGAAGGGTTTTAGAATCAAGGAAAAGTAACATTTCATAGCACTCACTTCAAGTTCAACACCACTAGTACTATAAATATCATGCACGTACTCCTCAAATTTAGCATAATCACTGTCAACATTGTCCTGAAGTTGCATGCAACAAGAGGTAATTTAGTTTTAGCTATCACATTTTTTGACCAAAGGAAATCTCTAAGGATTTTTTGCAGAATTATTCCTTTCCCTTTAGGCAAGCTTAAAATCGACATCAGGTAAATTGGAAGGGAGGATAAAACATATTTAAGCATAACAAATTTACCCGCAAAGGAGAGACATTTGGATTTCCAAAGAGAAATTTTGTTAGAAACAGAAGAAATCAGTTTATCCCAAAAAACATGTTTTTCCTTTCCAGAGAAGAAAGGAATTCCCAAGTATTTACAAGGAAGAGAATCACTCTGAAAACCCCGAAAATTGAGTAATTTTCTTTTGATCAAAGGGTCAACATTCAAGAATTTAAATATCTTTGATTTTGTAGGATTACAAACTTGTCCCAAATGTAAACAATAATCCGTTATAATCTTTTTCATAACCTTTTCCTCTACCATAGTAGCTTGACCCAAAAGAAGAGTATCATTTGTAAAAGGAGAGTGGGAGATTGGAGAGGGAAAGGACAAGATAGATATACCTTTCCATAATCTTGCATTTCGAGCTAAAATTATTGATCTACTCAGACCTTCTACCAATAGAATAAACAAAGAAGGGGATAGGGGATCCCCTTGCCTTGCCCCTTGGGAGGGGGCAAAGAAACCGTGAGGTGAACCATTAACAATTATGGAAAATCTAGCCCCTGAGAAACATGAATGGATCCATTTACACCAAGCTTGTGAGAAGCCAATTTTTTTAAGAGCATGAATAATCAAGACAAAATCCCATGGGGCAGCGAGCCAATTTTCAGAGAGCAAGAAACGGTCAAGTTTTTCAGCTATCTGATAAAAATCCTTTCGTCTATTTGTCCAAGTAAATATGTTGTTTTTAATAGGGTAGTCATATAAATTGATGGATGAAATAAAATTATTAAAATCTTCCAACATAGTTGTTGGGGGGGTTAATCCTCCACCTTTTTTAGAAGAATTTATGATAGCATGAAAGTCTCCCGCAAGAAATTAAAAATAGGAGGATCAAGCTCATAGCTTGAAGATAATTGTTTCCAAATTTACCTTTTTCTAGCTAGAGTGCATGGGCCATAAACATTATAAATAAAAAATTGAGTGTTTGTTTTTAAACACCAAGCTAAAACTTTTATCCAATTTGCTTTGATTTCAAGCTGATCAATTTTAATGAAGGTTTTGTTCCAAAGGGTGATTAATCCCTTGAAGCTCCAAAAGAAAGTGAGACAATCAAGTCCCAATCATTCCAAGAACTGAAAGTTTCTTTAGCTGTTTGATAGGATAATTTTGTTTCCTGAAGCAAAATGATCTCTAAGAGTGTGTACCAAGCAGATGACACTTAATTAAGCATTTTTTTGTTAGGGGCATTTAAGCCCCTAACGTTCCAAGAAAGAACCCTCATTTCCCTCGAGGAGAGAGTTCCTCTTTCCTCTTCTTTTCAATTCTTCCTAAGGATTTAATCCACATAGTAGAATCACACTACCAACATTGAGGGGGGGTGTTCAGCCCAACAAATTTCTTGGAGGCTGAGTGAAGGTACATTTCCAAAGTAGATTGGAGTCAAGTGCTGCAATTTCTAAATTTGTCTTCTCTTTATTGGATTTACGTCCCCTTTTAATTCTTGGAGAAGTTGATGCCTTAAGTTCAGTTTCAGATTGAGAGATAGGAGGAGAAGAAAAGGAATCTAGGGAAACAGGAGCAGATGAGGGAGGAGGGGAGGTGGCAACTTCAATAAAATTAATTTTTGTTTTTGAAGTTGATTGGGTGATGGAAGGTATGGGAGAATTCATTGCTGGGTCATTTTCTCCCAAGACCTCATCAGGAATTTCTTCAATTAGGTCTTCAGCTACCTTAGTCATAGCCTCATTAACAAATTTTATCAAATCATCCTCTCAACCATTGAGAATGTTTCCAAAGTACTTGATGTCACTTTTCGAAAGAGAAGAGTCCATATTCAAGGCCTAAGACGAGCTAGCCTGGGCATCAAGAAGGGGGTTTTCAACGTTCAGAGGAGAATTCAACAAAGAGAGTTTAGGATCAGAACTAATAATAAGGTTGGAGAATGCAGGTTGACCACTTTAAGAGTTATGATTAAAATCCTATTTTCCTTCAACAAGGTCCTGATGAGATTCCATAAGATTTAAAGTAGAAGGAGGGGATGATGGAAATGAGAATTAGATGAAGGTTGGTTCAAGCCTAGAGCCCCTGAGAGTGCAGATAGATCCTGATTTTTTGCTTTGAGGAAAATATCCGTATCTACAATTAAATTTTCCTCCTTCCAAGTTGAATTCTCCCATTTGATTTGTTGAATCCACTCCCCTTTATTAGTGGAAAGATGGATCTTGAAAGGGAGAGAAGAAGGTTTGTTGACCAGTGCCCAAACCCTAATGGAGGGTTTTCCATTTACAATCATAAATTCACTTCTAAGAAAGTCCCCTAAGTGTTTAACAATTTGTTTGATGGAGGAAATCTCAAAAAATTCAACCGAAAGAAAGGGTAAAGAAAAAACAAACAGGAAGAGGACACAATTTTAGGGTTTCCAAAGACATGTTTTCTTTCCAATCAAGAATCCCAAGAAAATTATTCCCATACCAGTATGGACCTTTGCGCATTACTCTACCCTTAATTATAGGATTCTTAAATAATATAAAGAAGGATGAAGCAGAGACCACAAATAAGTGAAAAAACTCATACAAGTGCTCTCGAATCCAAGCCCGTAGTTTAGATAGTGGCTTATCTTCACCCCAGAGTTGTACAAAAAGGCCATTTTGCATGCAGTCTTCATATTGGATTTATAGGTACAAAGGTATTGTTGGGACCGGCCTCCATTCCTGCTCCTTACCAACCATTGTTGCAGTATCATGCAATCTAGAAGCATTCCCTTGTTGAGAGAAATTTTGATTGTGTGATTGATTCCCTGAACTTTTAAACTTTTTGTTTTCTTCCAAAATCAGGGGTTTGTTTCCCTGGTTTTTCTAAAAGGTGTTCTGCTTCCCATGTTGATTTGAGTGTTGTTCCAAGTTTTCCTTGTTTCTCTGGTGATGAAAACCCTTTGATTTTTGGTTAAAATTCCCTTTTGAAGGACGACCAGAAAAGGA
The DNA here is from genome assembly GCA_007258455.2 of Sequoia sempervirens. NCBI lineage: Eukaryota > Viridiplantae > Streptophyta > Pinopsida > Cupressales > Cupressaceae > Sequoia > Sequoia sempervirens. The sequence goes on along the minus strand of VDFB02000013.1, from coordinate 203,123,623 downwards.
ACAAGCACTTGGAGAAGGTTGATAGTGTTCTTGTTGCTTATGGTTCCGCATTGACTTTGGGTCGCCGTAGGTGTTGTGGAGCGGGGCGTTCTTGCCTAGACGAGAAAACCCTTGTTGAAAGGAAGTTCTGGGCAGGCAATTATAGATCTAGAGGATGAACATTCTGAAAAGGTCCTAGTTTTGGGGTTTCCAAAATACCCTTATCCCTAGGGTTAAAACTAGGGTGCTCTTTACCAAAGAAATGATCCTACCCAGAATGAAATGTGTTATGAAATTGTTGTTGCTTGCCATAAAGATGATCTTTTCCATGTGTCGAGGGCCTAGATGAGTCAAAATCATCTGCCCAACTAACCTTTCTACCATGCATCTACGAAGAGCTTGCCATGATCTATAACTTGTATTTATATTTGTATATATATAGACATATAAATATATGTATATATAGATATAGATATATGTGTGTGTATATATATCTACATATATTTATACACACACATATATACATATGTGTATATATGCAACTATCACTCACATAAATTTATTAACCATCAATAATGAGAAAAATAATAAAAAGGTATTTACAAATCTAAAAAATACAATTAATATGATCAAAATTCACTTTTGATTAAAGCTCAAAATTACATATTTCTCGTTCCAATATATGTAAAAATTGAGTACAAATGATTTATAATGACCAATATGGTCTAAACAAAATCCAAGAAATTCTATCAGAGCTTTAAAACACCAACCATTATTTCAAATACACATGCTATGTCTTCAAAAAATAGCGCTACACACCACCAATAATATATCTAACCTTCTTTTAATCATGGAGATGGGATGTAAAACATTACTTAGCCTTCCCACAATCAAAATATAGAAGACCAAATGTCATATGTTTGGGAATTTTAAAGTAAAGGGTAAATTTTCATCATTTACAATATTGCCATTAAGATTTCACATTCTTCAAATACATTTATTTATCACATAGAATGATTAAAAATATTCATCAAACCTCCAAGAAGACCCACAAAGATCAATTTGGAAGGTTATAAAGATGTCCCATAATTTTTTGCAACAATTATGCATGACTCCGTGAATAATTATTTATCTTTGTCAATAACTATTGTAAACTTGATTAGAAATGTGGCAGCTTCAACAACTTTCTTAGATCCAATTATTTTGGATATGAACTCAAAATGTGATATTAATTTTTGCAATTACATATAATTTCTAGAGGAACAAGAATATACAAAAATATTTCATGCTTAACCTCATTTGATCATTACTTTTGACCTTAAAATCATGTTGCACACTCATGGAATGATTCAAATGATCCAAATGTGAAAAATATATATTTGAACCACTTACTCATTTTCTTATCAAGTTTATTATCTTGCATTTCTTTAGTATTAGGTACTTGCTTATTAGATCTAATTTAATGCATGTTCTAGTCAATATCAAGGGTGTGAATGACAAGAATGATAAAGGTTGGAAACCATACTTTTATCCCTTCCACCATACTTATAAATCTTATAATCTTGCAACTACAAGAGCCATTATATTTTAAGCTAATTTAGAATATATTAAAAAAAATAAGTGTTTTATGAATTTTAAATGGAAAAGGGTTTAATATTTTTCATCTTTATTTTCTTTGATATATTTAAATTGGTCAAATGAAGTTGAAAATGGATCTAAATAAGGGGAAATAAGTTGATACTAGTCAAACTAGTAAATATGATTTGAGATTTATAATTTTTTTGTATTTAATCTAAATTAGGTCAAAACTAGTTGAAAATTATATGTATTAAGTGGAGAAGTTAAATGTGATCTAAATTAGATAAAATTAGTTGAAATTGGATAAAATTATGCAACATATCTCAAGTTTAAATATAAATAGGTTCAAACTGGTCAATATAAAATAATTTATTTGTAAATAAGGTAAATCATTCAAGATTATCAAAATATTTGAAATTTATGTAAATTATGGAAAATAACTCTTAAATAGTATATCTATGCATTAATTGTCATAATTTAGTTAGAGATTAATTGTATAGTAAATTATAATGGTTTAATTAGATGTTATTAAATAATGGTATATTAACTCTGAGGGTTTAGCTAGAAGTTAGTAATGTTAGATCTTATGATGTATAAAATATCTTAGGACTTATTGTACATGAATCAATCATAAATGCAAAATATAAAAGAGTGTTATTCTATATTGATTGAGAAAAAAAAGGCTATTAACAAACAATACAATTTAAGTAGAAATATATATGACATTTGGATGTGAATCTTGAAATGAGACATGTCTAAAAGGTCATGAGTTAACTTTCAATTAAGAGATAAGTTAATCTAATCAAATAAAAGATGGTCCTTGATTAGATAAGGTAAAACTTAACTTCCTCTAATAAAGAGTTAATGAGGGAGTAGTGACACTTAATGACCTCAAATTAATAGTCCATACATGTTATTATTATCTACTTAGATTAAGATAAATAAATTTAATAAATAGATGAAATATTACGCTTGGGATATAATACTATCCTAGGTGAAGTATAGTATTACACCAATAACTCCTATAAATACAACTTAGCTAGCAATATAAATGATTACCAACAATAAAACCATGTTAGATACCTATGTGCATATATGGAAACCCCCAAAGAAAATGAGAAAGTCCCCTTTCCCATATAGAGAGAGAGAAAGAGAGATTTGAGGATGTATTTAATCATTATTTTTTAATGTTTTGCAAAATGAGTATCATATGGAAGCTTGATTTAAAGCATGTTAGGTTGGTTATGGTCTACTAGTGGTATGTTGAGGCTATTCCCACATGAATGGCCTTGGTTCTATATCATGGTTGTATCTAGCTTTCCTTTAATTGAATGGCCTTAGTGGATCGCTAAGTCATGTATTATTGGTATGTTCATGTGGCATCACATGATTGGTCAGTTTGTGTACTTCATGAATTAAAGTATTTTACAGTTGGATATTAAGTGTAAATTTATTGACTCTTTTATTACCCAAAACTGGGTCCCAGGCTGTCACATACCATACCCACCATATGTCCTATGCCCACAATCAACTCGTCTCAACATTTAAATCCAACTTTAACCAAAAAGAAGAGTGTAGACATATATAACAACACACCCAGAAGACCAATTGCACTGTGGATGTGTGTAACTACATAACCACCAACATCCAACTGATTTGAGTCTTGAACATTTGGGGAAAAGTTGACGTTTGCTTAACTACTCACAGCTTTAACAGCCGACAGAATTGAACAACAATAGAAACTTTTGGATAGACATTGACCTGGTTTGGTGGCATACGTTATCCTTCTTACTGGCATGGAAAAACTGTGTCAAATGGCGACAGAATGCAACCACCCCAAATATATATAAACAAGACAGGAGCTGCCTTTGATAGCTCCACTGCCTTATGCTACAATCCAAATATGAATCCTATCCCTTGCCTATTCTACAAGTTTTAGATTCCAACCCAAAAAAAGCCTAATAAAAACCCAATTCAATGAAATAATTTCTGTAAATCTACCAATGCCAAGGCCAGTTTGACTCGGAATTTCTAGAAACAGAAACAATATGTGATTGATTGTTTGTTTACAATACACATCAGAACCCACGTAAGAGCGCATATATTTTATATTATTTGAGGTCTTCAGTCTTGATAATTTTGACGGCAGGAGAGAGAAAATCTTGATGCACTCGCACAGATAAACAATTCAATGGATTCAGTTGGTCCTTTCCATGAATTTTTTAACAATTTGAAAACGTATAGGGTGCAAAATACTATTTGAATACTGCGGGACAATAATATATGAGATCATTATCATGTCGTCTACGTAAGACCCACCAGTAGAATTGACAATTTCGTTTTTATTTCAAAGGTGGAATTCTTGAGCCATATGTCAACAAAGACAGGAGAAAATTTATATATAAATGATGCAGGATACGTCACTGCTGATGTCATTTTTGGTTCTCCTCGTGGTAAGAGGGCAGGTGAGGAGTGTGGAGAACATTTGTTTTTGTCCCTCATGTCTTGGAGTTTCTTGTAGACCTCCTAATTCTTGGGAAACATCTTGTTTGTTTGGTTGCTTTCTAGAGATTGGGTGTGAATGTTCATTATGTTCTCTCTATCGTTTGTGGTTGCTTCGGAATCTGTTTGTGTTGTAATCTTGTTTTTGCAAGTTGTGGGTATTGTTCTTGAGTATGAGACCCAAAAACAGTTATCCATTTAGTCTCTAGTCATCCTAGAACACAACAAAAGGATTATAGAGGAAAAATAGGATTAGTCATCCTAGAACACAACAAAAGGATTATAGAGGAAAAATAGGATTATGGTCTGGATTTTGGGTTCTAGTGTAAATTGTGGACTCTAGTGTTAAAGTTAGATACTCTAGCACAAGTCTAGAACACTTGAGCAATGACACGCTAGTGTCCCTCCTATGTGCTAGTGTCTATTCGACAGGCAAGTGTCCTATCTATGTATTGTAGTATTTTGACATGCTATAGTCCTCTATTTCATTGGACATTAGGTACTTTCAAGCAGTTTTTAAGGAAACTTTGTATATGAAAATTGTTCCCCTTGGCCTTGTTAGTCTTCCCATTTCATCGCTTTACTAACAAATATTATTTGAAAGTTATGCCATCGTTTGCATTGAGAAGTGTGCCTTTGCACAAAAAAGACTCATTGTCATTCTAATCAATGGAGGGTTGGTACCTCCTAGTGGGGCAACCTCTTATAAATATGTGTCCCCTGTGTTTGGATGTCTTTGGTTGGGAGATTTCCCACCTTGGCTTTGGTAAGTGAGTCTTGTGTCAAGAGAAATACTGATCAATCGCCTAGTTGAGACACAATATATCTTCGTTGTCCCAAAACCTGCATATGTTTCTCTTGATGTTGTAAGAGTCATCAAGAGTGTTTAAGGAATCGATTTGGGATAGATGGTTTTGTCATTCTACCCTCATGTTGAGTCTACAATAGAATGCAATCATGGTGTTAAGACCCAATCATCATTACGATGTAGTTCTACTCTCTTGTAGGTTCATCATGGCAATTTCATTCCATGGTTGGTAAGTATTCTTGTCATGCCACCCTTCTTGGAGCAATGGTAATGTCTTGTAATTGTTGTTGTTGTCTAATATTATGCATGATGTGAATCATCAACACAATGGCCTATTTATTTCTTATGTGTCATTGTGATTGGAACAACACTTATGTGTGTATTGAAGTGCAATGGGCATGTCAATGTTAAATATCTTAATTTTTGTGTTCTTATATTATTCTTCAAAAAAAATCTATGATTGGCTAGTGTCCTAGGTGTGTGACTTGGTCCATTACATGACATATTCCCGCCACATAGGCATCACTTTGTGGTCATGTAGGAAATTCACAAACATGTGAACATCTCCCAATATAGGTGACTCATGTGACACATAAGCATGTCACAATGCCTTGTGTTGTCTTTGCAAAGACATCAAAATGCTCCACTAGTCACACATTGCCCCCACACAATTAGGAGATGATTTAACCTATTCAAGTAAAAGGTGGTCCTTGATTAGACAAGGTGACACATAAATTCCTTTAATTGAGAATAACTTAGGGATTAGTTGCACTTGATGACCTCTAATTAATAGTTCACACATGTTATTATTAGCTACTTAGGTGATGAAAAATATATTTAATAAATATAATGATATCACACTTACAATGTGACACTATCTTCCATGAAGTATAATAATACACCAACACCTATAAATACAACTTAGGTAACAACATAAATGAGTGACAACAATAAAGCCATGTAGGTACCTATGTAAAATGGTAAAAACCCCAAAGAAAATAAGAGAGAAGGACCCCTTCCACATAGAGAAAAACGGATTTAGGGATTTATTTAATCATGAAGTCTTAATGTTTTGTAGAGTGGGTATCGTATGCAATTTTGATGAAAAACATGTTAGGTTTGTTATGGTTGAGGCAATTTTTGCATGAATGGCCTTGGTTCTATATCATGGTTGTATCTAGTTTGACTTTAATTGTATGTCTAAACTATGATTGTTGTGCAAATTTTAGGCACACAATACTATAATTTGAGAAATGCAAAGGGGGTCCATCTTCAAATTCTAACAATTGAAGGATTGCAAAGATTATCAATACTCAAATCATAGCTTGCATTTATTTCATTGGAATGGCAAATCTAAATCATTACATATATAAGACAATTTAATAATTTGGAACGTAATTGACAAATTAGAGGATTATAGCTTTAAACAACAAAATAGATCAACTAAAATTAGAGGATTATGAATTTACACGACACAATAGATTAGTTGAAGGATTGCGGCTATATAGAATTTAGTAGATGAATTGGATGATTATAGTTACACATAGCACCTATTGACCAAATGAACGATTTTGGATCATCATAAGTATAATACATACTATTTTATCTACTAAATCAAACAAGATTGATCAATTGTACATATAAGCCTTGTATTAATTGATCAAGTGAAAGATTTAAGCTATTTATGTAATGTCTATATATACGAAAACTCATTTCAATTAATTTGTTTTAATGACAAATCTAATCTATGATATGCAATTTATAAAGACATAACACCATTCAACAATTCACGATAAAATTGAACAAGTGAAAAGAATTTAAATATATAAATTTAACAATTAAGTGAGATTGTAGCAATACAAAAATTGAACATAAACACTTAAATCCATCTTTAACCAGCAAGCAGTGTTTGGATGTGTATGGCGACATACTCACAAGAGCAATTGGACTGTAGATGTGTATAACTGCATAACCACCAACATCCAACTGATTTGAGTTTTGAACATCTGCGCAATAGTTGATGTTTACATACCAACTTACAAGTTTAACAGTCAATAGAAATGAACAACAATTGGAACTTTTGGATAGACATTGACCCGGTTGGTGGCAATACACATCAGAAGCCACGTAAGACTGCATATATTTTATATTACTTGAGGTTTTCAGTGTTGAAAATTTTCATGGCATGAGAGATAAAATCTTGATGCACGCGTACAGATAAGCAATTCGAAGGATTCCATTGGTCCTTTCCATGATTTTTTTAACAATTTCAAGACGTAAAGGGTAGAAAAATAATATTTGAATAGTGCGTGCTAATAATATAAGAGATCATTAGCATGGCGTCGACGTAAGACCTACCAGTAGAATTGACGATTTCGTTTTTATGTCAAAGGTAAAGTTTTTCTCCCATTTGTCAACAAAGGCAGCAGAGAATATATGTATATAAATCATTCAGGAGATTCTAATCACAGGGTTGTTGAGTTTTCTAGACTTCCTCAGGAGTATCTGATTTCAATTGGTTTATCTATGAGATGTATGGAGTATATGGAGAGGTATGGTAGATGTTAAAGGCATGCCATGTGAAGATAGAGGAGGAAGAATTTTAGTGTCTTTTGGAAGAGAAGTAGAGGGAGGAATTTTAGTGTATTTTGGAAGAAAAGCAGAGGGAATTATTTAATGTCTTTTGGAAGAGAAGTAGAGGTTTTGAAGGAAGTGGTAGGGGATGGTTTTGGCGAGGTTATTTTGGAAAAGGTTTGAGGAGTGAAATATGAGTGGTCTAGTTAAGGAGAGCTTTAGATTCAATAGGTTGACAATATTGAAAATGAGTTTTATCGATATAGATGTCATAAATTTGATCATTATGTATGAATTAATAATATTGATGAAGAGTGGAAGGAATTGTGAGTGTTTAATGGAGTTATAGTTGGTTAAGAAGGAGATTATAAGTGAGTTTATCAAATATGACAAAGAAGAATGTTTTGAGATTGATAGGACTAGCAATAATGGTTAAGGTGATGACTCCTAAATATTCTCAATTAACATTGTCAAAACATGAATGGAGATCTTAGGTTCATCTTAGAGTAATCATCATGAACATGATTAGGAAAATTTGCACTACAAATACTCAAACCCAATTTGTTATAAATAAGGACTTTTTAACACTTGTACTCTTCTATCTTGCAATTATGATTAATTGGAGTGTTTATTGAAGAATTATAGGTGAATGTAGTTTGGGCGAGGAAAATAAACTGGTTTACATAGATTCAACCATGGAAGCTAATTTAGTAGGGTGTATTGATGGTTGAACACTGATCTTTTTGTAAGTCTTGCTACAAGATGACTATATGCTTAGGAGAATTTTTTAGATGAGAAGGGTTTAATTAGTCATTAGCTTATGATTGATGTGATTTGAGAATTTAGGTTTCTACATAAATATAATTGATATGTTGACAATAATTTATTGGCTTTTATGATGAATGATTCCATAGAAAATACTTACAGAGAAAAATATTGTATAGTAGAGAAAAACTAAATGAAATTTCTTTTTTAAAAGAAAAATAAATAGATTTGTCATAATTTTTAGTGGTGGAATTGAAAGTCGTTATATCCTACCAATCTAAAGGTTTATATGTTCACATAGTATTATTGGAACGCCTTTATGTATTTTGAAAGTTTTGCATAATTTTGATAAGCTTTTGAAAGGAAATTTTAACTAAGCTAAATATATATGGTTAAAGAGTTTGTGGAAGCAAAGATTTTTATAATTTCATTTTAAAAATTTAATAATTATTTAAAACAATTATCAAATCTATAAGACCATTATATTTAAATGTCTATAAAATAATTCATTGTTAAATATTTTATTTAACTTTCTTATATGATTGTGTAGGAATAAAACACTTTCACATAAAATGTTTACATTAAATAAATGTAAATAGTAAACAGTTGGGATTGGAAATGCATATCTAATAGGATATGAAAATTAAATGAAATAATAAAAAGCAAATATTATCTTAATGTAGATGAAGATATGGGGGTAAAAGCAAGAAGTTGAGTACACGAAGAGGGGAAATTTCGAGCAACAAAAAAAATCTCGCAGAAAATGCGTACGCATTTTTTAAAAACGCATACGCGTTACGGAACGAGTACCCAAACCGAAATCCGAACGCGTACGCGCTCAGCTACGGGTACGCGAACCTAAAATGCGTACGCGTTATGTAACGCGTACGCGTTTTTGAAAAGTATTTATTTTTTTAAATAAACTGCTGGCTTTTCATTTTATCCATTGTTTTTGGCAGATTGGGAGAAGACACTCAAGAGCGCGTACACGTTTGTAAGCTATTGCTTCGAGTGTGTTTCAACTGCCACCTCCTCCCGTCAACACACCTGACCTCTGAGATCTCCAGGTTGGTTGAATTCTGCCCTTTTTTGCTTTGTATTTTGTTTTTTTGTTTTTTAATTAGTATTTAAGTTTTTTTTCTTTAATGTGTTTTATTTCAATTTTTAATAGTTTTAAATTGCATTTAAAAAATAAATAACGCTAAATTGTAAATTGAAAACCATAAAATCTAAACCTAAATTGGACACATTTAACTTAGAAATCTAAACCCTAAAACATAAAACTAGAAACCTCTTAGAGACCTCTCTCCCCTTAGGTGAGCTAAAACTAGAAACCCTAATACAATTTTAAAGAAACCCTAATACATTTTTAGAGAAACCCTTACAAATATGACTATTTAGTAAACTTTCAAAGGCATTTGAATGGGCAAAGAGTAAGAAATTCAATAATTAGGTACACCAATATACATACATGCATACATACATACATACATAAATAAATAGACGCAGGTATATGCAATACACACACATGTATATTTATACATTAATATACATCACCTATACTTAGTTAATCAATTTAGATCTTCCTCTTAGCCAAGTGTCTAGGTTGATGAACTTACCAAAAAAAATGATATTAAAATTATTAAAAGTTTGAATCTTCACATATGACAATATTTCTTGAATCCCATACCATACTACGTAAATATTCTTGAATAAGGTTATTTATCATTACTATATTTTCTTAGAAAAAATTATTAGTCAAATCCTAAACCCTTATGCATGCTTTCTTTTGGATTTGTAAGTTATATGTCTTTCATTATTTTCATCTTCTTAGACTTTCCATGATGATAAGAATGAGATAACTACCATAAATGTTTTTACTCTTATTTGAGATTAAATAATAGGAGTAGCCAAAGAACTTACCTTCTTTAAGTAAGAAATTTACTTCAATACAATCATCATTTTGAGTAAGAACTTAAGTGTTAGAGTAGAAAGCATTTCCTTCAGTTATTTGCCTATCAATATGGTAATTCTAAAATTCTATTTTATGGTGTAGAGGCTCAAACTTCATAAGATTATTTTCAATTATAAACATTTACATTCAATCTATAATGCATGTTTCTCCTTAGCTTCATTAATGCAATTTATTTAGAAGTTATTAACATAGTTTTTTCTATCAAGGATCCTTCACATTCAAATTGTATGGAATATTCTTTTTTCCTTGCTTACTTATGTGTTACTTCTCAATTTTTGGTAACTTTGGTTTGGGTCTTTCTTCTTCTTTTGGATTATGCTCTATAGATTCTTCTTTATCCCTATCTTATAATTTTTCTCTAGTGTATATATAATTTTAAAAATATTTATCTAACATTACCTCCATGATATGAATTTTTCCTATCTTCGCATATGTTGCATGAGAAGAAAATTTTCCTCAAAATTTATTTTTTTAACTCATCTTCATTTCTTGCAAGATATGGGAATTATTCTCTTGTTGTCTTGAAAGATTTGTCTTAGGATGGATTTAGATCCATGGTATTAATAAATCTAGTAATGTATTCCTCTTGGTAATCCTTGGTTTATAATTTATTTTTTTCTTTAATAAAGTTATCTTGGGTTTCATATGAATCTAATTTTGACTTATCTCCATCCTTCATGAATGAATCTTTTGAATCTCACTCCTTGATCTCCCCTATAACAATATTTTTATTTTTTGGTCTTGGCTCTTTCTCTCTCAACTCTTTTATATTCCTTTGTATTTTAATAAATAGTTCTTGTGTGTCATTTTGAATTCTATTAGCCTATCCAATTACATCATTAGTAACTAGACAATCCATAACATCTTCCTCTAAATTCTTTCTATCAACTAGAAAAAGTAAATCTTTGATATTTTTCCATATAATATGGAAAGACCATGGCCTTGATACCACTATAATATCCCTAATTAGGGATATTGCTTATTTTCATTTATTTAACTAAAAAAGCCACCAATAAATGAATCTTAATTCAAATTAGATCTACTACAATAGGTAATATACTTAAAAAATATGTAGTTCAATGAATTATAAACTCTTACAAAATGAATAGTCAACACATCAATCAAGTAGTAATTGATTACTCCTCTTATTACAATATAAATTCTACTTATATTCAACTTAGTTTACTATAATTTTAGGAACAAAAATAACAATATAATTATCAAGAAATATGATAAATCTATAACCAATGGTGCTATAGGAGCCACCCTAGAATTACAAACCATAGGTTCCAAGAGAGACACTTAAAACTTATAAAAAATAGGTATTGTAGGAGTCACTTGGATAATAATTCAATGTATCTTAATTACTATCCCTATATGGAATTTCTCATGATTGATTTATGGATTTTCATCCATTAACTATATATGGAAATAAATGGGGTTCCCTCCTCTAATCTCTAGTGATAGGAAAATATGGTGTCCAATCTATTCAAGTAAAATTAATGGATAAACAAGAATACCACTCTCAATCTTAGGATTTAATTAAATAGCTATCTTTTAATTTCTTTCCTTTTTACAAGCTCCAAAATAAACCTACATGTACAAACCTTTTTATCAATGCCACTTTAAAATTACATTCTTTATTATATAACACTAGTGGCCCCATAACTAGGGCACTCATAACATACTTAAATATTATAGTCATTTCCCTATTTTATTTTCGTAAGTCCAATGAGAAATAAGAAATATTTTAGGATATCATAAAATTTTATTGAAAAAAGGGTAAGGAGAAAAAGAGGAATTCTTCTAAAAGAATTTTCAAATTCTAAATCAAGGCTAAAGGAGTCAAATGGGCTAATTCTAGGAAGTTGGTTGAATATTTAATCATAAAAAATCCCAAAAGGAGGGAAAAATCAACAAAAAAAAATAGTAGAGCAACATGTGACACCCTTTTGAATTCCTAAAACCCCATGTTTTATAGGAAGATGAAGAAGAATTTGAAACCATTCCCCTCATCCCTTAGGAATAATCTATTAAGGAGAAACAATATAGATTAATAGAAAAATATTTGAATCAATGAAAATATATGAGAGAAGCCTTATCTTTTGAAAAATGTTTCAATATGGTAAGAAGTTCCATCTACAAGAAATGAGCAAGGAATATAGAAAGTGAAGAATAGGGAGATAAAAAGTAAGCTAAAAAACTTTATGCACCTAAGTTTGATTGTAGTGACAAGATTTTTCTCAGGCCCAGTTGGAGAAATTAGAGACTTACTTCACCCTCAACCCCATAAAGGAAAAATATGCAATAAAATCTGCCTCTTTACATTTAGAAGGTGCAAGAGAGGTCTTCAATGATTTTCAATATTTTTCATCACTTGTTCTACTAACCTTCTGTTTTTATTCAACTCTCATTTATAGTTCTTAAGTGACTATCGGTTTCTATTCAACTCTCATTTATAATATGAATTTTTAATGCTATGATTTTTTAATGTTATAAATTGAATGGTCTTCAAATGAAATATATTTTGAATTTGTGCATGTTCAATGTGATTTTTAAATAACTTTGAAATTGTGTGCATTATTTAATTAGTTTGTTGATATATATTTTTTAATTGTTTAACATGCAGTTGCCATATCATTTCTCGGATGGATCCACTTTTCACTTTAGAGGATTTCATGCCTAATCCAGAAATCCCTATAGATCCTGGTGCACATCCCACCCCACCACATGAGGATATGCCTCACTCACCTCCGCATTCTCCACCACCTAACCCCCCACCCCCTCCTCCATTTGACCAAAATCAACTAAGAGAGAATATTCGAGCCAACTTAGTTGTCATTCAAGGAAACATAGATCTCATAAAAAATGAGACTAGAATCCCTCCACATCTCGCACGGTTTGCATCTACGATGCAAACTATTGTCGATTTGTTGATCTATCGATGCGGACCTAGATAGGTTCCATCAATGGAGAGAAGAGAGGAGACAATTCTATGCAGATGGGCTGTCATATAAAGAAATCAATGACCTAAAAATCACTAAACAAGCTATGTGCCAATATTTTGTGAACCCCCAAACAAACGAACCAATACCACCCACAAAAAAAAGAATTTCAATTTTATGGTGTAGGCACCCGCAGATAGCTGCAAATTTTTGGGAGAGATGGTGGATGGTGTTTGATACTCCACCACATGGCAACAGTGAGGTGCCCTTATATTTTTTGAGAAAGTTATGGGCTGAGTTTGAGTTGGGTAAAAAACCCAACTATTTTGATATGAGGTCATTTCAGGGAGCTGGGCGTGGCATGCCCCAACATAGACTAGGAGCACGTGTCGATCCTCAGCGACGTGCTCCAGTTGCGCCTCTTGTTCCTCCTCCTTCTCCTAGTATTCCCGCTGCATTTCAGCAGCAAACCATGTTATCTACACTAGGAGCATTGAGTTCACTTTCAGGACATCTCACTCAGCAGACTACACACGCGGCCACTGAAGTGGCCAATACAGAGCATGGAGGCTCGGGCTATAGGGATACTCAGACATCCACTTCAGGTGAGGCACATGCATCTGGGGCGGGATCATACCTAAATTTACTATATTCTGAGGATCGTCCCACACAGGTATGTTCATCTTTTGAACTTAAATTTAATTCAAGTTTGAAATGTAAAAAATTCATGTAAATAATAACATCAAACTATATATATAATATAATATTAATTCAATAATTTTGTGTTTGGTGTATAGACGCATGATGACGTGATGCCCGGAACTCAATATCATCATCGTGTGTATATGTCGAGTGCTGTAGATTTGGGCTCACCTTTTCGACAGGTACTTGAACCAAAATATATTAAATAATTTGTGTGTCCATATATATATATAATTTAATTTGAATTTGTACACATGTGTGAATTGATATATTATATCTAGATGCAGGGAAGTCATACTATTCCTAGTATTGACGAGCCACAAGTTACAGTGGTGAGCGCTCCTGAGACATCATCAGCTCAGGTGCGTGCTTTCAAAAGTTTGTTAAGTTTAAATTAAATACACATCATAGATCTAATTTAATTTTTACATTTACATACACATGTGTGAATGATCTATATGAACTGTTGTACATCTATATGTAGGGATTTGATGAGATAACCATGGCGGGCCGCGCACCTGAGACATCATTGACATCTATTCATGGGCAATCTCAGGTGCGTGATCATGAGGTCATATCATTCGAGGTTGTAAACTTTACTTTAAATCTCCTATACAATTTTTACGAACATTATATATATATATATATATATATATATATATATATATTCAAGGTTTTCACATATTGTTTGCTTTATATGAATATGCGGGATATAGTGGATCAGGCATTTGCATCTTCTCAATAGACAGTTATGTTACCTATTGAAGAAAATGTGCCAGTTGATTCACATGACCATATGGTAATTTATGCATACTAGAAATCATTTTTAATATATTTAGTCGATATTTAATTAGTTTTTTTAATCTAAAAGTTTATATTTTCAATTTTAAATATGTTTAATTATATCAAAATTTCTAAATAAATTTAAATCTAATTTTGAGTTTCTTGAACTCTTTTACAGCATGATGCAGGTACATCTAGTCAACGTGGAACAAAGAGGAGACTTGATTTCACCGATCAGCCTGAGAGTTAGATAGTTTTATATTTTATGGACTACAAACCTCTAGTTTCATTTCAATATATGTGTTGGACTTGACATATAAATTTTATGGACTATGTAGATCTCTAGTTTTATTTTGAACATGTTATTATCATATATGTGTGTTTATTTATATCAGTTGACTTTAATATGATGATTATATATGCAGTCAATTATGAGATCATGTTATGTTCATTTTCATAATTATATGCATTTATATACATATCTATATATTTATATTTTATCAAATTTTCAAGTAATACATGCACTATATAATAATTCTTATCTAGAATCAAATTTCATATATATATATAACTTATCAGATGGTTAGGTGACAAATTAAAACATTCCTTAAATAGTTTCTTAAATCATATTCATAATAAATTAAGGGAAAGTAATTCTAACTATTTTCCAATTACATAGCAAATATCTGAATAAATAAAAAAAAAACCATCTCCTTGTATGTATATTTAATGTATAATCTATACAATTGAATAATTATATAAAATGTGGTAAATAGAAGACACATGAAATATGTATAATCTATAAAATTTGAATAAGATATTTAAAAAGTGACATCAGACAAACATATATAATGTACATCAAGAAGTTTAATGTACAACTATATAACATGATGAAACATATATGTGCATGTAGATACAATTAAAGCTTATCAACTTTTAGGTGAATACCAAAAATTGATATTTACATAGTCTCTAGATAAAATAGTTTTTCAGTTCAACAATCACATTATAGACCGACTTGATGAGAACTTGCAAAAATAATTAATGTAAGTAACTACAATTTTTACGAGTCATTTAAGTAAAAATTCATGCAAGAAAAGAACTGCATATAGTAAATTCCATACAAATTCAAATGATGTTAGCCATAGGATGGATTAAGGGGACCTATGAGGATATATAGCTTAAGGGGGGGTCTTAAGAGAATTCCTTAAGGGAGTTAAGAGGATGCATCTCATGAACCCTAGGATATGGCTTAACGGGTCCTAAGAGAATTAAGGAGATGTAAGAGGATATGACTTAAGGGTCCTTTAAGAGGATGAATTAAGGGGATGCAAGAGGGTGGATTAAGGGGAGTTGATAGAATGAGTTGAAGGG